>CM032669.1:10920477-10936265 GCA_019095985.1 Streblospio benedicti
TGACCGTAGTAAAATCTATGAATCTTACCTATAACAACAAGAGCGACAGCAGCAAGCACGAGGAAGGGGAGCTGTTGGCCCTGGAAGTGATACAGCAAACTGCCGTACACGGGGCCAACTGAAACGCAAGCACCTCATCTTCACCACTATACCCGCCAATAGTTTTGATGCTGCGTATTTTGTGCTTGAAATATGCCTGTCTGGGGGTTTTCAGTGTTTTTTCATCAGAAGTGAAACGTATTTAAATGTGCAGAACTTCATAGCATTGTATTAGAAGTTTGGAAGAGTATGGACATGGTGACCTCTAGATTTATCGTAGTATATGATACTGGTATAAACAGAAAAATAGACACTAAAAACATTTTTAGAATAGACCTCTGCAGTTACTGTCTATTGAATCGGCATGTATTATATGTATCTTTGGTTTTATGGACTGTATCCTTTGTTGTGTATGTGTTTATGAGACTATGATAAATTGAATAAAAAATCAGTGTATTTTGTTTATAGAAAAAAACTGAAGCTTGAGAATATGCACTTGTGCAATGGTAGACTTGAGATAAGGAGTTCACGGATATTTGCTAAATGACATGATATTGCGGTTTAAGCATTCGAAAATGCCTTCAAAACTATACCAATCGACAAATGAATAAAAAATCAAACAAATCGTACTGATGATTCCCAATGACAGGCCACTCTGCGCAATCCCAATCATATGACCCCTCTTTGTGTCATCAGAAAATGTTGCGGCTACGAGTGCAAAACCTGAAATAAAAGATAAATACCGTTCACCTGAATTCATTTTCATTTTATTTTCTATCCTTTCTGTTGTTCAAATATCAAATTAAAATTTTATTCAGAATATTTCGCACACTTATTAGGCGCCTTTTCAAAGACAGGACTCTTACACGTCCACCTTATTAAATTTCCATTATTAACATAATTCATGAGCTACTATCATGCGCTATTGCAAATGAGATCTCCATATTGCATATTGGGTTGAAGGATCTGGTGTGGGTGGACAGGCGAAGAAAAGTATGTTTTGTATGGTAGTAAGACAAATTATGTAGAAAGATAATCATCAATAATTCTTATAAAATAGCTCTTTATCCGGATGCATATAGCCTACCTGCAATTGTCGTAATAGACGATGACATGCCCTGGAACACCCTGGTCACAAACAACATGGCGTAACTAGTGCCAAATCCAAAGGCTGGAAATTGTAAAATTGTAAAATATTGAATGACATTTTTTCCTGGTTCTCATTCTTAAATTATGTGCTTTGAGCAGTATCAAACAAAGCTGCTTTTCAAAAATAAACTTCTCGTCAAACAGTATACATATTTCTTTGTTTGTAAAGGTTAAAACATACGGGTTCCTTGATGATAACATTGTGACCAAAGTAAAATAACTTATACTGGGATCTGACTAATTCTATCAAGCATCCAAATACTATTACATTAACAATCTTCCTACCGACGGTAGATGCCATGAGTATGACTTCTCCTACCAGCAGGGGGACGCGGTATCCAAACCTGATAGGAAAGCACATCTTTGTTACCAAGTTACCATTACCGAAACATAGCTTTACATTTTAGATCATCACATTATCCTGCTCAACGATAAAAAAAAAGTCTGCTATTTTTTCCCAACTGAACGATGATTCTTTTGACACACTTCATTTTGCAAACGGATCAGCAGCTAAATGTGTTACGTTGTAGATACCCTCTTAAATTCTGCCCATATCTAAACTATGAAATTGCTCAACCCCATTCCTTATTTCAAAAAATGGATGTTCCCTGTTTCAAATCAACAACTCTCACCTGGTCACAATGATGGCCACAAAAGGACTACACGCAAACTGCGCCAGACCCTTAGCGGCCACCAGGTATCCATAACGTCCTCCGTTATTGAGGCCGGAATGACTAACAACGTCATAATGTACCCCAGTCTGAGTATCTGAGTCACTGTCAGTTGGCTCCACCGGCAGTGGGTCGTGGAAAGCCTGTGGTTGTACGCGGTCCTGCACGTGCTCGATGAGGAGATCCTTGTGCTGATCTGTGATGAAGTAAAAAAAAAAAAAAACCGCAGTTATAAATGCACGTCTCCGCGAAACACATGAATTTGTGAAAGTTGGCCTAGTGCGCATGTTCAGTGCACTGCCGGAATCAAGGGTGATAATTCAATAACATCAAGATTGGCCAATCGTGTGAGGACATTGCCATTGCCATTAAGTATTACTTAAGATAAATTACTCTAGTATTGACATATGATGGACCCCCCCCCCACCCTTTCTGCCCCTTGTAGAAGAGCTGTATGGACAACATACCCAGATCAATTAAGCAATTGGATGACAAACAGTCTTTGATGATGCAGCTCACGTCGTACCAACATTTATATTTATTTGTATACACTATTACACGTCCACGTCCATGTTTAACTTTGTATAAAAATGTTTCATTGGCTGTTTGTACTAAAAACACTTTTTATTTGGCTATTGATCCACACCCATGCTTGCCTGAAAAAATCATGAAGTCCATCAATTGGCCAATGGTTGCGATGGTGGCGGTCAAGTTTGTGCTGGTCACTGCCCCGGTCAAGGAGCCGTTGCTTTGTGTCCCATCCATGACAAACGATCCGTTTTCAATCCGCAACAGCATGTCCGGCAGAATCGGATCTGGCACACGGGAATATATTTTTATAATATGGCGTGAAAAGGTTGTCACTCATATCACTGTAAATTCAATCCGTTAGACATGCAGTTTAATAACTTATATAGCTAATAGGGTTGATTAAAATTGCTATGTATCTCATGTTCATTCATGAAATTTGTACTTTATTGTGAAAAAAAACATTGCAAAACATCTTGGAAAGCTACGGGTGAATTGCAGATATTGAATCTCCTGGACATTGCAATCTTAAGTATGCACAGTACATGTTTCATGCCAAGCAGATCCAGTGGGCCAGGGGGCAATACACCCCCAACCCTTTCTCACAGGCAAAATCTCCATAACAATAACATGCGCGTTTTGTATATCCACTATTGATAAAAGAAACTGAGATTGTTAAACAACAAACTTACATTTGCTAATGTGTGCACTGTTGTTTAAAACATATTCTTGAAAAGTCTTAACAATGGGATTATCAATAAGAATATTGAATGTATATAGATGAAGTTTTGTCAGTTCATTTTTAGAAACCTGTCGTAATATGAATATCAGATAGAATTTCAAAATGGTGATATTTTATGTATGGTATATATAACACTAAAGTCAGGAATATATACTAGCTAATATATACTGTATATAGTGCTGCATACATGAATAACCATAAAAAATATTTTTCCAATCTCTAATAAACTTTCACACATAGACCTACCGACAAAAGTATTCATTTCCAATACATTCATCACTTTTGGAGACAATCCCCTTATTTAGATTCTTACAAGAACCAGAAAACTACAATAAGCGTATAGAAATAGGACTATAACACAGAGTCCGGTTAATGTAGTTATCCGGATTAGGGATATCCGGATAAAAAGAGGTTGTACTGTAGATGGTGCAACTGATGCCGTACCCACGACAGTGAGCAGCATGTTGTCCACGAGCAGCAGCAGCACCACGATCACCATCGTCACGTGCGCAGAGCCTCGCAGCGCACGCACACACGCACCGCCGCACCACCCCACAGTCATCACGAGACGGAGCCTGTGACCATGTGCATCGAGAGATGTATCTATAAAGATACCACTTCATGTGGTCCCGCACCTTCGTATAGTGACCACCACGGGCCTCCAAAAACAGAATACTTCTATCTATATTGAGATAACTTGAGGTCAGTACCCCGACCCGGTGGTTTTCATGGAGAGGGGTTCTACTTGTAGAGTATGTAGAAGGTAGTAGCACTGCTAATTGGAATTGTTGTAATGAGATTCAAGCTAAAGATTCGTATGTCTGATCAGTTCGATACTTGTGACACATTCAAGTGTTTGAGACTGTTTTTTCTCTTATCTATTGATGGGTCGTGTAAAGTGTCGGGCCATATACTATGCATATACTAGTACAGACTAAAGATACGCACCTAAATGATATAATCAATTGTACATTGTCGGAAGAAGATAGCAAGTTGGATAATACACATGCACAGACTCTACTTTGAGTAATTCACCATATGACATCCAAAAAATAGTCTGCATCAATGAGCTCAGCAATAGGGTATTACCAAAAACCCATAACTCCAATATTAGATATCCTGCTTCGAGATGGAGTTATGGGTCTGTGGTAGCACTAAATCACTTAATACTGACTTATTCTACATCATATACGTATGAAATCCAAGAGGTGTGAACGGCACTATTATGTGAAGAAGTGATTATCTGATTCGGGGTTAGAAGGCTGATGGCACGTGAATTTGTGAAAGTAGGACTAGTGCACATGTTCATTACGTTGCCGGAATCACGGGTGATGATTCAATAACGTCAAGATGGGCCAATCGTGTTAGGAAATTGCCATTAATTGTAAGCTTAGAAAAATGGGGTGTGGGCGGTGGCCCATGACTGGAGCATTGACACATGATGGATCCACCACCGTTTCTGTTCCTTGTAGCTCTACTGTAGAAGAGCTGTATGGACATGTGCTTGGGATGCCAGCTTAAATGACAAACATTCTTTGGCGATGCAGCTCACATCGTACCAACATTTATATCTATTTGTATACCTACACAATACAAAATGGATATAATCTATTAAATGGTCTGCTTCATCATTAACTGTTACTAAAAGACTATTTCCCCATATTGTTTTAAACAAAGTTTATTATAAAAATGCAATATTAGAAATATTTTGATTTACCTCTAGGGAATGTCCAAAAAGATCCTTAACACTAGACTTCTTATTCAAATTAGAGTATGATGCTTCTTAACATTTGATAGATTTGGTTATTCATGGCAACCTGATATTGGAAAAAAAGAGTCGTTTCGATTGATGATTGATTGCGTTAATCAACTAGCATTATATATCCATCAAGCACAATTTATGTATCTTTTTTGGTGTATAAATCCTGACCTTTTACAAATGAACAACAGACCCAATGTACACTTTGCCCTAGGCATAATAAAAATATGTTGCTTAGTGCAATTAAACAGCAAGCATGCAATGTCTAGTACAGGGGCCATATCAAAAGGACTAAAATCATATGTTGCTAAGGCTGTTTTAAAGCCCAGTCATTATTATATTTACCAAGCTAAATAGATTAATTTACATATCTGTCTCTGGAAGCACAAATAACTCCATATGAGGGTCCATAAAATTATAGGTATATATAATTTTAGTGTTTTAATACGACAATATCTTTTATGAAGCATGATAGCTACAATTTCCAAACAGAAGTTTGTGATTGCTCCTGAATAAGAGCATTTATAATTTTTCCCATTCAACACACAGACATATACAGCTGTATGTACCAGCTGCTGCGTATCTACATTGTAGTTCCCAGATGATGTATTAAAATTGTAGAACAGAATATATGAATAACAGATTCACATATCACTACTATATAAAAAGGTAATGCAATGCAAAGATAATACATGAAATATATGAAATGGTCCCTATCACTTTAAAGTGGCAGTCATCAACATCCGTTCGTGTGCAGGAATGTGTACCCGAAGATATAGTGAAAATCTGTGGGGTTTTTATATATATATATATATTATCATTGGACTATTATTGTCAACCATCACCCCAGTCTGTGTCATTTACCTATGCCTCAGTCAAAATCAGCCATTGGTGCCTGCAGCTAATCAGAGCAGCTCATTTCCATACGTGTACCTCATAATGAACTCATGTATTCAATCCCTTAAAGATATCATAACTGGAGATTCCTCAGATCAATAGCTAATTATGTTTAACACTGTCAATTGCTTTTAATGGTTAGGTTCAATACACAACAAACTGATGCGACGACCTCACCTTTGTTTGGGTGTTAAAACTAAAGCAGTTAGTCGTTTTCCTCTTCTCACCCCATCTGGGTCTGCATTATATTTTCAAGCCAATAATACTACATGTACTTCAAATATTGCGAATAAATATAAATCACAGCCAGCATATTTAAGCTACAGAAAACTACAGTGATTAATGTAACAGACAAGAGTATCAAGTTATAACTAGTGTGATCCGTCCACTCCTGAGACTCAGTAGGCTACCTAGCCTGCCTATGGAGGTCCATGTACCAACACCACGTGGCCTCCCTAAGCTATAATCATCACCAAGTTGATGGCTGCAGAGTATGCATACAAAACAAAAACAACCAAAAACAAACAAGTGACACACTGAACACATGTAGTACAGTCGCAAGCAAATGTATGTCAATGCCTCGGGCAAGATCGAATTGATTGATGGACTGTCACTCGAGATTTGAACTAGTAAGGAGACATAGCTACGCGGATTAAGATAATAATTTATGAACCGGGTAATGGATCCATTTTCATATCAGTGTGAAACACACCCATGCTTCTAGTAGGCTTTGAACAGAGAGAAATGTGAATTTTCGTTGCCACCCGACTAATTAATGCCCATTAACCATACTTGAACTGTAACGGCAGGTGGAATCTCTAGCGTCTGCCGCTATTCAAAATACATACATTCATTTTCAGACAGGATCAAATAATGTACATATATACAGAAATAACATACATATAAATACACAAATATAGTACAGTGGCATTGTAGCGGATTATTCCCCAAAATAAATAATGTAAATAGACAAAACCGGGTGAGTTTGTAACACGAATTATTTTATCAGGTTCGTTCTTGTGGCGTGCATATCACGGCACGCCCGAAGGGCTACTAGCCCGATGGTCCACAAGAACGAATCCGGATAAAACGAATCCGGATAAAATAATTCATGGTTCATAACGAACCCGGTTCTGTACTTCTCATTATCTTCTAAACATTTGCAGCAGTAGACAAACGTAATCATTATAGATTTTAATCAGGATCATACAAGCAATATTTTTACACATTCACGTCATTCACCGGGTTGTGCGACCCCTACCCGCCCTCACCCTCCTCTCGGGTCAGCACGTTGTTCCAGATGGAAGGAAGTTGGTATCTGCCGCCGTCTTTATTCAATGGGCGCTTCAACTTCCTAACACGAATGCCAACCTTCACATCGAAAAATATTTTGGTTCCACACATAAAATGTTAGTCCCCTCAAGTGAAACACGGTGTCCTTTACTGTCAGTATGTAAGTAACGTGACACTTCAAACCCTGCTGAATTTAGTCTCCTGAGTCCCATGAGCCTAGCTTTCAAAGCCCGTTCAGTCCTACGCATGACGCCTCAAAATTCTGACACCTAATCTCATACACAAGACCGATGACACGTTCTTTCTCGTATAAAGGGTCTTTCGGTCTTACCAGTAACTGTCTAAGAGTGTTTACAGGCTTGAAAAAACTCTTGCACACGGTATTGGTGCATTACTCTCCTAATGTGTTCGGCAGGGAATGGGCCGCGCCATCGCCATAATTTTCGGGGCTGTCGGGGGGCTTTCTCTAGTATTTGCAACATCCTAAGGTCTTTTTGCTTAACTGTGGCCTCGTCTGCTCCTTTGAGAAGACGTCGAAGATGTATGATGACAGATGAAACAGTAAGTGCCACGTAAGCAAAAGAAGCATGGAATGGAAGCATCTTTTTCAACAGCACGATGCTCCAATATTTGTGTTGTCTACTCTGGAGAAAATGACTCACTTCTGCTGGTATCGGGCCAAAAAAGTGTTATTACTTCTCTGGAGAATTGATTTGGACCTTTTCGGCCTTTATTGTGGGCTCCCGTTTTGGATTATTGAGTTGGATCTGTATCAATGTTTTGGTTTTCTAGTTCGTCCGGAGAATTGCTGCAAATGTTACATTGTGACCCATCATTGGTCACGAGAATATTGAGTCTTTTGCCATTCTGTATCAATGTTTTTGGGGTTTCATAGTTCTTTGTTTTGGGGGTTAAACTCAAATGTTACATTGTGACCCATCATTTTCACGATGATTAGGCTGCAAATGCTTTTCATTACATATTGTGACCCATCATAAACCCCACCCACGAGGCAATCGGGGGTCTATAAAAACAATGAAAATTTTTTTTTCACAATGTTTCATTGCTTTTCATGTTATGAAAGGGTTAAACTCAAACGCGTATTCTAGTTGCAAAAATTGTAGTCTATACATGGATTGTATGTACTCTTGTAAGTAAGAATGGTTAAGTGACTGTTATTTTTCATTACATTTCATTTTTCTTTTGCTTATTACTTGTTCATTTGAAGTTATTTTATGAAGGTTTAATTAAGGCTTTAAAATAATCTATTCGTTTATTTTAAGTGATTGTTTTTTTATAACCTGTTCTTCAATTACGTATATATCTATCATGTATAATCAAATTTTTAATATTGATGCATATTGCATGCAGCAGCTGCTAGTGAATATGTCTATCATTTATAAATCGTAATACTTTTTAATAAACTGGCAGAGGGAGAGGTCGCTTTCAAAAGGATTCCTCCCCTCACCACCAACAACCACTTTCTTTTTAGAAAACCTACAGATTGGTGCTGAATATTGATCAGAGGGCATTCTCGCCACCCACCCAAAGATATTATAGAACCCCCACCCCCGACCCCTGTAGCATGCGCGCATGCCTGTGGTACTGACAGCGTCCATGCAACACCTGGTAATATCTCGTCAACCATAGAAAAATCCCCCAACCCAGATTTCCGGTGTTAAAAAGTCACACAAGGTTATTATTCATTAGTTTCCACCTTAATTTGTAAGAAAGCATTCACCAAATCACTTTGCATGACAGCCTATGTCTAGTGTTTAAGGATTCTATTATATGTATTGATTTAGGACCCACTTTAACACATATAGACTCACAGAGACCCTTGCGGGTTTTTTTAAAAAAAAAGTGTCACAAGGTTAATATGTATTAGGCCTAATCTCCACCTTATTTGTAAGGAAATATAAGGAAATATTTCACAATACCATGAAATGATGGCCTGGGTCTGGCTCGTAAGCATTCTAGTACGATATTGACTGCCCATTTTAACGTATGTACCCCTGGAGTCCCTTGCTTTTGAAAAAAAGTGCTCCACTGTTACTATGTATTAGCCTCAATCTTAATTTGTAAGAAACTGTTCACCCGATCACATTAGATGATAGTCCGAGTCTAGCTCTTGAGGAACATAGTGCGTGCCGTGATGGATGACTACCGGAGACCTTTGATTTTAAAAAAGTGACACAAGACAAGGCTATCATGGATTAGCATTATCAAACAATATGAATCATAGTTTATTCATTACTCCGCCAGCAAAATAGTGTAATGAATTAGGGCAGTCCACCACAGGACAGTCCCGCGGGGACGTTATGACACTCGGGCGCACACCTCGGACCGCAGGACAGTCACTCTGCTAGTCCCGGAGACGGGTGCGCGTCCGAGAAACGAGGAAGAAGCCGGGGACGTTGTGAATATCGGGACAGTCGTAGTTTACATTGTGACCCGTACCGTGTACGCTAGTTTCGAAGAGATGGACACTCATGACCTAGATGACCAACGTGGGATGCTTTTCGCGACCCTTGGGCATTGAGCACCCTTGAGTCGAGGCGATATACACCCTACTGGGCCATTAAAGTCAGTCCAAGTAACATCTGAGATCTACTACGGCAAACGGCTACCTATTTCACGGGTGCGAGTGCACTTGACGTGGTCGCAAATAGGGCACCTGTACTAAGTAGACCACCTTTTCGCCTACTCGTCGACGGACATACGGACCATAAAATCCACTCGGATTACATTAATCCTGTATGACTGCAGTGCTGATTAGGGGTTCGCCTTACCAGATGTAAACCAAGGAGGACGTTGACGATGTTAAAAATTCGATAGGGCCGCGCGATCAATGATTTAATTGATTGTGAACTGAGGCCTACTTTGGAGATGTCATTAATCGAGGACAAACACCAGCGACCTAGATTTTTCATCAACTACTTAGGTCAACATTCTCTCTGAGAACATTTCCATTAACACAAGAATCACAATAATATACCCTGTCATAGAGGCACCAAAATCAAAGGTATTTCAGCTGCTAGCACATGATTTCACTGCTGAAAAGTAATGACTCCTTCAATACCTATATTGTAAAGCTTTGGCTGGTCACTTTGCGTAGCAAATGCGTCATATATAGCTGCCGACCCAATGACGTTTTCTCTATAAATTTCATGACACACCATCACTCCCAATCATTATCATCGCACCATCAACCCATGAATTATGCAGGGCAATCATTAGGTGTAATGTCATCCCAATAGCAGCACACCCTCGTGAGCAGTGGATTTGTGTTATTGCACCCATCTACCAAATACAGTAGCAGTTCTCTATTAGGACCATTTTTGGATCCAGTGTTAAGTGGTATCCATCGAGAGGTGTTCTCTACACAGAGGTTCATTTTGGTAGCTTGGGTTAAGGTTTGAGAAGGCGAAAAATGGTCTTATTATAGAGTTGGTCTTAATAGATAGGTCTTCATTGGAGTTTCTGCTGTACACCACGTGACGCACTGTTGCACTTGCTGGTAGTTATTCCATTTGGTTCGAGGATGTGCAGAGGAGCAGTGGTTATTTCATGGATATGAGCTACAATATATAGGTGTAACTGTCATTCGTCATTTTTAAGTTAGCAGTGAATATACACGTGAGAATATTTTGTTCTACACATGTTCATCTCTTAATGGTCGGTAGTCATTCTATAATTCTGCATTGTATGTATTAAGGGAGACATTCAAAATTTAATTTAGCTTTAATACTTGATTACTCAACCTGGTCATCTGAGAGTGTCACTTGTAACTAACACCAATCGAGTAGACAAGGTATCGCCACTTCCGGACATGTGTGGATAGCCGCTTACCGTGACCAGAAACCTCCACAGCGAAGATCAACATGGCAGGTAGGCCCATTTCTCATGCAATACTCAGAGTTGACTTACAATTAATTGCCTCTGTTTTCTTGGACCAATGTTAAGAATTTAACAAAAGTAAACCCACCTGACATTGCATATGATCATATTTGAATATAACAGCCATACTAACCAAGGCGTTTGTGTACAGTTAGAGCCAATCGATTGCAATACGAGCATGCATTTCGGCCGGTGTTAGTGACACGACATCATGTTGCTGTGCATGCATACAATCTTACACTATGTGGTGACCCGTAGATATGGGGGGCGGCGAGAGCTGGGGTGAGCTGCTGTACCACTTCACCCAGACGACCACGATGCACGGGGTGAGGTACACTACGGAGAGACCGTCCTATCTGCTCAGGAGGTGAGCTCTAGCGGATTCAAGTTTTTTTTATAAGATGGTGAGCTCTAGTCACGTAAATTAGGTGTCATTTCGGGGTGCACACCAAATGGCACCCAATTTACATGTAAGTCACTTGGTGATTTTAGTTGCTGACACTCGGCGTCGAAATTAGCGTCATGGAAATTTCAAGCTGTTTAAAATTCTCTTGGCGACAAATCCAGCCGTCACAACGTATAGGCAGATCCAGGGGGGGCGCAGGGTTTTTCATGAAATCCCTTAAGTACGCCCCCCCCCCCTTTTTCCT
The DNA here is from genome assembly GCA_019095985.1 of Streblospio benedicti. Classification (NCBI taxonomy): domain Eukaryota; kingdom Metazoa; phylum Annelida; class Polychaeta; order Spionida; family Spionidae; genus Streblospio; species Streblospio benedicti. The sequence continues at coordinate 10,932,106 of CM032669.1, forward strand.
TAAGTGCCCCCCCTTTCCAAAAACCTGGATCTGCCATTGACTACGCACTAGTTGGTCTGGAATATGAGGCATTGCACGTCATTGGGCACTCTTTTTAGGACACTTGGCGTTATATTAAATTGCAATATCGCACACTCGAATCATTTGTGGCGGCTCTAGTGGGCCCAAGTGGACACCTAGTATAATGCATAGGCAGATCCAGGTTTTTGGAAAGGGGGGGGCGCTTAAGGAAGGGGGGGCACTTAAGGAGGGGGTGGGGCACACTTGAGCATTTCATCAAAAACCCTACGAAAATGAAGTATTTTGGTGGTAAAGGGGGGGCGCCCCCCCCCCGGATCTGCCTATGTAATGTGCGATAAAATGATGGTGTACACCACTTTAACCTTTGATATCACTCACAAACTTAAGCAGGCGAATAGCTATTAACATTCATTGATATCTAGGCGGAGCAATCACCTTACGTGCATATCCAAACACGTTCATCACATTGAGCTGGATATGCACATAATCAGTATTGTTATTAGCGATCATCTGGCCGATTGCGGGTACATGCATGAATATTTAACGTGCGCTTTATGACTTAACTCATTCATAATGTACCAGATCGGGTTTAAAGCTGTCAGAACTGTTCAATGTAGGCCGTCATAATGCACATTGTTATATGATATAATAGTATCCATATTTTATGAGTAAGCAGAAATAGGTAAACTGTTTGTGACTATTATCCTTGACTCAGCCATGTTTTTAGAACAGTCATATGTTAGTGCCATTTTATAGGGTATGTATCTATTCTACCAGTACAGTGTCATACCTCAAACAAAAACACCACCATGATTATATGAATAATTGTATGGGTTTTTTTTCCCAAGTCTTTTTTGTGATTTCAATTCTATTCTCACTTTTCTGTCAAAGCAAGCTCCTGCCCTGAAAATGGTATCATTCTGGTCTCACAACCTGGGGGTTGAGTTCGAGTCCCGTCAGGGTCACTGATATAGTAAAAATGGAAGATGTCTCTTCAGCTATGTCAATACAGTAAAGTCTGGACAGAAAAAAACACCACAATGATTGATTTCAACAATTGGAATCAAAATATTTGAAATTTTGTTGAAATCCCCTCACCCCTACTCCCAATCTATTGCTACATGCTACATATTAACCGAACCACGCTCGAAATAATAAAGCTAGCTGTGCCTGCACCTAATCAAAAGCCATATTTTCTTCTAAAGAGAGCACTTGTATTCATAACATCCCATAGAATAACAGTACTGGAGTTTCCCAAGTTTACAAGCCAACTGGATGCATTTTCACACATGCATATACCAACACGTATGGAAAAGACCCGCTCATGATGGCAATTAATTATATCCACTTAATTTGTAAAATATATTCTATTTTAAACGGAAAATTAATTTTTCTTAGTGTTATTTGGCCGTTATATCAGAGATTTTCATCAGAAAAAATAAAGCACACGCAAAGGGAAGCACTGGATGTCTGCAACAACAATAGCCACAATGCCTGTATTTTTCGAAGACGAATGCCAATGCTGCGCATTCGGTTTCATGATAGCCAACATTAAACAGTATTAGGTAAGAAGTTTACAAAGAGATAAAGCTGTCTGCAGAAGAACCTCTTTACAGAGGAAACCGTGCGACCGACTTCTAGTTATTGCAACAGAGAGACCCGAAATAGTGGTTATTACAAAGGTGGTCTATTCATTGAGATGATATCTCAGTTTGGAGAGTCTACTGTACATAACGTTCCCCTAGACTGGTGTGGACGTTGTGTGTACTGGCGGCCGTGGGGGCGTTCTCCTTCCTCGTGTACCTTAAGCTGGCCTTCCTGCTGTCCAACCCCAAGACTGTGAACGTGGAGGTGACGTACAATGCCAGCCTGCCCTTCCCCGCCGTCACAATATGCAACCAGAACAAGTTCAAGTAAGGCACCTACTGTATGTATAGACATATGGTCGTTTAGCTGTCTCTGTGTGTGCATGACGCTGAAAAAAGAGGCTAACTTTCCAAATCTCCCGTTGGCGTTGACATTGTAGTCTGTAGACATTGTAGTATATCTAAATACTGTAGTCTGTACAAAAGTAGATGAACTATAATAAAACAAAAAAATCTAATTTATTTTTATTTGTATATGCGGTATGTGGTCAGAATATACATACATTACTGAGTATACATTACTGAGTATATTTGTGATTAGTTCAGAAAAATCAGATGAGAAAAATGATGGGGGGGGGGGGGACTACTAGTCACGTGCACTTTGTGATCAGGCCCCCGATAATTACTACCCACCGTATAATATAAACACCATACATTGTAATCAATTCCACGATTCATTAGATGGATCACAAGCCATCATAACCCGTTCTCATCATCACAAGCCAATGGGCCAGCTTGGGAGCTTCATAATTATGCCACAGTGGTCCCTCTATCGCCATCTTATTCTGATCTATGTCTCATCAAAGTTGCACCGAGGGTGCTGTCTTGTACCTAGCCTACGAGCGTACAGACAGAGCAAAGACGAGTACTTGAACACTTTCTTTCTCGGCCACTTGTTTTAACGTATCTGGAAGAGTGATGTAACAAACAGAATGTACTCTTCTAGCACCTTCTACTGGAGTCTGCCCCACCGCCCCACACAAACAAATAAAACATTTATGATTCCTGACCATGTTTATAATAATAATACATGATCGACTGGTAGACCATTTTTGTGATTGTAGATTGTAACCGGTTATGATTTACACTGGTTACATTTTGAGGTCTAACAAAGATGCTCAGTATATGTTAATTCTTATATGCAATATGTTTGTAAGAGCTGGGAACTGGAATTTTTTTCTGACCAATGGATGTACTTTAGGATTTCACGTCTGCAACAAGAAGGACTACTGGACGTGTACATGGAGAGCATTGGACTCACAACACTAGGTCTGTTGATAGTGCCATGGTCTTCGCGCACAATTTACATGTGCCATACATAAAATGTAAAATTAACCCTAATATGTGCAACAGTACGTTCACGATGCCACGATGTTGACTGAAGTCTAACAAATAGATCAATTTAAGTTTCATTTACATTCAATGTAAATCCTTTGTGGCCATGGCAAAGTATTAAACCTTTAAGTGTGCAAAGCTTGCTTTAATTATCTGACCCCAACTCTGTTTCAGAAAGCTGTGAATTTAACTTCACCATGCTCCAGCTGTGCACAGTGCCAGATGTCACCACCAGGTGGCACCACACTGTGAACGAAACGACCCGTGCCGTCTGCAAAACCCTTTGTGCCACAACGTATCAGAGGAATTGTACGGGCTTCGTCTATGACAGGCAATTCAGGTGGGACTGCTCATGCCTCATACTATAGTAAATTAGGACTTGTCTTGGTGAGGGTGATCTACAAGTATGGGATGTATAAAAGGTGCTATGCATATTTGTATATATGGGCATTGTGTAAATTTCTAAATTGTTATACTGTGTGTGAGCCTGGGCTATAAATACTGTGTTTTGTTCTAAGTACGGCATATAGTATAGGCCCAATTGTAATTTTGTGATTTTTGGCTGCAATCAGGATGGTAGCTGGGTAGTGTCAGAACAGGTGTGTGCTATCAGGTTGTAGGGCTGCGGATGCTGTTAGGGTGGTGGAGGGTGGAAGGGCACTATCGGGACAGTGGTGGGTTGTGTCTGAATAGGGATTGGGGGGATCGGGGGGGGCTTGTTAGGACAGCGGTGGATGATGGGTGAATGTTTCAAGACAGTGTGGATGATGTAGACGTGCACTAAGTAATATAGTTGTTGCTTAGTGGTGGTAAGATGGGGTTATGCGGTTAGGCGCTCTCGAGAAATAGGCCGGTGGTGTCAGAATGGAGAGTGGGGGTGGGTTGTGTTAGACCATAACAGTGGAGGATGGCCGGTGTTTACTTCAGAAATAGGGCATGTGATTATATTTCCTATTTAATACTGAATTATTGTCCCCATGGGTATAAACTCGGATAATAGTATTACTTGTTAGGCTTCGACTCTTCTCAGGTTTACAGAAACAATTGTAAATTGTCGTGTACTCATCATCCAACCTGCATTGTTACAGAAGCTGCCAGCTGATGGCGGTTAATAGAATTTAACCTGATAGTTTGAATACATTTGGCGAAAGTTTACTT
>CM032669.1:10936365-10972574 GCA_019095985.1 Streblospio benedicti
TTAACACAGTACACCAATAAAAAGCAAATAAGAATGTCAGACTTCAACCTCCTACTACTATAAGTGCTTGTTGTGTGAATAGAAAACTTAAAAAAATCATTTGATAAAAAAAAAACTTAAAAACTAGGTGAAAATGTCCATATCCAATCTTTTGCTAGCTATGTCTAGTACTTCATTATCCATGATCACATAACAATAGAGTATCAAGTAAACAAATATTACAAAAACAGAACTTCGTCAAACATTCACCAATATAAACTAGATCAAAAGTGTTCAAAGAACACTGCGTCGCTAGAACGACGTTGACTTATGGGCAATTAAGATATATACTGAAATGATGTATACTTTACAATCAAGAAATGAATTTGAGGAGAATTCATCAGAATGAATTGATCTACCGATATGGAGATCGCTGGGAGATCGCTGGGTTCAACAATATTTTGACATCGTTGCATATCGCTAGATAAAATCGACGACACACCGGGCCAACAGCAGGTATCGCACGTTTACCGTTCCAACGCCTACCGGGAAATGTCGCACAATGAGAAGGTCAGTTCTACCGATTATCGGCGGGATGTCAGGCGATCATTGAGGGGCATACGGCCGATGATGGGACGATGTTCAGATATTGGTCGATTATCATCCGGTAATCTGTCAACATCTGGTGGGTGCTCTGTAGGTATTCTAAGGATAATTGGTCGAGTGTATTAAGCCTGGTAGGTGGTATATACATGAGTACACAAGCTACACCCTCAATCCACTTTCCGTCATGGCTTTACCATTTGCACCTCGACGGCTCAGATTAGCTCTATTACAGCAACAACTTGGAGTGGCACGTAATCAAGAATACCTTATATTGGCTGGAATAATTGTGGCAATAGAACTAGATCGGCCTCCTAGGAGAAGAAAGAGGTGGTGGGTGAGAGAATGGATCTTGAGAAGAAGACTATTCGGCCAGTATGAAAATCTCATGAGAGAGCTGGAGCTGGAGCATTCCCAGGACTTCAAGAATTTCCTCCGTATGGAGCCAGATATGCCCCCGTGAGCAGACGGTTGCGGCGACGTTTACGTTACATTTTCTAATCGACCGGAGGTCGGTCGATATTCATTTGACATCTACCGACACTGTGTCGGCATCCGATCGCTGTCTGTTCAACAAAAGATGGCACCGATATGTCTGCTTATTCATCAGGCATCGATCTGTGTTCGACAGTTTCTTCAGTTCTCAATTGCGCAGAAAAGTTGCGCACTCGAAATATTTTTTAAACATTTGAGACACAAAAGTCCATGGGTACTTCCGGTATATGTTATAAGCCCATTTAAAATTGCATTTAATGCTATATCATTCAAAGTGTGTATTCTACACAACATTGATGGCTGTTACACTGATAGACGTTGGAAAATTAAGTAAGTACATCTATTTGAAGCGTGCATTCTTCAATATGGTGAAGTTGTCAACTTTTTTCTTCACTGGCTGTCTGCAAATTTGACCAAGTACCGGCTTTTGCTCATAACTTCGTCAATTTTTATGTTAACTAAAATCCGATTACATATTCGTAATCCTCATTAAAATACTACCAGGAACGCTATTTGAGGCATGCATTCTCCATAATAGTGCACATGCACAAACTACACAGGTCGTCTGCATTTTTTTTTCACGAAGACTGGTATTCTGCCCATATCTTCGTCAATTTCAATGCTAACTAAAATCCGATTACAGATTCATAATCCTCACTCAACATTCTATTAGGAAAGTACTTTACATGAATGACATAGGATAAGTGAAAGCTGAAAATTACCTTAGAATATTTAAAGTCGTGTTAGTTTACAATGACGCGAGCGACCGGAAGTAGTCAATTGACTGTTTGGTTTGAATTAATTCGAAGAATTGGCAGATTGCCCAAAATCGAATCACTTCGGTGTCGCCTCATACCTCATAGTTGTGTAAAGTTTGAACGAAATCGGTTCATCGGTACGCCCGCTAGCTTGTCCGGAGACATACATACATACATACATACATACATACATACATACATACATACATACATACATACATACATACATACATACATACATACATACATACATACATACATACATACATACATACATACATACATACATACATACATACATACATACATACATACATACATACACATACATACATACATACATACATACATACATACATACATACATACATACATACATACATACATACATACATACATACATACATACATACATACATACATACATACATACATACATACATACATACATACATACATACATACATACAAACAAACATAGTTACAAACGAACGAAACACAATGCTTGCTTCAGCAGCTGAGCTGAAGCGACGCAATAAACAGTACCACATGCTATAACTTCCCGTTACTAACTGGGGGTGGCTTATTTGTGAATTAATGAACCAGAACCACATCACAAATAAACAATACCACGTGCTTAAACGGGAAAATACCCAACTACTGCTGGACTGCTGTTTCTAAAATAGAAGCCATGTGCTTTTCGTAAATGACGTCACTTTAGCCAAACTCTTTGCAAAATTGACGTCATACAGAGGCTATTAGAATAAGCCTTAATGTCAGATCATTAAAAGGCCTTGAGATAGGCTATCCTATATGTACAGCAAATGGTACAAATACGTGCTTGGACACATTACAACGTAATGCAGTACTGATGATCAAACAGCAAAAACAATAGCTATAATTTGTCAATAACAAAATCTTCTTTCCAAAAATACAATATATTGAATAATTTCCAACACTACCTCGTGCATCGCTCTAATATAGAATCAATCACAAATTAGGTGGGGACTTGTCTTTGGTGAGGGTGATCTTTAGGTATGGGATGTATAAAAAGGTGCTATGCATATTTGTATATATGGGCATTGTGTAAATTTCTAAATTGTTATACTGTGTGTGAGCCTGGGCTATAAATACTGTGTTTTGTTCTAAGTACGGCATATAGTATAGGCCCAATTGTAATTTTGTGATTTTTGGCTGCAATCAGGATGGTAGCTGGGTAGTGTCAGAACAGGTGTGTGCTATCAGGTTGTAGGGCTGCGGATGCTGTCAGTGTGGAGGGAGGGTGGAAGGGCACTATCAGGGGACAGTGCTAGGGTTGTGTCCAAATAGGGATGGTGGGGGGATCGGGGGTGTTGTTAGACAGTCGGGGGGGCTTGTTAGGACAGCGGTGGATCATGGGTGAATGTTTCAAGACAGTGTGGATGATGTAGACGTGCACTAAGTAATATAGTTGTTGCTTAGTGGTGGTAAGATGGGGTTATAGGTTAGGCACTTCAAGAAAATGGGCCGGTGGTGTCAGAATGGAGAGTGGGGGTGGGTTGTGTTAGACCATAACAGTGGAGGATGGTCGGTGTTTTTTCAGAAATAGGGCATGTGATTATATTTCCTATTTAATACTGAATTATTGTCCCCATGGGTATAAGCTAGATAATGGCTTCGACTCTTCTCAGGTTTACAGAAACAATTGTAAATTGTCGTGTACTCATCATCCAACCTGCATTGTTACAGAAGCTGCCAGCTGATGACGTATACAGGACTGCAGTACTTCGCTGAGTACTGCGATCCGGGGGTAGCACACCTGGAGTACCACAGGCGACACCGGTGCTTTAGTCAGTAATAGAATTAACCCTGATAGTTTGAATACATTTGAGTGTTTGTTTGTTCATCTTGATGGTGCCACTTTGTTTCTACTAACATCATTTGTGTACTTATATGACGTCACCTAGTGATATTCATCTATTAAAAATCATTTGAAAGAGTCAAACGGTGGTCAACTTTGCTTTATTGTTCGAACCTAAACTGAATTAAAATGGCCTTGTAATGAGCAGTAACGAATATTATTTTATGCAAGTTGTTTTAATTTGGACATTACAGATGGTCTCATAATTGTTTTTTGTCAGATTCTGTATTTTTGTGGAGACTTATCTTGAATCATAGAAAAACGTAATTTTGAAATTTCACAATGTTTTATTAAATAGTTCCTTATTAAATAGTTCCTACGTTTCAACACAATAGTGGCTGTACCTTATATATGCTTATTAATGTTTATTTGTTGTTTTTGGTTTCTAATTTTAATTTTGAATTGTTAAATTTTCTCTGAAGAGGACACTATTGTGTTGAAACGTAGGAACTATTTAATAAGGAACTATTTAATAAAACATTGTGAAATTTCAAAATTAAGTTTTTCTATGATTCAAGATAAATCTCCACAAAAATACAGAATCTGACAAAAACAATTATTAGAATATTATTTTCCATACATTATATATATCAGATAACACTTATGGATCATTTAACTGCATATTCATATAAAGTGCTCAACTAGTTATTGGGAGCATTAACGAGAATTTATCAAATGATGATTACAATGACAGTATCCTACAACATTGTTTTGTGCATCGTACAATGTTGTAGGGTTATGTCATTGTAATCATCATTGAATAATACTTATATCGAATGATATATATTTTTGGGCAAATCCATACTAACGTTTGAAGAATCACATCCCCGCCAACCCCGTCTTTTCAAGATTTCAAGCATTATATGCATTCATTCAAAACTTTTTACATTTTATCATTGTCTATTTACCACAGAGGACCAGACTCCCATAATGTGTGACTTTGAGGATGACAGCTGTGACGCCTACATCACCTATGATAAGAAGCTGATCAGTCGGTCACCGGCAAAGTTCCTTGACAGATCCTACTTCTTCCTTAATCATGAAATCCCCATCACCGACGATCATAGCTTTGGAAAAGGTTAACATCACTTCAATTTTACTCTCATTATGTCTCATTGTCATTAATGTGAAAAAGTGGGACATTTACCCCTACGGTGATATGCATGTACACTGAAAATTGACTACTCTGTAAGTTACTGAATATTTGTTATTTTACTAACAGACCGTTTGGGAAGTATGTTGTTCTGGAAGTTTCCTGAGGACAGAAAGTACAGAGAAAAGACAGCCATCACCATAGGAGAGTACAGGAGAACAGACAATGAGTGTTTGTCTATTTTCTTCAAGCAAGCCAATCAAGACTCAGTTTACCCAAGCTTAAGTGTGAGCATTCTGATGCATACATCTTCTGTTTTTTAGAGCAACAACTAAGTTGAAGTTCATGCATATTATTACGGAATAGTACACACATATCAATCAATTCATGAATATTCAATATTTGACAATTATGACAATTTTTAGATGTTTCGACTGATGATTATGCATGGAAGTATCTTGGGTAGATCAACTAATGTAACCAAAGAAAAATATGCAAATTTAATAACCAAAATAATGCTGATGAAACCTTAATAGAGAATTAACAAGATTACTGTTGTAACTGCAGGACTGTTTAGGTGGGCAGCGTTAATACCAATTATCGTGTACATGCATTTGAATTTAATTTCAGATAGAGTATACAGACGAGAATGGCTGGGTAAGCACCCTTCATACATCTCTTTCTGGATCTGAATATCCTGGATGGAGAAGACATTTTGTCCATCTGTTCCCAGGCGTGTACATATTGAGAATCATCGTGGAGCGTTCTGGACCTTTCACGGACTCCACCGCTCTTGACGATCTGTGGATTGCCCCATGCAAACAAAGTATATAGAACTAGATGTTTGTGTCAAGCCTATTACGCTAAATGATGCACAGACACACCCGAGATAATTGCTATACTTTAACATTACTTAATCATCTACATGATGTCTTTGTTCTAGTTGAAAAAAATGCTAACTGCATCCGTACTTTGGCGGGCACTGACTATGAAGGCACACAGAACACCACGATTTCTGGTAAAGGGTGTCATACATGGTTAGATGGCCAGCTGAAGCTCTTCACTGGATATACTGACGTGGCATCAACAGCAAAATTAAACGAAAACTACTGCCGGAACTACCGCTTCCTGGATACACTGCGTGCACCCTGGTGCTTCACGTCTCCGCATGAATGGGAATACTGCCAAGCTACCTTCTGTGGTGGGTTAATTTACTTGAAGTGATTATATATCACTGATGAATATTGTTGGTCAAATATTTTCATGTAGCTGCCAAAGTGCACGTGCACACATAATGAGTTGTTAAGATGTTTCTGTAATAGATGGCATTATGATCGATGCATTAATAAAACTGCAATGATATAAGGGTACATAGTGACCAAACTACATGCATGATATCATAGATTTGCATACTCACAAACCAAGACTTTATATTAATTAAGTGTTGGTACTTGCAGAATGCCCACACGGTCGTATCCCATCCACCAAATTTGGTGGTCTGTGTGTCACTCCTGAGGTAGAATGTGGTGGCAAGCTCCGAACAGATGGAACATGTGGTGAGCCTGGAATGTGTTGTCGTCATAATGCAAATGCTCCAAACCCTTTGACAGCTTGATGAACATTACAGTACCTCCATAGAACTTGTCAAAATGCGTTTTTATGTGCATGTATAATGAATGTCATACATGTATATATATTGCATATCATAAGTTATCATTCAGTCTCTTGTAGACGTAGGAAATGCGAATACCCTCGCCTGTGACTTTGAATCTCCATGTGGCTTCTCCCCCTGGCGGGAGGACGGACATGCACAATGGGCGGTGGCATCTGCGGGGACGGACGGAGCTCCTCAACAGGACGGCCAGGGAAGTAGTGATGGTATGAGGCACATATCTATAAATTTCAGCTTTCATTGGTGGGACGCAGCGAATCAACTTACATTACTGTTCTGTTAATTAGGTATGCAGTATATGGAATCATTATTTTCGTTGTATATTTCTGTCACTGCTTATTATTCCAAATACTACTATTTTAATGTACTGAATGTAATATTTATTCATTTGTGAACAAGAAGCTATTGCTTAGAAATTTGAATAAATATATTTATGTACATTTTAGTCTTTTTGGAATAATAAGCAGTGACAGAAATATACAAAGAAAATAATGAACTTACATTACAATTACATACATCAATCACCTATGAAATATTGTTTACTGTGGTCTACACACGTTTTTAACACAGGTCACTTTCTTCGGCTATCAAGTTCACAACTCATAGAAGGCGATTTGGCATACACTGTTCTCCGCAACGTCTCCAGCAGCAGGCAACATCCAGTCCGTGTGTACTTCAAGTATTACATAGATGCATCTTGGAACTCTGCCGGGGACATCTCTTTATCCACATACAGAGAAGGAGAGCCACCTTTAATGTTATTTGCTGCCTCCATGTCCGCCAATCACAATCCAGAGTTGGCAGTTGGCTGGCACGAAAATTCATACTGCCTTCAGCCAGGTTCATGGGACTTACTGATTACTGGTGTGATGGGGGATGGCAACGATTTGGCCGTGGATGACTTCAGTGTCAGTCAGGAGGAGTGTGGTTTCATACCTAGTAAGACTTATCATATTCTCCCGCCACTGTAGTAACAGACACACAAGCATTTGTTTTCTTCACACATTTAATGTACTGGTACATGTATGTAGAGTGACAGACCACTCTTAAGATAAAAACAAAACATTTTGTTATTAAACCAGTTTGATATACTTGTAGTACTGTTAGTATGCCAAATTTTGTACAAAGAGGAAGACAACACATCAGCGCATTTTAACAAAAAAAAAGAAGTTCAAAATCAGACTCAATATCATAACGTTGTCTTTTAGATCCTAGATCATGGCTCGACAAGTTCAACTGTGACGTGTCTGAAAGGATGACATGTGGACTCTATTTCATGTCATCCTCTGCATTTCTCAACTTTGAAGTTATTGAAGAAGAGGGTTTACAGATTTCTAGGCAGGTTGGACAGCCCAGATATGGTGGTAAGTTTTGATGAGAAATGTATTTTTATTTCGATTCTCCCGCCACAAACTGGATACCGCTGCTTGAAAAACAATAATTCAAGAAAAGTATAAGGTGGTACATACATCATTTATATTGAACAAACGTTTTGGTGTTATTTGATTCAATATTGTATGTAAAATATCACAAAACATTTTATAAGATAAGACGTGTTTATTATGACTAAGAAAACAACAACAATGACGTCACTAACATGTACTCTTACCTACCATGTTTAAATATTTCTCCAATAGTTGCCAAATGCATTACTTATATATTAATTAGATGTTATAGAGCAGGGAACAAAGCCTCTGTTTCACGCTTGTCAAAGAGTGTGTCACAGAAGAATTTACATTGATTATAATTGTGCATAATACATACCATAGGTGTTTCATTCAGTTTTGGGAATCAGTCCCTTTGAAGTGGATCATAACAAAACAAACTAGTTCAAATACATGTAGCCTTTATGATACTTGACCTTGCTGTTTGGTAGGCTGTGATGGCTTTCACTATACCCATATGGGAACGCTGGAGAGCCCCGGTTTCCCTCAGATGCCTAGCATTGCTGTCAACTGTAACAGGACAGTGAGGCTGACCAAAGGACTCTGGATCGACGTGTACATTAATGTCCTTGATCTCTGTGACGGCGCCAAGCTTACGGTGAGATTTGTACTGTGGTTATTGTGTGCTTATGTATGTGGTTAGCTAGCATGTTATTTTCTTGAAGATTCAGCATGAATAAATGCAAATTACTTACAATGACTGTGATTGGAGATCACAATAGATTGTCTTTTCCCATTGGCAGCTCAAATGCACATTAGCAATTCATTTTATCATTATAAATTGTTCGGTGTATATTTGCAACTGGACATTTCAGCTCTATGACAAAAATAGTCCTTGGAAGGAGGAGGTGAAAAGTGAAGGTGTCATGATCATGGCGACTACACATTATCTTGTGGTGGAGCTAGTATCCCCCGGCTGCCAGGGACAGCACCAGGGTTACAGGATTCAGTACTCGGCCTCATCCGCCCGCCCACCTGTGTTTCCACAACCGCAACAAAGTAAGTGCATGCTATAAAGTGCTATAAGGTCAGTTTACAACACAAGGACTATTCACCTTTGGGCCAAGTGTCTGGCAGCTTTGAAACAAAACGACCCACTCCATTGTGTAAAAAGGCAACCCATAGTAAAGTATATTAACATGTCAAATTAAAAAGTAGATTATTTGTTACATTGTAAACTTTCAACACTAACAGGACAACCTTGCATAACATCAATAAGCTCAGTGTGTTTGTGCATTTGTTAATTCTAAATAGCATGCGTCGAGGAATCTCTAATGATCTGATGTCTAAAAACGTTAAGTCCACAGGGTCGAGTCTTCTGGAGTTCTGTCCGTTATATTCATGGGCCCCAGCATCATGGGTGGGGTGTGTGGTATGAATACTACAGTGATTTATAAACACCATACCATACACATTACTACTGTCATATAGACTGCGTCAGCTTATTTCAATAATGTGAAGTGATAAAGTATGCACTAGAGCATAAATCAAGCTTAAAACAGATGCCCTGGCGCCCAGGTCTCTGTGGCCATGTGATACCCTTTCTATATGATAGTAGTAATTTGGATGGTATAGTGTTTGTAAATCATTGTAGTATTCATACCACACACCCTCCCATGATGGTCGGTCCCATGGTTATATTAACGTGTGCAATCCAGTGCCTAGATTGAGACAATTACTACTGACTTAGAAGTGGATGACAGAAACAGTTGTAAAACCAGCAAGTGACAAGAAACGCAATTAAAAACCTCATATGTGCATATTCTACAGCATTCAGATAGTAAATCATGTTGTGAAAAAAGTATTACAATGAGAATAATGACAGGACAAATGACAAAAAATGAACCTAGCATCATACATGTACATGTAAAGTCAATAAAGTGTATTTTAATAGCTATGTTTCTTTCAGACTTCCTGTTCGCATTGAGTTATACCGGTCTTTACTCACTCAAGCCGTACTGGGCATCCCTTCACTCACCTCTGATTCATCCAGCTACTCCGCAATGCCTACTGGTGGGTGTGATCACCCTCAGCGATCTGGAGGTCTATCAGGTAGACAGTGAAGGTGGAAAAAGACTCCTGCTCCACAGTGAAGGAAGTCTTGGAATGAAGATTCAAAGGTGAAAATCTCAATGATTATGCCAGTAAACGTAAAACAATCAGCCATTTCAGAAGTATTTAAATGGTGGCATAAAATATTTATATTAATTGCTACTGGAGATGAGATACGGAATGGTAAAGTCTAAGCATCATCTCACATTTTCAACCATTTTAAGATTAAAGAAAGTAATTTGTATTTAAAAAATTGGGTGAAAGAAAATATGATGTATGTAAAAGATCTCGTTACTTTAGATGGCAGATTCTTTGATGAAAATGAAATTCATAAAACAATAGAAAATAAGTCAAACATAATTCAGGAAATGTATATAATCAAGTATGAATAATTGTATATGTTTTTTCCCAAGTCTTGCTTGTGAATTCAATTCTATTCTCACTTTTTCTGTCAAGCAAGCTCCTGCCACTGTATTGACATAGCTGAAGAGACATCTTCCATTTTTACTATATCAAGTGGCCCTGACGGGACTCGAACTCACGACCCCAAGGTTGTGAGACCAGAATCGTCAGGGCCACTTGATATAGTAAAAATGGAAGATGTCTCTTCAGCTATGTCAATACAGTGGCAGGAGCTTGCTTGACAGAAAAAGTGAGAATAGAATTTATATAATCAAGCAATATGTATTGAAAAGATTTAAGCATATTGATCTTAAAATTGGTAATCATGTAAATATCAAAGAATCCTATTATATTTTATCAGGTAATACACTTTTTGATCTGAGAGACAAAAAAAGTAAATTTTTCTACAAACTATTAGTTGAAAAAAATAATGTACGAGCTAATATGAAGTCTATTTATGCGAGGAAATTTCATTTCCAAAACAGTAAGCAAAACTGGAAATCAATATACCAGCAAAAGTTATGTTTTAAAGGTTTTAATATACAAAAGTCTTGTCAAATAGTAAACAACACATGGTTTCATTTTTGGTTCTTGTTTCTTTGCAGTTGTTCAGATTTAAAACAAAATATAAAATTAAAATTAAAATATATTTCACACCCAGTATAGGTGCCTTGGCAATTTTGGCATTGGAAATTGACAAGGCACCTATACTGTGTGCGAAATATATTTTATTTATTTTTTTTATTTGTGAACAGGAAGCTATTGCTTCGAAATTTAAATTAAAATTAATATATTTATGTACATTTTAGTTTTTAGATTATTAAGCAGTAGACAAATATATACAAAGAAAATGATGATTCCATATACTGCATACCTAATTAACAGAACATTAATATGTTGTATGATTGTCCACCTATAAAGCAAATATGGAAAAATATTTCAAATATTATTGATTGTAATATTAATTGGAAATTAATTTTATGTGGCTTTATACACTACGAATTATCTGATAAAATAATTGCATATAATTTTATTTTCTCTGTGATATCATATTCTATTTTTAAAGAAAATTCGAAATGGAAATTTGATGGAAAAAGATTATAAATTGAAAATATAATTTTTAGCATTAAAAGAATGATATATACTTATCATATTACCTTGGAAAAGTTAAATACAAATTTGTTATTTATCTATATGAATAGATTATTATGTCATTTTGATGAAGTATAGTAGTAATGACTCTGTCATATTGTGGAAAAATATTTTGTCATTTTGTGGAAGTTATTAATATTTATACTGTACTTGTATTTAAATTCGCATATATATATATTATTATTATTTGATTACGAAAGTTAAAAGACATCGAATCCTTCATATGTATACATTATCATGTAATAAATCTGTATATTAAAAAAAAATAAAAATAAAAAACAAAAAACAAAAAAAACAACTCACATTTCTTACTAAAAAGTAGGCACTGCTATGACGGATATGACCTTGCATAGTCGACACACTATTCAAACAACAATCTATGCAAAGATATTCTGCAAACTTTCAGATTGCAGGCAGATATCCCTGTCTTAGAAAAACCATTTTCTGTCGTTCTTGAATGGCTCAAACTGAATGGTATCAGCACAGAATTCGTCGCAGCTGTAGACTTCATGGAAACAAGGAATGGAACATGTGCAGACCAATTAGGTGGTATTTGTATGCAGTATCCCATTAACGACACTAGTCATTGTTATGCAAAGGCCAATCTAAACAATATTTATCATATCATATTACAAAATAAAATTTTAGGGAGTCCTCTTACTTTATCCTTAATAACTAAATTGTAATTCGGATGGGATGACATGTAGAATAGTGACGGCTCATGTTTTGGAACTTATTTTTAAAAGTGCCTTATTTTCTTTGTCTACCAACACTCCACGATTAACAGGTCATAGTTTCAAGTGTGTACACCAATGGTGCTTGTATGTATAATGTAAACTTTCAGTCACTTCACTGAAGATGAATCAAATGTACCATGAGTTTGTGTCACTGACCAGTCAGATATTTGCCCCATATGAGGGCATAAGTCAATGGATGCCGGCTCACGAAGGCAGTGCAGTCAATAAGCTGGGTAAAGTAGTACAAACCAATTGTGATAATAATTACATAATGCATGGCCGCATCGTAATCATCATTCAAACACATTATGTACTCTAAAATTGAACCATATACACCGCCGCTCTTGTCAAAGTTGACGCATATCTATCCTGTATTGCTGTAGGTTGTGCTGAATTTGAGAGGAAGTACACTATATCGAGCCACGTTTACTCTGACTGTGCCCATCTCAAACTGCTAAGGCAGGCTCGGCTTGGGGAGTGCCTGGCCGAGGCGTGCAAGCTTGGTGGCAACACAGTCAACTACTACCGGCCCACAACCAGTGACTGTAACAGCACCAGCACCTGTGTGGACTGGCATCTGTGTACCATCAAAACGTGCAGCTCTGTCATGGATGATGACAGTCTAAAACTGGTTGATGATTACAATGGCGCAGATGTGTGGACAGCAAACACAAGTATCCATAATATTTCATATCATTTCTATTTAGTAGTATAAACATATGTAATACGCACATATTTACTCATAAATTACTATATAAAGTACTGCTTATGAAGAAGAAAAAACACTCTAATCTCCATACATTTGTGTATGCTTAATTTTTAGATGCAATGCAATTTGAGCTGTTACACAAAGCTGATGATCCCGTTATTCCAATTTGCTCCAGTGATTTTGAAGAGGTATATACTAGTAATACATACTAGTAAAGCATGCTTACATCAATGTTCTGTGCACATGCACATTAAGTATTAAGGAAATTATCTAAACTTCAATGGTTATCAACTAGGTGCTTTTGCCCGACTCTACAAACATCGCTGAGTGTGAAGTCTCGGCCCAGAGCCGCCTGGCCATGAACTACGGCTATCTTCTCGCCGTCCTTCCCGAATGTCTTCTGATCATGTGTCCTCATCCTCCCAGAATGGATAGGGTTGAGGGGCCAGTTGGATATGACATATACGCACCTGTAGAAAGTAGGTTTAATATAAGTTATGAGCATTGCCTTATTTCAATTGTCTTTTTTATAAATAAATCCATGCATACATGTAAAACATTATGCTTTATCGTCAGTATTGCCATCATGGTAATTTCAATCTTTGCCGTAAGATTGCTTTTACTTAAAGGCAAGATAGATAGCGTGTGATGATGTGAAACTTTCGTTCAAAATCAAAACTCGTCTGCAGATTCCTTCCTCCAAGTGAGCTTCATGTCTCCCGACCTGACTGATGTGGAGCTGTTGCTGGCGCCCATCCACGTGGAGCGTACTGGAGCATGCCTCAGGCTGGACGTGAGCGGCACCATCACCGACTTGGTGGGGGCGCTGGGCGGTGTCACGCTCAGTGTGCGCCTCTCCCACCAGGAGAAAGGCGCACTTGTCTACCACCAGCAGCTCGAGAACTTTGCCGAGAAGTCGGTCAGAGGTATGTCATATACCGTCTTTTGATACTTGTTTATACCAAATTTATGCTGTTTGTACCAAGGCACTCAAATGGGCACCCGTGTCAATGAGCAATGTTGTAAAAAGCCGCACTAATGTATATGATAGTGACGGGGAAGTTGCTATAAAACCGGCCCAGCTCGGACAGGCTAATAATGACAGGAGTACAGGAGCTTGACATTATCACATCGGCAATTTTGGCCAGTGTTCTGGAAGAAGCTCATTCCTTTTTGTGACCATAAGGAGTGCAATCATCTTCCTGCCGACATGGCTCTTCAACTACCTTCAAGAGTCAGCTGTCATTGCAGCTGGGTGGACACCATGCGCTTTTGCATCCTGCCGGTTACAAGTAGAACTAGATCTATGGCACTCGATACAATTGAACATTATTTTGTCCACTGTAACTTGGTAAAAAACCTTTGGGTACAATTAATTGAATGGTTGAAAAACAATTTCAAGATAGCCAATAGCTTAAGCGCCATTGAAATAATTTTTTGGTTTTCAATAGAAATGCACAATTTTGAAGTAAATTTTATCATATTAAAAGCAAAGTGGTTTATGCATCAAGCGAAGATGAATAACAATACAAAATTCATGTTTTCTGAGTTTTTGACCTTCTTAAAAAGTACATAAATATCCATCAAATTATATGCGCAAGATCCGAAACAGTAAATAATGTTCAAAGAATATCATCACTTATTTTAAACTACTTGTAAGGGGCTATAGTCATAGTTATATATTAATAGATTCCTGATAATTTGATTATTATTGTATTACCATTGTATTATTTTTATTATGTATGTATATTGGAGTAGGTGGGTTTAATAAAAAAAATAAAAAAAATAAAAAATAAAAAAATAGATCTATGGCACTCTAGGTGAAGGTACATATTGTTAATGGTATTGCTGATAAATGGCAGTCTCAAGGTTTTATGAACTGCTGAAGGCACACAATTTACCAAGAATATAATTACTAATACATGTGTCTACTTTGTATGTGGGTATTTACCTTAGAATGCCCCTTGTCACAATTCCTTATTTACAAGTCAAGAGAAATATAATCTGCAATATGTAAGAAGCAAACGACAATTTGTGAGATTTTATGTTTCAAATGCTATTTTTGCCTTCCTAAGTAAACTGTTGTTGTATGTGCTGTTTTAGTATTTTTACAACATGGTCAGCACCGTGTTGTGGTCACTGCCCGCGGTAACCACATGGTCAAACGTCTCACTGTGGACAACATCCTACTACAGGGTGGGATGTGTGACTCGCCGGCAGGTCAGTGTACATTTAACACGTCTAGTAACTTTTAGATGTATCACTCCCCAGCCAAATGATATACATATTTTCAGACTATTTGTTATGTTTTTTGTGCTCCTAATGTTAACACATAGGTGCTGAAGTTTATGACACATGCAGAAATATAAATGAAATGTACCTATTTTAAACATTAAAAGATTATTCCTCTAATAAGGATAGGTTTTCTAATTGTTAATTATGTAATGTACCCAAAGAATAGACAGTTCTGTGCTTATTGTCAAGCATAAAACCAAGACACAGTATCAATGCAGAGGATTGTATGACCATGCTTATGTGTGCATGCAGAATACCATACTTCTATATGCAAGACAGGTATTACTTTGCAACAACACTTCCCGCAAAGCATATAAAAATGACTGACGCACAACTCATTTTATAGTTACAGTAGACGCAAAATGTAGCTGTTCTTTATCTAAATGTTCATTGCATACATGTAACGTATACAGCATGAATTTGCAGATGCAATGCTTTCTTGGGATTCCGCAACATCCTTTATGGAAAGTCAACTAGTAAACCCCTGTTCAAATTATAAGTGTAGCGAATTTCAATATATGGAAGCTGTAGAAACCCCAAAACAACCGCCGCCAGGTCTGGAAATGAAACCGGGTAGCCCCTATGACTATGGTGAGTACAACGTCAACATGTCTCGCCTCTACCACAGCCTTGCTCATGTGGAACAGGACTTTTTCATATCCTGCTTCTGGGATGGAGCTGAAGAAAATTGTAGCAGCAAGTTTGAAACAATTGTCTCAGAAATGGGAGTTTGTTGGACATTTAACTCAGATCCGGAATTGACATTGCGGTCTCTAAAAACGGGCGAGAGTAATGGGGCTGGATTCTGGATCAACATTGAACAGTATGAGCAGATGCAAGGATTTGGTGATGATAATGGAATCAAGGTCCATCTGCATCCTCAGGACAACATTCCACAGGTGAAATTGTGTTGTGATTTGCATGTACTTTTAGCATTGACACTTCCCAGAAGTTTCATTTTCTAATCCCAGATTTAGGAAACGATTACTTTAATGCTTCCATAATTATTCGAGGTACAAATATCAACCTCAGTATTACATTTATATGTGTTTCCAAGTGCTTGCGGATACATTTTCAAACTTCTCTCTCACACACATCTTGTTAGCAAGCATATTTCTACCAACGATAGATATAGCTGAATACAGGTTCTACAACCCTAAGCTTCCATTTGACTACATCAGGTGGCCCTAGCAGGACTTGAATTCACGACCTTATAGTTGGTAGAAATATGCTTGCTAAAAAGACGGGTGTGAGAGAGAAGTTTGAAAAAAGTATTACATTTCCTGTTCAACTTAGAACAAAAAATACGTAGCTAATTAAAAAGCTTGCATTTCTTTAAATAATTTTTGCCTATAATGTAGGTGCATAACCAAGGATTTGGAGTTCCCACCTCCTCCCATGCATTAGCATCTGTTACGTACACGGTGATGGAGAGCCTGCCCCACCCCTGGGGCACGTGTCAGAATATGACCCTCCTCAATTATGGCACTTACACTCGAGCAAAATGCGAGAATGAGTGTCAGTCGCGGTAAGTGACTTCTATATGGGATATCTATTAATATCTTGTGTGGCGAATTTCACCCAAGCAACAATGTGTACGTCCTATTTCCAACATGGCCTAAATATATGTTACAGCTACCTGCAGCACCTATGTGGATGTAAACCTCACTTCCTCCCGGAGGTGACAAATAACACCCGTCTGTGTAACCTCACGGAGCAGCTGAGGTGTGTGGACCCGCAACTCAAGAAGGGAGTGCCTCCAGGTTTCTGTAACTGCACAGATGAGTGCCATCGCAATGTGTTTGAGGTGCAGCTCTCCAACGCTCAGATAACAGGGGTCGTGCCACCGATGGTTGACACTGGCGTTTTGAGTAAACAGGTCATGACTGGTTATAACACCAAACACAGAATCGATGCAAAAGAGTTCGAAACTACAGCATCTTTGCTGGCTAATGTGGTAGATAAAATGCAAGGATTTTATGAATTACTCGAAACATTGCTGGATAAAGACGAGTCTGTTATTCAGAGTGTCTTGATGGCAGAACATGAGTTGCAGAAAACAAGGACTATGATATATGATGCAGTAGAACGCGAACGATATAACACTTTCAACATACTTTACATTGACCCAGTTACGGCAAGAGCAGACAAAGAAATACAGTCCTCATTGAGATATCTTGCAGAATTCAATGATCAGATTCTTCAAAATTTGATATCATCGGCAGATATTGGCAGTTTGGAGAGTATGCTGGAGAGACTTCATACTGAAATGTCTGCTATAAAAGTTAAAGTTTTTGAGATTGAAAATTGGCCAAGTACAAGTCAGAAAGTGAATGAGTTGGAAAATATTGACCTACCTAAAGATTTATATCCTAATGCCCAGTGCTGGGCATTGACTGATGAATTCATGACCTATGTTGACAAAATAATTTTGTGGGCAGAGGCCTCTCACACGACACACAGTACGTGGCAAGAATTCTACAATAATAACACAAGCCCAAAGGTTGTCACATATCTCCATGAAACCAACAAAGAAGCGATGTTTGGTGACAATGGACTGATAGTTACTAGCCTTGAGATCATGCGTTTGGTCACACCGTGCATTTTATCTCACACAACCTACCTGAAGCTGTGGGAGCAAGTGAGTTCATTGTCTTATTAAGGGACCGGGAAAGGTTATTCCAGGAGTTTACTGAAAAAATTCTATTGCACATCAGGCTTGGCTCTGCCTCATGTTCAAGGTAAAATGCTGCTGTTTTATTATAGATGAAACTAAACCAATTCTGTAAAAGAAGTGGGCCAAAAATAGTATAAAGGCAGCAAACAGGCCCAATAGGCGTTGTACAATAGTGATACTCGCCAAGTCTGAACAAGTCTGTAAGCCGTAGGAGAGGTTATCTCAGTGGACTAGATCGCCAATCTACACATAATGACTGGTCCAGTGAGAACACTAGACCATGAGTTTGATTCCACGGCCTTTCAAATAACTTTACAAGTCTGCCTCTGAAATTTCCTTACAATATGTGAAAGACCACAGGTGTTTCAGTGAAGCCACTGAGTAAGTGCCCAGTGGGCTGACCCAGTATACAGATAGTGGGGGATGGGGGGCTGCCGCGCGGGTTCCAAAATTGCTGCCAAAGTATTGTAGACCCACTTTACAAGGACGGCAGCCTCATAAAACTACATCATGTTTATACCTTGGTGTGTAGTTTTATGCCAAAAAGCATATACACAAATTATCTGGCCTCTATTAGTGCCATTGGTGACAAAACCAAAATGGCTGACAAGATGGCCGACAAGACCCTTCTGAACATTTCTTACATTTACCCATGCTGTGAAAATATGTCTAACCTTTCCTCTCACACCTTATCATTACCAAGCAGATTGATATAATAGATGAAGACAGATTTTACTACAAAACACAACGCGTATTTGGTGTGTAGCATATGGTTTCATTTATATTTATTTTGAGGTTCTTTTCATCAAAGAAAATATAATTAAAGCTTTTACTACTTTTATCAAGTCTTCTAAATATATTGTGGTAGAATTATGTTGACGTTCCAAGACCTATTGGAATAGAGTCAGTGTTACGAGTCAGTCTACATATTGCCGATTGTGATTGATGTGTTAATTCTATACTATGTACTGTCATGCACCAGGTGAAGATTACCAATGACGAGATGTTAGCGTCACAAGATGAGAGTATGCCTATGGATAAGGCAAGCCTTCAGAACTTACTCAGGTTCAACCAGTTGATAAAGGCTACCATGGACAAGTACTTTTCCAATATTGTGAATAAAGAAATGATGTTGTTGGAGAATGATGAACTGGCTGTTTTGACATCTATTTTAGGAGAAGTAGAGAGTGAGTTTACAATTTGTATTTCTGGTTGTATTTAAATATTCTTTACCATAATTAAGGTGTACGTGTTCAGTTGTTTTGCTGATATGTTTAAAGATTGTGATAGTGAATTGAGGAAACCCCTTAACATTTAGGTATTCAGCAGCACTTTGAGCAAGTGTGGTTTAACCCACTAATGAGCCAGTGGGATAATCAAGAAGAGACCTTTATAGATTTTGTGGACAAGGTAGGCTTTTTGACATAGACTTTTCCTATTATCATACTATGCAAAGTGGTCACCCATGTTAAGATTTGAGCCCATTTGCAAAAATTACGTGCAAATTTCCCCCCTTTGTACACAACTGCTTGAACTATCCTAATTTACCATCTATTATGGCTACTTTAGACAGTGCATCAGGCGAACCGTCTAGCTTACTACTACAAGGATCCGTATTTGTACGAAGCTATCATCAGGGAGTTGCGGGTGTGGAGGAAACCAGTATTAACACCAGACTATGTGAGACTATAATCTAAACTGTTGCAACATAGTTTTGCTAGATGGATTTTAACATCATGATGATTTCTAATCTAATACTATATACATCAAAAGGTATATCAGCATGTAATATGTGCATTGTCAGAAATATTGTAAAAGTTTTATACTCATTCTGTTCGCAGAAATTGAACTACGAGCTGCAGTCTGCAGATGAGATTGATGTGGTGTGGCCGCTGAAGACTTCACTCGCTGCCTTTGTGGAGCAGAAAAGCTCGCGAAATGTTCTGCGAAAGGTTGTGGGCGCTTTCTACAGGCAACTGAAGGTACACCTTTGTTTGCGGAGGTATTTTCTATATGCGTGATCATTATACTTCTTAAAAGTTTTCTGATGCAACTGGCTATGTGGAAAGTATGCTGTTCACCAGCGGAATTTGTCAAATCTTTAGAAAACGCCCTTTACAGGCAATTTATAATCAACCCGAGGTAATTTTCAAATTGTATTCCACACAGTCAGCAGCTTTGAAGTGATAATTTTCAAGCATTTGTTGTTAGGTGTTAACCAAATACATTCGGCAATAAGACAGTAAGTAAATGGAGATTCATCGAAATGTTTAGCCAGGATTGTCTGGTTAGGTTTACCCTAATGACTATTTATCGAGGATCTGACATCACCTACTGACTTGTTCAGGTACATGCACGTGCACTTTGCTGTAGTAAAAGTAAAAGAAAATGCATCAATGAACTATATACTTATACTTTTCAATTGTGCTGAAAGTAAGTGGACATTGCTGCTAACTGATGAGTAAAGATACTGTTTCATTATAAAATACCAAATGATAAAGAAATACACTGTAGTATATACTCAATGACAAAAATACACGGCTGGAAACTAAATTGATCGTCTATAAATACGTAGTAAGCCAAACGCAGCATGAATCAACCATTGGTAAATTGTAGAGAAACAGCTTCAGAGTAACACCGGTAACATGTACGGTCACATATTGTAGGCTGTGGTAGTGCGCGTGCAGGGAGAAATGTCCAGTGAGGCCAAGCAGGTGGAGGCGGCGGTCAGTGAGCTGGTCAATCACCTCAACCAGTTCCGCGAACTCACCACCATCGACAACAGCTTTGTCAAGTGAGTGTGACATCACCATGATAGCACATTGGCTTTAAAGGCAGATGTAGACTTTTATACTGGTCGTGAAGTGTGATTCTGGTTCGTGCTCAATTTTGCAATGTTTATCGGAAGTTTTTTTGTGGAATTTGCAGAGCAAATATCAAGAATTTTGCTCACGGATTATATATGATATTTACACACTAGATTTGACGCACCACGCCGTAACCGGGGGTCCGTATGATGCCCCGGAATGCCGTGAAATGCAAACCCTGGCATGTCGTAATGCCCCGTTTCTCCAGTGATATTTCCGAATTTCGGTCGTTGCTAAAAGGCAGACCACCAAAAGAATGACGGCGATGTGCATTTTCGTTTTGTCACAATGCACTAGGTTGGAAATTGAGTTCTATTAAATTAAGAATAAATAAGATGTTTCTATTGTGACAAAACTTAAACATTTTACTTATGAATATTAACACAATTTGATACCACAGCAGCCTACCAGTCATCACGGTATGCCGGGGTATTTATGTTGAAAATAAATAATTAAATTAGCTCAAAAATGAATTTTTTATTATTTTCACGGGCCGGGTTATCACGGTAACCCGGGTTACGGCGTGGTGCATCATTTGTCTCATTTATATCTAACTGCACAGTTTGTCTTAAAATATGGAAGCTATCTTCATGTTATTCTAGTTTACGCATTACACAGTAAACCATATATGAACCGCATATGTAGCAAGTAAAATCTACCTAAGGCACTAGGCAACTTAACCTTGAATGAAACATACATCAGAATGGTATGCCCATTCAATAAATAAAATACTCTTAAAATCCAACCGACGAAAAAGTAATAATTCTTTTTTTTTTCAGGAATAACTTTCTACGGCTAAATGTATACTTTGGAGAACTTAAGTATGAGAAAATTGAGCAGCAGAAAGGCTATGAAATATCTAGCTTCTTCAGTAAGTCTTTTTGCTTGATTGAAACTCACACATTAATTAACCACACTTCAAATTAATAATACAATTGAATAGATTCGAAAAAATAGATATATAACAGAAGTTATGTTTTTCCATAACATATTTATTTATTCATCATCCATATGAGTTACTCTTGATGTGTGATGTTGAAGCAATACAGTATCATGAAAGTCAGTAAAATCGAATATTAATGACTGTACGGAGCACATAATGCAAACAGGCAATATTAATGATAGCTTATGCATCAATATATTGCATTTTTGTGTGTCCAGGCGACATCGGTGGCTACCTGGGTTTGCTTGTGGGTGCGAGCGCCATCACCATCTGTGAACTCTTTGACCTCGCCATCTACAACATTATCATCAAATGTTTATACAGGTAGGCATGAGTGTGCTGTGTTAAAACATATTCATATACATTGTACAAGTATTTGTCGTATGCTATAACGTCACCGGTTTAAATGGGGTTGGATAAATCTGGGACAATATGATATAGACACTCGAGAGATTCGTGTCAAGAGAGCTTTGTACGTTGCAGCCAAACTTGTAGTATGTGAAATACGTGGAAAGATTAAATTAAATTAGCTCCCACTATTTTATGGGTATAATCATTTATTTATTCATCTATTCAACCAATATTAAAAAACGATCAATATAATTATGCACACCACAGTGGACAAAACCCCAAAAAATTCAATATTTATACCTCAAATATCTATGCTAACAAATTCATAGAATTATGGTTAGTGATATGGCTGCTCTCTGACATATCTACTAATACCTGGTATCATTTACATTGTTTTTCTTGTTTCTTACCTGTAGGAAAGTTGAGATGAAGCCAAAGGAGGAGACTAATGACAGTTTTAAGGAAGATCCTGTCTTCCACTCGAGGAACAGTTCTTTTACGTCACACATCTCAAATAGAAAGCCTTCCACAAAATCACTGGCCTCAGAGAAAAGACCCTCATATATATGGCAAAGCAAGCCCAGGTCAATGTCTGACAGTTTGTACAATGAGCTTGAATTAGATGATGTGGCCAGAATCTAATAGGAATCTTTAAATCAAGAATGTGACTCTACTTTGGGTTTATTCAAAGTGATGATTTGTTGCAAGCTCCCATGTACTCTCATGCAAAGATTTTCAATATAAATGTACTTTTTGTGTGTTTTATATTGTTCTTTATGCAAATGATTTATTACATTAAAGGAGTTATATCTAGCAGCCAAAAAATTTTTTTTTCCAGCCAGGCGTTTGCCTAAGTGTAGAAAACTAATAAATAAATTAAAAAATGTGTCTTGTTTTATTTTTTGTTCATCCAGATTTTTTATAATAAATATTTCAATAATTTATAAATATAGTAATTACATATGGAAATTGCCCGACGTGACGTAGAATATGACCTTTTGAACTCGCAGCTCATGAATTATGCGCGCAGAACATACTGCAGAGTTCCGACAGCAAACACTTGACGTTCCACGTGAACGTTGAATCACAAACAAATACTGAATGGCAGGTGGTTGTTTACAATGTGTTTTCTATTTTTTTTCGAAATAACTTTCCTTCAAACGAATTATAAAATTTGATGATATTACTAAAACATGCAAACAGACATACCTTACCAGAGAGCAACAATAACCACTCATGTCAGCAGAGTGATTTTGAAAAATCTACGAGTATTTCGTAGATCTATAGATGCTTGGTGGATTTCTAAGAATATGGGGCAGAGCTTGCGAGTCACAATGTGACGTCACGTTGTGTTTGTGTAGTAGATTAAAATGATGATTATAAACGATCCAGTCATTATCAAATTATCAGATTAAAGGATATACAAGGTCTATGTCATTGAAATCATCCTCCCAAATTTCAAGAATTTTGGAAATGTGGTTTATAAGTTATAGGATATTACGTTGCCATTCATTCAAGTGGGAGCTAGACCGTTCGTTCACGACTAAACGTCATAAATTACCCACAAATCCATGCGGTGGAAAAACAACAATGGCTAAAGTTTTATCTGTATTTGTGCAAATAAATTCACTATATTTTGGTATACACTTATTTGATTCTATGTTTTATATGTGATAAAGGAAGTACATCTTATTATGAAAGAGCCACATACTAACTGCAAGTTTGGTTTATCAAGAGAACTGTGACAAGACCGGGAAAATCCTTTTAGATAAGATTTGAGGTAGAGCAAGCACCTTTAAATTCTAAGCTAATTAGCTTAATGCGTCAGTACGGCATGTACATTCAAACATTCAAGACCATGATTGTGACTAACAACTAGAATTATCTATTATTTTTATTTTAAGTCACAATACCGTAGTTCGAATTCATACAATACATTATGTGTATTACATGTATGATAAAACAGACCATACAACCATTAGCTAGTTTTTAATATAATTCCCATTGCCAAAATAAAAAATAAAATAGTAAAAAGAATAGTTATCCCAATTTATTTACATACATATATATCCTGGTTGTGAACTATAATTACACATACATGTACATTTATTTCATAATTTTATTTTTAACTATCCCTTCTGATGGCTTCGGATGTGAACTATTTACAATATATTCTCAATATCACTTAGTGTTGAAATCAATGATATTGGAACTTCTTTTACATGTTGAAAAACCAGGTATATATAATAACAACTTAGTCCATTCTCTGGTCTACAAATTTGTTTCCTAGTGAGCTAGCCACGCAGCTCACCATTCATCAGGACCTGTCCAAATGTTAAATTGCTATTAAGGAGACTTGCTGGAGATAAAAGAATTTGGAGGAAAAAAATTCTTAAAATGTTCTTGTTTTTTATTTTAGTATAAAAGTACATTCATTTCCCTTTTTAAAAATGTATAACACTTTAAAGGTTGCGGGAATGGAATTTGGTTTATGGACCATACAAAAGATCATACAAATACAATGAAAAATTCAGTCAATGTTAATTTTGACTGTACCGAAATTGTATACATGATCTTTTGTATGGTCCATAAACCAAAATCTATTCCCGAAAACCCTAAAATGTTATACATTTTTATAAAGGGAAATGCTTGTACTTTTATACTAAAATAAAAAACAAGCACATTTTAAGAATTTTTTTTATCTCCAGCAAGTCTCGTTAAGAAAAAAAATTTACAAAAATATATGGTATTACATTCACAGTATCTAATGTTATGAATTGTTTATACATTGCAATATTATGGGCTACAGTTGTTTACTTTATGGTCAGCGATATCAATTGATACTAAGGAGGTATCTATGGCTGTGTCTGCACAAGGAGGCCAATTCGTTCCTATTGTTAAAGGTGGCCAGTTCTGATTTGCAAATTATGTAGAATTTTTCTTTTGTGCATAGATGGCAAAAATTATTTTCTGGGGTGAATTTTTTACTGGTATCTATGATTTTCCATTTTATAGTATATTGTACATACAATATACATACAATGATGTAGGTAACTTTTATCAAAGAGGAGGGTGACGCATGGTAAAAAGGTTCTTTGTATAGAGGGTGGCACCTATCTACAACTATGTGTTATGTTTGTGCCATTGGGGCAGTATTGGAATATTCTAGGGTAAAAAAAACACTTAGGTGGCTGTTTGAGTGAGATTTGTGGTCTTTTACAAGATTAATACCCTTCAGTTCATGCATATATTACCATCACAACACCGCATTGGCATGTACTGTCAAGGAGGCTATATTTTAACATTAAAATAATCTTTGAATGAAATTAATTAATGAAATAATACTTTTTAAACAGCTCCCAAGCATACACACACAATTAGCAAAAAAAGGGATGCATGACTTTTCGCGTGAAAAACTTGCAATAATTAAAATTTTTATTTTTTGGCTAGCAACTACCCACATATAACAGACCCACTTAAGCTTGAAGTATTCATATGAGCAAATAATGTGTGTATACTTCCTTGTGACTTATAGGCACAATAAAAACAAAACACTAGTATGATTTTACAAACCCCCAACCCTAAAATTGATATTTTCATTATTTTTATTTCTTTTAGAAGTACACGACAGATTTTCACAGCCGACCGTGACCCAAGTTAATGTTATCTTTCTAACCTTTGAAAACTGCATTAAGTGCACAGTAATCTAAAGTCGTCATCTGCTTATTTGAGATTTGTGTATTATCCATTCCCACAATGCGATAATAAAGTAATAGTCACTGTAATAAGTTTAGTTCTTTATTCATAAAATCACATTTATTACAATTGTGTATATTCAATTGCCTTTTGTTGTTCTTTTGTTTTTTAATGATATTTTATTTTTTTACAACCAGATTTGCAAGTATAAAATCCATCCATTACTCAACATACATTACTTTGTCTCATTTACACAATGGAAATAAATACAATATACAAATAATAAGTAATACACTTGTACAAATTTTGAACATTTATGTATTTTCCTCCAAGTACTTTCAACACAATACACTAAAAAATTAATACACAAATAAGTGCTAGACCAATACTACACTCTGCTTCATTCTGGAAAGTACACCTACCAAAAACAAAATATGCATTCCATATAATAACAATGATTATTCAATGTTTTACTGTTTTTTAAAAGATACCAATATGGCATCATTATTATTTTTAATTCACCTATACCAGCATTACAAGGACTGAATTATTTGATCGTAACCTTTTAAGACAATTGCAAGGAAAAAAATACTACTAAATATTTTGTGTCTTACAAGTGTCATCACTGTTTGAAATGAAGTTGAAACATTTATTGAAACATTGAAACATTTATAGAACATGGGAAGCAGGAGAGAACAAGACCTTCTTCAGCACGAATCGCAAGAATCATTATTCCTACACAGGTCGTGTGCTTTAAATGCGAACGGAGGCACTTATCATAACCCAAAGATTATTAATCAGGAAATAACAAAAATTGATGTTCTTTCATTTCAAACTTCAGCTGACATATATTAAAATGCTTCCAATTACTTATTCTTTTGGAATTAGAAAAAAAAAATATTGAAAAAGCCAAAACACAAATAATTGAATGTTCTACTTCTGTTATTTCCTGTTACTTGTTAAGTTCCTTATCTATTTCTTCATCGGTAAAACCGAGACGACGATGGGCAAGAATTTTTTCTTCAATGACCTTGTGGTGGACACGCACTCCTGCTGCTTCTCTTCCAGGTTTAAAGAAATCCGAAATCCCTGCCGATTTACGTTGAGTCTTGGGTTTTTTCTTGATTTCATCAAATGTGACCTACAACCTGTAAAATGTGAATACAATTCCACAAAATATAGCACATATATCCATGCAATAGAAAATGTAATGTTGTTTTACAATAAATTATTAATGCAAGCCATAAAATGTTCTAACAGCTTGTATAGGAATAATGAAGATGAAGATACAATTATATTCTCTCTCTCTTCTATGGCAAGCAAGCTCCTACCCACCATATTGACATAGCTGAAGACACATCTTCCATTTGACTATATCAAGTGGCCCAGACGGGTTGAGATGATAATTGACAAAGTATGTAGGCTGGGGGCTACAGAGACGACGGTTTGTCCGTGTAGCCTTTTAACAGCCCGCTGCTTGGGATGATGGTATCATTCTGGTCTCACAACCTTGGGGTCGTGAGTTCGAGTGCTGTCTGGGCCACTTGATATAGTCAAATGGAAGATGTGTCTTCAGCTATGTCAATATAGTGGTTAGGAGCTTACGAAAAACACATTAGAAGATGAAAATGTTTTAGTTTCTTGCTCATTAACAAATGCACTTCTTGGGTCACTATAAACATGCATCCATAACAAATCAGGTAGTTTCACATTTTACTGGTAAGTACAGTATAGTACTACATGTACCTTATGTTGATCGTTTCAACACTACTGGTGTCACCAGATCCAGACACACTCACATTCTCCTCAGTCGACTCACTCAAAGTTGGGTGGTTGCAGACTGGGTTTCCTGGTCGTTTTTGTGTACAAATCCCTGCAAAGTTTCAATAATGACTAAAAAATTGAATCTTTCCTGAGCTACTAAATTTTGCTTATTTCCTTCAAAAAGGTGTTCTTGGCCAATAAATTTTGTGGGTTTTTAAAATTTCCAGAAGTATATTGATATTTCTACACAATCAATTTTGTGCGTTTTGAAGATAAACACAAATTTTTCAAATTAAATCATACGAAAAAAATTGTCATTACAGTACCCAGAAATTAAGGTGATTATTATAAACTGTCACAAATAATGCATATATTTTACCCACAAGTACATACATTTATTAAACTATTACACAACTTAAGTACTAGATGAATTTTCCCTTTTTTTTAATACATATATTTGTTTAATAAAGTAAAACATCATTACCTGTCACTAGAAACACGTTGCTTCAGCACAAAGCAGGCACGCGCCAAAGCACTTGGTACATCATCCGCCTTCAAGACACCGGTGCATTTGGAATCCACATCCTAAATAAGGAATAAGTAATCATGACCATTTCCAGGAAAGTAAAAGTTATTTTACTTCAGA
Source organism: Streblospio benedicti (assembly GCA_019095985.1). Lineage (NCBI taxonomy): Eukaryota > Metazoa > Annelida > Polychaeta > Spionida > Spionidae > Streblospio > Streblospio benedicti. The sequence continues at coordinate 10,964,602 of CM032669.1, forward strand.
AGTGGTGATTTATTGCTTTTGTATTACTAAAAAAACACTTATTGCCAATTATTTACAGAATCATTGTCTACAGATCATGAAATATTTACAGGCCAAAACGTAGTGGAAGAAAATTTGTCATGGCAAAATAGTAAGTACAATTTTTTTACGTTTTTTCATTTAAAATTTTGAGGGTTTCTTGTCTCTACTATTGTGGTCAGTGTAGAGAGATGATCAACGCAACTGCGTGATTTTCAGAACCCATTTTGTTCATCATTGTTATGTATTGGTGTCCCAAGTGTTGTATGGAACTTAAGCAAAACATTAAATAAATGTGTGAGAGAGACACAGACGCGGAACGGCCATTTTTGACTAACTTTATTTCCGGGTGACGCCCAGCTGGTGCGCCACAAGGTTTCAGGACAGCTACACAATTTATTTTTTTACGGAGACAGTGGGTGCCGCAGGACAGTCAACTGGAGAGAACAAAAAAAACGAGCATTCTAAACAGAGAATTGTTATATAGTAGAACCTCAAATTAAGACCTCCTCTATATAGTGACCACCATCAAAAACAAGATCATTTCTTACAGTCCCAATCCTTCATAAGGAGACCAGCATGAACCTCTACAAACTATGATCACTCCCATAAGTGATGTTAGTTTCAATAAAATCATAACAAATTCTATTAGATAGAACATCTTTTATATACTGTACAAAAGGAACAAAGTGCACTTACCATTGACAGGGATGGGCACAAAGTCTCCAGCCTGCAGACAGACACTGCTGACAGCTCGGGTAAACTTGTCCAGGATGTAGCGAGGGATTTCCTCAAGGTTCCAGCTGACCGGGTGCACAGAACCCAGATGCCAGCACCTCATCACACTCGTACATGATGGCATACTGGTAGTTGGTGTATGCAACCTAAAATGGTAGATTACGTGCTATTATGTATGCTAATAAAATGCTAGAATGCAGGCTTGTAAGGTAACTTTCAGCATTTTGATATTTTGATATTTTATGCAAGATCTTTAGAAACAAATTCATGATGTAAGTGGTCCTATAGGTGAAAGCTGGTCACTTTAGGAAGCTGTTTTAAGCAAGTAGACAGCTCCATTGATATCTAAATAGTGGTGAGATTTTAGAGAATCTACTTCAAATAGCGGGCATTCTGTTCAGCATAATTCAATTTAGGGTAAACACTTATGGATTTGTTTGCTGCATGTTAAAGCTACATTACTCCGTACATTTGCTGCTAGCACATAGAGGCAAACAAATTTGTCCATAGATGCTGTATTGACCTTGATGTTAGCCTTGTACTTGTTGACAGCCATGAGGAACTGGCCCGTCTTGTTGTCCTCGGTTTGCAACGTTCCTGTGAATGAGCGGCAGTTGTCTCCAGCACTAAAATAAAAACAACTACCAGTGAACTACACGTACATGAAAGCTACCATTCTCAAACTGTACCAAAATCACAGGGAATAAATACCAAGCCTACAAATTGCAAATGCAAAGAACTGGTTCAAACATCTACATCAAACCATAAATTGATTGATCCTAATATGTTTAACATTAAAACCTAACAGGAAAAGGTTCAACTATTTATTGCTAAATATCTACTCATAAACACATTTTGTGATAATATACATTTGTTCACGTTTTGTTCTACTATACACAGAAACCACAGAACAAACTTACTCAGCAAAAGCAAAGTTAGCAGACAGCTCCATGTCCGATGTATGCTGCAGATACACCTTGCCAGATGTCCACGATCCCGTGTCTCGCAGCCGGTACCTGTTGTACCACATTCCCGAGAAGTGATCCAGGTCGAGGTTGGTGTACACAGGCAAGTTCTGCACTTGGCACTCCTCTGGCCTTTTGATGTTCAATCCGCAGTTCACTAAAATACAAGAAACACTTCCTACATGTGTTACGCAATTACATGTACACTTGACTGGTCAGATTACATAATTTTATACTTTCTCAACTCTTCACTGGAATAGAGCTTTCTATTGTAATGACCATCCAAATGCCCAAGGACTTTAATGGTAGAAAGTAATTATTTACGATGAGGTGTTTGACATGAATGTGCATTTACAATGTATATTCCCATTTCAATAATGCAGTACGTGTAGCTTGATAAATGTAATACATGTTTGGGAGTGGGCCTTTAAAAAAGACTAGATATTTACAATATTCATCAGTCTACACAATCACCCCTATTTATAGATACGTAGTACATGTAGTACATTTAAGTTACCAAGGAGGAAATGAATCTAATTTATGATAACTTGATAACCAACCTATCCATCTGTGATAATAATTAAAAACGGTCTGGCTTTAATGAAATTCTAACACCTGAGGTTCTAAACAGAAACAAACTTGTTTATAATGTATAAACCATCTGACTACATACCTTTATGAGAAACAAGTTCAAAATCTTCTTTGGAAAGACAAGCCCTGGCCGCCAGAGAGAGCATTTTAATTTGAACTTAGGTTCGACTGCAATATAAAATATACCTTTTATCAATTTTATCACATAAATAAATGAAAAGAATTACATATGCGGTAAACACTTCTAAAAAATATATAAAATTCAATGCACATTAATTTTTATAGAAAGCCTAATTACTAATGATAATTTAATATTTAGACAAAAAAATAAACATACGTGTAGCTGTAATCATTTAGTTAACAATTAAAATTAAAATTTTAACACATTTCTTTGGAATCTTTCAGATCTTAAAGAAAGTAAATTTAGAGTATTGAAAATAATACTTCATAAATCATCAAATCTTTTCTTTATTCATAACATGTACATCTAATTACAATACCTCAAAGCCATGATATTGACTTGGCCGGGAACACAGCTGCCATCTCCGCGTTTTTGTTGACATTCATACACCAGGGCAAAGTCATCATTCTCGTCCAGCGTGGAGTCGTCTGCATCAAAGTGTGCCATCATCTTACAAGAGCCGGACACGGACAGTGCCAGCTGAGTCTCTTTGGTCATGAGACATTGGCCTCGCCTGGGAATTTAGATAGAAAGAATATTTTAAATCAGGACTTAAGTTTACTACATGTAGGTCTTTCTTTGGATTTAAAGGTGTAGAAAACTAATTTTTAGATTATTTGATTGAAAAAAGTATTAGATTATCGGAACCTCAAGTACATGCATGCTGTGAGAATAAATATTAACAAGACGGCTCACTGAACAAAACAAAAAAGATCTAAATATAGACTTTAACCTTTTCATAAAAAACATACATCTTTATTTTCATTCTCAAATACATACTGTGAAAATATTACAAGACTTCTACCTAAACAAAAAATAAAGATCTAAAAATAGGCATTAACCTGTTCAACTCAGCTTCATTTTTCATTTTCAATTTCATTTCAAATTTCAGTGCACGCACACTTTTGTGAAACCTGTCACACTTACTTTCTTTTCATTTCTCCAATTTCACATTTTGCTATGTATCATATATGAAATAAAACTCTCTTTTAAAGAACCCGTCTCATATGGAAACTTTTCACTTTGCCCAAAAGTGTCCACATAAGATGTTTCACTGCAAACATACGAACGACCGTCACACACCTGAGACCATTGGTAAGAAGCCTGTATGTTCCATCTTCTTTGTGCTCAATTCGCAGGCTTGCCGAGTCTGGGACACAAGAGCCTTTGAGGTGAGCTGTGATGAACCATGTCCCTGTGAAATCTTCAGCATCAAAGGAGCTCACTGGCTGCAGATCATCCATGTTGCATGTGAACCGAACCTCACGGTTTATGGGACAGCCCACATCTGAAACAGATTCAAATATATTTAACCAAATAAAAAAAAAATGATCCACTGTTTACCAAAAATCAAAAAAATATACTTATCAAATGATATGTAAATGATATGTAAATCAAAATAATTGACACAATAAAATGTACCAGAATGCAAAAATTCAATGAACACTAGTTACCTAATTAAAGAAAAGACCTATTATTATTTTAATATTTTCAATAAATAATCATATACCAGTATGTATCCTGCGTTGTACATAAATATATATTGGAAATTATTTGACTTGGGTGTAAGTATTGAGATTAGAGGATTCTTTCTCCACGTCTATAGGGAAACCAAGCATACCAAGGTGCGAGTTCTGGCAGAGGCTACATGATATAGCCCTATACTATAGACTTGGTGAAAGAATCCTCTACTGTCAATATCCTATGTTGTTGTTCTCACAGCTACAACATGATGAAAAACCTTCTGGTCACAAGTCCAACTCCCTATCCACTCGGCCAAGGAAGCATGGTGAATATCTGGCTAATGATTGGTTATATGACTATAGGTGCCACAGCCCTTCCTAATGGGTGGGTCAGTCTATACTTTGCCAGTGAACACAACACATCTCTGAGTCTACATTGGCCCAAATCGCCTTCTTCTGAAACAGAACAATGCTTTAACACTCACCATGCTGGTGTCCGATCTGTAGGTCCCACACCGCTGGCTGGTCTGTCTTGTGGCCAATGGCAGTATTTGTGTTCAAACAATGACCGTTCCTAAAATTTTATATACACTGTTTTAGCAACACCTAATCAATATGGTTCACATTTTTTTTACCTTATGATTCATCAGTGTTCACAGTGATTTCATCAGAGGTAATAAATTATCCTAATATCGATAACATTTCTAAAATTATGATCAAAAAAAGGATTTCTGTTTGCCTGCTTTCTTGCTATCAAACATTAAAAACTGTATAGATCTAATAGTGAAAACAGACATGTTTTTAAATCTTTGATATGTTTCTTATTTGTGCTGAAGATGATACAATAATCATGAGTCATTAGAAAACAGATGACGGTTCTTTTCTTTTATAGAAAATTGACGTGGGGGTTCAAAAACATGTACCGGAATGACAGTGCCCATACATGTATCTAATACTTTATCGTTAGCAAAATTAAAATGGATAATTCATCAATAATATCCTTCTATTGTTAGACTTACTTTGCAGCAGTTGCATACATCTTAATATCTCCATTCTCCAGGACTTCAAATTCTACTCTCACTGATTGGAATTTTGCATGTCGACGAAGGCTGAAGATGTTGTACCATTTGCCAATAAACTGTAAAGATCATGACAAAGCAATATGAAATCTCTGCTAGCTTTTGGAGTACAATGAAATCTAACATCGCATCCCCCCATCCCCACTTTCCGAAAATCTGAATCTGCAAGTGAAAAGAAACCTAATTCACAGTCACAATTTCATGCATACATGACACAGTACACACCTGCATGCTGTCAATCTTCTCAGCGTGTTTGAGATTCTGCACTTGGCAAGAGAATGGCTTCGGTACATCAATGCTACACTCTTCTGTTAGTGGATTAGATATGCAAGAGAATAAGAGAAGTGCAAAATTTGTTGAATACATTTTAGCAAGTTAGTCACATATATAACAGCTAAATTATTATCAGGTGCATGTTAGTGCATTATTAGTCCATGCGATTAGTAGAGAACTTTGATAGGCCCATCACTGATATTCTAGCATTAGACACATTAGTAATTAAAAACTTACAAATAATATTTGATATGTTTAAACCAGATAAGAAATATCAAACAAATCTGTTTGTTCAATCCATTCAAAGTCATCTTCATTGAAACAAGACGAGTAGACAATTGGAGTAATCGCCTGAATTTGAGTTTGACTTAAACTTTGAGACCTTGAGTATGCATGAACAAACTCACTTCCAGGCTGGAAATTTGAAATTGACAAGAAGTATTAAATAAAATTTGGGGAACAAGCCAAGGCATATCATAAAGAGACAGAGTTTAATATTTTACATCAAAGTCCAATCTGTTAGGTTGCAGCTATGAACATTCAGTTCATGTTTAACATTCTATTCTTTTGGTTTTAAACATTCGTTTGAGCAAAAAAAAGCAAATTATGCTTTCAAAGTGTACATGTATGCTTTATCTTGGTTCAAAAATACTTGAAATTAAAAGAATAGATAATGTAGCTGCTTCATAAATGTTACTATACAAAAACGAGATGAAATCATAGCAGAAATGCAAGTTGAGCATCAATACTTTACCTCACAGGTGTCGTCCATGCGTAGATGGCGGCAAACATAAATAAGTGCAGTCTCGTAGTCAGTATACATCACGCATCAAACCTTCAAAATACAATGTTCATGTTTTCTGTACACAACTTTGACATTCTGTATTGTATATACATGTAGATGAAAGTTAAATTTACTCTAAAATCAAATTTAAATACAATGTGATAAATATGTTATTGATCCAAAGTTTGTTAATTCATACCTTCGCCTTTGCCGTGCTTGATGAATATGTTCGTGAGCACCCGACGGTAACCAGGTGTCATGGTCACTAGCCTCACGTCAGTACAACCACCAGTACTGAAAGCAGTATCACGAGATTTCCTACTACTACTACATTTCTATGAACTATTCAGACAATGAAAACTTAATATTTCACATTTCACAAGTTTATTTTTCAAAATGAACACTGACCACTGAACACTGACCACAAAGAGGTCAAACAAATTGAAATAATATAATGATTTGATAGTGATATTGGTTGAATTGCTATGCACCTTGTTGTGTATCCGGCGATCAGAGCTGAATAAGTGTGATCGTCGTTCACATTGACTCTCATCACGCCATCTTTGTCAAAGACACCGCTGTTTCTCAGACGAGCGATAGGATACCAGTCACCGTAAACTGTAACAAGACATGCATACATGGGAGCAGCCAATCATTTAACAAACATTCTCATGAATCACAAAAGGCAAGTAGTCCTACAACTCAGGATTTTCTGTATGCATTTTTTAGGTGTCATGAAAAAAATTTCATTTTAAGTAGAAGACCACTAGTAGTTCAAGAATATCAAGGGTGTCATTGCAGCAGCTATGAACTTTTGAGACAAGATGGGCCAATACTCATTTTTGACCATAGCTCCATAACCGTGGCACATAGGACAATGAATTTGATGTCTAGGAATAGGTTTTAGGGGTCATTTTAGAATCATAACCATGTCACATAGAACAAGGAATTTGCAAGAATTAATTTGGGGTCTAGGATGAGATTTTCCTATTCTCCTATTCCTATTTCTCCTACAATATTTTAATGGCCTAAATAGATTACTTGATGTCCAAAATCTCATCTTTTTCATATGCAAATGTCAGTGCGTCCAGCTTTGAACCTGTCAGGCAATGCTGTTGGAAAGTGAATTATTGACAAACATTTCTTATGCTCACCCTGTCCAAGTCAAAATTGTCTTGGCCTGGCAGAGCCAGCAGAGAGCAGCCTTCTTTTTTCAAAGGGCATTTTACTACAAAAATAAAGAGATAATAGCATAAAGAAATGAAAAGTTGTATGGTTCTGCTTAAAACCTAATCAACCATTAGATCCAGGTTTAAAATTTCAAATATTTGACATGAAAAGATATGTGACAATATATCACGATCTAGTCATTACCAACCAACATTAAACACTAAAAACTATATCTAAAGCCATGCTCATTTGAACTATACTTACCAGTGTAATCTGATGGTACAAAATTCCCCAACTTGAAGCATGTCTCCTTTGCCAGCATTGTCAGTTTGCCCTTGATGTCGGCTGGTATAGGTTCAAGGTCGCGACTCATAATGTCGACCGCGACACGCTCGGCCGCACACGATCCGTCCGACAGAACCTCCTCACATGTGTACACCACCGCATAGTTGTAATCCGTGTACACAACCTTCGTCAACACTAAAAACAACAAATATGCACTGCAATATTGTAGACAATGAAAATCAACAGAATCTTAGTGAAATTCCAATCAATTGTAAAATCACCATGAAATGCTATCAAGAAGATACATGTACATGTAGCTCAAAAACAGTCAGTTCACATTCCAACCTTGCAATAGGCATAAAACTATTATTGCTCTAGTAAAATCAGACCTACAATAAAATGTGCAGCATGCTACATGTACAAGTC
>CM032669.1:10984637-11017256 GCA_019095985.1 Streblospio benedicti
ACATGGAGCTGACTGCTAACTTTGCTTTTGCTGAGTAAGTTTGTTCTGTAGTTTCTGTGTACATTAGAACAAAACTTGAACAAATGTATATTATCACAAAATGTGTTTATGAGTAGATATTTAGCAATAAATAGTTGAACCTTTTCCTGTTAGGTTTTCATGTTAAACGTTTTAAGATCAATCAATTTATGTTTTGAATTTGATGTAGATGTTTGTACCAATTCTTTGCATTTGCAATTTGTAGGCTTGGTATTTATTCCCTGTGATTTTGGTACAGTTTGAGAATGGTAGCTTTCATATACGTGTAGTTCACTGGAAGTTGTTTTTATTTTAGTGCTGGAGACACCTGCCGCTCATTCACAGGAACGTTGCAAACTGAGGACAACAAGACTGGCCAGTTCCTCATGGCCGTCAACAAATACCAGGCTAATATCAAGGTCAATACAGCGTCTTTGGACGAATTTCTTTGCATCTATGTGCTATCAGTAAATGTACATATACTGTAATATAACTTAAACATGCAGCAAAAAATCCACAAGTGTCGACCCTAAGTGGAATTATGCTTAACAGAATACCTGCTATTGAAAGTAGATTCTATAAAGTCTCACCACTTAGATATCAATAGAGCTGTCTACTTGCTTAAAACAGCTCCGTAAATTGACCAGCTTTCACTTATATCACTTACATCATGAATTTGTTTCTAAAGATTATGCATAAAATATAAAAATATCAAAGCGCTTAAAGGTACATGTACATTGTAGGTATTTACTTAGAAGCCTGCATTCTAGCATTTGATTAGCAAACATAAAAGCATGTAATCTGACATTTTAGGTTGCATACACCAACTACCAGTACGCCATCATGTACGAGTGTGATGAGGTGCTGGCGTCTGGGTTCTGTGCACCCGGTCAGCTGGCAGTCAGCGCTTGGAGCCGGAACCTTGAGGAAATCCCACGTTACATCTTGGACAAGTTTACCCGAGCCGTCAACAGTGTCTGTCTGCAGGCTGGAGACTTCGTGCCCATCCCTGTCAATGGTAAGTGCACTTTGTTCCTTTTGTACAGTATATAAAAGGTGTTCTATCTAATAGCATTTGTTATGATTTTATTGAAACTAACACCACTTATGGGAGTGATCATAGTTTGTAGAGGTTCATACTGGTCTCCTTATGAAGGATTGGGACTGTAAGAAATGGTCTTGTTTTCGATCGTGGTCACTATATAGAGGAGGTCTTAATTTGAGGTTCTACTATAATAACAATTCTCTGTTCAGAATGCTAGATCTCAATTTTGTTTCCTCCAGTGGACTGTCCTGCGGCACCCACCGTCTCCGTGGCCTGCCAGCTGACCTCCCTCCCCGTCCAGAAGCACGTAGATGCCAGTGAGATCACCGGCACATGGTACGCAGTCGCCAGACTACGCGGCTCCGCAGTGCTCGAATCGACCAAGATGAGGGTGGCCATGATCGACGACCAGACCTATTCTGTGCTTTACACTGGAGCCAAGTAAGTTCATGCGCTGGTAGATGGTTATCTGTGCATCATTGAATAAATTTAACCGTGTAGTTGTTGTTGATAGTAGCTATGTTTTATAGTATACTATTTTTTTTTCTATTTTATAAATATGATGAGTTGATGATAATGGATAATTATAAGATAATATATAGACATATAAGAAAGATTTGCTTTTGCTTAGAGTGAGCGACCAGGTAGGTCATGTAGTAAAAATTAGATAAACTAAACATATAAAAACTGGAATATGTGTTTCAGGATCCGAGACTCTGGCTGCTTTGACACTGGACGAGGACAACTGTCTTTCAGAACCGTAGGCAACCCAGCCGATCTTATAGCTGTGTATGGCAAAGTCCGAGGTGAGAGAACAGCATCAGATGCAGATCAATGCAATGCGCTGAATCACAGTTTAGTAAAGCTACATGTTTTATTTTCTATTTCTGTAAATCATAATAAAGCCTTAACTAGAACAGGGAGGGATGAAAAGCATTGTAATTTAATTGTAAATTGTGTTTGATTTCAATTGTGTTTGATTTCAGGTCAGCTGAGAATTCTGTACACTGATTATGAGATAATGCTTGCGTATGAATGTTTGATGGAATTGGAGGATGGCACATGTGCTAGTGGCAAAGAAGCCATGGTTGTTTACAGCCGGACAAATCAGGTTTGTTTTTATAACGTGTTATGAAAGTTACTTTATTGACTGGGCCCTTGTAGGAAGCGAATTAATGAATTTGAGTTATATTGTATCTAAATACTTAAGTTATGAGTGGGACTTCAGATACAAAGTACATGAAGGGAAATTGTTAATTGCTCCAGTTAGCTACAACATATACAGTTGTAAATGAATTTCTAACTGAAGTTCAAATAAAATTTTGTCATGAAATAGAATTATTGTATTTGCAATCTGTATGGTAAAATGCACATACAGCTATACAGAAAGAAAATAGATGAATACAGATAAAACAACATTGGTTTCAGCTCTCTGATGAAGCAGTTGCCAAGCTGACCCCAGTGGCTGAAGCTGCGTGCCGATCACAGCGTGAATTTGTCAGAGTCAATCATGATGGTAAGTGTGGATGAGGGGAGAGTGTAAAGAGGGCAGCTTGGGTCTGCAAATATGATGCAACTGAAATACTTCGCCAGTCTATGGACAAGATTAGTCCTTGTGATCACATTAGGTACAACTTATTAAATACCCATTTTAATTTTCAAAAAACTACATGTGAAATTAGATTTTCTTGCTCTGAAACCAACTACAGATATATGAAGACGACTTAAGTCACTTATTGCCATGCCAACTCCTTTTCTGTTTATTAGATTACATGTTTTGATCATATATTATGAACATGCAAAATACATACATGTATGTCTAGATCATAACAGCCAAAAAAAACACTGACCAAATCAAACACTAGTCCGTGTAAATCTGTCACAGTGGAGTGTGAGCTGACTGAGACGACGTCCTGCCGAGTGCGCAACATCCCAGTGGTGGAGGACTTCGATGTGGAGAGCTTCCTGGGCACGTGGTACTCCGGGTACCTGCTGAGAGGCACCTCGGCGTGGGACTCGACTGTGTACCGATACGAACGCGATGACAGTGGGCAGCTGCATGGATACTACACGGGCACCAAGTAAGATGCAACAAGTTAGAGTTTAAAAGATGGATAAACATCGCTTAAGCACATGTAAAAACTGTTATAAGACGATGTGTGAAATCACATTTACTAAAAAAGGCAATATGTTTTATCAAGGTTTTAATCTACATGTTGCACTGTTTATTGCATTGTTAGAATAGAAAGCAATAAGGCAGAGTCTTGTAAGTCAACATCCAGAATTAGATCCAGAACACAACACAAAAGCCATAGTTACTTCGCAGTTTACTTGTTGTAATTACTGAAATGGTACACTTTCGATTTTTTTATTGTACCTATTCTCTGACTTCTTCACATTTTCAGAAATGGCCAGTGCCAGCGAACGTTGCATTCCCGTATCAAGGAGCCAGTTGGTGGAACGGCTGCCTGGAAAATGACTGTGGATGGACATCCTGGTGAGTTGGTAGTGTTATGTGTTAGGGTCAGACATGCCTGCTAATTGAAGCTGGGTCAACAGTGTTTTTGTTACTGTTATTATTTGCCAAATTGTCTCTGCACTACAGGCCTATTCTGAGGTGCAGTATCATCTTTTGACCCGTGTATTTCTTTGATCCTTTTGCACTGTAAATTGTCTCAGATTAAGAGTTGTGACTGTCAAACTGGAGCTTAATCAATCTAACTGGTCACCATTTGGTACGAGATATTGATTCATTACCATATTTTGGAATCTGATGATCCTTTACTGGAAAATATTGCTGTATTATTGTTACAGGAACTGTTGAACGACTTACGTCTAAGATATTTTGTCTTGCTGTTTTGTAGCATCAGTGAAGGTGATGTACACAGACTACGAAGATGTTGCTGTTATTTACACGTGTGACAAAGTGCTCCCAGACGACACTTGCGCTTCTGATAAGGTAACGTTAACACATCAAACTAGAGCCATTGGTTACAATACAAGATTTATGCATAGGTTTGTTGCATACACAAAAGTAGGTCTCAATATCCATATATGATGATATGCACCAAAAATAAACACTCAGCTTTCTAAAATATAAACCCTGTGCATTAGTTCTAGATAATCTCAAATTGACCATGCAATATACAGTATGCAAGAATTTGATACATGTACCAATATCTTTTTTCATCAATTATCTGCTGTTTTGCTTACAAAAGGTATTTGTTTGCATTGACAGGTCTATCTAGATGTGATGACCAGAACTCAAGGCCAGCGTCTGTCGAACAAGCGTACTTTGGAGAGGCCAAATATTTAAGTGAGACATGAGACATTTTACTGTGATTAAAATATGCTTATTTTGGCCCATTAAAAGTCATATATATAAATTACATTAAGGGAAGAGTTATTTGCTCGAGTTATCCATGCACTTTATCTAAACAGATCCTATTGTAGTGATATTTGTAGAGTAGATATTTATCTGTTTAAATATGTTATTCAAAATACCATTTACTATTTGTTTGAATACAAATCTTTGTAGAGAACTGCCCGTTGAACAGAGAAACCGGCAAAGTGTGCACGATAGATGAGATGCCAGTTCAAGGTAAATGTGAAGTGGAGAGAATCTTTTACATTTGAGGGGAAAATTTCACTGTAACAATATAGTCACTATGGAGACAGCTGACTAATACCAGGAATAAATTTATTCCTGCTAATATGGACACCTCCCAATTAAGGACACCTTTTTTATTCTACTGTTTGCTATATCATGATACAGGAAATGCTTCACCAATAATGACGTCACAGTCATGGGGCTCTTTACCTTACTCACTCCAGTGTCCCTCATAGCAAGTTTTACTGTAGTATACAAATTCATACAAAATTTATGTAAATAAATTCAACATGTGGGTAAAAACATCTGTGTGAATTTTTTTCAGTTTACTGGAGTCTGGTTCTCAGTTGCCAAAATGAGAGGCACCAGCTCCATGGATACGATGGTTGCCATGGTGAACGAGGCCGGCAACGGAAATCTCCAGGTCGTCTTCAGAGGAAGCAGGTGAGATCATAACACAAATAAGTGAACATAAAGAGTGGCTTTTTTATGTAACTCAAAATGTATTAGTACATGAATACATTGTATTTGATTCAGACAGTTAAGTTAATGCATATAATTACATTTTCAATTCAAAATGTGGCATGGGAAACAATTCAGGCACCGACCTTCATTGGGGTTGCTGAAAGATTCAATCACATAGTCAAATACCTTGAACTGTTAGATTGAATCTCTGATTGGTTTGGTATTTTATGCACAATACAATGTATTTACTATTATACCAGGGATGGCAAGTGTCTCCCAGCATCAAGTCCTCTACTGGAAGTAGCAGGCGATCCAACCGTCGGCAAATTCAATGTTAAAAAAGGTGAACTATTTCCTTTTTTATTTATAACCCTGCTAGTTGATTTGGAGGAGAAATATTTATCAAGTAAATGTTATATTAAAAAATGAAAAGCATTCTGAACAAACCCCAGAAACTGTAGGGTTGGTCTCACAATTATGATAAAGCAACCACTACACCAAAAGATAGTAAACCTTTGACAATCCTACAGAACAACCTCTAGTTAAGACCACTTACCCTATATCTATTAAAACAACCTCTAGAATAAGACCATTTATGAAAGTCCCTAACCTTCACAAACAAACTGACATGAACCTCCATCAAGAGACCACCTCTATTGAGATGCCTGAGGTCAGTACCATGGGTCATCTTACTATAGAGGTTCTACTCTAGATCCATTGACCATGTTCCATCCTTGCATCTCCAGGTGAGATCCGTGTGCTGTACACTGACTACAACTACGCGTTGCTTGGCGAGTGCATGAAGCGTGCGGCAGATGGTACGTGTGTTCCGGGATACGGCGCCGTGTTTGCATACGCCAGACGGCCAGAGCTTCCGGACGACGCTCGGCAGACGCTGCTAAAGGTGGCCAGGAGGGCATGCTTCTCTCAGGAGGACTTCATTCTCACGCCTCATGAAGGTAATCATCCTATTAAATTGCCAGTTTGTTACGTTATTCACAAGTAATTGGGAAAAAATGCGCTCATTCAAAGCTTTTATTCATGGTGGAATTTATAGATTTCACTCGCAATTTAGATCTCCATTAGAGATTTTTCCATTAGAGTTTGGGATATTAAACCATGAATTGATATTGAAACAATGGGTATGTACACTGTGAAAGAGAAATTTAGTATATGCATATATCTCATCATATATATGATGGTAGCTTTTGTGTATACTTGTTGCAGTGGACTGTACAATGCCATTTGCTGCACGTGCAAGTTGCAGAGCTGACGATGTTCTCATTCAGCCACATTATGAAAATTCTGAAGTAAGTCATGACAAAATAGATTGCTTATGACTAGTAAACTAATTGCAATCATAGACAACATTTGAATGATATTTTTTAATTTCATCTAAATTATCACCAAACTTGAATTTACTTACGCTATTGTATGTTTTTTAAAGTGTGATATACATATACTAGTTTTTAAAGTAGTGTTATGTCCACTGACATTTCTTCTATCCTTTTTATATTCATGTTTATTTTAGTAATCATTTGACTGCTTCATGGCATCTTCACATTAAATAGTAGGTCTGACAAATTGTTAACTACTGTTGTAGCTGACTAGAGCCACAGGCATCTTCCACTGTATGCTTCCTAGGGAGTTTAGGAAGAGCGCAAGTGCAACACAATGGATCTGATCTGGTGTAAAAGATGTAAAGTCAACTGAGCAGACTAGTGACTCACAGGAAACTATTAAACTCACACATTTACAAGCACATTCTACATGCTATTTGCAGATTGTCCAGAAATGGGAGCTTCTGTCCAGAACAACACACATCGACAGTGAAGTGGAGGGGGCCACTATGGACGTGTGGAAAACAGGAGACGGCCGCATCAAATTTGCTCTCTCAAGACATGAAGAGTAGGTGTTATTCAGCACTTATTGTGTTTTGAGTGATTTTCTCGTCTTTGAGAAATTGACATACAGTTAGACTCTATGTTGGATACTCATCTGATGAGGTTATGAAATTTCTAAAATTAACGCGAGCTTGAAGTTAACCAGTAAATAAAAGAATTGAGCTATCGAAAATTCCAAGATATCAGAGTGATTTATAATAAGGTATCTCACTATCAAAATTATTTCGAATTACATTTCTGTGATTGAATGTTTGTGATTATGATGCCATACAATTGACCAGTTGCTTCTATTTTTGAATAGCTCTGGAGAGTGTTTCAATACCGAGTCTGAAGCAGTGCCTGTTGAAGGGAAGCAAGGCTCATTTAGATACAGCGTCAAAGGCAAGCCAGGTAAACCAGTGTTATAAGTGTCTACTTTTGAGATACATGCAGACAATGATGTAGAAGGGTGAAGTACTTGTATGTATTTTATGTAAATAAGTAAAATATGAACATGTGATGGCTGTCTCTTAATAACGTTATTTAATCTTCTCTGCAATGAAGAAAACATTAAATACTGTGTTTTTTCAATTGTAGGTCTCATGTCTGTGATTTTCCGTAACTCACAATACATGGTGCTTTATGAGTGCTTCGGAGTTGAACCAGTTAATGGAGTGTGTCCACCACAAAATGAGGAGATACAGATTTGGGGACTGCAGTTCATCTACAACGGTCTCACTCACAAAATGCTCACAGATATTGCTACCAAGAGGACGTGTGTCGATGTTTCCAACATGGTCAGAGTGCAGAGAAATGGTAATTATGTTGTTTAAATTTTCATAAATACCCCTTTGAAAATTTTTATTAGTGACACAATGGATTCTTACTCTAAGTCTATTGGGCTACTTGTATATCACATAGATACTGATAATTATAGCTCTATAGATTTGGCAAAAATATCACTTACACCCATACCATGTCCATCTACTACATGTAAACAATGGATCAATTTAATCTTATATTATGATGCTTTTTAATTTAAAGATTCAGTGATGGTTTTACTGAAAATATGTTGTTTAATTTTTCAGAAAAATGTGAAATTGTGAAATCTTGCAATGTCGAAGATTATGTTCTTGCTGACAATTTTTATGCTAGAGCTGTAAGTCTTGATTCTTAACAAAGCAATCCTCTTTATTTAGACATCTAATAATGATTTCATAAACCTTGTTGGAATGTCATACTTTGTAATTTCAATGTCTAATGCATCAAAAATTAGCTATAATTTTGATGCATTTTAATGTAAGACCCTGAGCTCCATATTTGAAGGCCATTTTCAAATTAAAAATTCTTGCACAGTATCAATATTTGTGTTTTTCCTATAGCTTCTTGCAGAATGGGACCTCGTGGTGCGGTCATCATTTGGTGATAGCTCCTTGCTGTCTGGTACCATCAAGTACCCGTACGCTGGCAATCATGGAACTTATCATGTCGGTGGAAAACAGCTGTAAGTCAATTGTTTGTATTTACTCTTAAATATTTATTTTATGTCTCTTGTCTTCCTTGCTCATAATTGTAATTTCTTTTTATCAAATATTATGTACTTCTTTGATGGAAAAAAATTATCTGTACTATAGCATGTTAAAGAGTGAGACTTGCATGCATACATGTATGTGATTTATCATTTGAACCTTTGAAACATATGGAGAAAATATTCTTAGCTTGAATTGTTTGTTAGTACCAAAATATACGACAGACGTACATGTAGCTGAATATTAAGACAGCTTTTACAACCCTAAGCTTCCATTTGTTTACATCAAGTGGCCCTGGTGGGACTTCAACTCATATTAAACCCAAAGCCTTTGAGTCCAAAGATGATGCCATGACAAGCATTAAGAAATGAATATACATATGCTACTACTATTAGTAGTAGTTACATATACATGTACATGTACATACAAATGTAATCAACCTATTGGGCGTTTCAGGGGTAAAGGCTGTGTAGATTTCCATGGCGACTTGACGCCTATTGCAGGCAAGAAGGGAGCGTTCAAAGCAACACTCAACGGACGAAACTGTAAGTGATTGTAATTTATGAAATTTACTTAAAAATGTAATTTATTTTTGCTGGTAATTTTGGAATGTATTAACTTAATATTGTGAATCTAAACAAAGTCAAGTACAATTTGATTTCATGATTTTCTCAAATTAGAGATGATGCACGTATGGAAAATCAAAAGGCTTCTAAAATTTGAAGATTTGCAGTATTAGTACTTAAAAAAAGAGTAACATTGTGTCTTGACTTTATGTAGTATGCATTAAATTATTGAATAGCAGCACTGTCCTGAAAAAAACTAGCATATATGAATTTTTTCCTTGCAGCGTATATCAAGTATCTGTACGTTGACCAGAATCACCATGTAACGTGGGAATGCTTGAACAACTACAGTGAAGAGACTGGCTGTGCAGAGGACCAGGTATGCTATGGTAGCGGCCATGCTCACTTATAGGCCCACCGTCAAAAAATGTTAGCATGAGCATGATTGAAATAACAATGAAAATAGCAGCTTGCATAAACATCTGCCCCATAAAGTGATCAAGGTTCAACTTGAAAGCTAATGGACTGTGTTATGAAAGGTAAAGTTAGGCTGATGAATTGATATTGGTAGACGGTAAATCTTCAATAACGTTCTCAATACAGTGAATTCATTTTGTGTCCATCTCTTTTTCATTCCTTTTCTCATTTTTCTCTTGAGTTACTACAACAATTAACATTTTCACATACACCGTACTATAACATTTCTACACCACTCAACTCCATAAATTATTTCAATTCTTGAGGCCTCTAATGACAGCGTTACATGTAAGTGGTGCTATTGCAAAATTAGCTGTCTTCAGTATTTGACAACTTTATTCATTAGATCATATTTCATCACAATCAGATTTGCTGAAGTACAATGTATAGCTTTAGCACGCCTATTTGTAGAATCTAATGTTTTAATTTGACTTACCCACCAATATTGTATACATTGCTCCTACTAAGTTGAGCACTATAGTTCACCTTCCTACTTTGATGATTCATATGGTTGGAGAATTTACATGTCTATTATCCGATTGCAGACGGCAATTGCGATTTGGTCCAGGAACTGGGAGATGGACACAGAGACACGCCGAGGTCTGTTGGACATCGCACGAACCAACACGCTGGGATGTGTGACCATGAGTGGACTGGCTTATACCCTGCAAAATAGTGAGTATGAAATGAAATACAGTTAGTTTACTTTTCTGCAATAAAGTATAGATGTACCTGCCATAAAATAAAGAAACTTTTCTCCATGGTACTACAATAAATATTATGAAGCCAGGTTTTGGCAATGAGAGGGGCTGTGTGGCTGGGTGGCTTCACAGATTTTTACAACTGAATAGTGTTGTTTGCATTATGTTCTGTCATTTCTTCTGACGAAAGGAAAACGTTTATGTTGCGAGAAGATTGAAATTTTATTCAATTATGTATAAGTAGTGATGTGAAAGAACATTGTATTTATTTTAAGTCTGGTTGAATTGTAGCTGGCGGTAATTTAGTTTACAATTCATAAAAATGTGACACATTCTGTTAATCATTCTAGCTGAATGTGCGGTGTCTACACCAAGTGGCCTGACGTCCTGTGCTGTTGAAGACATTCATGAACAGACAGATCTGGATACTGAGAAGGTGCATAAAATAATCATGCTCAACATATATATGTGAAGGCGCAATCTATCGCAAGTTTGACCGAGTTATCTCAAACTCTAAAATCTGGAATCTGTGGATAATGCTACCAAAAAGCCATTTTGTTTCATGACATATCTTACAACTTGGAATTTTAGATATTGTAAATGTTTGATTTACACCCTTCAAGTTAAATAAATCAAATGTGAAGGCATCCACATAAAACAGGTTTCACTGCAGTCTTCTTATGCATATATATTTCTGACAAAAAACTTCATTTTCAAAAATCCATTGCAGTTGTCTGGCGCGTGGTACCAAATTGCGCGCAGTAAGAACATGGACTCATGGAACTGGGACGCCGGCGTCATCCACTTCTCCAACATGGATGCCGGGCAGCTGCAGCTTACGTACACAGGCCTCGTCAGGTGAAAGTCTATTCCACGATCAGACGCAAGTTCTTATTGAGGGAGAGGTTTTAGAAGACTTTGTGTATTGCATTATATTGATAGTAGTCATTTATTTGCTCAAAACCCCTCTGTAGCTGTATTGTTTAAGACTTTCTTTTCTCCGGATGTGGAGATTGTGACTTTTCAGGTGGGAAGGTGTGAAGGGGGCGCAATTTGAGCAGGATATAAGTAAAATGAAGGTGAATTCCTTGATGGTGAATTTCAATTTTGGTACAGTCACAGAGATTGATGTTTTATGATTGTTGTAAATAAGCTGTACTCTGATTACGGGTACTTGCCAGTGATGCATATTGCCTGATGGCCCGGGAAAGTAATGACTGTATGTGGCTAGAATGCATATGACCACCCTGAGAATCAGACGTCAAGATATGACCTCTAATTCTTACTATTGCGTATTAAAAATGTGACCAAATACTGGCTGTCTAATCCCAAAAATGAAATCAGGTCATTTGATGAATCAGAAGATTTGCTGACTCATTTTGCACTTTTCCATGGCTTTAACACCAAGAGCAGTATATATCCAACTGGTTTGAATAGTCCTATCCAGTTTGTTTTACAAAAATGTGTAGGGAAATGTGTGCTTTACGTATATGAAGGACTAAAGTGTCATATGAAGATGTTGTTTGTTTTGCAGTCACCGTGTTGATGAGTGTCTGGATGTTGTGAGCATCACGTTGACACCTCAAGAAGATAGTCCCGCACACATGAACTTTGTCTCCAGCAGGCAGACCGATGGTCAGTATTGAAAACTAAAACTACTACTTTATAATTAATACAGACTAGATAAATCCATACAGATGTTACATTAGAACCTTTATGTTACGCGCACCCATGGACTAGGCTCAAGTAGTCTCAATATAGTGCTGTTTTTTTGATAAAATTCCCTGATGTTTTTTTCTCATGAATTTTCTCATGATTTTATTCATATTGTATACCATGTCACTATAATAAAATCAATCAATCAATCAATCAAATTAATGGTCTCTTTATAGAGGTGGTCTTAATTAGAGGTCACACTGTCTGAATTATCATACAAGTAGTTACAACAAAACAATCAAGCATTCTTAACTTTTCAAAACTTTGTTTTCAGGGTTCACCAAGATTCTATACCTGGATGATGACTATCTCATCTACTACGAGTGCCTGGATGCGGAGCTCAGTGTGTTTGGAACATGTGACAGTGACCATGAGAATGTAGAACTCTTTGCCAGACGCAGGAACATCAACTCTGTGGACAAACGACGACTCAAAGATCTGGTCTTATCCAGTGTGTGTGTGAATCCAGACGACATTATAATGGCCAATCATACAAGTATGGAAATAGTTAATATTAATAGCTAATGTGTTTTTAGCAATGGATTTTGATTTATTATTTATTGAACAGTACATGTACTTAAATATCAGTTCTTTCTCTGTGATTGATAATCTTCTTTGTTTATGGATGTGTGTTTCAAATTATTTCTATTATTTACAGGAAAATGTGAACTTCCAGGAATATCAGAACCAGGTATTATTTCATCATTTTTTATACTATTTCTTCTGTTTTAACATTCAGAGGCTATATAGAAACTAAATACATCCATTGTTTTATTTCAGTGAAACAGCACAACTGCAGAGTTGATGATATTCAAGTTCAAGAAAATTTTGACTTTGATAAAGTATGTATGATTTGATAATTGCAAAAATCTAAATCAAATATGCTTGCAATCATTTTATATTGTATAGATGATAGAATTTCATTGTACATGTAGTTGACGTGAATGCTCAAGAACATGAATATGTTTTACAAATTTTAATGAGAAATACTATTTCTAGTTTGACGGTCTGTGGTATGAGGTTGAACGAACACGGTTCACTCGGCACAATCGGTGGGAATCTGGAATCGTCAAGTTTGAGAAGAATCCCACTCAAGTGGGCGGCGTGACATTCACATATGCCGGAACTGAGTAAGAAAGTCACTTTCGCATAATAATAAAACATTGTACACTGGTTTACTTTTATTCCTTATTAATGTGAAATTGTTGTGCTACATAAATCTTTTGATATTGGTAAAGGATCTTGGTAATTGATAATTAACCGTAATATTATGTGATTTTTCATTTTTCTCCGTCTACTCCTTGTTATTTAGACGTGTATTAGTAGGCTACCATATATTACTTAATCAGAATAAGTATAACTATATTTTTGGTAGGTACATGTAGCATATGGTCTCATTTATAATTTGTAAAGTAAAAATTTGAAAATTTGGGCTTCAGTTTGTAAATAAAAAGGATTATGTATAATAAAAGATTTAGTAATTCGTTTGAGGAGCAGAAAAGAACAACAAAACTATAAAAATGTGAATATTTATTGCTATGTATGGTAAACAATTCAACCATTGTGTACTCTCAATAAGGAAAAATACGTACTGCTGTACAATCAAAACTGCAACAGATGCATAGAAACAAGTGTTTTGTTCTATTTTCAGCCATGGCGTCTGCCGTCCTCCATTCACGGCTAACGGCATGGCGCGTCCACATGGCCAGGGTAACGCAGACGCCAGGTTCATGGTCGGGGCCTCGTATGGAAACCCATGGACCATCGTGTGTAAGTCACCGTATTCTTGTTGTAACCAGTTAGACCCGTTTTTACCTCAACCTTGAAGAGGAGAGGGAATACAAGATTTGAGGATAATATACAAAATTTTGACTTATGAAAGTGATTGATAATGTGAAAGAACAAAAAGGTTATATGCTTACGTATAAATCAGCAGCTTGGGGTTGGTGATTTTAGACCATAAGCCATGTTTTCAAGAGGCCTTTGAATAGCCAGCCACTCCCCTCGTAAACCTCCAGCTCTACTAAGTAACCCTGGTGTGATGAACAGAGCATTTTATAGGTATCCAATAATTGCAGGGTGTATTTCACCCGCATTTCACACTATGATCTGATTCCAGTTGACTACAAAGTGATCTACACGGACTACGAGCACGTGGCCGTCACATACACGTGCTTCAGCCACAATGACGACGGATCTTGCCGCAGAGAGGGAGAACAAGTACGTGTCTTATACAGGAGAACCTCATTAGTGCAATGTTGCCTATCTTGGATTTTATGTTACGTTTAGATTTGTTTCATTTGCTATCAAATTTTACTTGGTAATCTGCAATATTGGCCATCTCGAGTTTTCTATTATTCCCTCTACAAATTGTAGATAATGAGTTTCTACTGTACACAGATTTAGCAAGTGAAATAATGCATCATTAAAATGTTTTGGCTATGTAAGGGCACAAGTTTAACATTGCTGAAAGTTAATTCTATCATTCCTATGATTGGCTAAAATTCGAGATGATTTCCATCATGAACATTACATGTAAGGGCTCTAAATTCTTGTTCTTGTTTATTTTCCGCCTTTCACAGCCTAATGAAATTCTTGTTCTTGTTTGTTTTCCGCCTTTCACAGCCTAATGTATTGTTATTTTCAATAATGTGTGAATTGAATATAATATATGTCTGAGTATCCTGATTGTGTTTGTGCTCAGCTCACGGTGCTGAGTCGCGGTGTGGAGCTGTCGGCTGAGTACCGGTCCGCCGCATACGCTGTCATCAGAGAGAGGCTGTGTGTCGACGTCTACGATCTCGTGGAACCCGCATTTGAGACGCACTGCCATCAGTTCATCGGACTTGGTATCCCAATTATCAAAATTATTGCTAATTACATTTCTGTGATTGAATGTTTGTAATTATGATGCCATACACCACCAGTTAAGCTTCCTTATTTTTGAATAGCTCTGAGAGTGTTTCTCAATACCCGAGTTCGGAAGCAGTGCCTGTTGAAGGGAAGCAAGGCCTTTAGATACAGCCGCCAAAGGCAAAGCCAGGTAAAACCAGTGTTATAAGTGTCAACTTTTGAGATACATGCAGACAATGATGTAGAAGGGTGAATTACTGTATGTATTTTATGTAAATGGGTAAAATACGAACATGATGGCTGTCTCGCATTAATAAAGCATTTAATCTTCTCTACAATGAAGAAAAACATTAAAATACTGTGTTTTTTCACTAGGTCTCATGTCTGTGATTTTTCCGTGAACTCACAATACATGGTGTTTTTATGAGTGCTTCTGAGTTGAACCAGCACGGAGTGTGTCCCTACAAAATGAGGAGATACAGATTTGGGGGACTGCAGTTCTACACAACGGTCTCACTCACAAAATGCCTCACAGATATTGCTACCAGAGGACGTGTGTCGATGTTTCCAACATGGTCGAGTGCCGAGAAATGGTAACTATGTTGTTTCAATTTTGATAAATACCCTTTGAAAAAAGTTTTATTACTGACACAATGGATTCTTACTCTAAGTCTATTGGGCTACTTGTATATCACATAGATACTGATAATTAAAGCTCTAAAGATTTGGCAAAAATATCACTTACACCCGTACCATGTCCATCTACTACAATGGATCAATTTCATTTTATATTATGATGCTTTTTGATTTAAAGACTCAGTGATGGTTGTGCTAAAAAAATGTTTCTTTTAATTTTTCAGAAAAATGTGAAATTGTGAAATCTTGCAATGTCGAAGACTACGTACTAGCTGACAATTTTGATGCTAGAGCTGTAAGTCTTGATTCTTAACAAAGCAAGCCTCTTTATTTAGACATCTAATAATGATTTCATAAACCTTGTTGGAAAGTCATACATTGTAATCTTAATGTCTAATGCATTATAAATTAGCTATACGTTTCATGCATTTGACACTGAGCTCCATTTGAAGGCCATTTTCAAATTAAAAATTTGTGCACAGAATCAATATTTGTGTTTTTCGTTTAGCTTGGACAATGGGAGCTCGTGGTGCGCTCATCATTTGCGATAGCCTTGCTGTCTGGTACCATCAAATACGCTGGCAATCATGGAACTTATCATGTCGGTGGAAAACAGCTGTAAGTCATTTGTTTGTATTTACTCTCAAATGTATATTTTATGTCTCTCATCTTCCATGCTTATAATTGTGATTTCTTTTTATTCAAATATTATGTATTTCTCTGATGGAAAAACTGTATGTACTATAGAATGTAAAATAGTGAGACTTGCATGCATAAGAGATTTATCGTTTGAACCTATGAAACATTATGCATGAAGAAAATATTCTTAGCTTAAATTGTTTGTTAGTACCAAAATCTTACTTTCTAACATTTATTCAAGAATCCACCTATTTCTTCCACGACAGACGTACATGTAGCTGAATATTAAGACAGCTTTTACCGGTACAACCCTAAGCTTCCGTTTGTTTACATCAAGTGGCCCTTGTGGGACTCAAACTCATAACCCAAATGCTTTGAGTCCAAAGATGATGCCATGACAAGCATTAAAAACGAATATACATGTGCTTATTACTACTACTAGTAGTTACATATATATAATCAACCTTTTGTGATTTTCAGGGGTAAGGGCTGTGTAGATTTCCATGGTGACTTGACGCCTATTGCAAGCAAGAAGGGGCGTGCAAAGCAACACTCAATGGGCAAGACTGTAAGTGATGGTAATTTATGAAATTTACTTAAAAATGTATTTTATTTTTGCAGTTAATTTTGGAATCTATTAACTTGACATTGTGAGACTAAAAAAATCAAGTACAATTTGATTTTATGATTTTCTGAAATTAGAGATGATGCACGTATGGAAAATCAAAAGGCTTCTAAAATTTGAAGATTTGCAGTACTAGTACTTAAAACTAGAGTAACATTGTGTCTTGACTATATGTAGTATGCATTAAATTATTGGATAGCAGCACTGTTCTGAAAAAAAAACTAGCATATATGAATTTTTTCCTTGCAGCGTATATCAAGTATCTGTACGTTGACCAGAATCACCATGTAACGTGGGAATGCTTGAACAGCTACAGTGAAGAGACCGGCTGTGCAGAGGACCAGGTATGCTATGGTAGAGGCCATGCTCACTTAAAGGCCCACTGTCAAAAATGTTAATATGAGCATGATTGAAATAACAATGAAAATAGCAGCTTGCATAAACATCTGCCCCATATTAAAAGTGATCAAGGTTCAACTTGAAAGCTCATGGACTGTGTTATGAATGGTAAAGTTAGGCTGATGAATTGATATAGTTAGATGGCCAATCTTCAATAACGTTCTCAATACAGTGAATTCATTTTGCATTCCTTTTCATTTTTCTCTTGAGTTATTTTCACAACAATTAAGATTTTCACATACACCGTACTATAACATTTCTACACCACTAACTCCATAAATTATTTCAATTTTGAGGCCTAATGACAGCGTTACATGTAAATGGTGCTATTGCAAAATTAGCTGTCTTCAGTATTTGACAACCCCTTTATCTTATTAGATCATATTTCATCACAATCAGATTGTTGAAGTACAACAAGTGCTTTTAGCACGCCTATATTTGTAGAATCTAATGTTTTAATTTGACTGACTTACCAATATTGTATACATTATTCTACTAAGTTGAGCACTATAGTTCACCCTTCCTACTTTGATGATTCATATTGTTGGAGAATTTTTACATGTCTATTATCCGATTTGCAGACGGTATTGCGATTTGGTCCAGGAACTGGGAGATGGACACGGAGGGATTGACATCGCACGAACCAACATGAGTGGACTGGCTTATACCCTGCAAAATAGTGAGTATCAATAACTACGCAGTATTTATTGAGTGTTAAATTGGGTCGCCTGACCTGCACAGTTTTTGTAAAGAACGTTAACTCGTTTTGAATTCCGTTACCTACTTCCGTATACAACGGTTCATGCGGTCCTGCAGTCTTGGTCATTTCAAATCAAGCAGCCGAGGAACGCACATGGTGCAAAATTTAGAGCAGATAATAGACAATTGATACACATGGCATACAACCTTCGTGGACAAAGACAAGATTATAAGGTTTTAAATACGAAAGGAGTAAAAAATATAACAAACGATAAGGATTTGCAATCTGAGGATAGTGGAAACGTAGATACTAGTAGTGGTTGTACGATGGATAAAAATAGCGCAAACGCCGATGAAAGCAGCATTAGTAGTCGCCGGAAAGCATTGGAGGCGACACGGCTCCAACTCGAGCAAATAGAAGTCGAGAAAGAGGAAATAGAGCTCGAAGAAAAACTGCTAGCGGCTCAGGAGGAGCTAGCCGCTAAGAAGCAAGCCTTGGCAGCACGCCGGGCAGCTCTCACAGCACCAACCGCACCATCGCCTCAACAACAGCAACCGGCGGACAACAACGACCACGCCAGCTCGTCCGACCGACCACGTGACCCAGCGCCAGTGACCCCAAACACCCTCGCGCACGACAAAGAGCTCAACGCTGCCTTAGACATCCTCTCTAAAACTAATACGTTTGGATTAAAGGATATCTTAGATTCACCACGCGACAAGGAGGAGACCGGCCGACCCCATACCTCAGGCAAGACACCGCTATATATTACCGACTTTGTACTCAACCCTTCGGCCAGCACACGTGCTTCTGAACAAAATCTGGGCCGAGGGCTCGTCCTGAGAGATGCACGCACTAAAATTAAAACCGAGGACGTAACTGTAGAGCAGTGGGCTGGGGCGAACGCGCGCATACTCATTGAACTGTTAGACTCAATGGAGAGGGAACAAGTTGTGGATTATTTAAAATATACTGCCCAAATGGCAGACCTAATGCAGGTTTGCAAGCGCTCCTCAGTGTTGTTACTGGATGAGAGCCATCGCACCAAAGTGCATCAATTAGGCATTAAATGGGACCAAATAGACCAAATGCAAGCTTATGTTTTCCTCAATAAAAAAGAGGAAGAGTCCAAACCACCCAGCAAACGCCCATGGGGCCCGAGTCGCGAGAACAAAGGCCCGACCGACAGCAATGGACGTTCCATATGCCTGCACTACAATAGGGAGGACGGCTGCCTACGCACTTATTGCCGTTTTGCCCACACATGCAGCATGCCTGGGTGTAAAGAAAACCACCCAAAGTACAAACACCAGGATAATGCGCCACCTCGTTTTCGTCCCTTTCGTGACGCATAATCCCCTAACAACCAACATCGACATATGGAAAAATGAACTATGCTATGATAAGGACAAAGAGTATTTGATAGACGGAATAAAACATGGTTTTAGGATATTGCATGAGGAGATCACTGGTGAACCCGTGTGCCGCCATAATTACCCCTCCACCCAAGGCGTAGAAAAACAAAAAGTTGAGGCCCAAATCATGGACGAAATTCATAATGGAAGGTATATTGTGTGTAAAAATAAGCCCCACATCATTAGTAGCCTAGGGGCAATCAAAAAAGAGGACGGTAACGTGAGATTGATTCACGATTGTAGCAAGCCATATGGAGCGAGCGTCAACTCCTATGCCAAAAATACCCCGTTTAGCTATGAGACGATTGACCACGCGGTACAGTTACTCCCACTTAATGGATACATGGCCAAGATCGATCTAAAGGCCGCATACCGGTCTGTACCTATACACCCAAGTTGCTATGCAGCAACTGGCCTGCATTGGACCTTTGAAGGTGATAACAACCCCACCTTCTTTTATGACTGCCGTCTTCCATTTGGTGCCTCCACGAGCCCTGGTATCTTCCAGAGGCTATCAGCCAGCATAACAAGAATGATGGCAAACCGCGGGTTCACAGTGATCTCCTATCTAGATGACTTCCTGTGTATCGAAGCAGATAAAAATAAGTGTGACGCAGCCTATACAACTCTAATAAATCTCATAGAAAGTTTAGGTTTCAGTGTAAATTGGGACAAAGCTGTCCCTGCAAAACAAACAATGACGTTTCTTGGCGTCCAAATTGACAGTGTGTCGAGGCGACTCTCACTACCGGTTAAGAAACTTCATGACCTCACGACTGCTACTGTCCCATTGGTCAGACAAGAAAAAGCCACTAAGAAGGAGCTACAAAGCCTCATCGGCAAATTAAATTGGGCAGCAGGGTAGTGAGGAGGTTGCACTTTTCTAAGACGCCTTATAGACATTATGTGCACCTCAAAAAGAAGCACCATCACACACGCCTTACAGCCAGCGCTAAGGCGGACATTAAATGGTGGGCAGACTTTATAGCAATTTTAATGGTTCAGCATATTTCGTACATAATATGCCAGAGCCCACTGCCATAAGCACCGGTGACGCATGCACCATAGGAGGCTCTGCAATTTACCAGTATGACTGGCTTTTACACACACACTGGGAATCAGATTTCCCAAATATTGCAATACAACACATAAACGTGAAAGAACTGTGCGTAGTAGTGTTAGCAGCCCGAAGGTGGGCTAAATCATGGGAAAATAAACACATAGTTATCCAGACTGACAACATGTGCACTATGTACGCCATCAACAATGGAACATCAAGAAATGAACTATCAATGTGCATGCTCAGAGAATTGTTTTGGTTGTCAGCCATATTCAACTTTCACATCAGCTCACAATATATACCAGGATGTGTTAACATACAAAGCGACTTTATATCGCGACTCAACCAACACCCATACTGGCATTCTACCCTCAACTCATGGGGCCTAAGAACTGACAACCTGCACTTCAATATGTCATTGAAAGCCTACTTGTATTTGCAGAGACAGCAGAATGGACAACCATCACAAAAGAATGCACTCAATACAAGCAGGCGGCGCTGGCAGAATCCACCAAATCATGCTACAAGTCAATGCGTATACAATATCTTCGATTCTGCCTCTATTTTGGCAGGCGACCGTGCCGGCCACAGCAGAGACAGTTAGGGTACTTAGTGTTTTCTCGCCAGAAGCCTCAACCCCTCAAGTATACCCCTCCTACATGAACATTATTAAGCTTCTTCTTCATGATGAGGCTGGCCTCCCCAACCCACTAAATAGCTGGGAGCTAAACATGCAAAAGGGGCATAAATCGATGCCATGGGCGCCCCCCCCGCGTCAAAAGTTACCTATCACATTAGAGATCCTTCGAAAAAATATGGAACACCATAGACCCTGAAGACCAGCATGGGCGCAACATTCTGGGCAGCCTGCCTCATAGCTTTCTTTGGTTTCCTTAGAAAGTCTACTCTCTTGCCCAAGTCATCTAGCAGAGCAGACACAAAAAAAAAGGCCTTGTCGCTAGGAGATATCACGCTTGAACAGGATAAGAGCCGTATAAGTGTGACAATCAGGCATTCTAAAAGGCCATTCAATTTGGCCAACGATCTTGACTCCCCCGTGTTTGGCCATCCCAGGCTCACAACTGTGTCCCGTAGCAGCAGTAGTAGCCATGCTAGCGAGACTGAAAGACCCCCAGCCCCTTCTTAGCAGCCAGCCCCTATTCTCATTTGTCTCGACTGAAAAGGTGGTCCAACACTTCACTCATAGCAGCTTCTCGCTCAAATGCTACGGGCTTCATTAACCTCAAGCCGGAGTGAACCCATCCGAAAGTACAGCGGGCATTCTTTCGTCGAGGGAGGGTGCTCCCAGCTGTTGTTCCTTGGTATCCCCCCCTTCACTAATTAAACTAAGGGTGACTGGAAATCCAACGCTACTTAACGTTATATCAATATATCATCCACTCATCATGAGGCAATGGCAAAAGTGCTTGCCCTTTCTCAGCCGCCATTCAGTCTTGAAAAGCTATGTATTTTATTGCATGTACTGTAAAAATATATGTTAACGTTATTACTATGTTCTGTATACTAGTGTATTATACATTATTACTCGCACCGATTAAAGGGAATGGTTTTTTTTTATGATTATTATTAGTTTTCAAACAGTTTGGGGGTAATTTTGGAGGAAATTTTATCAAATTGTCTTGTCAATAAAGTCTATTGACCTTTTTTCCCCCAAACTGTTTGTTTTCACTTAGCATTAGTTAGCCTCATCAATTGCATTTGTAAATCATTACTTAAGTGATCAATAACCACAGTATTTATTGAGTGTTAAATTGGTCGCCTGACCTGCACAGTTTTTGTAAAGAACGTTAACTCGTTTCGAATTCCGTTACCTACCAGATAACAACGGTTCATGCGCGTCCTGCAGTCTTGGTCATTTCAAATCAAGCAGCCGAGGAACGCACATGGTGCAAAATTTACCCACCCACCCACTTCCATCACTGCTGCGCGTTATACTATGTTTTCGATTACTATGTTGCAAATTATTGTCAAATTACTATGTTACTAAATTAGTTTTTGTACTGATGTGTAATGTTAACTAGTTCTTATTAGTTGTATAATTGAACTCCGTACTGGTGCGGGAGGAAATTTTAAAATTGTCTTTGTCAATAAAGTCTATTGACTTTTTTTTCCCCCAAACTGTTTGTTTTCACTTAGTATTGTTAGCCTCATCAATTGCATTTGTAACTTTAGTTTTACACCATAAAAAATGTGACACATTCTTGTTAAATCATTCTAGTTGAATGTGTTTTCACCAAGTGGCCTGACGGTGCTGTTGAAGACATTCATGAACAGACAGATCTGGATACCGAGAAGGTGCATAAAATAATCATGCCCAACATATATGTGAAGCGTGCAATCTATTCCAGTGCTTGAATCGAAATATCTCAAACCAAAATCTGGAATCTGTGGATAATGCTAAAAAGCCATTTTGTTTCATGACATACCTGCTGGAATTTTAGATATTGTAAAATGTTTGATTTTACAATTCCTTCAAGTTGGGGAATCAAATGTGAAGGCATCCACATAAAACAGGTTTCACTGCAGTCTTCTTATGCCTATATATTTCTGACAAAAAACTTCATTTTCAAAAATCCATTGCAGTTGTCTGGCCAAGTGGTACCTCACCAGGCCAAGTAGAACATGGACTCGTGGAATCGGCATCATCCACTTCTCTCCAACATGGGATGCCGGGCAGCTGCAGCTACGTACACAGGCCTCTGCCAGGTGAAAAGTCTATTCCTTACCCATCAGACGCAAGTTCTTATTGAGGGAGAGGTTTTAGAGACTTTGTGTATTGTATTATATTGATACAGTCATTTATTTGCTCAAACCCTCTCAGCTGTATTGAGCACTTTCTCCGGATGTGGGAGATTGTGACTTTTCAAGCGGAAGGTGTGAAGGGGGGCTTAATTTGAGCGGGATATAAGTAAAATGCAGCAATTCTTGGACGGTGAATTCAATTTTGGTACAGTCACAGAGATTGGATGTTTTATGATTGTTGTAAATAAGCTGTACTCTGATTACGGTACTTGCCAGTGATGCATATTGCCTTGGCCCGAAAGTAATGAATGTATGGCTGAATGCATATGACCACCCTGAATCAGACGCCAAGATATGACCTCTAAGTCTTACTATTATGCGTATTAAAAAATGTAGACCAAATACTGGCTGTCTAATCCCAAAAATGAAATCAGGGCTTCATTTCTGGATGAATCGTGATTTTTCAAGCGACTCCATTTGCACTTTTCCATGGTTTTTAACACCAAAGAGCAGTATATATCCAACTGGTTTGAATAGTCCTATCCAGTTTGTTTTACAAAAAATGTAGTGAAAATGTGTGCTTTATGCTGACTAAAGTCACATATGATGTTAGTTGTTTCTTTTGCAGTCACCTGTTGATGCAGGATTACCTCAAGAAGACAGTCCTCACATTACTACGAACTTTGTCTCCAGCAGACCCTGATGGTCAGTATTGAAAACTAAAACTACTACTTTATAATTAATACAGATTAGATAAATCCATACAGATAGCATTAGGGAAATCTTTTATGTTACGCCGTTAATCTGGACTAGGCTCAAGTAGTCTCAATATATGCTGGTTTTTGATAAAATTTTTTTTCGATGTTTTTTCATGAATTTTCTCTCTGGCTAATTTTATTCCATATTGTATACCATGTCACAAAAATAAAATCAGGTCCAATCAATCAAATTCTAATGGTCTCTATATAGAGTAGTAGTTCCTAATTAGACGTCAGCTGACTGCAGCACTATCATACAAGGCAAGTTCCCGAACAAAACAGAATCGGGCGCACTCTATTTAACCCTTTTCAAAACTTTGATTGTTTTCAGCCAAGTTTCACCAAGATCTCTATACCTGACAGATGACTATCTCATCTACCAACGCAGTGCCTGATGCGAGCTCAGTAAAGCTGGAACATGTGACAGTGACCACAGAATGTGAAATCCTCCTGCCAGACTTAGGAACATCAACTCTGTGGACAAACGCATCTACCAAAAGATCTGGTCTTATCCTCAGTGTGTAAAAAGTGAACTAGACTATTTATAATGCTAGTCAATCATACAAGTATGGAAATAAGCTAATATTAATAGCTAATGCAAGCTGAGCCTTTACTTCATTATTTACGAACAGCATTGGGGAAGACAAGTTCTTTTCTCTGTGATTACATAATCTTCTTTTGTTTATGGATGTGTTTCAAATTATTTTGGCTTTGCTGGTGAAAATGCAAACTCAGGAATTGTCGAAACTGCGTGTATTATTTCACTATTTTTTATAATATTTTTAACATTCAGGTTATATAGAAACTAAATACATCCATTGAAAGTGGAAACAGCAACAAAATCGCAGTTGATGATATTCAAAGTTCAAGAAAATTTTGACTTTGATAAAAGTATAAAGATTTGATACTGCAAAAAATTAAATATGTTGAAATTTATTTTATATTGTATATGATGAAATCTCATTGTAGTTTATGAATATAAATTCTGAGGAAATATTACTAGTTTGATCTTGCTCAGTAAGTGGTGCCGAAATCTAAATTACCGGGGAATCTGGAATCGCCAGAGAAGAATCCCACTCAAGTGGGCGGCGTGACATCTACATATGCAGGAATCCGAGTGTAAGAAAGTCACCGCATAATAATAAAACATTGTACAATTTGCTATTTCTTTTGCCCTTTACATGTGAAATTGAAACAGTTAACATAAATTCCTTTTTGGTAAAAGATCATGGTAGTAAATTTATTAACAATATTATGTGATTTTTTCATTTCTTCCCGCCTACTCCTTTGTTATTTAGACGTGGTATTAGTGGAAGCTTGATCCTGAAATGCTATAACCAAGGAGCTTTTTTTTTGGTAGGTAGCATATGGTCTCATTTATAATTTGTAAAGTAAAAAATTTCCTGAAAATTCTGGCTTCAGTTACAACAAAAAAGGATTATGTATAATAAATTTGCTGAGGAGCGGTGAAAAGATAAAAAAATGTGAATATTTATTGCTATGTATGGTAAACAATTCAACCATTGTACTGAGAAAAAAAATACTGCACTGCTGTACAATCCAAACCAAACAGATGAATAGAAACAGCATGAAGTCCACATGGGCCAGGACAGGTTCATGGTCGGGCCTCAGATGGAAACCATGACCATGGTAAGTCACCGTATTTCTGGCTATGTAAGGGCACAAATTTAACATTGCTGAAAGTTAATTCTATCATTCCTATGATTGGCTAAAATTGGAGATGATTTCCATCATGAACATACATGTAGGGGCTCCAACTTCTTGTTTTTGTTTATTTTTCGCCTTTCACAGCCTAATGAAATTCTTGTTCTTGTTTGTTTTCCGCCTTTCACAGCCTAATGAATTGTTATTTTCAATAATTTGTGAATTGAATATAGTACATGTCTGAGTTTCCTGATTGTGTTTGTGCTCAGCTCACGGTGCTGAGTCGCGGTCTGCAGCGTACGCAGTCATCAGAGAGAGGCTGTGTGTCAACGTCTATGATCTCGTGGAACCCGCATTTGAGACGCACTGCCATCAGTTCATTGGACTTGAGCGTAAGATTTTGTGCATGTTTGCCATTGATAGGCTTTATTACAGTATATGATTGACGATTAACTCTGAATCATTAGTTTTGTTACATGTATTTTTATTTTTTAACATTTCACACATTTCTACACGAATATGAGATTATTTAGTGGTGACTTTGCAGCACATCATACAATGTACGTTTTTGTAAGATGTTGCTTTAAAATGCTGATTTCAATATTGGGAAATGTGAAATACGCTTACATTGATTTATTTATCGATTGTTCCAAATATTATCCATATACATGTATTGCTCAAATAGGTGTACTGTGTTAACATCTTTATATTGTTACTTAAATATATAGAATTGAATTGACTAATAGTATATTGTGGATTTCTAGTCCCAGCTGAGCCGGTAGAATGCCCACTGACCATGTGTATGATGGAATGTGAGTTCGGCTTTGAACAAGATGAAAATGGCTGCGACATCTGTCAGTGTTGTGATTTAGTTAAAATACACAAAAGAAGTTGATTTCATTAATAGTTCAGGTAAATTTAGTTTTGCAATCGTCTTATCATTAAAACCCAAAATAACACTCTGTCACACAGTTATCATGGGTTGTTATAATGTGTTAAGATGCATATACATTGTACTGGAACTGATACTACATTTTTGAGAACATTTTTCTAATGTTAGAAAGGAGTTATTCAGTTTCTTCTCACTGTTTTAGCACCAAAATGTCCGTTGATGATGTGTATGATGGAGTGTGCAGCTGGATTCCGGCAGGATGAAAATGGATGTGATTTGTGTGAATGTAAAGAAGGTACGTGAAAGTGATTCTTTTATAGTACAAATGTATCACTTTCCCTAGAGTCCTTCGTAGTGGTTAGAAAATACATATATTTTACTTACTTACATTTCTTATTCCATTTCCCTTAATAAACAAACCAATTACAATTTTTCAAATGATAGCGAAAGAATAATCCGTTTACAATTTGATTTCTAGTATATTTATGAAAGATCATCATCAGTTGAAAAATTATATAAGATCTGTAATGTATATATGATTAATCGTATTTTGAAATGAAAACGACCCTTCAGAAACTCCTGCCAAATTCCAATGTGCTATCCCCATGTGCGCCACACAGTGCATCAATGGTTACAAACTAAACGAGCACGGCTGTCAAACTTGTACATGTAAAGGTATGCAAATCTGATTCAAATATCTGTGCATGTTATTACAAGTCTTAATAATGGCCTCCTTTGAGTGGTCTGACTGTAGTCACTACAGTGACCATATAGTAATGCCTATTTACAACCAAACAGCAGTAGTGAGACAGTTGTGATGTCACTTTCACCAAACCAGACTTACCACAAATTATGCATGTGGTGACAAAAAAACAAGATGGCGCAGCCAATCAAGTGATGGGTGTCAAAATTCCTTTCAAAAACAAATATTTAGGATGAGACTTCTGGTGACTGTAGTGAATCAATTGAAGGAGGCCATCGTAATCATATTTTAGAAAATAATTTTCTGGACATCACAGAATTCACCCATCTCAGTGGCAGCCATCTTGGATTTGCCTATATCTATGTAGTCAATCTGCCTTTAGTTAGCTGGTTCGGAATCTGTGACTTCAAAAACATGTTGTTGGACGACAAAGAATATTTATGCCATTAACAGCTAAAAAGTTAAAGGCAAATCACAGAATTCACCCATCTCTGTGGCGGCCATCTTGGATTTTCCTATATCTATTTGATCAATGTGACTTTTATTGCTGGATTTAGATTCTATGACCCCAAAAACATATAGTTAGGCACCAAAATCACAGTTGTATCATTAATAATCAAAATGTTATTAGCGAGAATGTATTTTTACATAATGGCGATCATGAATATTGAAAAAATGTTAAAAACAAATGCACTCCAAATATAGCTAAAGTATCATATTAGTATATCCCATGATATGTATAGTAAAAATCATAATCACCTATCGTGTTTTATTAACATATCAGTACTCATATTTACAGACTCCGGATACAGGCTACTGGAAATGCTATGGGGGTAGGGGTCGGTAAATGTACCATACCTTTTTTATCAAGAAAGCGAGAGGGTTCAAATTGAATTTATATGAATTCTAGATGATTTTCCCATCAGATACATATCACATATGATACTTTTCATCTACTGTGCAATCATAGAAAAAACTTTTTCAACAAACTTTTACCGTATCTCAAATTCCGTGAGATGGGCCCCCGAAAATATTCGTTAATTTTTAGTTTAAACAGACATTTCAGAATGAATTTTGTATTGGTTTTGTTCTAGACACCCATAGGCAAGTAGCAAATGTAATAAAATAAACATCACTGCTTTCTATAACATGCATTACACGATTTTCTGAGATACAGCTTATTTTTTAATAAGTAGAATTTATCTTATGTACCCATTTTCAATCAAGCAGTACGCTTTCTTCCACCAACAGCCGCACACAAGAAATTGGTTTTCATAATCTATGGATACAGCCCTTTCTAAAAATGTATAACAACCTTTTGGTACTTTTCGGCTGGAAACATTGCCCTACAGAATGTCTTAACACTACTGTGTTATAACAAACAAAGTGATCACTTGAACAAATTGATGCCTCATTTAGCCCCCAGAAATACTTTGAACACTTACCATCACCAAATGATTACCTTTATCACTATCCCCACCAATTTTTTTTTTTGTATAATTGATTAGCTACCTACAATGCAAAAATTATAATCGAACTTTCTATTTAAAAGTGGATGCATGTTACACTTATGAATGATGATTTCGTCATCTTGAAAGAAATTAGAATGAAAACTATATCTTTATTATGTTGTTGATTCCAGTAAATTGTAATAACTTTTTTATTCTATACTAAAAGTTGCTCATTTATGACATGTTCCTCAAAATTTTTACATGTGCCTATTTCTCTACTTTTTAACGATCTATTTCTCTACCTTTTTTCTATCAGTGTTTGTGCCATTTGCAACACCCCAGAATAAAAAAAGTGAATTAGAAATAAATACAACAAATAATTAACTGATTGATTCGTTATCAAGCAGGTGTCAAATTCTGAAAAAAAGTAAAAGTATAGAAAAGTAAGATTGATACATATGTAAACCTAACATGGAAAAAAACCCAGAACAAACTTCAACAGGAATACATCAACAGCACAAAACTGCCAGACCGACCAGTATGTCCCAAGGGACAAAACACCTCCACAGTGACCACAGCACTTCTAGACATTCCACACACCAAAACACAGCCATGTGGTGTTTGCACGTGGTATGCAAGAAGCGCCAACTAGTGACGGGTATTGGAACTGAGTAAGCGAGTTTTACATAGGGACATGCCAGATTTGACTGTGGGTGTTGTTATTAAAAGGTCAATTAAGAAGTAACTGATGGCATGTTTTGTTATGTGATTATTGATAATCACAGGAAACATATTTTTCTTTGATATTCACCTGTGATAAACTAATTTTGGCCAATATATTCATTTTTATAGGTCACCAAAGTCAAATTTGTCAACAAAATCACTCTACTCACTCTGGACACCAGAAGGATTCCTCTCTCATAAAGTATAAGTAGTAGCCGATTGAAGTTAGCCAGTGATGATTTTCTAGAAAGATGCTTCTCTAAAAATTGTTCGGCATTTAATATTAGAATTTGGCATGCAGTTGATTTGACATACTTTTTCTGTAAACAAGTTCAGCATAGCAGCAATACATAATTGGACATTTCCCACAGAAACTGATAGAAAGATCTACACATGCTGGGAAAATAGTTACGTACATATCTTGAATATTTCCCCCTGTATTTTTTAAATTAGTACATATAGTTCACGGCATAGGTTGAGTAACTACCAAGCACAATGTTTTCTTTTCCAAAGTAGCATATGCAAACTCTAATTGACATAGATATTTGTAATTATTCCACGATAATTTGTTTTTGAGTTTATTTATTAGTAATGGTTACATATGCACTCATAGGAGAAAGGTAACTGGCACACTGACATTATTACAAAAATGTTCTAGGTGCTGCTTGTACCATAATAAAATAATAGCGAACAAAGTGAGGCTGAAATTGGCTGAATGGTTATTGTCTACAAATCAAGCGTTCATCAGGTATCAGAGGAACTCTGATGGAGCGAAAATTTGTATTTAATAAATATTTCGTACCTTTTTGACTTTGTTAAAACTTGTATTACACTGACATATATTTATACCTGTTATTCGTATTAGCTGTTAACTGACCCGATTTTTTGAGTGTAAATCATTGTCTGTGTCACTTACTTCGTTCAATTTTAACAAATAATGGTTATCTAGTTGAAGATGTGGCTGAAATTGGCTGAAATGCTGGTTGATTAATTGTCCACATCAAACTGGTCGTTTGTGTTAAGAAAGAGTCCATTGTCATTCAGAAGATCTTGCGATTCTATGAGTGCATGGCGAATGAAGGATCTACATCTTTACTGTCAAATGAATTCCAGGAGTCGTCTGACTGGGGGCTAGTGACAGTTGTAGATGAAGTTGGTGACTTAATAGATGATTTTGAAGGAGAGCAGTCTTCTGTGTCAGATGTACAATCTTCTTGGCACAAAAATACTTCGATTGGTCCCTTTGTGGACTTCAGCCAGATTTGCATATTCTCTGTAGGATCTGCAACTTCCAAGCGAGTCTCTGGAGGTGCCTTAATTGCAATAACAAACTGCTTCTCAAATGCTTCAATAGTACCTTTTATATCCTGATAAGTGACGTAAGCATGGCGTGCATTGCTTGGATCTTCAGTAGTGTTTCGCAGTTGAGTTGTTGCATTTCGGATCAACTCATCTAATTGTTTTTCTTTAGCCACCAGGTCAGCTATATCAGAATGCAAGTCTAAATGTGCAGCTGTAGGAGTTGCGCAACCTCCTCTGGCTGCTATCGAGTTAGCACTGCCTTTCCACTGAATAGTATTTGGCGACTTTCTGACAATAAGGTTAATGCCTTCTAGCACATTTGTTATGTCATAGATTCTACGTCTCTCAACATCTAAGAACTCAGCAGCTTTGTTCAATTCCAATATCCCATCTGGAGCGGAAGTCAAAAGCCCAACAAACTTATTAGTCAGAAGACGCAAAGAAGTGGCAGAGCGTGTCTTCTCCAGAGGTGACTTTACAGTTTTGCCTTGTCCATATGGACTAGAGCCCCGGAGCCTGCTGCGTCTATTCATAGTAAGTAGACTTCAAGTTCAGTCTTAAGACTTGACTCTTAATAACACCAGCTATATTCACCTATATTAGTGCAATAGTAGCAAGTACTCATACCATGTGAAAATTGATGTGACTATTGTAGCAGACCAGTGGCCTTTAAAATCAAAAAAATGAATATTATGACTTACAACTAATTGCAGTACTAGTCCAGACAGTACTCGAATCTATGTCCATATTTCTTGGAAGACGTAACGTTTACCACCGTCATTAGTCCTTGGGCCCAAATCTGAGAGTCCACTTGGTTTGCAACTTTTGGGTGGCAAATTGTCATTGGTTGTATCATGTTGCTGGACCATCAGGCCAAATGAGTCCGCTTGTTGGCCTTGAATCGGTGGTGGCCAAAGTGTTCAAATCAGCACCCAAAAGTTGCAAACTAATCCTTAACGAAGCTAGCTGTGAGTTTGGGCCCAAGGACTACATGACGTTCATACACAAGTGCCTAGTCTCGATCATCCAGAATCTTGTA
The DNA here is from genome assembly GCA_019095985.1 of Streblospio benedicti. Lineage (NCBI taxonomy): Eukaryota > Metazoa > Annelida > Polychaeta > Spionida > Spionidae > Streblospio > Streblospio benedicti. Next base: position 11,016,271 of record CM032669.1, read on the forward strand.
TGGTTGCCACCTACCAAGAATATCATATCAGCCTGGATGTCCGAGGCTAACACGTACCACTCCCAATTTGACCTATTGTAGATATAGTACATAAGTAGATATGATTGATTGTAAGGGAGTGGTCTATAAATACAGAGGGTTGGGGGTGGGGTGGCGTGAAGAGAAATAGTTTTCTTGACAAATTTTTTCATGCCCCCCTTTTGCCATGCCAGTATTTTTTCATGCCTTCCTGACACTTTGTATGTTTTTTCCATGCCCCCTCCCACCGTCCCATTATCATTTATTCTGTCGCATAATATCAAGACAGAACCAGGATAAACTATCACACCAAAACATCTTATGCAGGGACACCACCTCCCCAGTGATAAAGCTCTCAACAACTGATGGTGCAAGTTCAAACCTTTTAAGCAGGTCTCTCTAATTGTACTACGAATGTCATATGCATGTAGTATAAAACTATAATAACAAATAGTTTTCATGTAATCCAATCATTATTTTTGAAATGGTCCTCAATATGTGTCATAAGATGGGTAAATGTCAATTTACAACTTAAGTGTGAATTTTCCACAAACGTGCTGCATTCATCTAATCATTTCTGCAATAGCTGATCCAGATTAAAGAAAGACTTTATTCATGATTATTTATGTATTTGTGTGCAGTGTATGCAGACATTTACTTGCAGATCTATTTAAATTGCAAAATACTTATAAGTAAATAAAGTTCTGAAAATAGATTGTCCTGAAGTGTGCAGATAATCAGTGTTAACTTGTTTTCTTTGATGTCAATATAAATGCAATAAAATATATTCAAAAAAGGAACTTGTTAGCAATGCATTCAAGCATCTACTAATAAACCATGAAAATAAAATTCGAAAAATATGCACATATACTTTAATTTATGCAGACAATGCATGGAATGCATGCATGGTGTATTTTGCATGTTTTCAAAATGCACAAAAATACGTCATTTCTTGATATGCATTATTT
>CM032669.1:11017356-11022356 GCA_019095985.1 Streblospio benedicti
GTGCTATGGAATGTGTACAAATATTGATAAAGAAACTATGTTTTAGTTGTGTGTCCATTAAGAACTTGAGGATGGGCTTTGTAAACTTGAGGATCTACAAAAACAAGATGCTGTTGATCCAGAAAAGGTATAACCAATGAAGAATCTGCTTTTGATTTTTGGCATTGCTGTTCATTTCTTACTGCAATGAAGTAAATCAAATTGTCATGCTAAATTTATGTGATGTATAAAGCTAAGATATTTAAACAAGAAAAATGTGAACATTCAGAATGCAAATTTTACATCCTCATTGAAGCATGGTTGCAAACCACAGCATTAGCGATTAGTAGTGATAACAATAGAAAAGTTTCCTGTTCAAGCACTATTCGTTATAAATAATTATTCTGTAACTTTGTTGAACGTTATATGTAATCATTCTGTTAACGTTACTTTGTTTGTTGGAGATTGGTACAGTGCAGCGCGATTGACTCGCTTCGACGGATCAGTGACGTCAGGCAGAGTCTATGTGGACAAGATTGACGATGACAACTTTAGAATGCAATACAGAGCATTAGTATGAGTGGAAACTTGGAAATGATGTATTTTGCTTTATAGATTCCAACATACCATTTTATTTGTTTAGTTACGACAGTGTTTGAAAACGTGATAAAATACCTTATAAAAAAATGAAATTATAATATCCATTTTTATTATTTATTTCCATTTTTACATTACTTATGTTATAATGGTTTAATATTGTTAGGGGTGGACAATGCCTCCCAACCAATGTAATCACTTTCCACCGTCACTCTTCTGGAAACAATCCAGTTTGGGATCTACAATTTGGCAGATACTATGGTATGTTTTTAGAATAGTAATGAAATAATACAACTACATCATCTTTACTAAAAAAAACTTCCATATTGGTGAAAATCTTTTTTAGACAATGACAATAGGATATGATATTATTTTCTTGTATACTTTTACTTTCAAAGCTAACTTTTATTGCAAAATCTTTGCTGATTGTCATTTTACACTTTACATCTAGAGAAGGTACTTATTTGATAACTTTTACTTTATCACTGCATGTTTGTGCCATCCTAATGAGGATGGAACCTGTGATCGCCAGTAAGTCAACCTGGCACTTTATGGACACTCCAGGGACTTGCCAGAGAGCGTGATCGAAACTCTTCAGTCTATGAGTTCATGCGTTGAGAGAACTGGTTTTGAGATGGTACCACAAGCCAGTAATTGTGTAATTAATTGATGGTATTTGTATAAATGTCATTTTGTGGCATACTTTTTCGATTCAGGCTTCTTGTTATATTGCTGCTTTTTAAGGTGATAGTTAAACATGTTATGTAAGATGTTTACATATATTAAAAGACAATTTTGTTCTGTCCTGAAACTTTTCACTTTTTTTTTTTAGTAAATGAAAATCATCTTTGAGCCTTAGACCTAAGATATTCAGCGGTGCAATATTATGCAGACAATGGCCCCGGATAGCGTCCCGAGATTTATCCTTGTTTGTCTTGCTGTTGTTGATATTTGTTGTGTGAATTGCAGTCCGTGTGAGTTAATTTATTTGATATATTCAAAAATTTTCAGCTGTACAAAATATTTTGCTGGAAATGACGCCAAGCCGGTGATGTCATTGAGTGTAATTTTTCCACTGTAACTGGATAGACAGAAGAGAACGTGACGCCGTAAATAGCAACGTACGGAGATTTGCCAAACTTTTCGTTGAGTCTCTCTGAAGAAACTCCTGTATAGTCCGGATGTTTGATCCTGGGTTTGTCTTCTTGCTTTTAAAGTGTGAATTGCAGTCGGTGTGAGATTTAGATCTACAGCTGTACAAAATTTTGCAGACGATGGTCGGAAGGAATGTAGCGTCCTCACTGTCAAACATGCAATGTATAGCACACGCCTTCTAACTACCTGTGCATCCTCCAAATTTTCGTCCTTGCTTCTCCAACTATTTATGTTCACACCGGCAATTATTGTGAAATGATTTAGTCTCTTATAAATAGAACAATACAAAAATATCCAGCTCCTCAAATATATAGTGTCTAGTTAAAAAAAAATCAAGATGGTGGTGGGAGACGCCAAGCCGTCTAGCAATTACCTCCAAGAGGTGGGTAGGATGTATTGCTGATTGCCTAGGGCTCTTCCGACAATGGAGCAGATAGGCACCACATTTCACCCATAAACAGACTAAATTTGTAAAGCTATCTCAAAAATAAAACTATATACGCACTTTATAATGGCATAGGCACCTTTCAAAATCCCGTAGAAGTTCAAAATAAGCTTTTGACATGCCAACAACAGTGGAATCGGCGCCAAGATGCATAAAGACATGGATTTGCCTCAGAATAAATGTGCCAAACGTGCGAGCAATTACTGCCGAGAGGGGTATGATGTATTGCTGATTGCCTAAGGCTCTTAGGCTTTTATGAGTTTTGTGTAAAATTTTAAAACATCATTTTAAAAATCAAATCAATTCATTTAACTTTATATACCGATAGAAAGAGCATCAATAAATAGGAACAAAGGTGTATTTCGTTTCCGAATAGACTGTGGATCATTGTGGTAGTAAGCAGTTTTTAACATGTCTAACCAAACGGCACCCGACTACACGGCTAATGGCAGCAGAATTCATGGACTCAACAACATTGGCTCTTCCGACAATGTCGCGTAATGGTGCCCCATTTCACCAATAAAAACACTCAATTTCTAAAGTTATCTCCTCAAAAATAAAACTATACATGCACTTTATAACGGCATAGGCACCTTTCAAAATACCGTAGAAGTTCAAAATAAGCTTTTGACACGCCAACAACAGGGGAATCGGCGCCAAGAGGCCTAAAGGCACGGATTTACCTCAGAATAAAAAACTTAACCATGCGGGAAAACGCCCACCCAAGAGTTTGGCTATTAATATATAGATGTGGCAGATGTAATGTAAATATGAGTTTGAGATTTTATGGTTACATATTTATCTGGATTGAAATATTTGATATTTTCAGTTGCGTGTCCTCTGAGAACTGAAGAAGGTCTCTGCAGGCTAGCAGACTTCCAGCAGCAAGCTGATGTGGATGCTAAAAATGTATGTATCATCATTATGCCAATTTTATCATATCCATAAACTTTAATAGTTCCCACCTTTAACATAGAAGTTGAAATTACAAACTTACTGATAGAGTAGAACCTCTGCTAAGACCACCCAATTGGCTGGCCTCATGTGATCTCAATTTAGAGTTGGTCTCTAAGAAGATTCACAGTGTTAGAACTTTGTGTATTCAGACTAAGGATGACATGAAATGGTCTAATGGGTTAGTTGATTACGTAGATTATACGAAAGTCTTTTCAAATAGTGAACAACATGTGGTTTCATTTTTGGTACTTGTTTCTTTGCAGTTGTTCAGATTTAAAATAATATAATATATTTATTTAAATTTTAATTTTATAGTTTGTTATCTTATTTTAAATTTGAACAACTGCAAAGAAACAAGAACCAAAAATGATTACGTAGAATGTAGCTGTGACTTGTGTATTTATGTAGTTTGTGGGAGACTGGTACAGTGTCGGCCGTCTAGCACGTTTTGATGGCTCCGTAACCTCAGGGAGAGTCCACGTAGAAAGCATTGACGAAAACAACTTCAAAATGCGCTATAGAGCTGCAGTGTAAGTTACTCATTTTTATTGAATGTTACTACATTAATTTCAACAAATAACCCAATTACTAGTCCACCACCGTCCACCACCGCCCACCACCGGCCCACCGCCCACCACCGCCCACCACCGCCCACCACCGCCCACCACCGCCCCACCGCCCACCACCGCCCACCACCGCCCACCACCGGCCCACCACCGCCCACCACCACTGCCCACCACCGGCCCACCACCACCGCCCACCACCACCGCCCACCACTGCCTACCCACTGTCCACCACCGCCCACCACCATCCACCACTGCCCACCACCCACTCCACTGTCCACTGCCCACCGCCCACCATCCCACCACCGCACCACCGCCCACCACCGCCCACCACCGCCCACCATCCACCCACCATCCACCACCTCCACCACCGGCCCACCATCACCGGCCCACCACCGCCCACCACCCATCCACCATCCACCACCGCCCACCACCCACCGTCCACCACCTACCACCACCATCCACCACCGCCCACCACCACTGCCACCACCCACACTGCCCCGCCCACCATCCACCACTGCCCACCACCATCCACCGCCCACCACCGCCCACATGCCCACTGCCATCACTCACTATCTACCACTGCCTACACTGCCCACCACTGCCCACTACCCACCACTCCACTGCACACTCACTGCCCACCACTGCCCACCACTGTCCCACCGCCCACCGCCCACCACCGCCCACCCACCATCATCCCACCACCGTCCACCCACCACTGCCACCACCGCCCCACCATCCACCACCGCCCCACCACTGCCCACCACTGCCCACCATCTATCTACCACCACCACCCACCACCGCCCACCACTGGCCCACCACTGCCCACCACTGCCCACCGCCCACCACCGCCCACCCACCCTACCACTGCCCACCATCCACCCACCGCCCACCACCGCCCACCACCGCCCACCACCGCCCACCGCCCACCACCGCCCACCACCTGCCTCCATTCACCACCGCCCACCACTGCCCACCACCGCCCACCACCCACTCACTGCCCACCATCCACCACCCACCACCGCCCACCACCGCCCACCACCCACCACTGCCCACCACTGCCCCACTCACTGTTCCCACCGCCCACCGCCCACTGCCCACCACCGCCCACCACCACTGTCCACCACTGCCCACCACCGCCTTCCATTCACCACCATCACTCCACCACTGCCCACCGCCCACCACTGCCCACCACCATCCAACGCCCACCACCGCCCACCACCGCCCACCACTCATCCACCACCGCCCACCACTGCCCACTCACCATCCACCGCCCACCACCGCCCACCACCGCCCACCACCGC
>CM032669.1:11027356-11029137 GCA_019095985.1 Streblospio benedicti
TTGAAAGGTCATATATGTTTAATTAATATATCCACTAATTAATGTTTTCTTTTTGAAAGGTCATTTAAATAGGAATGATAAGCCTCAGGAGAACAATTGATGTGCACAATGAAGCTAAACCACTATTACAATTTATTAGCCACATAAACATAGAAGGTTATCCAACCAGTTACAATGTGACATTATGTATTGTGCTGACACCAATGACTTAAATAAAGTCTTTTTTCACACCAGTTATACATGTGCTGCAAATAGAGTGCAGCCCATGCCCTGCCCGGGAGATACAAGTTTGACCCCTCATCAAGCATAAGACCTTCTACCTGCTGATTTCCATAGGAAGGATAACACGATTAAAATTATTTTTAATTCTATGATACTTTTAATAAAATCATGTGATTTACAATCAGAAAAGAAGAAATAACAATACTTCAATAACTTGATGTTTCGATTGCAAATACTATCAATCTAACTAAACGAAAAGCGGCGCATTACTTTGCTGTTAGTTTTTAAGAATCCCCCATAGATTGAAAAAATCCCCCATTAGTTTAACTTACAAGGGGGGATTCCCCCATTGTATAGTTTTCTCTTCCCAATCTCTGGGATCCCATCCAAAAAGAGCCTAATCAATATCCTTGCATGTTGAGCAAATTACATGTACATATTTACATGTACATATCATTCCTTACTTTTTCATTTCAGGTTGTTCTATAGAAAATGACGAGGACATCGAAATTGGTGAGATTAAATATTTGATAACAATTAACACCACAGCAGTCTAGTAATGATATGAAAAAGAGTTTACTTGACATTATCTGCATATAAATGTTACTTTGTAAAATATTGCGCTGTTAATTTCTATTGTTGGATAGTAATTGTATGTTGACAATATTTCAATGTAACGTCTTATACTTTCGTCTACATCAAACTTTGGTCTAGAAGAAAGTCTTCAAAGTGCAAACGAGATAATGTATGCGAGTATGATTATCATGTGTCTTGCAATGTACTATTCAGGTACATGGCTTGTGTGTATTTTTTTTTAATACGTCACAAATTAGATATCCATTTGAGATGTTCGCTTACATATAATTGCATTTTTGTTTTTAAGATTTTAGATTCATTGCCAAGTGAAAAAGGTGGTCACACACTTCAAGGAAGAAAGCTTTTTGGACAAGTATTAGGTAAATATATATTTATAAGGAATTAATAAAGTTTAAGCTGAAATCATTTTCTATTATTGTTATTTGTTTTGTGTAAAGTGTGTTGGTATGGGCTATTTATTAAACAGCAAGTGTGAAACATATCAATAAAACATCAGTGGCACCTACCAGATAAATTGGTACAGGTAAGCCAAGTGAAAGTAAACGTTGATTGAAAGAGCACGTCTGCACCACGGTATAGTGATATGCTACTGCTCCACGCAGAGAGTAGAGAAAGATATACAGTGAATGTCCTCAACAAAGGAGGAGTGAACAATTGAAAAACTGAAAAACAGAAACTTTTCTCATGCATTACCTATTAATAATGTAAATAAATTTAATATAGAGTAAACAACAGAATCCCTCTACTATGGTAGGATTTTTCTTTCTGAGTATTAGATGTCAACAGATTGACGTCTGAAATGTTTCGCCAGCTCATTAGAAATGTGAAAAATCACTGGCTTTCTAATCCCAAGAATGGAATATTGAGTCAAATGATCCATCTGAGCCTTCCTGAGTGTCATTGATGTGTCATTACTTTATACTTCTATCATTTCAGAAGCGACACAGAGTGACCAAGATGAA
>CM032669.1:11029237-11050826 GCA_019095985.1 Streblospio benedicti
GTATCTGTTTGTCAAAGGTAAGGTATAATTTAATATGTGATTGTACAGTGATACAGTCATCACTGTACAATCATATATTAAATTATACCTTACCTTTGACAAATAGATACAATACATAGGTCACTTCTAATGCATACTTCATGTACTTTGATAACTGGATCCTTGTATTTATTTTTATTTCAATTAAGTGATCTTGATTTTATTTTTGAAAACAAATAATATTACAAGAGGGTTAAACTTGTTTATTATTATTCCAACCTGGATAGAAGAATCTTCACACAAGATAATGATGTTCTTGAAAAGTAATTATCACCTTGGAATATGATATCATGGTAAATGGAATGTTACCTGCATTTTAAAGAAATTTACACTAGTCTGTACTTACTGTTTTGATGTCAAAGTTTTCTTGAGCTGGTAGATTTTCTGTGGTGCATTCTTCATCAGCCACTGGCACACAGTCAACTGATTAAATGAAAAATAAAACCGTCTATTTATAGTGACAGGGTTGCTTATTTCAATGACTTAAAAGGTTCCCTAGTTATAAACATCTTGAATGATTATGACTTTAATCTATGACTGTATCATACGTAGATATATTATAATTACTAGACTTGGGTGTGTTGATATACATACAATCTTTTCTATCAATATGACTACAGTAAAACCTCTCTTTTAGGACCACCTTTGGAACCAGTGTTAGGTGGTCTCAATAGAGAGGCGGTCTCTATACAGAGGTTCATTTTCGTAGCTTTATGAAGGTTTAGGACTGTGAAAAGTGGTCTTATAATAGAGGTGGTCTCAATAGAGAGGTGGTCTTATTGGGAGGTTCTACTGTATATTGAAAATGCCATGACAAACCTGCGCGATCAACCAGCATGAGATCCTCTACCAGCAGACACGTGTCTCTCACGACACTCATCAGTCTCTGCAGATCGTTTTCGCTGAACTGTCCGTCTCTGCACAGCACGCCCACAAACTCCTGTGTGGGAATGCACTTGCCGTTGGCAAGGAACTCACGGCAGTAATACACACGTGTGTAGTGGTAATCAGTGTAGAGGACTCGAAGGCGACCTATTTGCAAATGAAAATGTACTGTTAGTCAGTGTAGAGGACTTGACAGCGACCTATTTGTAAATGTGTCATTTTCACATATCATATCACATTACATTTGCACATTATTTTCAGAAGATTTCTGACCATATTCAAGTTAAGCAAACCCAACTGTGCACATAATACCACATCACCAACCTGTTGCACTTTCACCAGAGAGATCTAACACAGAAAGATGAGCCTCATGCTGTTGTATGTTGAAGTGTCTGGTCAAAGAACATTCTGCATCTCTGAATAGAAGGTAATTATAATGCTATTAACATAACATTACTAGAATGAAAAAATACCACTTGCAAATATCATACAAAAATGTAAAACATTGAATACTGAAAAATACAATGGGAAATCTAAACCAGATTTTTGGGATAGTCTGAAAAAAATTTTGGATATAAAATGAAATAAATAGATGTCAGATGTAATAAAATTGAAAAGATTATGAAATGTCATGATACTTTTGCATCTAGTACTGTACATGACTAAAATTACTCCAAGTTAAACTGATACTAAATCAATTTTTGGTCAACTCACTCAGAAACTGTGAAATGTACTTTATAGGTTCCATCAGCACTGGTGGTGATTCTCGCCATGTTGATGTCTCGTTTCGAGTTCCTATTCAAGGCTACAGTTTTCCAACTTCCTGTGAACTTATCCAGGTTGAAGTTCTCTGCTTCAGGAAGTTCCGTGAAGTCACAAGCCATAATCATGAAGTCGGCAGGACACTACGAAAAATGGTATGGTACTAGAATGGCATATTGATGTACATAGGATTATGAGAGTTTCTAATAATTAACTATTTAAAACTTAACATTGTCTTCTGACCCATTTAATATTGGAAACTGTTATCTTTATGTTCAACCACTTTTGCAAGCTTTCGGTTGTATGAAACCAATGAAATCCACTGGTGCAACCCCTGTTTGTGAAAACCTGGATCTGCTAGTGAAACTAATTGAAATTCTTTAAATCATTACTATTTGTTAATCAATATACCATCATGGTTAATGATTTCAAAGTCTCCAGGTTCCACGCAAGCTCCACGGATTACTCCTGTGATGTACTCCCGCTCTTCTGTTGTCAGAGGTCTCTTCTCGCGTACCTGGAAAATAATGCAGAGATTGCATTAACTTACATGTACATTTTTTTCATTTTGTAATACTGAATAAATGTATAAAATATCCATAATCTGTTACACATATTAAGGAAATTTTAAATGCGATGGGTATCATTTAATTTTTCACAAAATGTTCATAATCACAATTTAGGGGTTATTTACAAAATATTTGTTGTGTTATTGTTAAAGACATCCAGAAGATAGGATGATGAAAAAACTTTAAGGATATAATATTTTACCCTGTCATCAATTTCTTCTTGCAAGGTGAGTTCTGAGAGTTTGGATTTCTCTTCTTCAGCAAGTTCAATTGGATATGATACTAAAAATAATTCAGATACATACAGGTACATGTTACACAAAGGTAAAAAAAATGAAACAATGGCCAATGGTTGTATAACAATAGCTGTCAAGACAAACATGCAACTCAAAATCCCATGTCTTTATAAAAAAAGCAACAAAAAAAAACAATATCAACATCAATTAGCCTACCAAAGTGTGGAATAATTTCAAAGTCTTCTTTTTGCACACATGCTTCCTTGGCCAGGTATCAGCTTGCCAATGACAGATTGTGGCAGTGATGGTTTTCTAGCAAACACGACTACAGTTTCTGATCCAGCTGGACATGAGCCATCAGATTGGATATTGAAACATTCATACACAAGTGCGTAATCAGTCAGTCCACAGAACTCTGGTCTTGCCTGAAATTACATGGATTCTCTCCAAGTGGCAAGTGCCCTACTTACACCATGGCATTTATGAACATGAATCAAGAAGAGATGCATTTCATAAGTTGTAATCAATTAACATAACATAACATAACATAACATAACATAATTTTATTTCAGATAAATTACATGTATATACATATAAAAATCCATAGAAATTGTTAATTGGAATAATACATTATGTACAAGTTAGTATCACATTATCTTTTACGAATATAGTTGATCTATCCACCTTTTAAACAAGTTGGAACATCTAAAAAACATAGCATCTGCAATGGTTGCAACAATAATATTAGAGCTAGTAAAAATACGTTCTTTTAAGCTAAAAATCAATTTACGTAAGATAACAGGGTAACAATCAATACCTAAGCTCAACATTTGCCTAGAAGTACCTATTCTACGACAATGGAAAAATGATCTGAAGATTTGTTTGTAAGCAATATTCAGTTTTAAATAGGTTTGCTGCCTAAAGTTTGACCATAGCGTGGAACCATAAAAACTTGAACAATATGAAGTGAATAATCGAACTTTTACCTCCTTCGAACAATGTCTAAATTTTTTAATAAGAATGTTACCCCTAGCATAGACACACCGAATTTGTCGTTTGATATCATGATCATCATAACAATCTTCAGATATGAAGCAACCCAGGTATTTCTTCACATCAGTAAATTTTAATTTAAGACCCCCTAGTACTAGCGCTGGACATTCTAAGAACTTTAGACATTTAGGTGTTATCAGCATACACTCAGTCTTTTTAACATTATATTTAAGTTCAAACATGCATGCATATTCATGACAAACATTAAGTAGCTTAAAGAAAGAATGGTGATACAAAAAAGTTGATTTTTTTCTTCATGGATAAAGTGATCGTAAATCAATACTCAAGATATATGTACTTCATAAATAATTGGTACCTTGGTAATTTCCAAAGTCCATGATATATTCTGCTTGATCTTCAACAGGTTTTACTGTGTGGTGCAGAGTGTGCAAGCAGTGACCCTTTATGCAACGATAATTCATGACATTAATTTCAACATCAATTCCATGAAGTAAAGAATATCAATATATCAACATATAGATGTAGCAGCCACACTAACCTTGCTCCATTTGAAGCTACAGCGTAATGCCCATCACTAGTTTTTGTTATCCTTGCTACGTACGAGTTGTAGACACCACTTCCACGCAGTCTGGCTACTGCATACCATGTTCCAATAAACTGCATAAATAATTTCATAAGTTGTGACAATTTAAGTAGCATTGAATTATATTTGCTAAAATATTTTCCTTGTAATAAAAGTTTCCACTATAAATGTACGGCTTAAAAAGTCCAGATGTATATATTGTGATGAAGGTTTGTACAGTTGGACACACTTATCCCAAACTCTTAAAACAGGAATTGCTGAAAATTTGAGATGTTAAACATACTACTGCAAATTTTTCAAATAACTTGAAATCTTGCATAACTCCAATTTGTTATTCAAACCCTTAAAATTTGATTTAGACAACAAGTCCAACTTTAGTGCCTCAATATATAATAAAAACAGGCATATTATCAAGCAATGCAGTTGAGCATAAAGTGAATGTCATTCTATTATCCAATTAAATATTTTCCACAGAAAACCTTACACTTACCCTTTCAAAGTCAAAGTCAGCTTGTTGTGGTAGATCATTCATATTGCAGCTAAACTCAGGAGCGTAGTCAATAGGACAGGACACTGAAATACATGGTATAGGTAATCCAATTAATGTGTTACTAAAAGATGAACACAACAACTTCAAAATATTACAAAATAATATTTCTATATACATAATTCAACATTACCGGACCTAGAAAAATCTCCACTCAATTTACACGAAGAAAACACAAATTTTTTTAAAATCTATGAAGCATTTTTCTAGAGAATTTTATAAAATTCACTTCAATATAAAGTATAATTCCAGAAAAAGCTAGGCTTCAATAAGTAACCTCCATAAAGCAGGGTCACATAGCAAAGTCCCGATTACCCACCATCATGCCTATAGAAGTGAAGTCCTCCGGCGTATGGCACAGAGCATGTGCTATAGGTGCCATTCTGTGTTGCGGAGACGGCGCGTGTTGCGGGAGAGCACCTCGACCACCACGCCGTCTGGGTCACAGAAGCCGCCTGCCGTCACGCGGTCGCACTTGTACAGCATAACGTAGTCAACATCGGCGTGCACGATGATCGCTTCACCTTCAATATGACAAGATGATTTTTTTATATGGTAACTAGCTGTTTACCCGACGTTACTCGGGTTGAAACAGTTGAGATCCGGAACACATTAAATGCTCCTCCCTCCCTATTGTTCCTCCTGTCCCACATCCCTCGAACCAGTTCTTGTCAGTATACAGGTCTGCGACATATCAAATGCTCCTCCCTTCCCATTCTTTCCCCTGTCCCACATCCCTCACACCAGCTACCGTCACTATACATGTCTGGGAAAGATTAAATACATCTCCATCACCTTCCTCCCACAGTCATATGTGACAGCCATACACACACTACATGTATGTGGCAATGCTTGATCCCTCTAATATTCTTCCCTCCAGCTACTCCTACCCCTGGTAAACACGTGCAGACCATTAAATGTGCATCCCCCTCTTCTCTTCCCAACCTTCTTTACCTCATCCCCTTCTAAACAGGTCCATAATTAATGCACACCCTTTCTGCCACTGCTCGGGTTGAAATTGATGAGATCTGGAACATATTAAATGCTCCACCATCAGCCATGTCTCAATTAATTGATCTCAATGGATTGAAATGTCAAATCTCAAATTTCAATGAATTAAAAACCCAAATCTCAACTCTCACTAAATTGTATGTATATCATTCTGTAGATAAGCTCTGTAGTACTGTACTAGTACTAAACGGTCTAATCTTTTTAAAAGTAGTTTTTAAAATCTCTTAATATTAAGCTGATACTTTGAGAGGCCTACAGACATTTTCCTGAAATTTAGCATTTTTGTTAATTTCAACTATTTAAAAGTACTATGCTAAATGTGAATGAATTTTTGTTTAGAGTCTATCTGTGATGTTAGGGTTACTATAGAGTCTACATTCGATGCCAGTTGTTACTAGCACGTCTGCAAGTTTCAAAGAACAAAACTTGCATGAAATTTATGCTGAAAGAGAGAGAAAAAAAAAAAAATATATATATATATATATATATATATATATATATATATATATATATATATATATATATATATATATATATATATATATATATATATATATATAAAAAAAGTTAAGTTACTCGTCCCCTTAATCCATTTTATACTACAAATAAATATTACTTACTGAAATACGATATCTTTCTTGGATATGGACTTCGAAAACTTCGGACAAGTGCATATGGTCTGATAAGTGTAGGCCTGATGGCCAGAGATGTGCTCAACAAATCTTTGACCCTCAGAGCCATATACATTGTAACTTCCTCCTCGTGATTCTGTCAAGTTTAGTACATTTGTCACCCAACAGTATTTTGCACCTCCATAGTTGTGTTCTGACACCTGTTTGATCCATTCCTTCAAAGTTCGAAACTTGGCATCTTGAACGTCTGTTGCCATATGGTCGATCATCTCTTTGACGTACTTATTGGTTGCTAAATAACTCATAGTGAGTCCCACGTCTATGGTGCATGTATTTAACATTACTTTTGTACCATGTGTTCTGCCAAATGACACTGCTAATTTCTTCAAGTGTTTCTGACTAAATATTTATTTATCACATTCTTTTGGTATATATTTCTTTGCTTTGGGTTTGTTTCCCTCGTTTTCTTTCTCTCTGTTGGTGCATTTATATCTTTTTCACTACTTTTACGAGATGGCTTTGCCTTTTTATCACTTTTTATCTTGTCTTTTACATCCAATAGTTCTAAATCATCACTCCTTGTTACTTCCAATTGTCGTTTTTTCACAGTTTTTTTTTGCTTTTTGTACATCAGTCTTGCTCTTTTTATGTTTACTTTCTTCCTTAGTGTTTCTTTTTTCACCGTCACTGGCTGCCTCTTCCATTGTTTTTGTTTTTTATTTGTGTTCTTGTTTTTCTTTCCCTTTTTATCAATTACTTTCTTTTTTATGTTTGGCTTTGGTGTAACATGTGGCCTATCAAAATATGTTGGTTTCTTTTTTGCACCTTTTTTTCTCTTGCTGCACTTTTCTTGCGGTTTTTTGGGTTCAACGTAAATTTCTTCACTCTCTCTTTCTCTGTCTAATTTTAATTGTTTATCCATGACTCTGCCTATAAGAGAAGATTGCAGCATGTGTACAAATTCGGTCACTCTAAGTGGCCTGCGTTTATTTTTAGAATTTCCCTTTTTCAAAATATGGAACCAAAGTTCCAATTTGTGGCTTGGTCTGTGTTACATACAGGATGAAGTACAATGCCAGTCCACAAAGGAGCAAATGCAAGATAGCGTAATACTAACTCGGGAAAATCAGGATAAAAATACATATCATTTTCTCCGGGAGGGAAATCAGGCGCCGCGCTTGTCTTTATTTGACCAAAATGTCTATAAAAGATAGATCTCTCATACAGCGTACTTGATGTTAAATCCTCAATTGCTATATCCACCTCTTCAATATCCGTCATTTCCTCAGTTTCGTGTGAAATCTCCGCCTCCAATGACTCAATGGATTCTTGAACTCTCCCTGACATATGTTCAGAGCAACAGACTATTGTAAGGTGATGCGCAATATGTTCGATTTTTTTAATGTCCGATGCAGCAATCAATCTTGCTATCAGATATTTAAAAAACTTGTGTTTGCCGCTGTTGCTTTTAATATCCTTTAATTTGCCCACCATCAACTTCATCATATGTGCACTGCAAAAATATAAGACAGTTGGATGACGAAATCCTGCTTCTGTATTTTCAACATACTGATATGCATCTTCTAAATAACGAAGAATGCCGACTTCATTGAATGCTTGTAGGCAGCTGTGAATGAGGGCCCATGAATAATCTGTGTCTATATCGCATGGCGACAAATCAACTTTTGTTACTCTTTTAAAATCCGTTCTCACATCTAACAGAAATGATGTCATACGAAATGTTCGATGTGAATTTGTCGTCATTTCTGCCACAGGCAATGGAGGGTCCCCTTCATTGCCAGCAGACACCACCGAATAGTGTAATAGCCTTTTATCTTGCCCAGGAATCTTGCTGGCTGCACTGCCAGTAGCATCAAAAAACAGAGGTTGTTTTCCATCATTCACTACAAACTGCGATTCAGAGCACAGAAAAACTTCAAACGGTTTCATTCCAATAAATTGGATAAAACCTGGTAATGTCTTGCTTTGGTGGTCTTCATTCTCCATGACTGTTTGAGTTAAGAGCAGCTCTTTAAAAACATCGGGATCCAACCTCTGTTTTGACCAAATTTCCTGCGCGGCTGTTTTAAGAACATTTTTGCTTTGGCAGTAGGAGTAATTTGCCGCTTGGAGGCTTTCTTGAGGGGCTTCTTGTATGAGCTCATGGTAGAGCTCACTTGGGCCGTGGAGAACGGCTGCGTTTCCTAAGTATTGTCTTCTTTTCCCTCTCAATTGTCCCTTTACAATTATGCCACATTGGTGGGATATTTTTCCACTTATAGACAGAACCAGTTTTACTGGTCTTCCTTGTTTGGGTGTATGTTTTAAAGTAATTGCATATCTTGTTCCACAGTCTTTAAATTTGCATTTGCCACTGACCACCCAAATATTTGCTGTTAATTTTCTAGAGGTTCTTTTCTTTACATTATTGTATCGAATTAGAGGGATGCAGGTCTTGCACTTAGACTTAAATATATTGGCAGTGATTTCCCTGACATCACATGCTGGGCCCATTCGTATTTTGCTGCCACTTCTTTCCTTCTTCAATTTAGTCCAGTCTTGTGGACAAAGTTGGGTTATGTACATATCTATAGAATAGACAAAAGATGGATTATTTATAACTTTTGTTACGGATACAAAGCACCTTCTAAGGCTGTGTGATTGGGAAAGCCGTGACACCCACGATGGTATACATGATATGGTATCAGATGTATGTATCTGATGTTTCGAAGTATGGACACTCACATAAGAGCGTAATCACAAGATAAATGTGTGCCAAAGACCCCTGTTACGTGCTATACTCAACAACAAATGGAGCGGAATACTATCCAACAAAAAGCTATATGAGAGTGCTAAAACTGAACTAGAGTTATATGCATTGTGCCTAGCAGCCTATAGACTGCCAAGAGAGTATTAATGTTTGCACAATGGTAGCGATAAAAAATATAATACGAATAATACTTTTCAGTCTCTCATATAAAGAACCACAATCATGCATTTCATGTATGTAATATTTGAGTATGAATTATTAAGTAACATACATACCTGGTTTTCATTTAAGATAACTATCATGAAGTCTGATGTATGAAAAACAATAAATAATAAAAATATACAATTTCAAAGAATGTTGAAATACATACTCATATCAGATAAAAAGAGTTAAACTAAAATCGCACACACACGCACGCACACATAAACGCGTGTGCACACACACGAGGTAGTAATAACATATCATCTTATTTCGATTAATTTGTGTACAGTTTAAAGCTTTATTCTATAAATCAATCAATGTAAAAGGCAATGTATATACAAGTACCACTAAACGTATAATTTGAACAATTATTATTGATGAAAAGTTTAAAAAATCTTAAAACTGTTGCCCTTACCTGTCTAAATTTCACTTGATTCTAAAATATAAAAACAAATGATACAGTACAACCTCTATTATCCGAATATCTATCATCCGAATTTTCCAATTATCCGAATGCTCTGGGAAAATCCCGATTTTCAGCAGCATAAGCTTCGTAATTTCGCATTTTCTACTCACATCATCACAAAATCTACTTGGTTCAATCAACTACGTATCCGAATCGCATTCATAGACTTACATATCCTGGTTCCAGTTTGGTATTCAATCTATGATTACATCAAGCACATTATAAATGCAATACATAAACATATTTGTTTCAATAAAAGCATCTAAAACTTTACAAACACGTGTGATTGTTTATGTGCAATATTAAAGTTCAGTACAGCAGATGAAAAACCGTTAGTCAACGAGGTCTCAGACGCCCGACTAGAAACAGACATCAAAGGCGGTCCCGGCCTTTGAAGTGTTAGAACATTTTAATTGACTTGTTGTGGCAACAGTTATTTTCACAACAACTTGGTTGAGGAGTTGTTGGTGGAATTGTGTTGAGGCAACACTTAAACAATAATTTCAAAGACTTTCATGAAAAGATGTGTTGTACCTAAAGATTACTGAAAGTTTAGTATGTAATCATGTGATCAAATGCATTTCCTAATTGAAATTGTAAATATTGAATAAAATTGTCCGATTGCTGTGAATATTATGTATGTATTGTAAATATGCATTTGTAAGTACAATAAATTGCCTTTAAACTGTAATTGAAATCTTTTTTGTCATAATTATGAAGCTATTAACCGGAGATTTGCAACAATAAAGTTGTTTCTTCTATTATCACCCACGGTCGCGTAGTAATGGTGTTGTGATATTTGACTGGTAATGCCCACCTCCCTTATCCGAAATCCTCTTTTATCCGAATATCTAACTAACATCCCAACAGATTCGGATAATAGAGGTTGTACTGTATAAGTATATAAGCTTTCATTCAGGTTTCAGTTGGTCAAAATCAAAATTTTTTCTATTACATGTTATTACTTGAAAACGGGGAGGGAGAGCAGCGAAAAACATCAACAAGGACAAGTCTGTTCAAGTTGGCGTGGGGGTTGAGGGTGGGTGGGTGGGTTAAAACTCATTACGCTTATGTAGGGCTTTACATGGTTCCTTACCTGTTTCCATTGCTGTAGAACACTTCATTGGTGATGAATTCACGCTACTAGGCTCCGTAGATTCTGCTGAAACAGGATACGCCATGTTTTTATTAGTGTACTTCATCAATTGTGTAACTTAAGCAAGGAAAAAGCAAAGTACTATTTTCAATTTGAAAATTATAAACAAATAATGAAAAGCAAAAACAAAGAACTTGATTGAAAAACAATAAGACGACAAAAAAATTTGTATTACACTTTATCTAAGGTGTTTCAAATTGAAATATTGCATCACTAATAATCATATATTACAACATAGCACTAATACGAGTTTCAGATCCTCCTATAAGACTTTTAGTTAAATCATCTTTAAAAATGATACTTACCTTGATCACCTTTTATATTCTTGGTCATAGTTTCAACTTGTGGACTATTCAATTCATCTAGAAACAACATGATGTATATTATGATGCAATTAAAAAAAAACTAATAACATCCAACAATTCACTACATTGTAAAAGGTACTCCAGTGACTTGCACTAAACTCAGCAAAATATGAGCACCCAAGTATTCATAATTAACACAGTGCAATATACAAAGCTAATGGCATCTGCAGCCAATCAAAACATGTAAATTGTAGGAATTGACCACGAGATTGAAGTGTCAATCGCAAAATTGAGCATGCTCAATTTTGCGATTGACACAACAATCGAGTGGTCAATCACCATTCTATCATGACTAAAATCCATTTTATTTTAAAATAAATCATATTATAACATTCTCTTCGCCAGTCAATTTCGTTTGTTTTGAGCGCGCGGAGACGTCAATTTCGTTTGTTTTGAGCGCGGGGAGGCGTTAGTCTAAACTGTTGCTCTCCGCTATACGTAACACGCCTTGCGTCGTCAGCTGCTGTATTGATATTGTGAGGAGTTTAGACTAGCGCCGTATTTTTTTTTTTTGGAGCGAGTTTTCCATCGCAAAATTGAGCACGCTGATTGACCATTTTGCGGCGTCGGGTTCTGTCATTAAAATGTCTTCTGTCATGTATTTTACATCTAACAACTATCCATATAATTGGGGGTCTTGAAGGCGATCCCCCCCACCCCTGTTATCGTTATTTATGATCATTCCCTTATGGGTGAGTTTCGATCTTACGTAATGCCGATTAAAACTCTTGTTTATCGTCATGTAGGGCTATACATGGTTCCTTACCTGTTTCCATTGCTGTAGAACACTCCATTGGTGATGGATTCATGCTACTAGGCTCACTAGATTCTGCTGAAACAGATACTCCATATTTTTATTACGTGTATTTTATCGATTGTGTAACTTAAGCAAGGAAAAAGCAAAGTACTATTTTTGATATGAAAATCATAAACAAATAATGACAAGCAAAAACAAGTACCTTAATTATAAACAATAAGATGACAAAATATTTTTGTATAACACATTAATTAAAAATGTGTTTCAAATAAAAATATTGCATCACTAATAATCATATGGTAGAACATCATATTGATACGAGTTGCAGTTCATTCTATAACACTTTCAGTCAAATTGTCCGTAAAAAATGATACTTACCTTGATCACCTTTTATATTCTTGGTCATAGTTTCAACTCGTGGACTATTCAATTCATCTAGAAACAACATGATCTATATTATGATGCAATTCAAACTAGCAACTAAGAACATCCAACAATTAACTACATTGTACTCCCTGCCAGTAACTTTGATAAACTTTCTAAAATGTGAACACCCAAGTACACGGTGCCATTCAAAAATAACACAGTAAAATAGCTATAATGGCATCTGCAGCCAATCAAAATATGTAAATTTCGATGTTTTTTGAAAATGCATGTTTTAACTGGTTTTGAGACAGATCACCTGCAGTTAAAACTCTTGTTTATTGTCATGTAGGGCTTTACATGGTTCCTTACCTGTTTCCATTGCTGTAGAACACTTCATTGGTGATGAATTCACGCTATTAGGCTCAGTAGATTCTGCTGAAACAGAATACTCCGTATTAGTTATATTACTGCTTCGGGGGGTTTATTGATTGTGAATCTCAAGCAAGAAGATACCAACAACAACCTTTGAAATTTGATTAGTAAAGCTATCATACCACAATGATACTTGCCTTCAACAACAAGATTTAGTTGCTGACGTTCATCTTGACCACTGTCTGTTTCTGAAATTGAAGATGTGTATAATGAAAGATCGGTGAAAGCATGGATCCAGGTGTCTCATTTCTGAGGCATGGATCCAGCATGGATCCAGGTGTCTCATTTCTGAGGCTACTACTTTATTCTTGCATCCCTGTACGTCTGTTTGACGACCATATCAACACGGTGTCAAACCGAATAGTCAGGGATTCTCATTCTTTACCAAAATGTTGTGATAATTTTGATGACCACCTCTGAAGCCATGATGGTAGTGCAACATTTTATTCACATTTCATGCTAGACATTTGATTAGTAAAGCTATCATACCACAAAATTTGGTTGCTGACGTTCATCTTGACCACTGTCTGTTTCTGAAATTTAAGAATTGTATAATGAAAGATCGGTGAAAGCATGGATCCAGGTGTCTCATTTCTGACGCTTCTATTTCATTCATACTAAAACAGGTACAATAAAATATCTCAAAACTTATTATATTCTCTTGGTGTCATAGATGAATTAGGATTTTGTTAAGTAACCTAGTTTTAGTATGAACAACGTCTTGTCTGAAGAGGCAAACCAGAGACAGTTACAGCACGTCACTATGCAATGTTCTAATATGATTTACTGAAATTGTGTTGCTAAACATTCTACTCGGAATTTCATCAAAGGTAGACTAAGTACACCAAATGTATTCAGGGCTTGAAAATAGAGCATTGAAGACTTTTGTTACATTAAGTTGAATATTGTTTGCTCACATTTACTCATGTACTAGAAAATAGCACAATTTGGCTTACAAACAGCCACATCATCCGCACAAGGGGACTAATGTACACCAAAATCTTTGAATCATAATAGCAACATTCTAAAATCTTAGTAACATTAAATGTAAATTAAAATTGGAGATACTTTCTCACTATAATTCAACATCCTCAACAACATACACTGTATACATGTATGAGGGTTTTAACACAATGACCTGTTTTAGATGACATTTAGAAATTGGACCCAAAGCATTTCCAGGCCCCTTCATTATTCTTACCTGACACGGCAGTTTTTGTTGATGGCTCATTCTTTCTATGGCTATGGCCAGTACCGAAATCGACTCTACCAGTCTTTAGCCGTGAAGAATCTTATGAGAAAATACGAGAATAACATATTTTTTGTAGCATAAATTCATGTTTTTCAATTTGCTAAACAAAAAAGGCATCCCAGTTAATCATAGCTGTTGTGGGAAAACTACAAATCCTCATTCCTCTCATAACATTTACTCAATGCATTATTTTTCTGGGTTTCTACAAGTATTTGTATTTATTCTATTTAAACATGTGAATAGTAATGCTGTCATTCTACATTGATACTTGCCTTCATCAACACGATTTGTTGCTAGAATTTCATCTTGGTCACTTTGTGTCGCTTCTGAAATGATAAAAGTATAAAGTAATGACACATCAATGACACTCAGGAAGGCTCAGATGGATCATTTGACCCAATATTCCATTTTTGGGATTAGAAAGCCAGTGATTTTTCACAATTCTAATGAGCTGGCGAAACATTTCAGACGTTAAACTGTTGACATCTAATACTCAGTTGTTTACTCCATATTAAATTTATTTACATTATTAATAGGTAATGCATGAGAAAAGTTTCTGTTTTTCAGTTTTTCAATTGTTCACTCTTCCTTTGTTGAGGACATTCACTGTATATCTTTCTCTACTCTACTCTACTCTATGCGTGGAGCAGTACCATATCACTACAATGGTGCAGACGTGCTCTTTCAATCAACGTTTACTTTCGCTTGCCTAACCTGTACCTATTTATCTGGTAGGTGCCACTGATGTTTTATTGATATGTTTCACAGTTGCTGTTTAATAAATAGCCCATATCAACACACTTTACACAAAACAAATAACATAAATAGAAAATGTTTTCAGCTTAAACTTTATTAATTCCTTATAAATATATATTTACCTAATACTTGTCCAAAAAGGTTTCTTCCCTCAACTGTGTGACCACCTTTTTCACTTGGCAATGAGTCTAAAATTTTAAAAACAAAAATGCAATTATATGTAAGCCAACATCTCAAACGGATATCTAATTTGTGACGTATTAAAAAAAACTACACCCAAGCCATGTACCTGAATAGTACATTTCAAGACACATGATAATCATACTGGCATACATTATCTCGTTTGCACTTTGAAGACTTTCTTCTAGACCAAATTTTGATGTAGATGAAAGTATAAGACGTTACATTGAAATATTGCCAACATACAATTACTATCCAACAATAGAAATTAACAGTGCGATATTTTACAAAGTAACATTTATATGCAGATAATGTTAAGTAAACTCTTTTTCATATCATTACTAGTCTGCGGTGTTTGTTATCAAATATTTAATCTCACCAATTTTGATGTCTTCGTCATTTTCTATAGAACTACCTGAAATGAAAAAGTAAGGAATGATATGTACATGTAAATATGTACATGTAATTTGCTCAACATGCAAGGATATTGATTAGGCTCTTTTTGGATGGGATCCTAACCCCTTCCATTTATGAATTAGATCATACTTTGACCTGAATTAACTCATTACAGGTTGCTAGTGGAGGCAGTGAGAGATTTAAGCAGGTTCCATGCGTTATGAGTGCGTTGCCAGAGGGGGTTATTTCATTGAGGTGGCCGTGAGATCAACATGTATCGACCGCGCGTAGAACTCAATGTATATAAAAGCTCCGTTCTATTATTGGTATGATTCCTAAATTATGGCATTCATGCGTTCATGGTACAGGGAATGCATTGCACCAGTATTGTACCTGTAGAGACAATGTGCGATTAAATCCCTAGCTGGTGTCTAGACGATATTTATACGTAAGGTCGCCGCACTACCTACTTACGGTCGTACTACTGCTGACATTGGTCGCAGAAGTTTCGCATGCCAAACTTATTCTACGGCCACCTTGTTAGTAGTTACGGTCTGTATAAGATTTTAGTCGAGACCGGCAGTAGACTGAACTTGCGGCTTAGTGTGTCCTATGCATTGCGAAAATTGAATTACCGGTATATGTAATTTGTGCAAGCCAACATCTCCCACCAGGAAAAAACAGTATAATCCCATACGTTGTTGTAATGGCGTGGAAAAAATAAAAAAGCAGAAAATATCCCAAATCTTTCTAGACATAAATTCAATTAAAAAGAACTTACCCAATCTTAAATGTAATTCATGATCCCCATCATCAGCTGGTGTTGATGTTTTAGGAGCATCAGCTATATGATTAAAATTTCTCAGCTTTAGCAACGCATAAATATAACATACATACAATAACTAAGAAACGCATGAAAATATTTTGACACACCAAAAGAGATTTTCGTTAAGACAGTTTGTGTTTGCACCAACCCATAAGTGGGATATACAAAATAATGCCTACCTCTATTTCTTCTCGACGGAATATATATTTCGCCATAGGGATCTAAATAGCTCGATCCTGATTGTGCATTTCTTATCGTCCATGCTTCGGTCACAATATCTCTGACTTTATATCTATTGTTTTTCCAAATTTCTTTCAACAATCTCACACAATTATCGATATTACGATTGCGAGGTTTCAATGCCAAACCCACACGTCCCCAACATTGCTCTATACTTTCTATTTTCTTCAGAGAGTAATTTTACTAGATCTTCTATAAACTGAGGACTGCATTGATTCTTCTGAAAATTAGAACGTACATATATATTTTTTTAGGTATGTATTGAAACTGTTTCTCATGGTGACTAATGAAGGAGCCGCGTCCGTTTTTTTTTTTTTTTAAATCGAAGGACTTGCTCTAAAAGAACAGATTAGACCTTATCGCAACGACCCCATTACCGGCAAAAAGCGGCATCTTGAAGGTCAAAGATGAATGACCAAACCCACATGTAATAGTGGGTAAAAATGCATATGTTTGAGCGCATTGTGACTAATGAAGGAGCGTCTGTCCGATTTTTTTTCTTTTTAAATCAAAGGGCTTTGCTCTGATGGTCAGATTAAACGCCCCATTATCGAACGACCCCATTACCAACGAAAGTGGCATCTTGAAGGTCAAAATGAATGACCAAACCCACATGTAATAGAGTGGGTAAAATGCTCATGTTTGGGTAAAATGCGCATCGTGACCAATGAAGGAGCGTCTGTCCGGATTTTTTTCTTTTTTAAATCGGGTCAAAGATGAAGGGTTTTGCTCTCAGCGATCAGATTAGGCCTTATCGGAACGACCCCATTACCGGCAAAAGCAGCATCTTGAAGGTCAAAGATGACCAACTCCACGTGTAATAGAGTGGGTAAAATGCATATCTTTGAGCGCATCGTAACTAATGAAGGAGTCTGTCCGGATTTTTTTTTTTTAAATCAAAGGGCTTGCTCTTAAGGAACAGATTAGGCCACATGTAATAGAGTGGGTAAAATGCATATCTTTGAGCCTAATGAAGGAGCCATTAATCAAAGGGCTTTCTCTAAGGAACTGATTAGACCTTATCGCAATGACTTTCAAAGATGACCAACCCCACATGAAATAAAATAAAAGATATAAAATATATTGAAACGAAAGTCAGTGAGATACATCTTTAAATACAATAAAGGTATTGGAGGATCGTGGAATCGAACTCCACGACCTTCCAACCATGATTCAGACCGGTTATGTCATAGTCGGTCAGTGCAGACCACTACACCAATCCTCCCAGGCGACTGAGACAACCTAACTTGCCTGCAAGACACACATGTCACCATATTTAAGCCTTTTGCCTTTAGCCTTAATCGACATGCATCTACTAACTTTATACCGAGTAATTGTATCAATGGGTAAAATGCTGTATTCAATTTTTGTTACAGATTCCCCCAACTAACTCCAACGCGGACCAGCAATGTTGCTGTCGGGAAAAAAGAGGCTGGGAGTTCCATACCACAAGTGAACCAGGAACACCCAAGGTCTTCAGAGCAGGAATTCTCCCTAGTGTGTGCCGCCCCATAATTTTCCAGGACCGAGAGACCATTGAGAATCCTTGTCTGATCCTTCCCAGAACACGCATTGGTCCAAGTTCGAAGGTTACCCGAGCGGCAGCCCACTTTATTCCAGTTTCAGCAGACCCTACTGGTTATCCAATTACTGGTAACCCGGGGCATTGGAATACCCGGTGGGTTCTAAAAGCACCGGGTCCATCTTCCTCCACCATATGAAACAAAGTCAGTGAGATACATCTTTTGGAATACCTGGTAACGGTATTGTCTGATCGTAAAAAAACTCAAAAAAAAAAAATTCAGACCGGTCATATTCATAGTCTAAGCAGACCACTACACCAATCCTCCCAGACGACTGAGACAAGTTTTCAGAACTTGCCTTTATGCTTCCAGACACCATTGACACCTGACGCTATATTTAGCCTAGCCTTTTGCCTTTAGCCTTAAAATGATCCAACTTTTATACCCAAAAGGGTTGATCAATAAAATAAGATTCCCCATTCACTTTTTGTTACAGATTTATCATATTTTTACTCGTTTGATATTGATGTATTGTACAAAAAAATATATACTAGCGAATATCTGTCATTAGATATTCGTGAATATCTGCTGATCAGATATTCGCGAATATCCGTAAATCCAAATATCCGTAAATCCGAATGTCTGTAAATCCGAATGTTCGATTTCCGCAAAACTTTACCAAGGTCAATGAAATCACTTTTTTTTACAAATTCATGGACTATGAAATTTCAAGCATACAAATTCATCAGATTCATCACTTCACCATACAAATAAATCACTGAAACATTTCATAAGTGAAATGACTTATCTTTACATTTGCTACTAAGAATATACTTTGCTAACCACTGCACTGAAAAATGTATTCAAGACACAGTTAATTATTGAGAAGATGACCAAAGAGGTCGAACCACAGACCAGTCAAAGCCCATGCACAATACATAACAGTGAAAACCTATTAGTTTTGTCATTTGACCCAAACTCTCTTTTTGTCTAAATTTGTGGTTGCCAGAAATCATGCAGTGTGTGTTACAACATTGTCAACATGCATGTGAGTAAGCTGGGTTTGAATGCGTCGAAGTGCAGCATTTGCCTGTTCATTTGCTTGAGAATTTATACTGCGAATGTAAGTGTTTGCTTTAATTGAATCCATACTGTAACCTAGTGAACAACCGACATGTCCAACTCTGTAATGTACACGGTCCACCAGAAATTTAGTGTTTACAAATCGTTTTGGTTCTCTTTTCAATGTATACAAATGCAGCTTGCATGCATTGTTGTATATAATGATATTAGGTGGTTTCTCAAAGCGTCTGACCAGCCAGTCCAATGCTGTCTGAGGAGACTCAGCCGCCTGCATCACCTGAAACCCAAGACACACACCATGTCTGCAAAACATGGTGAACAACCCAGGACTCAATGTCTTATGAGTTCTAGTGTCTTTTCTGCACCCAGTGTCCAACTTATGACCATCATCATTGTATGTTGCAAGGCCTCGTACACATGGTAAGTTTGGAAAGAATTCCAACTTCTGGTGAATAGTTTGTTACAATGTCTTTGATGATTGGGCATTCAGACTCAAACATATGCATTTCATTTGCGCTGCATTCTAGTGATTTTTTTTTGCTCATGTGTTTCAGTGTTGTTAAACATTCAACATTTCCTGCCACCTGGAAAACACCACACGTAGGGCTTCCTCTTGAGAGCTCTCCCAGTACTTGACAGGTGCCATTACTGCACACACACGATTTAATGCCACACTTTGTTTTATACTGGTTGCTTTAATATTGGACTTAAGTTCTTTATATTCTTTTTTCTTCCATAATGGGTATTGTTCGCACATATTTACCCTTCTCTAACCCAACATATTTTGCTAACAGTTTCCTTGTTTTAATATCGTCAATCAAAAACACGTTCTTTCAACGTACCCCCTTTAATATTCTTTTACTAAATCATTATTGTCTTTAAAAAGTGGTATCAAGTCTTTTCTACACCCCATCATAATGCCATCCATAATGACGACATCAACATTTGGACCACAGGTATGACAGCTAAATGCATCGTTATAGTCAAAAAATTAACAACCGAATAAATGCATTGTATGCAATGCGCAAATGATTTAGGTATGTGTCCTTACTATTGCCACACACATCCCTCGCCCCTCCGCGAGGATCTGTGGCCTGCTGCTAGAGGGTAGCGTGTTTCTTGCTGGCGTCATGTAATATGTCCACCAGCCAGCCATAATAAAACAAGCTTTACCATCCAGGCCTACCAAACACATTCTATGAATAGAGCACATGGATAATGAATAATGTATTAGTTTGGGGCTGTGCATGGGTAACATTGCACATATTACAATTACCAGTTTTAAAATGATGTCATGCGGTGTATTGTGTTTAAGTAATTTAGGAACACTAATACTAATTGAAATACGTTTTAAAGCTATAGGTTTCAAAATAATGAGGTTTATATTTGGCAGTGTACAAATGCATTATATGTTCTTAATTCAATTGGTTTAAAAAAATAATTAGATCTAAACTAATACAATAAATGGACATAATCCAAATAGTATTTTTAAGAATCCACTGATTACTAAGTAACTATTTTTTATCTATTTTAAAAACTCGTAAAATATAGGCCTCCAGTGCGTGACTCATTGTAACCATGGTATGCAGAATATTCAAAATTTTATTCTATAAGTTGCACTGGAGTAGGTTATTCTCCTTGGCTACACAAAAATTGATAGGCTCTTGTCGTTGTTATTATTATGGCCACTGTAGGATTAGGGAACAGTACTCTCTTGTACTGGTTATGAGCCTACTTCTCGGCAGTTCTCTCTTAGACGCTGGATGGGCAGCAAGTAGGGGTTGTCGACCTATTCCTCGGAATAGGCCCTCATTCACTTGTCTCCCAGGTTGGCCGATGGCCTTCCTTCCTCCCGAGGTCTAACCCACGTGGCTGTGTGTAGGGGGGCCGCCCGAAGGCACATGCGTGTCACCACTGGTGCAAAGTCCTCCCCCGCATGGAGGCCTCTCGTGAAACCCAGGGGTGAACACCGTCTTGGCAGTAGGTAACCGGAACCTAGGCCGGGCGTACCACGAGAGGAAGGAGTACACAACGAGGAGTCAGCTAGAGAACCGCAAGACCTTCCCTGGGGTTAGGTCGCCAACCCTACTTCACCCCCATCCGACGTCTAGTCAAGAAGTAGGCCGTGATCGGACAAGGCAGACAATAGCGTATATTGTCACTTTCTTCACAATCTATTTTATAATCAGGTAGGCCGATATATATAGATTATAGGGAGACATAAACTTAACTCAACCACATATATGTATAATTTATTCAACATTTTATTTATGATATTTTACTCAATGACATGGCAATTTTAAAAACAAAAAAAAAATATTAAACTTCATAAAATAATATAATGACATGACAAAAATCAACTAATGTGATATATCACATAATGTACATGTATATGTGAATTTCATAGTTATTGACACTTGTATTTTTTAAAGCTGTTCACTTTTGTTCTAATGAAAGCAAACTGTATTTAAATTTAATCAATTGGTATTCATGTTGGAAAAAAACAACATTCCTGCTATAGGTCTAGTTGATCTCACAGCTA
>CM032669.1:11050926-11072031 GCA_019095985.1 Streblospio benedicti
GGTTTAAAACCAAAAGTTTAAAGGGGGCCTTTTCCCCGGCCTTTTAAAAATTTTTTTAAAAGTTTCTTTTTTCCCATTCCTTTCCCTTTTTTGCCAAGCTTTCCCCCATTTTCAGGATGCCTCCTAAAAAGTCCAAAGGTGCAGTAAAAGTCTGGGTCGTCCCCAACCATCCTTTTCAACAAATTCTACCACGGTTGCCAGCCCAGCAGTTCCGCAGAAGAAGAAGGTCCCAGTCAACCTTCTCTCCCCGATCTTCAAAAACAGCTCCTCGCCACCCAACAACAGGTTATGCTGTTATCACAAGCCATGCTCGCAGCATAGCGTGGCACCATCTTCCAACCCGCCACAATCAACTTCAGCTGTCTCCTCTCCAACCTTCTCAAGCCTCAACGACACAACCACAAGCCTCGCCGCTTCCTACGCAAATTCTGCCACAGCTTCCTTCAGCCAGAAGGAGCTATCGACAATTTTTTTGGTGAGAATCCCCTCGAATTTTTTCTTACACTGGGGGCCAGTCTTGATGTTAAACTCATTTCAAGATACACGCAGGCCAGTTTGTGGAATTATCGATGCTGAATTCTGAAGTAGACTCAGCATCTCATTTAGAATTCGATCCTGATACCAAACAATTTGTCTTAGCAAGAAACAAGGAAAGAAGATTTCTGAAGTATTTTCTGAGTGGCTTAGGCTGTTTGGGACTTACATGGCAGTTTGTAACAGCTCACCCCTCAAAAGGACCGGGGCTCACGACCTATATGATACGGGTTATGGAGTTGTCTAGACAGTACCAAGGGGACGTTTTATCTACGATCTGACGCTTTGTTCAGGAAATTGAAAGCCAAAACTTGTAGCGGATCACTTCCTTGGCACCAAATCTGCACTTCAGTGCTCTCATGGATTGTGTGCAAGGTCGGGCACCTTTAGCTTTCTCTCATAACGAAAAGCCGCCATTTCGGATAGTGCAGGGGTAAGCCCTGCTTTGACTTCAACAACAACAAAGGTTGCTCCCTGAGCTTTTTGCAGATTTATCCACAAATGTTTGTCATGCAATCGCAGAGAGGACATCCTACCTTCAGGTGCCATCAGCTCAACACATCAGCAGACACTAAGCCAAAAGGGAGCGAATCGCCGCCAACACAACCCCTACCATCACCAGTAAACGCCTATAGGCTTAAGCTTACCTTAAGGGTTTTGATCAGCAAGAGGAACTTTTCATTGTTAATGTTTTCTAGGAAGGTTTTCGCATACCTTCGTCATTTAGTTCTGATCCTCCTAAAGGCTCTTACACCAACCATGCTTCTAATTTGAAAATCATGGTTTTTGTTGACAGTTTTATTGCCAAAGAACTAGAGCAGGGACACATTGCAGGCCCTTACCTACACCCACCTTGCCCAGACTTTATTGTTTCACCACTAGGACTTGTACCTAAGAAGATATTGGGGGCAGTTTAGAATTATTCACGATTTATCTTTTCCTAAGTTCAACTCTGTCAACTCTCATATTGATCCATCTTTGGCGTCAGTGACTTCACTTAACTGTTAGATGATAAATCATTGTAAGGCCCTACTTAAATAATATCTTGTTTCAGGTCAGGTTGAATTTTCAAAAGGTTAGGTAGGTCGGAGATTTTTTTTAACTGCTAATTGGATAATATGTAATGGAATTCAGAATCAAACATTTCTCAAAGTATTGTGCTTGAGGTTCACTTAAAGTTGATAATTTATACATGTACTATACATGTATGGTGCAATTCATTTCATTCATACCGTAAGACAGGAAGCCTAGATGTGTTGAATGACTTTTTATTATGTGTGATAATTTTTTTGATGACTTCATGATTGCAATAATTAACAGTGACGTCACATGACGCGATACGCGAAATTTTAAAACTCTAAATTCCTTGAATTTGCTCGCGCATGCGCACCTCACTAGTGAAAGTTTCGCCATTTTGTTTACTTTCTAACTGACGCTAGTCTTTTTCTTTGGATAATTTTACGAGGATAGAAGTTTAGGATTCACCTCTAAGGTTGGTTTCCTTTTTTATCTATTATCAGCAGTCATTTTAAGACTGGCCATGAGCCAGGCGACTGTTGATGAGCCCGCTACGGGTGATTTTTTCACCAGCACAGATAGCATCCCTAGTGGCGTGGGTGAAAAGGTGAGGATGGCTAATGCCATTAAACCTGCGGCAGCAACGCCTAGGGCATCTTCTGATGCTACGGCGCCTGCCAGGACGGATTTTCCGCCCACAATCAGGGCAACGTCAGAGGCGCCTTCTATGGCGTCAGACGTTATTTCCCTTCACGAACGTAGGTCAATTAGAGACCACAGTCCACGCCAGCGAGTGTCACGTGACCGCGACCCACGCCATAGTGTGCCCCGTGACCGTTCTAGGTCTTTGTCTCGAGTGCGTAGTCCTCGTAGACGTGGGCACAGGCGAACCCGTGACCGTTCTAGGTCTTTGTCTCGAGGTTCTCGTAGACGTGAACACAGGAGCCGAAAATCTAGAGACAGACGCTCCCGCCATAGAGCGAACTTGATGTCTTATGACACGGCCACCCCATCGCCATCGGACTCTCCATCTGAGGAGAGCGACCTGTCTTCTGATGAAGATAGGAGGGGTAGACGGAGGCACACGTCCAGACGACGTGAGCGGGGACAGCGGAGACACCGCTCCCGACACCGTGAGCCAACAGCCTCTGGTTCCAAGGCGGAACAGGCAGCAACAGAGGCGAGGTACGTGCGTTTCTGCCCAGTACCCAAGACACCTACTCTACTAGGTTTGCCTCTATATTTGGTGGAAACTGCTAGAAACTATTTTACGGCCCACTATAAGGACTCGGAATTAGATCCGATTTTACAGGAACATCCGTTACCACCATTGGCGTTCCTCAAGACGCCGGCAGTAGACGCAGACGTTCTGAACGTCCTGAAGCCGCCACAGGCGGTTGCGTCAACAAACAACAAGCCAGGGGCCCCAAAGCCCAAGGCACTAGCCAACAGTGGTTTAGCTAGTCGGGATGCCATTCTGGGCAAACTTCACACCAAGGTGCTCAAGCCAATGGGGCCTCTAAGCGCCCTTTGGCGTGAAATAGATCAAGCCCGCCTCAACGACACCGTTTTTGACGGGAACGTGCTCCTCAAGGTGCTGGAGCAGAGCATCGTCCAGAGGCGTGTGGAGATAGCACGCCACTTCTTGAGGGATGAAGCTGAGGCCAAGAAGGCCAAGAAGGCCCTGATCACTCATGCCAGCCTCCTACCAGAGGCTGAGTTTCTGTTTGGGACGGAGTTGCAACAGTGTCTCCGCAAGGAGAAAAGTGCAGGGTTAAGCCGCCTATACAGCGCAACAAGTCCAAGTTCAAGAGTCCGGTAGGTACAATTTATTAACTATGGATTATGACTGCAAACACAATGATGATATTTGAAACTCTTTCCTCCATATCTAATAAACAGAACACTACATATAAACATTGCTTATTTATTTATTTTCTTTTTTTAGGCTACGCAAGTCATTAACAGCAAGATGCCTTGTGTGTCCTGATTTGAACGAAAAGGTGTATTGGTTTACTATGGCTCAACCAAGGAATTACCCAGTAACTGGTCGCTGCTTGCAACATCAAGCAATGATCATTGCCTCTCAGCTGGGAGATATGGTAGTTTTAAAGCCAGCAGGTTGGGGTCTTTCCAAAAATGGCATTCCATATCCTCAAGTGTGGTGTCAGGAGAAGGTGCCTCTGTTGATAAAGGAACTGTTGAAGACTGGACTAAGCGTCTCGCCCAGGTGTTGAAAGGATACAAACCAGAGGACAAATTCAATACAGACGAAACAGGATTATTTTATATGACTTTGCCCAACAGGTCTCTTGTTCACCTGGCTTATGCGGCCGGTTTGTGTCTGCAGATGGAGTGGCCGTATAAGACAGGGACGACTGTACTTTGTTAGTTGATGTGAAGGCAACACAACTCGGGCCTGTTTCGACATTTCAAGTGTAATAGTGTAAACATATTTTCATTAAATAATAAGACCATACGATAAGAGTTGCGGATCAGAAAAGAGGATAAGAAAATCATTATAACTAAATCTATTGATTAAAATATTTCAGATATAAAAAAAACTGCTAAGGACCAAAATGTTCTGGATTGGACTAGACATTTTGTTTATCAACAAATAAATCAGTTTCCGGTTTTCAACAAGTCATTGTAGTTTGTTGTGTTTACTGTCTGCGTGAATATTTTACACTTTACAGACATGTACAAATGTTGGTGGTTATTGTGCAGGAGCTCATCTTAATGATGTGTTGGGAGCACAAGGTGTTGATACTAATGTACATGCCAATGTTAACAACAATGCCTTCAATGTGAATGATTTCAGTGCTGCTCTCATACAAGGTCTCAACCTGCAACGTCTGCCAGCACCAGAGCCAACAGTCTTCACAGGTAACATGCTGGAATACCATGGATGGAAAATGAATTTCAAGCTACTCATTGAAAACAAGGGTCTATCTTCAGCAGATAAGATGTACTACCTGAAGAGATATCTAGGAGGCAAGGCAAAGAAGGCAGTTGAAGGTTTCTTCTACAGCTCTACACAGGATTCCTATATTGCTTCCTGGAATGTTCTGGAAAGAAGATATAATCATCCATTTCTACTCCTTGAAGCATACAGACAGAAGCTTGCAAGTTGGCCAGATATTAAGGGCAATGATGGTGATTCTCTTCAGATGTTTGCTGACTTCCTCAATGCATGTAAAGATGCAATGTCACACATTCCAGATCTGTCTATATTGAATGACTGCAAGGAAAACCAGAAATTAGTGAGAAAGTTACCAGGGTTCCTAGTGTCAAGAAGGACCAGGAAGGTGGATGGCATTCTAAATGAAGAGAGAAGATACCCAACATTCGCTGAATTTGCTGATATCATCAGTGTTGAGGCCCGAATTTTATGCAATCCAGTATTGTCAACTAGAGCCATGAGGCAGTCCAGGGAAAATGAGTCACAAAAACATGAAATAAAGTCTCACAGTGCCAGTGTCTTTGCCAGTGCATCACGGCCAGACACACTAATGTAAAACTCAAATTTTAACAAGGAACAAAATGTTCTGGATTGTACTAGACCTTTTGTTTATCAACAAATAAATCAGTTTCCGGTTTTCAACAAGTCATTGTAGTTAGTTGTGTTTACTGTCTGCGTGAATATTTTACACTTTACATACATGTACATAATTTCAATAGGTTATGGGCCCAGAACTACAGAACTAAACTACGGAAGTGACTTTGAAAGAGATTAGTTTGTGAATCACTGTGGCTGGAAACCGACAGCTGATTGTACATCGTAGTGCTGGCAGTAGAGCCCTCGCTTCTCTACTTGTTGGGAGAGCCAGAGGATCCAAAAGTAATATGGGAAACCCAAAGAGGACAATTCCAACATAAGTTTTGGGCAAATAAGCTGGGCTTGCGGAGAAAATTGTACAACACAAAACTGGAATCTGGTGGATCAGTGAAAGACCACATTAGAAATCTGACCGAGATCTTCGCATATATACATAATTTCAATACAGTTATCTGTTATAGAATGTGTAATCTTTGTTTTGACGCGACTATAGACGGGTCAACGATATTATACAAGCCTCTAATTGACCAGGAGTCATTAATAAAGGAGTAATTAGAAGCTGTATTTAAATAAGACCATACGATAGTTGCTGATCAGAAAAGAGGATAAAAAAAATTCATTATAATTAAATCTATCGATTAAAATATTTCAGATACAAAAAACCTGCTATAAAACTTAATTTCTACCACTTGAAACAGATGTAAATGGATATGAATGTCATGAAATCACATCACTGGAATCAAAATCAGATAATACAAGAAACACGAAACATTACCAACAGAATAGCAGCCAAACAGAACAGAAAGACTGGGGGCAACCAGGTGGACATGTTAAAAACAGCACAACAGATGGAGGATGAACCACTAGTGTCAACCAGGTGGAACAAAAACATGTTTGTACTAAACAACATGAAAACAGGAAATGGAAACCACTAGTGTCAACCAGGTGGACATGGAATAAATTCATTGGGTTTCTTTTGTACTATGACAACATTGATCACATCCTGTCATCCTGTGTGACGTCAGCTTGAAAAAGACTGTCTGACAGACAAGGTCGAAAATACATCACTGGAATCAAAATCAGAAAAAAAAACACATGAAACATTTAACAAATAGATCAAACAGTTGAAATAAACCAGGTGGACATGTTAAAAACAGCACAACAGATGGAGGATGAACCACTAGTGTCAACGGAGCAAAAAAGTCCCAGCAACAAAATTGGACAAAACAATAAAAACATATGGGAATTAAGAAAAAAGTATTATTAGAGTAAGTGTTTACTTACCAACTTCATAATTGGCAAAATCTACTTGAGCAACTTCGTTCCTTTCCAAAATTGCACTGAAATCAAACATTTACCAGATGTCATGTAACATAAAAGTTTCACATAATTCAGTCAATGCAATGTAATACATTGTACATTGAAACTAACAGCTTTCAAAAAAAAATATTCAATAGCATGCTAGCATCTGTCACTAACATCAATGTACTTTACAAGTTTATTGCATTTATCATCCATCTTACTGCACTCCATTCTTTCTTTTGCCATTTGTCTTATTTGAGTTTGTGACATGAAAATTACAGTATGATAGTGAGAAAAATCCCATCTAGTTTCCACATATACAAATTACAGTTGTAGTTTATTGTTCATGCTGGCGAAGTCATGCCAAATAATGGAGAAATGATGACCTTCACATCCTAACCATAATGTCCTTTACCATGTTCAGCTTCAAGTCTGTTTATGAATCAATTTACTCCTTTCCTTTTTTGTTAGCCAAATCAAATTTCCTTTTATTAACATAAAATATCCTTTTTATTAACATAAAATATACTTCATCGAAACTCACAACTGTAGTCTGTTGACGACTCAAGTTAAGAATCACGATATCAACCATATATAAAGTGTGTATGGCATACAGTAGAGCCTGTCTATCAGGGCCACGTGAGGCTGAAGTCAATAGCGAGATCGGTCTCTTTTTGAGGTTTCTTATGGTCTGGAAGCTTGGGACTGAGAAAAATGGTCATATTAAATTGAGGAGCCCTTCGTAGATATGGTCTTAATTGAGGGTCCTACTGTAGCTCGAGTCCATCAAATGAAAAGTATGGCACAAGAAAGAGAGCCTATCTCAGGGTGTTGATTAAACATTCGCCACTCGCCCCTGGCTAGTTTAAATTTCTTTGGCTATACTAATGTCAAAAGTCACTCGCCACAGTTGGCGAGTTGAGATTTTGATTCCAATGGACACACTTTAATAACTAAGGATGGCTAGTTTGGATTGAACATTGCGAAGATGAATTGAGAGTCACTGGCCACAGAAGGCGAGTGTTCTACTGAACAAGTCACATTCCCTGCTATCTAGGTGAGGCCCATACAAGCAACTTACAACTGCCATCAAATGAAAAGTATGGCACAAGAAAGAGCCTATCTAGGTCAGCAGGCGCAAACCAGCAACTTACAATACAATACAATTTATATAGCGTAAATTCCACTAAATGTTCATGTACGCTTGTAGGCCTCCTTAAACAAATGGTGCTTTAGTTGTGATTGCAAGAGTTTTGGATTGTCGAATGGACAGTGGAAGTGGAACTTACAGCTGGAGTCCGTTGATGGCGCTGGCGAAGATCCCGATCATGGCGAGGAACTGGCAGCGGTTGAAGCACGACGTACTCCTGGCACACGGCGCCATACAGCACGGCCCCGGCCAGGCACAGCAGGGCGCCAGCTAGCTTGTTCTCACCTGCAAGGTCGATAGATTGAGTATGTAGCCACGCACATCCAAGTACAGCCTATATTTATCATATAAAGCAACCAAGCATCAGACCAGGGAAAAGCATAAATTGTGGAAGTTACAGAAGAACATGGAGCGTTAAAGGAAGTGTTCAAGTTATTTTTGGAAAAGCATAAATTGTGGAAGTTACAGAAGAACATGGAATGCTAAAGGAAGTATTAAAGTTGTTTTTGGAAAGTGAAATTGACTTAGAGCTTGTGACCATTTGGGCGTGGCGGCAAGGACATTGAGAACATCTGAAAGACATTCAGGGAGATTCATTTTACTCATTCTTTTTGTTTTATTTGTTGTATAGAAATTAATGTACGTTTGAGGCAAACATTTTTGAAATACTTTAATTTTCTTTTGTACAATAAACTTGTATTTTCAATAAGTTGTATTTCATTGCTGTCCGGGTAGGGATCATCAGGCCCAATACAATTTCACCTGACCCCCTCCCAAGGGATCTTGTGACAAACACACACAATCCCCGTCAGGTGGAAAGCTCTGCTTTGAACGGATTTTAACCCTTTACTGGACGGTTACAGTACAGATTGCATCAGAAGGATACAGAAGAAAATTTTCGAGGATTACGTTTCGATTCCTTACGATTTTTTCCTATTTCTTCTTATTGTTGCGTCTATTACGAACATAAAAACGTTCTGTAGCTTCCGTAAATTAGGGCTTTCTTCGTAACTCGCCTGAAGTTACGTTTATTCCATTGTTCTGCTTATATTACGCAATTTTACGAAGGTTCCCATAATAAAAAGAATTCTTCTAAAAGTTAAAAATCACGCCAACATTTTGACATATTTTCATTTCATTGGATGTCTGTACGGCGTCCGCACTTCCGGTTTCACTTTGTGGCGGGAATAAACGAGAACGGCCGAACAAATCCGACTATTTATGAGCAAAATATGGGCGCCATATTGACAGGAAGTATGAGAAAATGTTCTGATTATTACGTTTTTTCTGTTTATTTCGATAATCGTAAGTGTCGTAGTTTCAGTGATTGAGCAGTTCCAAGAAAACAGTGATAGCCGTAACTTTACTGAAGTTTGGCAGGCCTAACTTCTTCTGTGGCCACCGTACTGCCTTGAAAAAACGTACATTTGCCGCACTGTACACTCACGGATCGTTACGATTTCTATGCGTTTTTGGTTGTAAACTGGCTGTAGACCCACATTGCGGTGGGATGTGGCCCTAGCTTATCCCCTCCACATTGTGTAGTCAGACTGTGTAACTTGGCCACCTCTGTAATTTGGCATCATTTACGTAACAGAAGAAACAAGAGATGCCAATATCCCTGGCTGCACCTGACTGATGTACACAATTCACCAAGTTTACCCACGCGGCTGCGTCTCTCAGACACCTGCGTGTAAACACAGCGTCTGTTCCCAGCACGATGAACCACCAGCAGGAACAGCCGGCTGTAGAATGTCCGCGGATTTTAAAAAATGCATCTGAATACTCCTCACATTTCCACAGTTTTTCATTTTTTTAGGCCGTATTCTTCCGCTGCTTAATCTGCAGAAATGCATCTGAATACTCTGCATGCAAACTTCTGTTTATTTTCTAAAAAAACTGCTGACATTCTACTGGTTGAGCTGGGATGTCCGAGTCACGACTATAACACACACGGGAATCCCCGTCAGGAGGAAAGCTCTCCTTTGAACGGATTTTAACCCTTTACTAGCTGGTTAGTTCTCATAACGGACTTTAACCCTTTACAGTTAGTCTGCACTAGAATTTGCGAATCACTTGTATCACAATTATGTAGCCCTATACTACTATTCCGCGCGATTCCGAGCTATTTAAAGCAGCACGTCATCTAACACGTCAGAAAAAGGTCCATTTGCAACATTCTATGCAATACTTTCAATATCTCGTGAAATAAACCATTTCAATTTTAGTCAATGTTAACTAGTGACCATCAACTGTGGTCAGTTTTTACATTTTGCTAAATAAAGTGTGATTTCCAGAAAGCCGGTTTAGATCAATTTTCTATATTTTTAATGTTAGATTCAATTCATTTTGAGACGCAATCTTCACATTTGGTACATTGGTTACAAGAGCTGTCAATAACACCAATGAAGAAATCTGCAAATGCATAATATTGTTGTATTATTGAAAAATATGTATTTTCCCATTATGGAACAGACTCTGTAACATGCCTAATCATAGACTGACAAAACCAATATTTCTATATGACTATTATACATGCTTGAATAACTGGTCAAGGACATGAAACAAATCTTTATAGCGTTAAACTTAGATACTGCATTTACAGATTTATGTCCTTGTGATTTGGATTCTGTTATTTTAAAATTTAAAGATGTTCAAAACACTTTGTGGAAAAATGAAATAGCTAAAAAAAAAAAATTAAGAATTTACAAGTCATTTAAATCTAACTGTGAAACGGAACCATATGTAAAATATTTGAAAGACAGAACTAAAAGATCCCTGTTTGCTCAATTCAGATGCTGTATTCTGAAACTCCGAGTAGAATCCGGTCGATTCTCTAGAATAGTTGAATCAGAAAGAATATGTCAATTTTGTAACATGAACGAAATAGAAAATGAACTGCACTTTATCTTTCATTGTCCAACTTATTCAGCAGAAAGAGAGACAATAATTTCACCACATATTCATAACATAGTTCATTCTGATTTAGAAAAACTAATCTTTCTGATGGAAAATAAATGGAAGGTTTTATCCAATTTCATTCAAACTGCGTGGAATATCAGAAATTTTGAAAGGTTCATATGAGTATTTATAATTATTCTTTTCATAAAACTATCTTTGTTGTTATGTATCTATTATGTTCATATATTGTAATGTAATGTAGAAAATGATAGGTCAATTTATTAGTATTAAAATACTAGGTGACTGATAAACCCAAGAAGGGTTGGGTATATTATGTACTTTGTGTAATTTAGTCAGTTTTGTTGTATATGTCTATAATAAATTCACAAACAAACAAACATTAAGTATTTACACATCTCTTGACAATTTCAATGTTCATTTCGACATTGTGTCCTCTTGACCGTCTTATCATCGGATCACACGGATCATGTTGTTATCAGCACAGTACTGTACATACAGTATACCTCGGTTTGAATCATATGACTTCTGAATGCTGTGTTTAACAAAGTGATGAGAATATTACAATTTGGATATAGATGCGAGGCTAATAGTGTCAGAAAGTAAAACATAATAATCCACACTTTTATGTATCAATATATTTGTTTTTTCATTATTGATTCCTTCTCTGGAATAGTGTGGAAAGTGTTTCCAAAATTCACCAATCTGCATAGCCATCAATCATCATGGCAACAGCAGCAGTACCCAGCTTGAACCTTTCAGACTTAGTTCGCTGTGAGTTGTGTTTGGAGAAATACAATGATTCCGACCGACTGCCCAAACTCCTGAACTGCTCCCACACCTTCTGTTTGGCCTGTGTGCAGAGATATTATGAGTCCAAGCTGAAGAACAAACTCCCATGTCCTAACTGCAGAACAGAGTTCACAGTTCCTCGGGTGGTGTTCAAATCTTAGCACCAACATCATGGTGATTAATCTCTTGGATCAACTGGCTCCATTTACTACAGCTGACAAAGATGAAGGTGTAATTGAAGCAGCTTTTGTTCCCAAAGACAAGATCCCTGAAGAACCAGGTTCAATCATTTGTGGTCTATCCATCCAGAGAAAAGTGCATCTTATACTGCGATGACTGCAGAGATCCGCTGTGTGCTGACTGCATGGTGTCTATTACCGAAGGTCCCCACAAAACACACAAGATAAGGAAGTTGAGAGATGTGCTCACCACATACAGCACACAGCACAAGGATACTCGTCAACTGGTGACAAGTATGAAAATGCAAGGCAAGCAGAGGACAGAAGAACTGCTGGAAGAACTTGTCCTGTCCAGAGATTCTCTGATGAAAGAGGCCAAGTCCAAGCGTGACAAGGCACATCAGGAGGCAGATAGATGGTACCAGAACACCACTGCCACTATCTCCAAGGTGTTTGATAAATTACATGCTCAGATTCTCCAATTCATGTCCAAAATTGATCTACAAGAATTACAGCAGTCCTTGGAAAAAATAGATTTGCAGAAAATTGATGGAGATTTAAAACAAGCTCAAAGGTCTCTTGATGAATTGCAGAGTTCTGTAACCAGTTTCAAAAAGTCTACAGTTTGGCCTACAAAGTTCTGGTTGGTTGATGTTGGGAAGATCACTGATGATTTTATTGTTGATTTAGGACATGTCACCGAACCAACACTCAAGCTGCCGAATGTGAACAGCTTTCCATATACAATAAAAAAGAAGGACAAAACACTGAAGTAGCCAAGGCTAATGTTAGGAAGCAAACTCAACAACAGCGAGGATTTAGACTTCTTTCAGACACACCAATAAAGCTGGCTTGTTACTATGACATTGGAATCACAACTAATGAGGCAGTTGTGTGTTTTAAAGATCAATCTATTATCAAAAAGATTGCCATCAAAAGCAACACGGTTATTGATTTGTGCCAAAATCAGTTGCCTGGGAAACTGAACTATTATTGCAAGAAATACATCTTCAATAATAACTATGTACTGTTAAGGGTCTGGAATAAAGGTCCAAGTTACATACTAAACTCCCAGCTGGAGTTGGTCTCCACCATCCAGGAAGACTACGGCGAGCATCATTGGTGCAGAGAGCACCCACTGGGTGGCGTTTTGAAGAAGAATGACACCATCCAGATCTACGACCTGGAGCAGAAGCAGCTGCTACAGACGCTCACACCACCAGCCGGGGTCAGGTGGTTGGGAACACACGTCCATCTGCAGACACCCGGACTCACAGGGCACAGCAGTGGTGGATTATTACAGCAGCAGCCTGTGTATATACGACCATGACGGCCGCCACCTCCACACCCACAAACTACAGTTTCAGCCTTGTCCTTCCAACGCCATCGCGTGTAACCGGCGCCACCTGTATGTGGTGTCACAACGCCCGGTCAGTGTATTTGTGTTTTCATGGAGTGGTCAGTTGGTCACCACACTGGACACACAGCAGCTCAGGATACCAAAGGGACAGGTGATTCACAACATCGCTGTTGATGAAGTTCAGTTCACTATAGCCGTGGCAGTCGATGGTTCTGTGAGCAGTTTTAAAACATTCCAGTGTGTGTAGACTAAGATATCACAGAGTATATACAGTATGTAACTTTCCAACAACCCTCCT
Source organism: Streblospio benedicti (assembly GCA_019095985.1). Classification (NCBI taxonomy): domain Eukaryota; kingdom Metazoa; phylum Annelida; class Polychaeta; order Spionida; family Spionidae; genus Streblospio; species Streblospio benedicti. Next base: position 11,064,037 of record CM032669.1, read on the forward strand.
CCATGTGAAAGGCCCACTCCAAAACTTGGACCACATCAAAATGTAGACCATTAGTGAAAATTCTGATGTACGTGAAAATGATGTAACAGCCCACCCCCTCATGTGACAAAACCCATGGGCGTTTGGATGGTCATTTGTTTTTTATGTTTAACTTACATAGATGAGAAAAACACATATACAAGAGTTGAGACAATGAATGGAGGATCAGGAAAATATCTAAATTTGTACAAGACAATGGAGCCGAACAGCAATTTTGATTATTCAACCTGGACTAATGAATTTTTGACATTTATAAACATTGTATATATTTTTTGGTGGAGGTTCATGTATCCAACATGTATAGATTATTTACACTATATTTAAATGAACAAAAGTCTTAACATTAGACACAAGTTGTCACCGTTGTTTTCAGGCTTGATCGTGTATTTCTCTGTGTGGAAAAACATGCTCACTCAGAATGACGAATAATTATGGATGGAAATTTTGTGATCTGTTTCCAATAAATTATAGATTAGTTTCAAACAATGATGTGTTTCAAAAATTTTATCAATGAATTTTTGTTTGTTTTTAATAGTAACTTATGGTCTAACATATTTTGAATACTGATATTGCGTGTGGGGGAGGGGGTGAAAAATTCAACTTAAATTGGGGAGGTGGCAGGGCTTAAAAATCTGAGGTGCACTAAAGGGGCAGAGCTGTGAATTGTTTGTAATATTAGGGACAGACGGGGAGCCTGAAAATCTTACAATTTTAGATTTTTTCCTACCGACCCCTTCCCCCTGGCCTTGATAAATGGCAGCCCCCTAAATAAAACAATTTCATATAGAATTCTTAGAAACAAAAACCAACATAAGCTAACAAGCATTTTTGCTAATATTTTGGAAGTACTTTCAGAAATTTAGTATTCTCCATCATCAATGTTTGTTACCATATTAGTTTAGTGCACATCCTCCATTGCATTGTACAATAAAGGGGTGTCAAGATTCAATTATGATATAAAATAAACTTTTTCATCAGCCAGCCTCATCAGTCATCAAGAAATATGCTCTTTTAAAACAGAACAATAAACCGTAAAAAACCAGGAGCTTACTTGACGACTGGTACTTGTTGACGAAGACGTCTGCCAGGATGAGAGCACGGACACCGAGCACGCACACCAGCACACCTGCCATGTGCAGCCAGGTGTAGCACACGCAGGAAGACACGACAGCATGAGGAAGGAAACCCCAGTGGCACAAAGGCATCAAAGAACAGTTGAAAGATCTGACAGCATAGATTCCGATGGGTAACTAAAGACAGGGCCTGAATGCCATGTTTTCAGTACAGGTCATTTTTTATCCGGACGCCTCGACATTGATGAGATGAGCGTATATTCTACTGTGTCCGATATCACGTTTCTAAACTTATTGCTATTCTGATAGATCATGACATGGGCGATAATACCCCCAAGCATCGAACAATTTGGTTTGGTTTGGTTTGTTTGTATGCTCAATCCAAAATCACATATTTCTGATGCTTATAGCAGAGGGAGGCCACGTGTTGTTGGTACATGGACCTCCAGAGGCAGGGTAGGTAGCCAACTGAGCCTCCCATAATGGGGGTCACACTTCATCTATAGTTTTCAAACTAGGGTGAATTCTTTTTACGTGCAGAGGTGTGGCTCTATCTGACATGAGACACGCCTTTTGAGGCTTCCGAACCTCTCATCAAGTAACACTCTAGTACGTACCATGTGCTGAATGCCAGCAACTGAGTGGCAGTCTAACAACAAATGTTTTGAACAATGTTCAATGACCGCTGGCGCGAACTTACGACAACTCTTGGGTTTCAAATAGTTTTTCATTCATGATATACACAGGAATTTAAAGATACCAACAGAAACCATTGGGACTCACATTTTGGCGAGACTTTCGCTCTTATCGCAGGAGCTTCTTCAGGCCGAATGACAGTCCTTAGTTGGTCATGTGACCGCCATGGCGGCGGCAGTCACATGACAGCAATGGCAGGAAAACGGGGGGGGGGGGCAGGTCGTAGGTCGTAGCCAGTGTACATTATATGGACCCTTTACTAGTATAACTATAAGTTGGAAGCAAATATTAATGAACATTTTGATCCAAAACTTGTCTGTCGACCTAATCTGATCATTGACCATTTCATGTCCACTAAATATTGCCAATATTTAGCAAATTATTGTTCGAATATTTTGACCAAAGATCTTATAACAATTCCAATACTCACTATACTATGGAGAATCCAAAATAAGTGTTCTAATCCATGTTTATTTAACAATAATCCAGTGAAATGTTTGTGTGTATTTACAACAACCATACGAGCACGTTTTTTTTGCAGCCTGTCAACACCGAATTATCGCCCGTGTTGTTAAAGTGACGATCTTAGCTAAAATTGTTCGAAGTTTTATTAAAGTCACATTCGCTAAAAATAATAACAAATTTTCAATTCTTGATTTTGTCTTTTGGGAACTTTTATTTTTGAACTACGCCACTAGATCTGCAGGTAGAGTATTCTATAATAATAATTCAGTGCTGAACTTTAATAACAATTGTTTGTCAAAAAATACATGACTCTTTTTAACTTAGCTGCAAAGTGATCTGTGATTTTGTTCTTGACTTGATCTGTTATTGTGACCACAAATTATCGCACTATGGATGTGAACAACTCTGTGTGGAGTAACCTCACATCATGGGTCCGAGGCCAGTCAGAACCCCCATCAATGGATGGGGAGGCAGGAGCATTGTCAACCATACCCATGGCCGATGGGGCAAACTTGCAACCTGTGCTTGAACCGCTCACAAGCACACATGATGATGACACAGCGTCCATGGCCAGTCTAGGCCTCCGTGATTTGTTCACAGAGCAAAGAGTCAACTTTGTTGTACCAGAGGGGACCCCAGAAGGGACCATGGGACTCCAACACTATGAACAGTACAGGAACGCAGCTCCCATACCCCAAGAAGAGTTAGAGAGGAGCTCTGCTTTTGTGCTACACCGTGATGATCACCCTGAGGACCAGACTACTGACCATAATATGACCGCTGCCCACCAACACCCTGGAGACCATGCCCCAGTGACAACAGCCGAGATTGGCTACCGGTACAGCCCCCGACGGTGGCTTCACAGTCTGTCCCCAAGAGTGACCCCTTGGGATGGAACCGAACGTTCAATATGACCCCTGGAGCCCCTCTTGCTGCTCGACCACCTGCACCAGCATATGAGCTGACACGCCCCACCGAGGCCAGACCGGTAGCTGTCCCTACCCCACAGTGGATGAGAAACGTGATCTCTGAAGCTCACCCTGCAGTTAGGCAGCTGCCCTACACCACACCGCTGTCTCAAGTAGAATCCGATGTGCCTCCTAGAGCCCAGCCCGCAACCCTGATGCCCCCTACACGGTGGAACACCCCAACAGCCTACGAACCACTTTCCAGTTACACCACCGGGAACGGAACCATGTTTGCAAAACGGGAAAAGGATGTACGACCGTTCCATGGTACTGGCAACCTCTACGATTACCTGAATTACTTCATGATGGTTTCCAAGCTCAATCGATGGGACTACACAACCTGTGGGTTGCAGCTTGCCACTAGTCTCACGGGGAAAGCAACCGAAGTAGCGACCACTATGCCAGGAGACGAAGCTTCCGATTTCACCTGTCTCATTCGAGCTCTCACTCGTCGTTTCCGACCTCATGGCTAGGACTCACAGTACTCTGTGGCATTAATGGGACGTACCTGGAATGCAGAGAAGGAATCCATCGCCGACTACTGTCATGACCTGCGGAGACTGGCCAGACAGGCCTACCCGGCTCAGGGAGTGTCCGAGTGTATCCTAGTTGACTTGTTCCGAAAAGGGCTCAACCCCGAAATCCACATCTATGTAAAGTTTAGTGTTCATTGGTTTACTGTGAATCTTTTATCTTGCTATGTGTGCAATTTTTTGAAAACTATTGCCAAATATTTCGCGGTGTTTGCTCGATTGCACGTTAGTTGCACTGCACATTTTAACTGTTGGGAAATAAAACCCTTACATGTGCTTATTCTAGGCTTTTGCATTTTAAAGTGTATTGTGTGAATATTTAGATATTTTAGTATTTTAGCAGTTTACTTTTAAACTATTGTGCTGACACCTATTTTATTCCACTACCTTTTGGCCAATAACAAATTTTTCCCGCAAGACACTTATTTTTTTGAATTTGCAATATACTAATTTTGATCAGGTAAAGCTGATTTAAAATGTAATATCAGCAATTACCATAGTTGGGACTGCCAATGACCAAAATCAGTGAAGGAAAACATTCCTTTGATTGGCCCATAATATGCAAATGGTGAAAAAACGAAAAACTTAAATAGTCAGCAAACATTAATAGCCTATATAAAGTAGGTTCAGGATGGACCAATATCCGCAAAATTAAATAGTCATAAAATAATTTAGATGAAAATCGCAAATTTTAATAGCCACGAAATATTCTAGTTTTACAGTAGATTATACAAAACCATTGATGATTTTGGAGAGATTGGATATGAAATCTTGACCTAATACAGGCATTATCTAAATGTTTCCAAACGCACATAAACACAGCTGTTCCAATCATTGTCCATATGCCTCGTACCAAAATAGCTATTTTACCAGTCTGAAAATGCTGAAATTTTCTGTTAGTGTGCTTGTCTTTCCTAGTTATGTAGAAACACAAAACTTCTATTGTGTACACCATTTTAGTGTGAATCAGTTCCAGTAGTTTACAGAATAAGTGTCTAAGGAAAAGAAATTGTTATAAGCCAGAAGTAGTGGAATAAAAATGATGTCAGCACTGTAGAAGATATTAGAAGAATATGATGCGTATACACTTCTGATAGAACGATTGCAATATACTTTTTCTTGTTTGTATGTTCGATGATTTTTAACAGAATTTTTGTTTTTGTTTTATTGTAAAATAAGAGTACTGTTGCATTTATATTTTTAATTCAGGATTGTTTTTCTTGTGTATTATTCATCTGTACATTTTGGTAGTCTCAATTCAACAATATATTATTACATCTCATACATTTAATCTTCAATACAAAGTTCAATTGTGCATCACATTTCATACACAATTATAGAAACATACCTGGAAAATTAGTAATTACCTTTCATTCCCGATTAAAGGTTGTTGCCTGGTTGTAAATTAGAAGAAAACTGGTGATTTTATTCAACATACATGTATATTCAAAACACTATACATGTATGAAATGTGATGCTGGATTGAAGTTGTACATTAAAGACACAATAATGTGTGTGATATATGTAATTCAGCGTTTTGTAGCCTAGGCTATTGTTTTCAAAACATGTCTAGCATATTAGCGTTTAAATGACGGAGGCGTGTAATTGAAGGAGGCATTAATTTTAAAGGAAAACAATTTGAAAAGTCAGACACACCTGAGGAAGCCTCCATACCTCACTCAAGTAACTTCAAATCAACACCCCACTTACTCCCCAAGTGTATAATTACAAATATTAGAGTGTGCTCCCACTCTGAACGTAATAAACATTATTTGTTTTTGGTAATTAGATAATATCCACAATGTTCTTAGCTTTAAAATGATATGAGTACTCAAAATCGGATGAGATTTACAAGCAAAATCCCATTTGGTGGGTTGTCAGAAACATGGTTTTGCCACCTTGCAGTCTGGTCTTTTGATAAGTGCTGGCCTTAAATAGGCCTTTATACAAAGGAGGCGTTTATTGATTTCAAATTGTATCTAACCAGGCATCAATTTGAGGGAGGCTACAATTTGGGCAGAGGCTACAAAACGCCGAAATACAGAAATATAATATTGGTGAAGTGATCCTACCCAAGTGTTGTCAATGAATCGCAAGACTTGCAGTGAAGTTTGTCCTTGTGTTGATTGATAATTCATTGTAAAATTGAGTGTACCTGGTATGCAGCATAAGGTCTCCTTTTAAAGTATAGTCTCTTTTATCGCTGCTTTATTCATCACACAAACAAATTAATAAAAACTACTAGTTTCGAGATCTGCAGTCTCCTTTTCAAAAAAAATTATAAAATAATAAGTAATAATTAAATTTACTGCAGATCTCGAAACTAGTAGTATTTTATTAATTTGTGTGATGAATAAAGCAGCAAAAAAAAAACTATAGTTTAAAATTAATTCATTGTGTGTCCACAGAAAGGGTTATTCATATTTTGATTGCTAAATAGGACACCAAAGGATTAACGTTCTTAACAATAATGTAGTGAATTGCATGTTAAATATTTAGATTTTGTATGTACATGTATTTTACTCAAGTGTAGTGTTTTTCAGTGTACCGATTAGTACTGATATGTATGTTTAGCAGTATTAATTTTCAATGTTTAACGAAGTTTTTTGTTCAAGTTCAATAAATATCAATAAATATTCAAACTTTTTTTATTCAAAATTGTTCAATCACAATTTAATTTTACAATCTTAATTATGATCTATGGAATTGTTATACAACACACACGTTACACTCTATTCAAATACAGTTAAGTTGAAGAATTTTAGCATTATTGGTTGATAAAAAATTAATGGCATACAGAAAACCTTTACTAAATAAATGATAAAAATTCACTTTAAACCTTTTTTTGGCTGAAAGAATTGATGATTCTCGCCCATTGAGATCCTTGCTGACACCAAGCCAAAGCCTGGCATTAACTCACACAAGTATCGTATACGACCATCGAAGCGCCCAGGGCCGTTAAATTGAAATTTTCTCAAACTGGGGGGGTGGACTGTTACACGAGAGTGTAGTTATTACATAATTCATAAGGACATTTAAGAAAAAAAAGAGGGGGTGGGCTGTTATACGAGGGTAGGCACTTTGATGGTTGTTACGGTGCATACAAAACTGTTGTGGCAATATTAATATTCACTTTAATACCACCACTGTTGAATAAGTACATTGAACATTCCATATCACAGGGTCTGGAGGAAACCACAAGTTTTCACTAGTAATCTCAGGCCTGTCCACTAGACCACATTTTTGGAGATCCGAGAAATACTGCTCCATATGAACAACACTGCCACGTCCTGGTTTCTATGCAGTGGACCAATCACTTTTTCAAACTTCTCTCTCACACTGTTCAGCCGTGCAACCTTTTAACAGCTCGCTGCTTGGGATGATGGTATCATTCTGGTCTCTCAACCTTGGGGTCGTGAGTTTGAGTCCCGCCAGGGCCACTTGATAGTCAAATAGAAAACTTAAGGTTGTAAAACCTGTCTTCAGCTATATCTATCATGGGTAGAAATATGCTTGCTAAAAAGACATGTGAGAGAGAGAAGTTTGAAAATGTATCCGCAACACTGGGAAACACACAATTATATAATCCCTTTTTCATTGCCAGCAGCCACGGGTCGTGTCTCTAATCCGCCGGTCGGGACGATCACTGCTACAATGCACACTTCCCGGTGAAGCTGTTCTCTTGTCTGTCCGTCTCTCCCGATGTTTGTGGATGCACCATGGGATCGGTCTCACCTGATACAAAAATACAAAACATATGGAACAATCTAATTGAATTTTACTTTGTAATGAATAGAAAACGTGATATAGCAGGGCCACAGATAAGTACCTGTATCGTCCGAGACAGGTATCTGCGTTGTCAGGACTGGTAAAGTATTTGAGTTACTAAGTATTCTCAGTCATCCCAGACATCAGTTTCAAATGTATTTTTCAAATGTATTTACATTGGAGTTTGCTGATTTGGACGTGTAAATCTTAGTTAGGACGGGTATATTTTTCAGGATACCCGTTCTATGGACAAGTATGATTTTTTTTCCTATTCATGGCCCTGCATAGATGTATATTTTTTTCCAGTCTATTATCCAATCCAATCTAGTGGGTGCCCTCTACAATGGAAGGGTTTATGACTGTGAATTGCCTTCCGCTGGTAAGGACATTCATTGTAAACCTCTAGCTGAATATTTGATGACTTCTTATGTTATTTGAACTTAAAACCATATG
>CM032669.1:11072131-11088938 GCA_019095985.1 Streblospio benedicti
TTTTTCAATGGTTTATTCTATATTCTACATCTCAACTTAGGTCAAAACTGAAATTAAATAAACCAAAAATATACTATGGGTTCATTATAACTAATCTAACATTAATGCATGAATTCAGCATCTTTTAGAAATAATATAGCTTGCTATCAAACTAATACAATAACATAGTATGGTTAAATTACTTTTGGTTTAACACATAGAATAAGTAAATGCAAAAGGAAATATTTAAAAGTAATACTGCCAAAATTGTTGTTTACTGGCCATTCATTTTTGACATCTACTTCACACTTTAGTCTTTTACAAAGAAATCCTTCTAGGAGTACTTTAACAATACAATAATCAAATATATGTTCAAACTAAACATACACAATAACATGAAATGAAATATAAATACAAATTTAACAAACCTTATTGCTCTTCTATGGGGATTCTAGGGGTGCTTTTAACTTGTTACAATAAAACGAGTGATAATAGGCAACATGTGATAAGGAACTAACCCGTTACAACAACTTCAAACTTTCACCAAAAATCAGAAAAATTATGGTGGTCTCTGCGTGATACAAAAAAAAATAATAGTGGCAAATTTTGACATTTACAGCCGCCTGTCTTGTAACAATGCTTGCAGACATGTATTTGTAATGTTCACAGCTTGAAGCCTGTGGACATATTGTAATGCCTGTGTCACAGGTGGTCCCAATTGAGAGGTTCTGCTGTACATCCACACATGGTGGTCACTTACCGGAGCTGCTACCACTGCCCCCATTTGTGTTTACAGGTTCCAATATTAACTTCAGCTTTTGTACATAGTTAGGTGGCAAGGTAGCAAATACTTGAACAAATGTGTAAGAAATCCAGATTATTCTTTCCTAATGCATTGCTTTCTACAAATAAATAAATAAATAAAGATTGTAAACTTATTTAGAATTAGAATTCAAATGAAGCCTATTTTTTGTACAACTTCTCTCAAGCTGCTGTCTTGTTGGATCGAGCAACATCTGTTTGTGATTTTGCTGTTTTTTCTCACAAACATTTTCATTGTTGTTTCAACAACCAAAGATACTTCTGCTTCTTGTGCTCTCTTACCAGATCTCATTTTCAGTTTGAACCCTGTCAATGTTTTGAAGTGGTAGCTGCTACCATCAAACAGAAGACTCCCACTATACCACGCTCTCACCATCATTTTCTCCTGTGTCACATGACATAATTGAAACTGCATCGTGCTGCTGAACAGATGTCGCTGATGTAGACAGGTCTTTATTAGATATGATGCACAATGCCACCCATATCTCACACTGAGAACTGCTGAATGACTTTATGATATTATTGGGTAAAAAGTTGGGGGCAATAGAACAAGCAAATTATTTATCACTTTCACAGTTTGAAGCCTGTGACTGTGTTGCGGTGGTTGCTGTTATCATACAGACAACACCCACTACACCTGGATAGGCCGGCACACAGCACATATCGCTCTCCTCAATTTTTGTACAACTTATTTCAAGCTGCTGTCTTGTTTTAATTAATAAATCAATGAAAACTTACATCAGTAGTTTTTACAATATTTATTGTGCCTTAATTCGTGCAGTATCAAACATGCCAGCAAGAACATTATGAATACATGGTGTACACAGAATAATTGCAACAAAAACAGAAATTTTTGACATTTGAACAAACTGAATGCAGCACCACCTGCAGTTAGCAGGTGCTCTGCATTTTAACCCTTTAGCTGTTATATTATAGTTGGCTTTTGTTCTTCATAAAAGTAGTCCAACAACACTTCCGGGCACGATAGACTCCTCAGAGCATTCGGGGTCATGGGGGCCAGGTCCAGGTTGTTTCTGGCAAGGCCGAGGTCTGCAATCTTCAATACTCCATAGCACCAGGATGTTTTGGCTGGGCGACCTTTGTGCGTGGATGATGGCGAGACCATTGCACAGACCGAACATCATATCTTTGAGTTCGAACAAGTCAAGAGCGTATAACAAGAGTTGATAACGTCGTGCAAGGTGTGGGGGTAAAGTCCATAGCGGCATTATAAAACTCCTCTCCGCCCCCGGAGACCATTCCATGCTCGCTACGTTATCATTACTTGAAAAGTAGCTCAATCTCTTTCACTAGGACAGTTTTCTGGACAAAACAAACTTAACAAACTTGACAAACTTAGTGCACATTCTGAAAAAAATGGAAACATGATATTATTCTGAAATAGTGTTGATAAACCGCTTTGTTTGTTGGTTGTCCCCAGGTCTGTCTCTCCCCTGGATCTTGTATAATAAGTCAATCTGCTCATCCCTACATTTGGGAGCATCCTCACCCACACAGATCTCGATCTGTGACTCATGATACTGCTGTATGATCACAGTGGAATCTCTGATTACATCCACATCTATACAGATACAATCACCATAAGAAGACCAGTTCTTTGCTTCCAATTTTTTCATAGCACTTTAAATCCCAAATGAAAACAAATGGCTATACGTCCCCAATGGTAATGTCACAGGTGGTCCTAATTGAGAGGTTCCACGGTACATACACATGGGTGTTCAAGGCGCCATGTGCAGCAAGGCGCATGACAATCCCAACATAACACACCAATGAACTCACTTATTTCTCGTGGCGAAGAGCATACAGCAAGCAATTTTTTTAAAATATTAGTAAGCCCCAACAACCATATTAAAAAACAACGGATTTTTTTTTTTTCGTTGGTTGAGCGGCACACCCTGGAGGAGAGCAGGGCCACCTCCTTCCCCTGCAGCTCATATAGGTTGTCCCCCAGGTAAGAGAGGTCTTAAGGGTTATATGCTAAAATATAAACCAAGCGGCCCTGGGGCCACCTGGTCAAAATACCAGCAAATCCCGTGGCGGTGCGGCCCCCTCGGGGGTACAGAGTCTCGGAGATCTGGGTTCTCCCCGCAACCAGTAAAACAAACTTATTTTCCTCCCTTCTTTCTCCTTCCTGCATCCTCCTTGGTTGGCCTCCATTCGAAGCACCAGGTCACCCTTCATAACACACTTTCTTCTTCTTTTTAAACTTTTTCCTATGTAAAACTGGGTGCCGGTCTTCAGGTGTTGTAATCTTGCTGTTGGAAAATGTCCACTGGGTCCTTCTCCCACCCTGGAGGGAGATCAGTCCACTTTTTAGCCCACTCCTGCAGTCCCCCAAACACCTTCATGGACTCCATTTGAAGCTTTGATGTTACCCTGGGCCATCAGGGTTTTACCCCATGGGGCCCCCTAGGATGGTGACTGGGATGGTTGGAACCAGGACCTCTGTTTGCTTTAGTCCCTGATCTTTCCAACCCCTCGCCAGAAACCTTTCCAAACACATTTTGAGCCTTCTTATTCTTCTTTTAAACTTTTTCCGATATAAAAACTAAAGTATATCTTCAGGTGGTGGTGGAGACAGTTGTGAAAATGTCAGGTAACTTTAGTCCTGCAGTCTTTTTCAGAGCAAAATCACGTGCGGCTTTTTAAGCCTCCTGACACACTGACATTAAACATTCCATCTGAAGATAAACAGTTATCTTAATTTAATTTTAACACTTTTCGGGCCCCCGCTGAGTCTGTTGAGAGCTGTTTAGAAATAATCTACATGCATTTACACAACAACCATCTATTATTCTGAAACTTACCAAAAATGGTCGAAACACGACCCGTCCCCTTCTCTCCGCACGCTGTAAGCTGGTCGCCGAAAGGCGGCAGTTCACCTAAGTTACCAACAAAATATAGAATTAACACTGTGGTTGAATAGTTGAATAATTGTCACAAGCTTGCCTAGGGTGATCCCAGGTAAGAACAGTAGATCTTCAAATGCTTATTATAATTTATTAAACCAGACGGTATTCACATATATTTACATAGTTATATGCATATTAACATTAATAAAAAGATGCAACCCTATTTGCAAGGGAACTGTCTTCTTTTTTCACAATGTCACAAAGTCTCCTGTAGACGAAGTCCCAGTGTGTCCAGTGCATCCCTTCTGCCAAGTACTACATAGTATGCTTTTTGCTATTATATTGTGATCGTAGACTAACTTACATTCCGGTGATTTGAGCCAAGAACTGCCGTTCTTGGCCCTTTCCACAGGATACGAATCCAATGCAAAAAACGTGTCACAAAAGAATCCTACTGAGCTTTTCAATTTGCTGGTTTTACATTAAAGAGACAAGCCGTAGTTGGGGTGTGGCCCCTGCCATTAACCATCTTCATAAAAACACAAACGGCATACCCGGGGAAGTCAAAAACATTTAATGATTATATGTCTAGTGAAATTTAAGTCAATACAATACATAATAAAAGTCTTGTAACACATATGCACACAATAGTTGCACATTATACTAATAGAATTAAACCAGAGAGTATATGAAATTGTCATTCCTGTCTAGGTTTTGATTGTACCCTTCAACTACAAAAACTTAATTGTCTGGCGATGCATCTCTTAAATAATTGTCTTTTAAATCTGAAAAAACTCTGCCTAGTGCTTTCTTCTTTAATTTCCTTTCACCCTTATTGTTTTAATGATTTTGAAGCAGGAGCAACAGGAGGTAGTCAAGCTTTGGGCTTTTTGTTACAATGGTTCACTAAATCACTGTATGCCTCTTTGTCTAAATATATTTTAGTATAATTTACAATTTGATCATAGCAAAATGCAATATTGATGTAATTTTGCATAGCATTGAACAGGAATATATGTTCCATGTGTACAAAAGTATCAGCTGGACATGTATGGTTGGTCTGAACCAGCCAATGAATCATCACTTACACTTCCAAACAACTTCTTCCACGTGGTACAGAGTTTTATGGTGCCATCATTTACTTAACTATAGGAGTTAAAAAGTTGGACTCGCCTTGACTTTGTCAATAACAGTATCTCCTTTCCGAGATAAAACTTCCTGTAGTTTTTGTTGATTTTCAAATTATTAAAATGTAAGATTAGTTGTAGAAAGAACATTAACAAGGACGAAGGTTTCATGTTATTCAAGTATGTTTATCGGCAGCATGAATTTTATGGGTTTGTTCAACTATTTGTGTGTTATCACCATCATCTTTTTTACGCCATTTATTTTTCTTTTCATTCCTATTTTTTTTCATTGGTGATGAAAAAATTTTTGTTTTTTTGGAACTTTTTCTCTAACAGTCTTTTTTTGGGTTTCCTGCCAGTAGTGTTTTGATTAAATAAATTTTCAAAAAATTTCCACAATAAATTTGTTTGGCAGATCAAAATTCAAGTTGGAAGTATTTACATTTTTGTTTTCAGGGTTACTCAATCTGAGTGGAAATTGTAACAATTTAGACATGGGAATTAGTGCAAGGAGGACTGGGATTCATTTTCTCCTCTAGTCAAAGATACGTTATGAAGATAATAGGGGATAACAAGTAAGCAACATCGCCTGCTTGAGTATTTTTCTTTATTCTCCTCCAAACAAGAAATTTTGGATAAGTCGTTAAAATCCTTCTAAACCCCTTAGTGGCAAACCGTATGTCATAAAAAACGTCACTATGTAATTTCTAATATGATTTACTGAAATTGTGTTGCTAAACATCCAATACAATATATTCGGAATTTCATCAAAGGTAGACTACAGTACACCAAATGTATTCAGGGCTTGAAAATAGAACATTGAAAACTTTTGTTACATTAAGTTGAATATTGTTTGCTCACAATTACTCATGTACTAGAAAACAGCACAATTTGGCTTACAAACAGCCACATCATCCTCACAAGGGGACTAATGTACACCAAAAACTTTGAATCATAATAGCAACGTTCTACAATCTTAGTAACATTAAATGTAAATTAAAATCGGAGATACTTTCTCACTATAATTCAACATCCTCATTGATTCCTCAACAATATACACTGTATACAATACGAGAATAACATATTTTTGTTGCATAAATTCATGTTTTTGAATTTGCTAAACAAAAAAGGCATCTCAGTTAATCATAGCTGTTGTGGGAAAACTAGAAATCCTCATTCCTCTCATATCATTTACTCAATGCATTATTTTTCTGGGTTTCTACAAGTATTTGTATTTATTCTATTTAAACATGTGAATAGTAATGCTGTCATTCTACGTTGATACTTGCCTTCATCAACACGATTTGTTCCTAGAATTTCATCTTGGTCACTTTGTGCGTCCCCCTCCCTCGAGAGCTCCGGGAGATCTCGGTACTCTCCCGGAACCAGCGGTGCCGTTTTCTCTTCCTCCCGCGTCTTCTTCCTCCTTCCTCCAGCCTCCTCAGCGCAGGGGTGCCATATTATGCAAATATTTTTTTCCTCATGATGAAGCTGACAAACATTTTTCTTTCACTCAGTACTTTAATGTCAACATTTTTTTAGCATACAAAATTGACAACGACTTCTCAAATTTTTATTAATTAGTATTTGTTACTAGTGTATTAAAACAGCGTGGAATGTATTGAAAATACTTCTAATATTTATCCGCTGTTCTGGCTGAGGCATGCTAGCCTCAGCGCGGGGTGCCGCGGGGAAGTAGCTGACGTCTCTGGAGGCTAATGGCCGCAAACTGACCCCAGCAACGTTGACACTCTAGACGCCAGGTCTTCAGGTGGTTGTGAAGATGTCGGGTCGCTTTAGTCCCGCAGTCTTTTCCCGACGGGAGCATGACGCCTCAGCCCCTCTCCTGACACACTTTAAACTCCATCTGAAGATAAACAGTTATCTTAATTTAATTTTAACATTCGGGGCCCGCTGAGTCTGTTGAGAGCTGTGTAGAAATTAATCTACATGCATTTACACAACAACCATCTATTATTCTGAAACTTACCAAAATGGTCCGAAACACGACCCGGTCCCCTTCTCTCTGCACGCTGTAAGCCGGTCGCCGAAAGGCGGCAGTTCACCTAAGTTACCAACAAAATATAGAATTAACGCTGTAGTTGAATAGTTGAATAATTGTCACAAGCTTGCCGAGGGTGATCCCAGGTAAGAACAGTAGATCTTCAAATGCTTATTATAATTTATTTAACCAGACGGTATTCACATATATTTACATAGTTATATACATATTAACATTAAAAAAAATGCAACCCTATTTGCAAGAGAACTGTCTTCTTTTCACAATGTCACAAAGAGTTTCCTGTTGATGTAAGTCCCAGTGTGTCCAGTGCATCCTTCTGCCAAGTACTACGTAGTATGCTTTTGCTATTATATTGTGATCGTTGACTAACTTACGTTCCGGTAATTTGAGCCAAGAGTCTGTCGTTCTGGGCCCTTTCCACAGGAGCCAGAAATGAAAAAAAAAAAAAACGTAGGACAAAATTGTATGAGCTTTTCAATTGCTGGTGTTACATTAAAGAGACAAGCCGTAGTTAGAGGAGTGTGGCCCCTGCCATTGACCATCTTCACGTTGATTCGACGGCAGTACTTGAGGAAGTAAAAACATTTAGAGAAGATATGTCTCAGACCAAAATCTTACGAATATTATAACGTGTCCCTCTAACAAGTCTTGTAACACATATACACACAATAGTAGCACATTATACTAATAGAATTAAACCAGAGAGTATATGAAATCAGATTCCCGTCTAGGTTTGGATACCCTTCCAGACCTAGCTTCACGAGCGGCGGTTCTCTTGGAGACTGACTTTTCGCTTGGCTTTAAACCGTCGGCTTTCGGCCGTTTCTTATCCTCCTTGTCGCCCTGAGCCACGTGAAGCAGGTGCAACAGGAGGAGTGTCAGGAGCGGCTTTGGTTACAAATTCACTGAATCACTGTATGCCTCTTTGTCTAAATATATTTTAGTATAATTTACAATTTGATGTAGCAAAATGCAATATTGATGTAATTTAGCATAGCATTAGACAGGAATATATGTTCCATGTGTACAAAAAGTATCACCTGACATGTATGGTCCGTCTGAACCGTCCAATGAATCATCACTTTCCACTTCCTCCTCTTCTTCCACGTGGTTACTTGGAGGCGCATCATTTACGAACTATATCGAGTTAAAAAGTTGGACTCGCCCATACTTGTCAATAACAGTATCTCCTTTCCGAGATAAAACTTCCGTGCAGTTTTCGTTGATTTTCAAATTATTGAAATGTAAGATTAGTTGTAGAAAGAACATTTGGGACGAAGGTTTCATGTTATTCAAATATGTTTATCGGCTGAGCCGTCTATGGGTTTGTTCAACTATTTTTGTGTTGATGCCATCATCTTTTTAGTTTATTTTTCTTTTCCTTCCTTTTTTTCATTGGTGATGGAGTGGTTTTGTTTTTTTGCAACTTTTCTCTAACAGTCTCTTTTTCGTTTCCCTGCCAGTAGTGCATTTTTGACACTTTATCTTTTAAATATTTCCACAATAAATTCCACGTTGGTAGATCTGGAATTCCAGTCTAATATTTTACATTTTTGTCAGTCTTCAGCAGCGTATCGCACATGCTTTGCCCATCGCATTGTACAGCGGCATCAGCACTGCGAGGAGGACTGCGATTCTTCTCCTCTAGTGGGGGTTCGCTGCTGATTTCCTTATTGGCACACACCATTTTGGCCACAGGTTCATCTTCGTCATCCTGTTTTCTTTTCACTGGACTGAACTTTTTTATAGTTCTCCGTACCGAAATATTTCCAGATAATTGGTAACTCAGATCCTCTAACGGATAAGGATGTTTATCAGTTGGGAGACTATGGATAAAATGTTTTGAGCAGATCCGTGATGATATAATTGGCACCCAATTTTTAAATCTCCCGGACGAAGTCCGGAAGGGGGATTTCTTGCTTTGCTTCTGTCCGTGCGTGTGTGCGCCCGTGCATCCGAAATAAACAGGCTGATAACTCGAAGACTACTTGAGCTTTTGATTTGCAAATTGAATATGTCTTCTTTGATGGAAAAAAAGCAAAAAAAATTTTGTTTGTACTTTGGCCTACTTTTGACAAACTTACAAGCGTTACGTAATAAACCTTGTTAACACTCTACAGGGAGACGTATTTGACTTATGGTCACCAAACTTCATATTTAGCTTCGTTGTACCACTCTCCAGAGCTGATTATATTTTGGTGTACTTTGGTCTACTTTTGATGAAGTTACTATGTGTTTTTAAAAACAAATTATTATGTAATTGTGTTTATCTGTCTCCTGGGAACAGTTTATGACTTATCATCACCAAACTTGACATTTGGTATGTCTATATCACTCTCCTCACGTGATTTGATATTGGTGTACTTTGGCCTACTTTTGAACTTAAGAGCTTTACATAATAAACCTTGTTAACACTCTACAGGGAGAAGTATTTGACCCATGGTAATACTCTTTGGTTTGTGTAATCGGATGACTTCCTTCTTCATTGTTCCTAGTAGTAGAGATATTTGAAAGCCAAGGCAGATTTACTTTCGCCCAACCCCTCACACCATGCTGATTCCGCCTCCTCCTCCCTTGCAGCCCTGTGCCTGCTGGCCGCCGCCTGCCTCTTCTGCTGTACTCCCTGATGCGGCCTGTGGTGATCGGTACACGTCTGCAGCCTCCGTCAACCTCAACCCTCCTGTCAGCTGACTTCTCGTGCTCCTCGTTGGACTCTACGTGTTCAAGGATCAGGTAACAACGCTCACTCAGCAATATGTTCGATGTTCAATTGTTCAGTCTTCATTCTGGTTTTTAATTCTTTGAACTTATTTTCAAAAATCAGGGAATTTTAAACTTCAGGAATAGCTTTCAGGGAAAAATAAGTTCAAAGTTTTTATCAAAACTTAAAATAAATTTTTTCTAAAAATTGTCCATTTTACAAATGGAATTTTTTTTTTATTTTCCGTAGGGTTGAAATAAATTTTTAGCCAACGATTGTTTTATTCAAAACATCTTTTTAAAAGTAATTTCAAAATATAATTTTTTGCCAAGTAGATTGTCAATAATGAAATAGAATTTTTTTGCCAAGTAGATTGTCAATAATGTGATGTTTCAGTTCCACTACCTGTACTTCCTGTCGTTCGGGCTCATCATCACTGGCGTCGTCCTCTACAGCCTGCGATCAGTGTAAAACCACCGCTGGCAGCTGATCATGACATCCAGATTTGGTATGGGTGTTGGATTGCAGGGTTTCCCACTGATTCCGAAGTATCTATCATAGTGATTGGCCTTAAGGTAGTCCATGCGTTAAAAGATATATAGATGATTTACCATAATTTTTGTTGTTGATTATTTTGGACAGTAGTAATATGATCAAAAATTAAAGCCTTATCAAAAATTTCTGACATTTGAAATTTTATAAGACACATTTTTAAAATTTTCATTTGAAAATCACGGAATATGTAAAACAGTATTGCTTGTAGTACATCATTTTTTTTTTTGACTAAGGTAAACTACGGAAGTTTAGATGAACTTGTATGACCTTCATTGTAAACAATGCATACATCTATGAATTTTGTCACAATTAGTTTGCTTCTCAGGTGAGACCGGCGATCCCATGGTGCAGCAGCCAAAAGCGACCACAAAAACCGAGCTGACGCCGGGAAGTGTACATTATAGCAGTGATCATCCCGACAGGGGGGATTAGAACTCGACCCAAGGCTGGCAGTGAAAAGGGATTCTACATATTTTCCCAGTGCTTTGGATTCATTTTCAGGCTTCTCTCTCACATATCTTTTCAGCAAGAATATTTCTACCAACGATAGACATAGCGAAACAGGTTTTACAACCCTAAGCTTCTATTTGACTATATCAAGTGGCCTATGGTTTGTGAGACCAGAATGATACCGTCATCCCAAGCAGCGAATTGTTATAAGGTTGCACGGCTGAAAAATGTGAGAGATTTTTTTGAAAAGTGATTCCCACTGCATAGAAACCAGGACTTGGCAGTATTGTTCATATTGAGCAGTATTTTTCTCGGATCTCATTATCACCAGAGTGGATGTGTGTGGTGTTAAAATGAAAAAAATGTTTGCACTGGTACTAGAATAAAAATATGTATTTTTTCAATTTTTATTCAACATTAATGTCACTTTGTGAAATAGAATTCCAATGAACCCAAGTTTTAAATGATGAAAAGTTTTTTATTCTGGTGGTATTAAAAGTCAATAACATTTAAATACACATTTTTTGTATACCTTATACAACCATCCAAGTGCCCACCCCTTTTGTAACAGCCTCCCCCAGTTTGAGAGAAAATTTCAAATTTAACGACCCTGGGCGCTTCGATGGTCGTATACGGTACTTGTCTGAGTTAATGCCAGGCTTGGGCTTGGTGTCAGCAAGGATCTCAATGGGCGAGAATCATCAACTCTTTCAACCAAAAAAAGGTTGAAAGTGAATTTCTATCATTTATTTAGTAAAGGTTTTCTCTATGCCAGTTATTTTTTATCAACCAATAATGCTAAAATTCTTAAACTTAACTGTATTTGAATAGAGTGTAATGTGTGTTGTGTATAACAATTCCATAGATCATAATTAAGATTGTAAAGTAAATTATGACGAACAATTTTGAATAACAAAGTTTGAATAAAATATTTATTGAACATATGTATGAACCTTCTTGAACAAAAAACTTTGTGAAACATTCAAAACTATTTTTTTTCTTTTTCTCTTGTGTATTTTTTTTTTTTTTTTTTTTTTTTAATACTGCTTAACATATCCGAACTAAAGGGCAGATCTGAAACATTCAAAATTGTACACCACTGAAAAAACACACTATACACTTGAGTAAAATACTTGTATATACAAAATCTTAATATTTAACATGCAATCCACTACATTATTGTTAAGAACGGTAATCCTTTGGTGTCCTATTTAGCAATCGAAATATGAATAACCCTCTGTGGACACACTATGAATTAACAATCAACACAAGGACGAACTTCACTGCAAAAAGTCTTTGCCAAGTAGATTGTCAATAATGAAATAGAATTTTTTTTGCCAAGTAGATTGTCAATAATGAATTTTAAATTTTTTGCCAAATAGAATTTTTTTTGCCAACTAGATAGTCAATAATGAAATAGAATTATTTTGCCAAGTAGATTGTCAATAATGGAATAGAATTTTTTTGCCAAGTAGATTGTCAATAATGAAATAGAATTTTTTTGCCAAGTAGATAGTCAATAATGAAATAGAATTTTTTTGCCAAGTAGATTGTCAATAATGGAATAGAATTTTTTTGCCAAGTAGATTGTCAATAATGGAATAGAATTTTTTTTTTTTGCCAATAAGAAATAGAATTTTTTTTGCCAAGTAGATTGTCAATAATGTGATTTTTCAGTTCCATTTTTTTTGAAACAGTAGATTGTCCAAATTAGAATTTTTTTAGTCCTCGAAATAAATAGGCTGGCATGCCAAGTAGATGGTCAATAACAGCCTGCCAAGTTCCGTCAGTGTAACTGTCGCTACCAGCTGGCGGCCGATCTTCTACAGCCAGAACTGGGTGAGTGGATTGCAGGGTTTCCACTGAGTCTGAAGTATCTATCATAGTGATTGGCCTTAAGGTAGTCCATGCGTTCAAAGATATAGATTAGGATTTACCATAATTGTTGTTGTTGATTATGTTGGACAGTAGTAATATGATCAAAATTAAAAAGCCTTATCAAAAATTTCTGACATTTGAAATTTTTATAAGACACATTTTTAAAATTTTCATGTGAAAATCAACGGAATATGTAAAACAGTATTGCTTGTAGTACATCATTTCATACATTTGACTAAGGTAAACTACGGAAGTTTAGATGAACTTGTATGACCTTCATTGTAAACAATGCATACATCTATGAATTTTGTCACAATTAGTTTGCTTCTCAGGTGAGACCGGCGATCCCATGGTGCAGCAGCCAAACGACCACAAAACCGAGCTGACGCCGGGAAGTGTACATTATAGCAGTGATCATCCCGACAGGGGGATTAGAGACTCGACCCAAGGCTGGCAGTGAAAAAGGGATTCTACATATGTTTCCCAGTGCTTGCGGATTCATTTTCAGGCTTCTCTCT
Source organism: Streblospio benedicti (assembly GCA_019095985.1). NCBI lineage: Eukaryota > Metazoa > Annelida > Polychaeta > Spionida > Spionidae > Streblospio > Streblospio benedicti. The sequence goes on from CM032669.1 coordinate 11,085,058, forward strand.
CACATATCTTTTCAGCAAGAATATTTCTACCAACGATAGACATAGCCGAAGACAGGTTTTACAACCCTAAGCTTCTATTTGACTATATCAAGTGGCCCTATGGTTGTGAGACCAGAATGATACCGTCATCCCAAGCAGCGAGCTGTTACAAGGTTGCACGGCTGAAAAGTGTGAGAGAGAAGTTTGAAAAAGTGATTCGTCCACTGCATAGAAACCAGGACTTGGCAGTATTGTTCATATGGAGCAGTATTTCTCGGATCTCATTATCACCCAGAGTGGATGTGCGGTGTTAAAATGAAAAATGTTTGCACTGGTACTAGAATAAAAATATGTATTTTTACAAGTGAACTTGTGTACATTAATGTCACTTGACAACCGTCCAATGAACCCAAGTTTTAAATGATTAAAGTGATTCTGGTGGTATTAAAGTCAATAATATTGCCACGACACAGTTTTGTATGTACCGTATACAACCATCCAAGTGCCCACCCTCGTGTAACAGCCCTCCCCCCAGTTTGAGAAAATTTCAATTTAACGACCCTGGGCGCTTCGATGGTCGTATACGGTACTTGTCTGAGTTAATGCCAGGCTTGGGCTTGGTGTCAGCAAGGATCTCAATGGGCGAGAATCATCAACTCTTTCAACCAAAAAAAGGTTGAAAGTGAATTTCTATCATTTATTTAGTAAAGGTTTTCTCTATGCCAGTTATTTTTTATCAACCAATAATGCTAAAATTCTTAAACTTAACTGTATTTGAATAGAGTGTAATGTGTGTTGTGTATAACAATTCCATAGATCATAATTAAGATTGTAAAATTAAATTATGACGAACAATTTTGAATAACAAAGTTTGAATAAAATATTTATTGAACATATGTATGAACCTTCTTGAACAAAAAACTTTGTGAAACATTCAAAACTATTTTTTTTTTTTCTTTTCTCTTTTTTTTTTTTTTTTTTTTTAATACTGCTTAACATATCCGAACTAAAGGGCAGATCTGAAACTAATCAGTACACCACAAAAACACTATACACTTGAGTAAAATACTTGTATATACAAAATCTAAATATTTAACATGCAATTCACTACATTATTGTTAAGAACGGTAATCCTTTGGATCCTATTTAGCAATCAAAATATGAATAACCCTTTCAGTGGACACGCAATGAATTAATCAACACAAGGACAAACTTCACTGCAAGTTTTGTGATTCATTGACAACACTTGGGTAGGATCACTTCACCAATATTATATTTCTGTATTTCAGCGTTTTGTAGCCTCCGCTCAAATTGATGCCTGGTTATTAGATATTATTTGAAATCAATAAATGCCTCCTTTGTATAAAGGCCTATTTAAGGCCTGCACTTATCAAAAGACCAGACTGCCGGCGGCAAGTTGATAAATATGTTTCTGACTACCCACCATGTGGGATTTTCCTTGTTAATCTCAAACCGATTTTGAGTCATCATATCATTTTAAAGCTTAGAACATTGTGGATATTATCTAATTACCAAAAACAAATAATGTTTATTTCGTTGAGAGTGGGAGTGTTATTATACACTTGGGAGTAAGTGGGGTGTTTCTTTGAAGTTACTTGAGTGAGGTATGGAGGCTTCCTCAGGTGTGTCTTAACTTTTCAAAATTGTTGTACTTTTAAAATTAACACCTCCGTCATTTAAACGCTTTATGCTAGACTTGATTTTGAAAACAATAAAAGCCTAGGCTAAAAAGCGGAATTACTTATATATACATTATGTCTTTAATGTACAACTTCAATCCAGCATCACATTTCATAAATTGTTTTGAATATTCATGTATGTTGAACAGATCACCAGTTTTCTTCTAATTCACAATGGCAACAACTTTTAATCAGGAATGAAAGGTAATTACTACTTTCCATGTATGTTTCTATAATTGTGAAACATGAAATGTGATGCACAATTGAAGTTTGTATTGAGGATTAAATGTATGAGATCTAATAACATACTGTTGAATTCACCCCAGCAATGTGACATTGATTTATCAATGCCACAGCCAAAAATACATAAAGTAACTGATGTCTGCAGCCAATCAGAGCAAAGCTCATTTGCATACTCATGGCAATTTTTCCTGGCATAGATGCATGACTAGTTAAAGCCTCAATCATGTCAGTGACAGCAGCAACATTAAACCTTGTTCGAGGCTAACCAATGAGAGCCCTCGAAGTCTCAATAAATAGGTCAAAGAATTCCCTTGGCCATGCTTGATTTCATGCAGTATTTTCATAAAATTAAACAGTTACTAAATATTTTTAGTAACAACATGGCAAAATGAAAGTACATGTACAGATTTTAAAAATGAAATTCATGGCTTATTACAGCAAATTGTAAGCAAATTGTCAGCGAAACTATTACTGAGAAAGCAGAAGTTAAAGAAGACCAAACTGGTGCTGTATTTCATCTCTTTCAAGGCAGAGATGTCACAGTAGTTCTTCCAACAAGCTATGGAAAATCTCTTTTCATGATGGCTATTCCAACTATCCATAAAGTTTTAACTGGTAAGTTCATCTCTAAGCTATAAGATATGGTTATACATGCCTGCCTGATGCGGATACAAATTTACAAAAAATTAACTGAGATGTTAAAATTCTCAAACTCTTAATTAAGTTTTAAGTGCAGGTGTCAACATGTGTATAAGTGATAAAAATTCCAACCCAAATTTTCATCTATCTCAAAAACAAGAATAATTTTGTCCCAATGTTGCCATATATTATCTTATGTATGTAAATATGATTTATTTTTATTTTTTATATCTGATTTGCAATCATGAAAGTGTTTTTGAGAATCCGGCCACAAGTTGTCAAATCTTGTGTCTTGCTGCTTAACCATGAATTTGAGTTTTTATGCAAATGCAGCAGTGTAGAACACATAGTTTGTTTTCTTTTTTGGGTGTAGTCAAACATCAGAAAAAAAACACATATTTTTACAAATCCATACAAATGATTGGATGTCCTGATGATATTAAAGCATTCGTGAAAAAATAATAGTAATTGCAGAAGTTCCCCTGCTCCAACATTTCGCCCCCACATTTACAAATGATAATATTGAAAGGTGCTGTGACATTTTTTTTGCAAAGAAGTTGCATACATGTCAGTTGAAAAATCTCAGTTGAGGCCAGTGAGAAATGTCAGATGAAGATCGTGAATTGTTAAAATCTGTTTTGGAAGAGCTGGAGGCAAAAACTGCAACTTTAAGCCACACTTTGGTGCTCCATTTATAGTTCACATCTTACAGCAGCAGTATGCAATCTGGTGGAACAATTGCCTATATTACAGGGGAGTTAGCAGTTGAAATTTTTACTGCATTTTGTGAGGTTTTCGATGAAACTCCTGATGAGAGGAAATCCTTTATGCCAAAGAAGCCATTTTGAATCGTGAAATGCAGTAGATAATTTTGAATAGACGATCTACATTTTGAAAACCCATTGAAGCAGTTGATCTTGAAGAGATTTGACGGATTGATGTGACTTGATTGTCTTAAGGATGTCAAGAACGTCTTGAAAAGATCATGTGAAAGATCATTTTGAAGTCCAACCCAAAAATATCTGCTGTTGTAACGATTATCTCAGGTAACTCTAAATACATCTGGGGCCATCAGCTCTATTCAAGCACTGATCCATCAGTTAAAGGCGACCACGAAGAAAAGTCTAGAGACCGTCAAGTCACTGTTACAGCTAGGAGCTAGATTGCAGGGTAACAGGGATTTCAACAGTGGAGATATTGTTGACATCTGCCACCAAACAAACTTTGTTCAGTTGAAGTCGCCAAATGATATAACCATTTCCCCCCTTCCTACCCGGCTAACAAAACAAAGGAGTGAGGAATGGTTCGCCATCAGAGAGA
>CM032669.1:11097646-11114255 GCA_019095985.1 Streblospio benedicti
GTTGTTGGTAGATGAGAATACACCCAGAAATTTATGGCCATTGGGTATTGTGTTGGAGGTTACTGGCGGCAGAGATGGTTTAGTTAGAAGTGTTAGGATCAGGACACAGTCAACTGTGTTGACACGTCCAGTAACTAAAATTGTGATGTTAGAAGAACATTGTTGAATTTATTCCAGTAAATCCAAGGTGGGGAGTGTCATGGCTAAGTTGGTAGCCCCACGAATCTAGTAACCCGTGTGGAGCCTCACATCATGCACATAGTAAATATAGTACTTCATGACTACGTGAGTTTGGTATTGTTTTCTTTTTCTTGAGTTTAGAACGAAGCTGTTACGATATAATGGCATTTCAAGTCAATTTCTATATCTTTATGTCAATTTATAAAGTTCAGGATCGTTCACATGCTTTGTAAGTATTTAGTATATATTGGGGAATAATTGTGATGAAATTCAGGTCGAAATTGATTCTTTTATTTGCCATATTAAATTTGATATAGTTATATATAAACGAGAATATTATGCGTACAATTTTATGGGGCAGTATTAGTGAACAAACGTTATATTAGAATAATATAGTGGTTATTTTTTATATGCAATTTATATTAATGTTATGTAATGGTTGACATGTTATTATTTTTTTGTTAATTTGCATATTTGTAGATTTACCTGTCTGCATGTTTGTCTGCGTTGAATAAACAGTGAACGAAAGTAGTCAGCGAGTTGTCATTACCTGTCACTTATGCCACCTCACAGCCTTCATAAATGGTCAAAACACTCCTTCAACATATGAAGTAGAGTTATTTTACAATCTAAGAGTTTTCTTTATCAAATACAATAATGGAAATCTACAGCCATTACCTGGTTTCATGTGAGAGTGAGTAGTACAATTTCAACCTGTCCATGTCAACGTACTTAAGTTTTTTGTAAAATTATTTTACTATAGTTTTCTACGACAACGTATTAAAAATATTAACATTATCAATAATCATCCTCATCATCAAGCAGCTTAAGTCCATATTTTACCATTAGAAGGTGGGTGTTGGTCTGGCTTCTCTGTTGTCTACCATCTCAATATCCAATCTCCAGGTCTTGAAGTCTTCTTTGTTGGTACCCCACCAAGATTTTCTGGATCTCCATTTTGGTTTGTTACCAGCAATCACGAGCAATTCTTCTTGCATCTTTTGATCCAGTCACTGCTTCCGTGCACATGGGTAGACGTACGCAATCTGTCATGCCGTGCCAAGGACTCCAGATCATGGATCCCCACTTCCATATAACATGACGCTTCTTATATAGACAGCATAAATGCTCTCATGGGTTAGCATTGTATTCCTGTTTGAAAAGATTAGTAGTAGCTCCCTTAACTTGCCCCTGACACATCTACATCTTGTGACAATATTGGCTGTACAGCCTCCATCAGCACATGTAGTTGTGTCACCAAGATAGCAGAATGTATCTAATACCTCAAGCGGATAGTCATCACAAAGAAAATGTTTCACTGGCCTTCCATTTAAAGGGTGTTGCTATGTCTCGGTACTAACGACACTTATTAGTTGCAGGGTTCCCACGCTACCGAGAAATCCGGAAAAAGTCGGGAATATGAAAATTCCTTTTAAGACTGGGAATAAGTCCTTAACTTTGCGAAATACTCACGAATAGTCGGGAGAAAAGACCGTGGAGTGTTAAAAAATACTGAAAGCCCTAATTTATGATACCGCTTGTAAATTTGGCTCCCATTAGTCTATGATTTCTATTAAGGCAGGAAAAGAGAGCCAATGGAAAAATTCGGCTTGGATCACATTGGGTTAAATATTGCTGGTTCACAAATTTTTTTCTATTCAAGAAACAATCTTAACATGCTTTCGCTTTCATATTTGCGTTGATATGAAAATCTGAACCAGCAACAGCAGAAAATGTAGGTCGATGTCCGCCATGTTAGATTGCGATTGCATCAGGAACCATTATTGTAAATTGGAGATATCACCGATACAGAGATGTGAACTTACGGGAAATACCCGTAAAATTACGTTTTTTGAGGTCTGTAAAATCATTACGTTCGGGCTGTAGGTTTATTACGGCATTCCGATAGTTTCATAAAAATATGTACTTTTCCATGTAATTATTACTAATATAGTCACTGACAGACATTCACCCAATTTTGCCGTCCAATGCGACTTAGATTTTATGAAACAAAAGTGCTTTTGGCTGGATCATGCCATCAATTAGATGTAGCGCACTGAATATATGTTCGCCCGCTATCGTTTGTGCGTTGCGATAAATATAAGTAGAGTCGGGTGCCAACTACTGCACATGCACAAAAGCTAACATGGCGTCTGCTTTAAAGTTTTTTCAACTTAAATTATTTCATTTTACAACACAATCGGGTATTACCAGCAATAAAGAAAGGCATCTGCACCACGGATATGTGATTTATAATACTCGATGACAGTTGCAATCATTCAATTTCGTCACTTTTTGAATCAGACTTCAAATATGTTATTTTCCAATTCTTCTGCTTTTGACAAGATGTTAAAGAATGAGATCTATTATTTCTACAGTGGCAGATTTGGGGTGGGTATATGAGTGAGTATGTTGACTAGGTACAAAGAACAAACACGGTCTAAAAGATTTCGAAGATTGCAGTGTCTTACATGGAGGTTGAGGGGTAGCACCCTTCCCTCACAGTCAATGCAATTCGGCTCGCAGCCTCCCCCCGACCCTCTTGGCCCTGACATGGGTTAATTAAAAAAGAATGGCAACATCAGTAAGTTGTGATATTTATTGCTGACTATACTAAGATGGTACTAAATGATCATTATTGTTAAATCTAGCATATTATATGGAGAAAAAACCATTAAAGTTTTTCATGGATTTTTGTCGGTTTTTATTAATTACAATTTTTGTCTGAAAATTAAGATTTTTGATGCATCTGATTGAGATTTTTTGCGGTGTCAGGTTAGATATTTGGTCTGGAAAAATGATGAAAAAGTCAGGAAAAAGTAGGAAATTTTGGTAGTGAAAAAGTGTGGGAACTCTGTAGTTGGATCTTTTTCGAGATCAATAAATAAGAAATCGAGGGTTTTGTTTCATGTCATATACTTCACTTGCAGCTGATGTACTGTAAATATAGCATCTACATGTATTGAGCTCTACCTGGCATAAAGTCAAAGTGCATCTCATTAATATGGACCAACCTCGAATGAATCTTGAAGCAACCCTCTCTAGTATCTTCATGACCCGATCTAGAAGTTTAAATCACAGAATTGTCATCTCCAAGGCATCAACTTTCTCCCTCTATAAGTTTATATTGAAATTTCCATACCCTACGGATGGTATATGGCTTTCTTCCACTATGTTGTGCATTTGTGAAAGGACAGTAACAATTCTCAGACTTACAGCCTTCAGAATTAATAAGGAGAGATTTCTGTAACTTTTGTAAAGAAAATGGTGGCCATTTTGGATTTAATGTTTTCAGGTTGCTATGGCAATGTTCATATTTGCAAAAGCATATTCCTTGACCTCTCCAAAGGACATATTTTTGATATATTATACTCTAATCTAGTGCAAAAAATAAACATTTGTTGATGAATACATATATTCGATGATCGATGTCAGCCATCTTAAATTTATATTTTTGGTGGCTATGGTAACATTCAAGTCTAGAAAAAAATACTCGATCATTTAAATCTGCATTTTGGTGTATTCTACAAATATGGCAAAAACTGAGCGTTTTCATGACTTGTATGGTTTTTCACCTATGGAAGTTGGCCATCTTGAATTTATTGATTAATAGTTGCCATGGCAACATTACTTTTCAGAAAATGATGCTCTTTGACCATTAAAACCACCTTTTGATGTATTATACATTAATATAGGGCAAAAACTGACCAATTTCATGACTTGTATGATTTTCCACTGGTAAAAGGCAGCCATCTTGGATTTTTCATGTTTCCGCAGAGAGTTCGGCTTGGGACTTTTTTTTGGTGAATATTGGGACCAAAAAATAGTCCGATCTTTACCAAAATACAAAAAAAATTACTACACTAATGAATATCCATTAAATATTTACATTATAAGTAATAAATTTACATAACAATAGAAATAGGTAAACTGAATGACATTCGTATATTATATGATCCATTCTGGCAGTCCATTTGTTAGGCAGGTTATATGGCAGATAGGGTATGACAATATGACAATTTCGACAATGACTATCATGCTTATCTCCTTCATCAAATGGGTGGGAGCGTTGGGATATAGAGCGCATGACAATTAAGACAATGACAGACGCTTGTGAACAGTAGTTTTTCTATGTGCATTTAGATATGGAAAATATCCAATCAGGGAGGCAGTAATGAAAGGTAAAATGTATTACCTTATACCTTACAGATGTAAGGAGTGACAGTCATTACAGTTATGACAATTGGTAATGGTTAAACCTACCATGAATAGACAGCAAACGTATTCTAAGTGTATGCGCAATCAAAGACAGTTATGACAATTGGTAGTGGCTCCAAATACCACAAGTAAACATCAAATACATGGTTTAGATATGTGTATGACAATTATGACAGTTGCGTATATCCTTAGAGTGAGATATATGTAATGTATTACTTTATACCTTATAGATGTAAGCAATGACAGTTACGACAATTGCTAATGGTTAATGGTTAAACCTACCATGCATAGATAGCAAACATATTGTGAGTGCACGCGCAACAAATGACAATTATGACAATTACTAGTTGGCATATTACCTACAACTACCACAAGTATATATCAAATACATGGTGAAGTTATGTGCAGGGTGAGCCATGACAATTATGACATAAAAATATTAAATAAAGATGAAATAGATTATAAAAAAATGAATACAAAATAAATATAAAATAAATAATGTAAAGTAAATAAATAAATCTAAAAATATAAAATGAATATTAAAGAATAGATAAATATCTATTTTCATTTTTATTTTATATTCATATTTATTTTATATTCATATATATTGTAACAAATGTTGTTAGGGTCTCCAGTGCGCGGGCTCATTGTAACATGACCGCAGAGTATAAACAACCCCTGTAGTATAAGTTGCACTGGACTAGGTTAATATCCCAGTTACACACGCCTTGATAGGGCTTTGTTGTTCTCTTTACTATGGCCACTATTAGGATTAGGAACCAGTACTTTCTTGTACTGGGTTGAGCCGATTAGCGGCAGTTCTCTCTTAGACGCTGGTACAGCAGCACGTAGGGCTGGCAACCTATTCCTTACGGGAATAGGCCCTTTTCTACTGTCTTACCGAGGACTGGCCGGTGGCCTTTCCTTCCTCACCGTCGTGGACTGGTCTACCGTGGTTGTAGCGACGGGGACGCCCTGAGCTCAGCGTGTCAGCACCGGTGCGAAGTCCTTCCCGTGTGAAGGCCTCTCGTGAAACCCGGGCATACACCCCACTACCCCAGGACCGTCCGTACACCGTACACACAGGAATTTGCTTACAGTTTGGTGCCGTGACCAGGATCTCACGCGAGTACGCGCTAGGTGGGACGTTTGTCTCTCCGCTCGTCGCAATACCCTGAGATCCTACGATGGCCGAAACTCCGGATCACTCGTTCTTCCCTGAAGAAGGGGAGAACATTTTGTCAGCAGCCCAGCGGATCGTCAGCAGAGTGGTTTATGGAACCACTCGAGAAATGGAATCGTTGGTCGAAAGCTCGCGACGAGTAGGACTGGAACTCGCACACGCGAGAACCCCATACCGCGATGGGGATGTGCGCGAGAAGGAGCGTCACGACGAGAGCGGACCTCGCGACGCGCGAGAGTTCATGATGACTCATAGGCGCGACGAACAACGCGAGGAAGGCACTGAGGAAGAGCGACAAGCCGAGCAGCGGGCTCGCATGATGACACGGAGCAGCTCCCTCGTGACTCTAGAATTGATAGGGATGACTGGGGGGGTGCGACAGAGAGCGCAGCTCCTGCCACCTTTACCACAATTCCCATCAGACGGAGCCGCAGAGGAGGAAAACACTGCTGCGGATGGCGACGCACCGCAAGGCGCGACAGGGCAGCCGCAAACCCACGTGTCGGTGACGCGACACGCCAGTGAACAGACGCGGGGCGACGATCCAGTTGATGCGGGAAACCGGAATCAGCGACAGTCGCAATCTGAAGAAACCAGCGAGGATGAGTTGGACCAACAAGTGGACAATGCGACCAGGAGGGGCGACGAGGATCGCCAAACTCCGCCGGTGCGCTCAGATCAGAGCGAGGAGCAGGCGGAAAAGGACGCGAGAGTCCCGATGGAAGGTGCGACGGGTCCGCACCAGGGACTGGCAGCGGGAGGGGGCGAGAATGTGTTCAGCATTCCCCCAAGGGTGAAGACGGAGGATCGGAGGAAGTCGAACCGGGTCCACGACGGGAGAAGGAAAAGCAACCATGACTCGAGAGAGAAGATTGGACAGCGGGGCTTAGCATCAGGTGGAGAGGCGGATCGGTGGTTCTCACTCTGTCATTGGGATTCCCAGGATGAAATCCTGGGCGGGCCGACAGAGAGGGTCTACTTCCTAGGAGCAATCTGTGGGATGGACCCGGGAGACCGCCCCGAGTTAAGAGTGGAATGGTGTGCGCCAGCCAAGAAGCCAGGGTACCTGCTGCGTCTGGATACAGCGGAAAGAGTTCTGATTGATCTCCTGAAGCTGAATAAGTCGAACGTACTCAAGGGTTTTGAGGAGCGAGGGATCTCGCACGCCATTGCAGTGCGACGAGAGTGGGCCGGGATTTTGAAGGGTCTCCTGGTGGAGACTCGGCCTGGTCAACATGCAGAGCTATGGCGACGGACATGCAGGGTCCTGGACGACTGGCAGCGCGAGAAGATTCCGGGATATGAAGCGGGCGAAGCTTCGCTGGACGATCTAGCATCGGAGAGCGAGTCGGAGCTGTGTCGGCGGGACCGACGGATCAAGAAGCGTCAACTGACACAGCCGAAGAAGGGGAAGCGCAGGGACGACTTAGCGCCGTCGCGCCCCCTAGCCAAGGGGCAGTCGGACCCCCAAAACCCGACCCATCAAGTAAACCAAAAATCAAGGATGAACGGCAGGATCCCAGTTCCGATCCTTTGGCCTCCCTAAGGGCGGCTGTAGCGAAGGCGGAAGCAAGGGACAAGGAGGAGAGAGAGTTGAGGGCACGGTTGCGCGAGCTGACTCGCCGAGACTATAGTCCCGTCCCTCAAGTGACAGTGCAGACCACAGGCGCGAAAGCCCCTTCCAAAGACGATGGATCCCTCGGGAAGTGCGATCGACGAGAGAGTCCTCTCTATGATATGGCGACACTGGATCCCTACTTAACGCGGTATTACAATTCCCCATTCGTGGGCGCCGCGGAACAACACAAACAGGCGCGACAGGCCCAGAAGAAAAAGGGCGATGAGAAACGAAAGTCGCGACGATCCAGAAGGCGGAGCAGTACGGAGGACGAGTCGGACAGTGGTGACAGTGAAAAGGAGCCTACTGTCCCGACTTCGGTGCGATTCAAGGACAGGATCAGAAACCTGCAGAAGTTCAATAAACCGGATTCTAATCAAACCTGGTTGGACTTCCTGCAACATCTGGTGGAGATCCTGACGATGTATAGGATCCATGAGTCGGAATGGGCGGGTTGGCTGATTGATCGGTTGACCGGCAAGGCGCAGAGTGCACTGATGAACCTGACGGTGGAAGAAGATATGACTGGGCCACCCTGGTGTCGGCGCTGAACTCCTACTTCCACACAGAAGTGGAGATGCGCAATGCGGAAGAAGAACTCCTTGTGAGGAAACAAGGGAATAAGGAGTCGGTGCGGGACTTTATTTCTCAACTCATGTTCCTGGCGCGGAAGGCTTATGGTCAGGACGTGCGCAAGCGCGAGGCCGCAGTTCTGAAGAGGATCGAGATGGGTTTGAATAGCGCTTCTCTCCGGCGTACATACGATGAGGTGACTGTGCGGCCTGTAGGCCTCTCGGTACTTGTCCAAGAGCTGGTCAGACGGGAAAGCCGGGATGATCCAGGCAAGTACCAGACTTTCATCGCGCAGGAGAAAGGAAAAGGAGAATGCGTCAAAGCCCCGGAACCCTCCTACGGCGAACGTCGTGCGACTGCAGGACGTTTGGATGCCAAGGAAACATCGCAGGCCTCGGGAGAGGTCAATGTGGCGAAACAAGCGGCAGGGAAGAAGAGTACCGCCGCTGGACCGAAGCACCGGCGTCGTAACAACGACAGAAACAAAGGAGCCGCAGATGACAAGAAGGAGGGACCTAGTCAGGGTCGCGGGAACGAAGGGAGGGGGCCTGTCAAGTGCTGGAAATGTGGCGACCCAGGCCACCTCCGGTGGTGCTGCCCGAAGGCGACCCAGAAGGAATTGGATGCGTGGAGGGCGCAGACGGAAGGCGCGCAATCAGACACACATCCAGGGCGGAAAGACCGGTGAGGTGTCGCGGGGAGACGCGAGGCTGATCCAGGAGGGTCAAGGTGGGGGCGGGTCTGACCAACCCGTTTCTGCCGAGCCGCCGGGAAACTACTAAGCAGGGAAATTGGGCCGCGAATTCCCCCTGCTGGTCTGGTATCGAGCGGCATGCGAGATGAGACTCTCGCGGTGGATGGTGGTGCGTTGCAACTTTCGTCGGAGGGCTCACCAGGAGGTGACAGGGGTAGTGACCGACCTGTGATGGGCCTGGACTTCTTAGTCTCGGGAGAACCGGCTAATGGTCAAGTGAAGTCGGGCAGATCTGAGGTGGAGTCCCGTGGGAAGGGGTGCGGGGAAGACTCGGTTCCGCGAGGGCTGAGATCTAACCCCTGCACCTATCATCTTGGAAATTCGTCATTTGGGGGAGATCGCCACGGGAAGGAGGCGGTAAGTCCCACCCACCCAGGGGCGGATTTCCGCTCGTGCAGGAAGATGTCGCATTCAAGAGGAGTGGAGGATATCGCACGAGAGTCAGGCGTGAGAGACGATCTCATCGGAGCGCCGAGGCGCGATGAGGGAAGTGTATCTCGCGTGGCGACTGTTGCCGACGGAGGAGCTGAATGAGCGAAGAAGTAATCGCAGGAGTGAGCTGAAGGCAGCGCCGGACGAGAGGCTGAGGCCGAGCATAGATGTAAAAACTGGCCGGGGGCGGAGCTGTAAGCTACCACTACCTGGAGGTGAGGACCTGGACCCGTCGACGCGTCTAGGTTACCCGTCTGAGGGGTTCGCAGAGGATCCGTACATCGACACTCTCGATCCCTTAAATTCCATCCGTGGTGTAGCCGCAGGGGACTGCGGAGGAGAATCCACAATATGTCGCACCTCTCTTCCTCTATCACCAGTGGAAGGCGTTGAAAGGGAGACCTCGGGGGAGGGGTCAGGAGTCCCTGCTGATGAACTGGCTGAATATGGAGAGGTGGAATACCAGTGCCAGGAGGCTGGCGGCGAATTCGCACAGATGCATAGAACGCTGGGCTTGACTGGAGCCGCACTCGTATGCAGAGTAACCGTGGAGATGGGTGGGAAACCCTTGGTGGCATGCATCGACACGGGAGCGACTTTCAGTCTTTTGGCCGACAAAGTATATGAGGAGCTGCAGGATACACTACCCCCATTAGTGCCCGCCCAAGTGGAGCTCTCCGGAGCCGGCGGGGAATCGCTAAATGTGAGGGGGGCGATAGACGCCAAATTCCGGCTCGGTGACGGATGTTACGATCAGAGGATCCTTGTAGGCCGGTTAGAAGGTCTGGATCTGTTGCTGGGCATGGATTGGCTGACTACATATGGTGTGAACATCGATTGCGCGACCAAGACGGTCCGCATAGGAGAAGCTCGCAGTATTTTGTTCGGACAAGTATTGGCAGTGCTCGGCAAGGACTTGGTGCGGCTCACGAAGACGGTGCGTGTACGCCCGCGAGGGGTACAGCGCGTCATGTGCCACATCGGGGACTGTAGCAGGGTGGGACAGGAGGTACTGGTGGAAGGTACCGTCAACCTTGGCGGTGAACTATTCGTGGTACCGTCATTAGAGGTGATCAGGGACGATGGTTCCCTGCCTCTCACCCTGGAGAACCAAAGTACGGAATTTCGAGAAATCCCGGAGGGGATGATAGTGGCCAAGATCACGGGACTTCCGACCATTGAGGAACGTCGCCTACAGGACGACGAGGACAGGACTTCTGGTGAAAGTGATAGATCACCTGTGCTGCGGGTGTGGCAGATTCCAACGCAAGTCGCAAACACCAATGCCATAGGAACGAGGCACGGGATGGAGTGGACCAGTCGACAGTTGATTCCGGAAGAAGAGGCAGATAAGTCACCACGGCGCCAAGGTGACTGTAAGGTTTACTTCGCGGAAAAAGGGATAACGGATGAAGTGTCCACTGAGCCCACCCAGACAAGAGGGAAGGCCACCGCACGGGGTGTGCCGGAATTCTTGCGCTGTATGTTTCCGGCTGCGGGAACGCTGACCGCAGGCGAGGAGTCCAAGTTGGAGGCCCTGGTGATGGAGTATGAGGACATCTTTGTGGCTCCGGACGGAAGTCCAGGGTACACGGATTTGATCTCTCATAAAATTGATACGGGGGATGCGAAGCCAGTGAAGCAGAATTACTATCGCCGCTCTATGAAGGAGCGAGATTATGTCGATGCGGAGTTGGAGAAGATGTTGGCAAGCGGAGTGATTCGTCCTTCAAAGTCCCCTTGGGGGGCACCTGTCGTATTAGTCAGGAAGAAATCAGGCGAATTGCGATTCTGCATCGATTTCAGACAGTTGAATGAAGTGACGAAGAAGGATGCATATCCGCTGCCACGGATTGATGAGTGTTTGGATGCCTTGGAGGGCTCCAAATTCTTCAGCACGCTCGACCTCGCGAGCGGTTACTGGCAGGTCGCAATGGATCCAGAGGATGCAGAAAAGACGGCGTTTGTTACCCACCGTGGTCTGTTTGAGTGGACAAGGATGCCTTTCGGCTTGTGCAACGCGCCCGCGACGTTTTGCCGTCTCATGGAGATGGTGCTGGCGGATATCGTCTGGAGTCAGTGCCTGGTGTACCTGGACGACATCCTCGCCTTCGGGCGGGATTTCGAGGTCGCCAGGCTGAACCTCCGTGCGGTATTTGAGCGGTTGCGTAGGGCCAATTTGAAGTTGAAGCCGAAGAAGTGTCGCCTTTTTGCTACCAGTGTGGAGTATCTGGGGCATGAGGTGGATAAAGATGGAATTCGACCCAGCAGGAGCAAGGTGCAAGCCTTGCACAATTGGGACGTGCCCAAAACTCTGACTGAGGTGCGCACGTACCTGGGCTTCACAGGATATTATCGGCGTTTCGTGCCGAATTACAGTGAATTGGCTAAACCACTGACAGAACTTACCAAGAAGGGGGTGAGATTTCGCTGGACGGAGCATCAGCAGTATGCTTTCAAGAAGATCAAGTGGTATATAGAGCAGTTGCCTCTGCTTTATTACCCCGTTCCCGATAAGGAGTTCCACCTGAAGGTGGACGCGAGTTTATATGGCATTGGAGGGACACTGGAACAGGAACAAGGAGGAAAATTTGTGCCGCTGGGATTCGCCTCTAAGACGTTGTGCAAAAGCCGTCAGGCGTACTGCGCGACGAAGAGGGAGTTCTATGCGGTGGTTTTCTTCATGCGTTACTTTCGGGATATCACACGGGGACGCTAGTCGTCATTTGGACGGATCATGCGGCCCTGACGTGGGTACAAAAATACCATCAATCCGATAACATGTACATGCGATGGATTGTGGAAATGGGCTGGTATAAGCCGTGGGAGATTCACCATGTTCCGGGGAAACTACAAGAGGTAGCGGATAGCTTGTCGCGCAAGCGAGAGGCTGACCCGGAAGCGCAGGAGTGCTTCAAGAAGCGGAAGTCATGCAAATTGGGCGACTGCCCAGATTGTGTGTTCTTCAAAAACAAGCTGGATAGATGCAGGGATGAGGACTCTGACGATTCTGACGAGGATGCACCCAAAGTAGTCACTGTTTTGAACGCAGTGGCTGTCAGCAAGTGTCTGCTGCCTGAGCTGCGATGGGAATTTGCGGCGCGGGATGTTGACTCTGAGGATGAAGATGGAGAGGAGCCAGAGCTCGTGGATGGTATTGATTACAATGTGTATCTTACCAGACGACTCCATGAGCTGCCCAACAGAACTCATTTGACGGCTCGCGAGATAGGAGAGAAGGATGATGCGACACCAGTGTTCGTCGCACGCGAGCGGAGTGCGGTGCGTCGGTCCAAGCGAATAGCGGAAAAGCGACTTCGGGCGCAGTCTGCCCCGAAGCCGCTCGTGGTAGGAGAATCTTCTGATGAAAGTGACGAAGAAGAAGAGCCTGGGTGGGGGAACGAGCTGTGCGAACAGCGCACCCTTGCTCAGGCCGAGGAACGATGCGTGAAGGTGCTCGCGCAATTTGACAGTTCAGATTGGCGCGAGGCGCAACAGCGCGACCAGTGTCTGCGACGTGTCGCAGTTCTGAAGGAACAATGGGGCGAGGTAATGAACGAAGAGGAAGTGAAAAAGGAATGTCCCGAGGTGCAAGCGTGGTGTCGCTGGTGGAGCAGCCTGTATAAGTCCGCGGATGGGGTCTGGACGATGGACAAGGTGATCCAAACGAAGGGACGCCCTGTAGAGCGGGTACAGGTGTGGCTAGTGCCAGTCGCATGGCGCGAGAGTATATGGCGATGTGTCCATGTGAACAGCGTGAGCCATCTCGGCTATGAACGCGTGTATGAACTCTTGCGGCGACGTTTTGCATGGCCAGGAATGACGGAGGACGTAAGACTGATGTGCTGGGCATGTTTGACCTGCCAGCAGAATAAGACCGGAGCTGGGGGAGGGAAACCCTTGATGAAGCACGAATACGTGGGTTTTCCACACGAGCGTGTGGGTATTGACCTCCAGGGACCCTTACCCGAGACTCCAGCTGGTCACAAATACATCTGCGTAATTCAGGATTACTTCTCCAAGAGGATGGAGCTGTATGCGCTTACACACAAGACAGCGGAGGCCGTGGTGGACGTTCTCTTCCGGGAGTACGTCGCGCGACACGGTGTGATGGAGCGGCTGCACAGCGATCAAGGGACAGAATTTGACAACGAGCTCATGAAGGAACTGTGTCGGGTGTTTAAAATAGATAAAACCCGAACCACCGCGTATGCCCCTTGGAGCAACGGGATGGTGGAGCGCAGTAATAAAACGATAAAAGCCATATTGAGAGCGCTGAGTGTTCATGATAAGGAAAATTGGGACGAGTTACTGCCGTATGTATTTATGGCATACAACGCGACCCCACATGCAAGTACTGGATTCACGCCGCAGAGGCTGTTTTACAGCCAATGCGCGGACCCCCGGCTCCCAATTGACTTGATGTATGGGTGTGACGATCGAGCGGTGCCGCAATGTTACTCGTCATATGTATTTCACCAGAGAAATCTGGCGATGCAGATGGCTGAGACAGTCCGAGAGGTCACAGGACGGGCGGTGGAGATTCAGCGGGCGCAGAAGGATAAGGCAGCGAAGCCGCGGAAATATAAAATCGGGGATCAGGTACTGATGTTTTCGCCGCCTGTTGGGCGCGATAAGATGCAGTCAGGACCGTGGACGGGGCCGCATGAGATCATTGCCGTGGGTAATGACCATGTGGTCAAGATCCGGATTTTTCGGGAGCCTGCACACACCCCAGTGAAAGTCAGAAGAGGCCGCAAACCGATGTATGAACAGTGGGTCAATACGAATCGACTCAAACCGGCTTTCAAGTCGGCGCGAGGGGAGATTCTGCTGACGGGAAAAACTTCGCACTCTGCGCATTTGCAGACTCGTCGCATGACGCGATTCGCAGAGTATTGGAGGACGATCGATTAGACGATGAATTTGGGAGCGAATGGTCAGTTTTATGGCCGCGACTTCCTTTATACTTGATGGAAGTTTCATGTGGGAATGGAACGTTTTAGCGATATCTAGTTCGTTTTCTCCCTATGCCGTGGGTTTTGTAATGAAACTTGGGGGAGAGGGAAGTGGAGTCGCGCTAAACTACAGAAAACAAGCAGTGGTTACCGCTGAGTAATCGTGGATGGGTTGGCGGCACTTGTGTCGCAGTGGAGCGGTGGTACAGGTCGCAGGGAGCAATTGCAGTGCGACGCGACACGTGGCACCTGCAGTGCATCAGTCGGCATCGATGGGATCGAGATTGAGTGCGAGGATCTAGTGGCGAAGCGGTGGCCGGCGAGTGCGGTCGCTGGATCTGTCTCCATGAGCAGGGAATGCGGATAGTAGGTTCAGATGAGTCGGAGGTGGGTGCGAGAAGCCCGGTTGTGGTGTCGGTGTAATGAGAACCAAGCCTTTTTGATTCAGTGAGTTGCATCGGGGAGTCACAATTTGGGTCGCAGACACCGAGGAAGAGGATGACGTGGGCCGTGGACGGCGGAAGTTTCCGTTACATTGGTCACCGAAGTGTACGCATTGAGTCCTTGTTGGCTGGCAGAGGATGGCGGCAGAGCACTGTGTCAATGGACACCGTGGGGTTGAGTCGAAAAGCCTTGAGCGAAGTACACGGACTTACCACTAAGGA
Source organism: Streblospio benedicti (assembly GCA_019095985.1). NCBI lineage: Eukaryota > Metazoa > Annelida > Polychaeta > Spionida > Spionidae > Streblospio > Streblospio benedicti. The sequence goes on from CM032669.1 coordinate 11,112,228, forward strand.
GGAGAATCGTAGGATGAATAAAGTGCGAAAGGTCAACTGCAGTATGCGATAACCGGTGTGGTCAGTGAGGCTGCTATATGCCTTAACGGGTTTGGGCAGTCGCACTGACTAAGTAAACATCAGGAGCTTGCCGCACAGGTGAAAGGTCGCGTTAGGCGACAGGTGACGGTTAGGCAAACAAAGCCTTCACTACTGAACAAAGAGTGATCGTCGCACCTGGGGGCTTCACAAAGAGGGATTGTCGCACTAAAAGGGAGGCTCGTCGCACTGGCGGCGTGCCGAAGTCGACGGTCGCACTGGTTTTTGTCAACAAAACACCACGTGTTGACAGGATACTGTAGAGGGCAAAGGTCAAGAAGCAGGATGACGATTGGTGATAGGCATGTGCACTGAAGCGCGGGGCCGTTTTGGCGGTCTTGTGACTGAAGTACTACTTTGTGATCACACTAGTTTAGGAGTTGAAACAGAGTAGACGTACTTTGCTAGTGTGTGTTTTCATTTTCAGTGTTGGCGATTTTTGGCGGATTACTACTACCTGTGGCAGTGATTCTTTTTCTGTAGTTTAGGATACATCAGCAGCTGTCTGGATTTTCTTTATTCCAGCAGGATATGGGCCTGTAGAAGCCACGATGGCTGATACAGTCCCCGCAGGCGACGAGGCGGACACGGCAGCAATGCCGGCCGTCTCAACGGATTCAGTAGGGGATCAGGGGGAAGGGCATCAGCCCTCTCTGGTCTCCGAAGCGGAGGATGCAATTTTGCATTTGCAGGTGGCAGAGGAGGCGTCCTTCGAGGAGATGGAAGTCACGACGGAGGGGCTTGGCTTAGGAGGCGAGGACTCTCCCGGTTGCAGCAGGCAGGGGGGAAGGTGACGGGGACTTGTCTGAACAAGTCAGTTCCCAACCACTGGAACCCGAGGATGACGAGGAGGCTTCGTCAACGGCCGATACCTGCGAAGGGTCGGACGGGGGCGAAAGCGCGTCGAGCAGTGAGTCGGATGGAGCCGACGCGAGAGATGCTGATCGCCAAAAGCGCGACGGGCGTGCCCGAGTGCGATCTGGTGACGGCGGGACACAGGAGGCGACGGGCGCCGTCGCGCAAGCGAGAGCCCAGCCTGACGGAGATCCAGCGGTTCTTCGCCGATCCGTATACTAAGGACGTGTTATACCACGACAAGTATCACGGTGACAAACCCGCAGACTGCATTAAGTACTGCGCGGATTCAGAGACCGGCCTGCCTCAGCACACTTACGAGGTGGCGAGCAGAGTCGGCTACGGACCCATACTGGATCGACCAGATTGGATGGGTCAGGGGTCGCGTGACAAACGGACACCTGATCAGAATCCCGAAGATCGTTGGGGAGGAGTAGCAGCTGTGGTGCTGAAAAGTGGCCACACTGGTTTCCCCAAGTTATGGCCGGAGGTGAAAGTCCCGGTCTCACAGCTTCCGAGTGATCGGGTTACGAAAGAGGGATTTCAGGCCCTGTTTACTGCATACCTCGAAGCAGGGATGCGGTGTCCTGTCAAAGGATGTGAGCCGTGGGAGGCTCTAGATCACAAGAAGGGAGCGTTGCCGCAACCCCAGGCCCTTCGTCACAAGGATGTCGGACTCTTGCATCGTGATCCAGTGGATTGCAGCAAGTTCGACTCGGTGCTAGCGTGCTCGCCGCGTACTGACTCGTTGCGGGAGCATGGCTGGAAGAACCTGGAAAAGGTGGTGGAGCACTGGTGCCACTTTCATTTGAAGGCGGGCAAGTGTTTTTCCGCACCCTGTTGCAGCAAGATGCCAGTCGAGACCCTGGGAACCCGATGCCAGAGGGCGGTGTTTCCATCCGTTACTGATGCGGTGGAACACCTGATAGACGATCATAGTGCGGAAGTGCGACAAGTCCAGCGCGATCTGCAGCTTGAGATCGACGGTGGCGCTTCCGCGAAGACCAGGAAGCAGCGACGAGCAGGACTTTCCGTGGATTTGAAGGATCTCCGCTCAATCGCTCAGAAGATGGTGTTCGAGATGATGGAGAGCTA
>CM032669.1:11114355-11136236 GCA_019095985.1 Streblospio benedicti
TTCGTTTGGTTTCAATATTACACATTTCAGGTGCAATTGTGATTGTTGCAGCGGCAGGCACTTAAGAACAGAGTGACAATGATGTGTTGACTGATGTGCGATTATTGTGTGTAACACATGACCATTTGTCACTTACCCTTCAAATGGGACATATCATTGTTGCGGTTCCAAGCCATAATATATAACCACCGTACAGAGACCACCTCCCTATTGAAACCACTTAGTTCTCTTCCATGATGGTTTTTTAATACAGGCGTTTCACTGTATTAGACTCTGTGATACATTTCCTTTCCTTGTATTGAAAAAAATGCATTATTAATATAACGTCGACATCATATTTGATTTAGAGAGGCTCGTTCAATTTCACGGTCAAGGTGCGTGTTGCACCCGTCAAATACCATACCACTGGTTACGCTGTCGTCAAAACAAACACAACCCTGCCCATCTCCGGCAATTTCCTCTTCAACCGGTTTCACTGTTACAGCATAAACCGTGCTGTCAAGACCACCCGCTGAATGGCTGCATGCCACCTCTTACGTTTGGGGTGTTTTTCGTGTATTATGGAGTTGGGTCCTATATTGTTTTTCATGTCCATGATATTTTTGGGGACTGTGAAAATGGTCTCGTCATAGGATGAGTTACAAAATCCGTAATTCATATAATGCACATCCGGGGCATGCGCCATCCTAATCCCCATATCCTTGGATGACTTTGATGATGTATTATGAGAGAGACAGTCGACATTTTGAACAAGTCAAAATTGGGGATTAGGTACCAAGATTGGAAGAGCCAAGTTTGTTTATATTTTTGATTTGCATATACATTCATGTATCACCAATTATGTGACTATCCATGTGTATGCAAATCAAAAATATAAACTTGGCTCTGTCTCTCTCAGACACTGGAAAAATGCCATTTTCATGTAAGTGTTCACTATTATGTAAACCAATCAGAATAATCAAAATTACAATGTAGATCTGGCAAAAAAATAGCATTTCATTTCTATAATTTTTATTTTGATATTCATTACCATTTTTTAGTTATGATTGAAAATGTATAGTTCTGAACTTGCTGTCAGCACATTAATTACTGACCCCTACTGCTAAAACCAGAAGTGAAACAAAAGTCAGTGTTGCTTGTAAAGGTGATTTGGAAGATCGTGGAATCGAACTCACGACCTCCCGGCTATGATTCAGATCGGTCTTATATGTCATAGTCGGGCTTGCTAACCGTTACACCAACCTCCCGTGACGAAGGACACACTTCAACTTCGCCTATATGCTGCGTTGCGCAACCACACTGTCTGACACCTGTCGCTATATTTAGCTTCACCATCGTGCCAGCCTTAATCGACATGCACCCTACCGACTTCGTTTGTTGGCATGCTGTGATCAATGCAGGATGCATTGTGTCTCTGAAGCACTTTCTTTACAGAAGCATCAACCTTTGCTTCTTGTCTTGAATCACAAAAGATTCTTCATACGACTTATCAAAAACAAGTCACCATTAATGACCTTGACCTTCATAGAAATTTTCATTTTGCATGCCAGTTACCTTGCTTCTCAGTTACCTTGCTACTCAAGTCGTCCATGTCCTTCCTAAAACCAACTAACAAATTAATGACATCGCCCATCGTAGGAAGCTCAATCAGTTCATGTCCACACTCTTGGGCGCCTTACCGACTGCTGCCGAGGGAACAAGCTTTGCAACCCAGCTAATACATGCATTATCGCTCGCGGTCTCTCTAAATGGCCTCTCGTTTTTCTTCTGCACTTTCTTGCTCGACGACAGAATCACTCACCACCAGTAACAACAAAACAAACTTTTCCAATTCAAAAATTAATCAACCCAGTAACAAACCTCTAGAAAATTCGCCCACACGTCTTGCTTCTCGAAAATGAACTTGCACAATGGTGGGATTATATCGTGCATGCGCTAACTATGCACCTCTCATTGAAATTCTTAACGAAGCATTGCGAGAAAGAACTGGTACTGCACCGACTGTTCAGTGGGTGCAGGAGTATCAGCAGGGCACTTTTCAATTACCTCTTGAACGAGACACCCAATCTGCAAAATACCAGCGTTTTTTTTCTAAATATAATTGATCTATATCATATATATATTTGACGATGTTTTCTGTTTCTTGTACCTTCAATCTCAAATTCCGCTCCAAGAATGCAACGTTTGGCCTCCTTTAAGTAGATGAGCTACTAACCCAGTAGCTGGCGTAATGGCTACATTATTTTTTGGATTGTTGAAAAACAAACTGATCTTATAAGATTTTCCTGAAAGAACACACAATGATCGGTGAAACAATAATCAATCATAGATTTAAAAATTACTAAATAATAGCAGTGTGAGGGCCGAAGCATTTTTTCTGTGATTTTATTTGTGGACTTCATATTGAAATTTATGGTAATTTGTCCAAATGAACTTTTGATATTGATGGTTTTCACACAACCACATGCTATTTAAAACAATATTGTTTTGCGTATCAAACAACAGACATTGTATATGATTCATCATTAAATGGTTCAATTATTTTATTACTTTTTGTAAGTGTAGAAAGCGTTTTGTACTAACCAGTGCCAGCTTGCCCAGTAATTACCACATTATGGCCGTGGGTGGCTCTCAAGTAAGCTTCTTGTTGACTTGGTTTCAGCTCATTACTAGTTGAACTTTTGAAACAAAAACCACAAATTACAATTATGTACATGTATGTGCATGCTGAATGTATCTTATTTCAATACTATGGTAGTTACTCAGGTGTACAAATACCATCAAAATACAAATTATTGTTTAACCCATTACCCCTCACGTTTTATTACATGTCCGCCCTTGTATCCTCGCAAATATTTGCAGCGTAGCGCGTATAAAATCTTTCCATTTGTCGGAGCTGCGTTGCCAACTTTAAACTGCCATAATTTCCATAAAAATGCTCGTATTTCAATCATCTTTTCACCAAAATACAAGGAAACCATTTTGGCTTACCCCATTCCCAATTTCACAATTGTTTTGAAACCAGGCATCACATTTCCAATGCTAAAAGGAAGCCTTATTCGGATCGGTATAGGACTGTGGTAAATGCAGCGTAAATGCGCAGTAAATAAATCACTGGTATTTTTGGAACAGATTTATCCATCATGATAAAGCTAAGGTGGTTAGGAACACTAATATGTATTTCTCATAAAGATTGAACCATTATAAGTATGTCTACAACTCATCAGTAATGCAAGTAAACCGCTTTAACGTGTAACGTTTTCCGTCAACGTGAGAGTGCAGATGTACTAAGACTCTACATATATAGCACGATAAAAAGAAGGTGTAAATTCCCAATATAATTAATTACTTGATATCCATATCACATTTTGATGTAGTAATGGCAAATATTTATTGTAAGAACCTGCATCAATATTAATTTTGATTAATTATATAAATTACTACATATGGCTTTGTGACGTAAAAGAGAGGGCATGCACCTGCTATGTAAACACTTCGAAAGTATCCATTGTTTATTCCTATTTGTTATTTTCGCGTATTTCGTAAGTATTGCGTGGTAATTTGATTGCACTTCCCAAAAATTCAACAGTTTTGATGATCTTGTTCATTTTGGCTTATCATCTACTAAAGTACTGTAGAGTATCTGCGTCAGTAGTACTGAAAAACATATTGATGTAACGGCTAAATGACGTATCTTCACTGTGTGCAAATCATTTCACACGTTTGTTGTAGTTCATAGTCTAAAAATAATATATACAATCAAATTATTAAAATGATTAAACAGCGTTTTGTGTACACTGAAATATCACATATAAGGGCCTACACATATTGAAAGTTACCCCCCCCCCCCCGCCCCCCCGATTCCATTGCCCTCCAGACATGAAAAGAAAGCTCATTGCCCATTGACGTGGACGGCCGGTATGGGCAACAATTAGCAACAATTACAGGCAGTGTCGGGTGTCCTATAGGCGGTTGTCACGTCGTGTCGTACTTCTATCCTGCCGTTAGGCTACAATATTCTCGTGAAGATCTACCAATCGGACCAGTCCTGCTTAGGGACGGAATGTTAGGCTGTGATCCGAAGTGGAAAACATCCCCATCTCCCTTGCAGGACAAGGTCATGCTGCCTGTGGCTGCTAGCCCATGGCGAGAGGTCTGCTGGTAGTGTCTTTATTTGTCTACCTACGGTGACACTTTGAATGACATTCTGTCCGTAAAAAATATATGGAAAGCTTCTCAATTATCATCGTATCATGAGTGACGAGAATGAGCTGCAAGGTAGGTAGCCTACAACACGTGGTAGGTGGTTATTATTATATACTATGCCCAATCTGGACTCCAGAAAATCGTGTGTCTGACCAACTGAAAAACAGAAATATTTACACCCATGTTTGAGCACAATTCACCGTCAGCGCATTGGGAAAATCTTTACATATGTTATGTCTTCACATTGTGCAGATTTTGTGTCAATTCTACCCATACACAACCCACACACGTGTAGTAATAAACTTCTATCTTTTAACCAGTTTTGTCCATTATGCGCACGAGTCTGAAGTGTTTGGTCTCACAGACAGAAAAAAATCAGTGACAAGTTTCTTGCTTTAGATAGCCGTGTTTTACAGTGGAATGTTGTGTCTTGGCCCTCAAAAACAAGACACGACAAAGGTGTGGGACTCTTTCAAGAGTACCTGTGACTGATGAGGCTATACATACCTACGAGTAATTACCCGGACAGGCTGCCGTAAAATGTATTAATGTATTTAATTATGAAATTTTTCAAGCTTGAAATGATTTAATGTATCTGTTAAATTTATTATTTACACCTCCTATGTAGTAGGCAATGTATCTTTGCATCACAGGGGTTTCAATTTATAAGTAGGCTACATGTACCATGTTTTTGAGATTACGTGTGGTGAATAAGGTTTTACAATGTAACCAGATGTTTTATATTATCAAATAATTAAACAGCAAATATAATCTCCATCTATTAATTTATACTGTATAGTCTATTTGTAATTATTATTGGATAAGGATGATTATTTGCATGTTTGATGTGTACTTAAAACACCAATGCTCGTTTTCAAGTGCTTCTGCTATTTGACGTTGATATGAGTGTGCGTGTTGCATGGTTCATTGTAGTGAATCGGTTAGGAGTTAACTGTCAATGTTATGCATCATTAAAATGCATTTTCATAACAAATTCGGAAGTTTTAATTACAATGCCAATTGGTATTAAGGTGTGTAATTTGATATGAACATTGAAATAAACTAGGTTAAAAGCGAATTTCTTGGAATGGAATCTTTAAAGCTGCCATTTTCGGACTTTCATATCAATATAAACAATTGGTTTCACTTCATAATATTTTAAGTGTTTAATGAGGATTATATTAATGGATATAAAGGGAAAAAAATCAGCCAAACATAGGTTCTTATCTCTACATTTCCATTTCCATCAATGTCAGGTATTTCTGGCTAAACACCTACGAGTAAGTGCTACCCGGTGTCATGAATGGGTCAAACAGTGTAATCCATAACTTCAATACCAGACGGTCAATTTTCTTCTATTTTATATATTTTGTTTTTTGCACATATCCCCCATCATTTAAAAACAAATTTAGAGAAAAACTGATCGTCAGGATTTTTTTAATCTACTTTAACATGCAACGCGTGACCCGTTTTTTGCCCAATATGAACTAACGGTGTGCAAGTGCACAAGTCAGATTGATGTTCATAAAGGTAAAACTGATTTGAAATCAATATTGTTTTGTGTTTTGATACAAGTATAGACATGATGTGATGTGAATGGAAAGAAAAAATCATTAGTTATAGGTAATTTTATTAGCTTGTGGCTAACTTATATTGTCATTATAAACAGCAAACGTAAGCTGTCTTTGGCGTACGTTTGAGTGAAAAAGGACACGTTTTTAATCAATAATATCTCCATAACTAGACGATGAATATTTTATCGACGTTTGTTTTACTTTCAAAACACCTTGAACAGTATTTGACTTGATTTTGAAAAAAATCTCACCGTCAGGTTCATTACGATGCAGCGTTTGTAATCCTGAAATCCATTTAGCATTTGTTAATCTTACTGGACACACAGACATGCACGTGTACAAACTCGACACAGACATCATGGATTACGCCAGCTGATTGGCGGAGGGTGTTATTTACTCTGCCTGGAGTGTCACGCATACTTCAGGTTTTATGGTACCAAATACAAAACAATACGAAATATTCGCTTTGTTAGATAAGATAAGATAAGATAAAGTTTATTTAAAGTCGATATAGATTACAACAATAAACACAAGCTCTAAGGAGCTTTTGATCGACTCATTCATACACAGTCACACATGCGCATAATACACATACACAATACATTAATTACAAATAATTAGAGCATAAAGCACCTGACGAAGTAACATAATTAATTAGAGCATGCAGTACATTTACATATTTTCCCATTCCAAGATTGTAAGAGATTAGTGAATTAATTAAAATTCCCCACAGATCTTATATATTCAGGCAGGTCATTCCATAGTTCAGCAGCACTGTACCTGAACGATTTTTTCCCAAATTTAGTGGTTCGTACCCTAGGTAGGTCAACAATATTTGAGTATCTAAAACTATAATTACTATTTTTAAAATGAACCAAGTCATGAAGAGACAGAGGAGCTAATTTGTACAAAATTTTAAATGTTTCTGCTGCCATTGTTCTCATTCGTCTGACATGAAGGGAGGGAACACAAGCAATACTTAGAAGTTGTTCGTAAGAGCTATTGTAATCATTATAGATGAAACGTAGTGCCCGCTCTTGAATTTTTTCGAGCTTTTTTGTATTGGTTTTAGAACAAAAATGCCAGGCCAAAGGGCAGAAATTAAAATTTGATAATATAAATGTATGAAAAATAGTAAGTTTGTTTAGCCGAGAGAGAAATGATCCAATGCGTTTTAGGACATTTAGCTGTTGTGATGCTTTACGACACAAACTTCTAATATGGCTGTCAAAGTTTAGCTTTGTACTTTATTGCAATAATGAACACACTTTTGTTTTCACATGTTATTGGACACTTATTTTATTTGATACTGAGTTCATACATTTATTATAAATGTTTTATTTTCACATTTTATTATCTTCACATTTTATCATTCACATTTATTTTTCATGGAGACTCACATTCCACAAACACACAAGTACACAATATTAATCAATCTTTTTAAAGAAGTCCATTATCCCTTTTTGCTTTACTTTTTCAGTCCTTTGCTTCCTGGCAAAAGGAATCAGGCCTCTGAGCTGTAGGATTTTTATGGAATCAACTTCCTGTGTTTCCAACCATTGTAAACCTTTTTCAAGGCCTGCAATGGCATCTGCAATCTTAGGGGGTCTATCATCAATCTCTTCATCTTCATCTTCATTATTCTCTGCTTGTTCCGGTTGTTCTCCTTTGACTTCAGAAATAATATCATCATCTGTGATTTCTGAAGATGTCCTGCAATCCTCATCACATTCTGTCCACTTACGTAACTCCTCTGATGACATGGTCATTTCTTGCAAAACCTTTCTTGCTTCATCCACCTCAGTTTGAGTGAAGCCTTCGAACAATTCTCAATTCTCTTCATCACTCTGATAACCCTTTATGTTCAATTTTTTTATGAATTCAGTCACGTCAAACGAAACTTATCAAGGCCTTGGAATGATGCCTCTTATCAAGAATGATTGAATCTTTTGAGGTTGTATTTTTAGGCAAATAAATTACCTTGATCTTTTTATCCTTTGAAATTAGACTTTTTGCAGGAGGATGGGCAGGGCAATTGTCTAACAAAAGAATTGCTTTGGGTTCCAACTTCTGTTTTCTCAAATGTTTTCTCACATCGAGAACAAAGTGGTTATGGAACCAATCTTCGAATATCATCCACGCATTTTTGCTATTTTTGTAGATCTTGGATTTTTTGGTAGATCATTTAGGAAGTGTAGTCCTGGGCACCAGTTGATGTGGTGGAAATTCTGTCATCTTGGCATTTAGAAAACTTTCCAATAGACCAGTTTGGATCTTCATCAACTTTTCCTGGGCACCAGTCTTGGAGTTGGCATATGTATAGTGTTCTCGGCTAGGTTCATAAGAATTTTGTTGGATTTGATGAACGGGACGCCAAGAATAAAGTTGAAGTTAGCAGTTTTGAATACATAAAATAATGCTGTAACTGATACATCCGCCAGGTAAAACGATAATCGTGTTTTACCGATTGTCTTGAGTGTTGACGCTGACGCCGTGGTGAAAGATCGTGTAGATGGGATGAGTTGAGTGGCATTTGGGTAGAGTTTATTGAGTGACGCCAGGCTGATACAATTGATTGAGCTACCCGTATCCAGGAGAGCCGTCGATTGTCTCAATGAAGGCGTCTTTATACGTACCAGGTTGCTATTGTATATTGTTGTGGAAACTATTGTTTGAGAACTGTCTGTTGCATAAGACATAGGCAGTATTGACCCTGGTACGTATTCTAGTTTTTTGTCACTTGGTCGCCGTCGTGGATGGCGTTGACGTGAGGTGTGGGAGATCTATCATATCTGTTCTTGTTGAATGAAGGTGACCGTGAATATCGGTTCCCGCGTTGGTCGCTATTGCTCGTTGTCGTGGACGTGAATTGAATCTGTCTCGGCTCGGTCCGCGACGGTTATCGTAGGATGAGCTTCGTTGCCTACGTTCCCGTGACTGTTGAGATTGGGGTCGCCTGTCACGTGACTGACTGCGGTAGTTACGTTGGTTATGATTGTCATACCGAGAGCGATTGTTGAAGTCGCGGTAACCCCGACTGTTAGATCGGTATCTGCCGGTGTCCCGCCTGTCTTGGGGAGGTGGTTGGTTAATAGCTAGCACAGGGGACTTATGAGTAATCGCCAGACTGTGCTCTACTGTTTCAGCGCAGATCTGGGCTTGACGTAGCGTCGTGGGCAGCATGAGCAGGACTCTCTGGGAAACGTCGGCTCGGAGGTTCTGGATATAGATGTCCAGCTGTCGGTCGGTGTCCGTGATGTTGCATTCCTGTAATCGGCGGGTAATTTCGAGGTTGAAATCACGCACGGATTCTGTAGGGCCTTGTGGGCGTTGGAGGCGGGCTGCTCGGGTGGTAGGTGGCTGATGTGCGATGGAGAAGGCCTTGGCGAGGTTTGACATTGCTGTGTCGTAGGTGGCCTTGTCGGCTTGAGGCATGCTATTATAATGCACTTTCGCATAGTCTTGCAGGACCGTGGGTAGCAGCGCCAACCGTTGTGGATCGTCTGATGGCCATTGTAGATATGTGAAGGTATCTTCTAGGCTGGATCGCCACGTTTCGAAACTTGCATCTTGAGCGCCATTAAATGTAGGAGCGCTGACCTTCGGGGCATCTCGTCGTGTAGGCTTTGGCCTATCCGTCATCTTTTCTATGAGATCAGCGAGTTTACCACAAAGTGCGTATGCTGGGTCGGCAGCGGTGCGCACTGGGGGGTAATCAGCGGTGGATGCCGCTGGGAGAAGCTGATTGATGCCAGATGTTGCCTGGCGGGCGTAGCGGGATTCCGCAGCGTGTGGTGTGGCGTGATGAGCTGTGACTGGCGGCTCGTGGTAGTGTGGCGCATTGCTGGGCGAGGTGTCTGGCGCGTGTGGCGCGCATGAGGTGTTGGCATTGCGTCTAGACGGCGTATATACGCCATTTTGGACTGTACCGTGTGACGAGTGGGACTGGGGTTGGTTGAGTGAGCCCTGGGGCTGGTCGCCAAGTTCGTGGCACAGTTGGCGGATGGCGTGTTCTTGGCGCTCTGTCAGTGATTTTTCCATGTCGTGTATTGAATGTTTGACATATTGTTTTATCTGATCTGTTTGATGATCATGCATGGTATTGATGTCATGAATGATGGCCGCGTTTTCTTGTTGCAGCAGCGCAATCTGCTTAGCATTTTCTTTGTGATCTGCTTTGATGTAGAGAATTTGTTGATCGGCTCGCCTGTCAGCTGCTGCCTGCGTTTGTTTGAAATGAGCCCAGCTGTGATCCATTGCATCGGTGCGTGTAGTGATTCGGTCTAGATGAGTGAGAAAATCGGCGGTCAGCTGTGACGTGGTCTGCACCATGACCTTTTTGAAGTCGGCATGGAGAGAGCTGAGCAGCTGTTTTTTGCGTGTCGGTGAAGGTGTCCAGCATATGATGGACCATATCATATGGCTTTACCTGTGAATATATGTTCAATACATGAAAAAACGACACAATGAGTACGGTTGACGATGGATGAAATGTTTTATACAGCCAGCAATGTAGTACTGGCACAGACGGTGACAGACAAAATAATATTATACTAATTAGACCAAAGATGCACGGAGGCTACCAATGTAGGACAAATTAAACATTAACTACTGGTTACATTTTGCCCTCCCTAAAATAAATGTCCCCGGACATTAAAATTACAGAAAAAAACATACAAACATTATCAAGTCACGAAAATCAGCAAAAAAAATCAAAGTGGACTATTTAATCACTAATAGAATACATATATGTATACCATGAATTAGCTCCTGAAACAATTTAGAATAATATTACAATATAATAGAATACACATATATATATAATAAATTACCTCCTGAAATAATGTAGAATAATATTATATTCCACTCATAGCTGATGAGTAAATGAAATATCAATATATACCAGAAAGTGGAAATTTGCACACCTAAATGTTTTTCCACTAATTCAACCCTTATAACAGATGCTTATCAATGTAAAAAAAATGCACAAGAAAACATTCAAAATAACACACAAAAACACGGTACACTGTAAAGAATAACTCCCACAACATGAAACAGTTTGCTAGCTTTTATCATGTGCACGGGTATTCCTCTTCATGCAGACGACTTCTGGTCCAAAAGTTACAGAACCCGCGAACAATAGCAACGCACAAAAATGCAGACGACACACACGGCGGGATGCACACGACTGCACGTTCTCTTCAGCAGACGTTCACAAGCACTTCCAGAACGCTAATCATGTATGCACAAACGACACTGACGGACGCACACAATATCTTCACATACACGTTCATAAACACTTCCAGAGCACAAATAATATATTCACAGACGACACTGACGGACGCACACGACCATATCTTCACGTAGACTTTCACAACGTTAACACTGTCACAGCCTCACTGACGCAGCGGACGTAATGACTTCCCAAAACCTCTTGATAATGTAGCTACACACTTTGTAGATGCAGCATTCGTATAACTAATAGTTACTTTCCAGGATTCATTTAGTAAATCCACAAAACATTTCACAAACTTCTCTAGTGTCCATGTCCCTGTTAATAATACCGGTGAACAATTTAAAACAGCAACTAAGCAAGCTAATGCCTCTATAGTTAAGCGGAATACGGGGGTCATTTTCCTTACTTTTTGTGAGTGGTTTGATCATGGCTTTATACCATTCACTGGGTATCTTACCTGTCTCGAGACATAACTGAAACAATTCCTTTAGCACCACCCTGATATGATTGTTCTTTAAGACTTCATTCGGTAGTCTGTCAATACCGGGGCTCTTTGTTTTTTGCTTTGGTAATAACTGTATCTACCTCTTCTAGAGTAATAGCAGAGTTTAATGCTATGTTTTCTACATAAAGGGGGTCTAGCATTCTTAGTTCTGACATTGCAACACTGTTGCACATATTCATCAAATTGAGTATTTTGATTCATTTGTGCCTCAGTTGTACAGCTTTTCAAAATCCTGTTTCATTTTTCAAGGACACTTTCCGTATCACAAACAATGTTTTTCTCTTGATCGTATACTTCCATTGGAATTTGTATACGACGTTTGGGGCCTATCTGTTTTAATTTATCCCAGAACATTTTGGCGTCGCTATTGCAGAAATCTTCGATATCTGCTACTTGTTCCCTTTTGTACTTTCACTCTTTTCTACGGTACAATTTGTCGAATACGGAACGGGCTAACTTCAGTTTATACCGGATATCCTGGGGGTTTTTTGACGATACATACATACACTTAGTTCACCTTCAACTTTCGCAATATTCTTATATAATCTCTCTTAACTCATCATTCCAAAACGGTTTCCGAAATTTCGGGTTTTTGTGTTTCTTAGTACTAGCACTTTTGCACCTTACCAGCAGTTTATCATTCATTTCGTTTAATACAATGTTTTTTAATTTAGTAAAACCTTCATCTACACTCTCTTGTTTCACAAGATGTCTCAATCTCTTCCAGTAATTGGTGCAATGATGCCTGGACCTCATTGCTACCAAGGAAGTCTTGGGGTATATTATCTAGTTTATATTGATTGGCCTGAGGCTTCTGGTAGTCAAGGTTTTCAATTTTCTTGTGAAAGTTAGTTGTGATGCTAAATTTACATTCTATGATTGCGTGGTCAGGCGCCTTACTTCTTTTATGTACCAGAGGACCCAGTTTAGAGTTTTCTATGATATCAGTACATGATGTAACCGAGAAACTTTTTACACGCTCAAAGTCAGTTATTCTTGTTGCAATATAGTCAACAAATGATGTTCCTTTAGTGGAAATTGATGTAAAACCATCTAAATCTGGATCAAATCTACCATTAAGAACACACATATTAGCCTCCAGCAGGAAATCTATAAAACATTGACCATGTTGATTCACAACCTGTTCTTGGCTTAATGTCATCAATACCATCAATGTAATCTTTTTTATTCCCAATTCTACTGTTAAAGTCCCCTGCCAGTAATAACATGTCAACATTATCTATTTGATAAATCTCTCCTACGATATGGTTGAAGAAACTATTAGGGTCTCTTCCCCATATGCCGCAATAATAATCAATTTGAATTCTGACATTTTATGTGTAAAATTCAACCCTCAATATACCATCATAGCTTTTGTCAAGCACTTTGATATAGAAATCTCCAGCAAATTTTGTCTTAACAAATAGGCCTACACCTCCAAAGGCTTGCACTGCATTCTTACGTTGGTTCTCTCTATTGAAAGCAATCCAAGTGTAACCTGGTAAAAACATATGCCCTAGTTCTTTTTGGTGGGTTTCATTTACACAGATAATATCAGCATTATTATGTAAGAGAATTCTTTGCCGAAGTTCACAATTGTTATTATATGTTTATTATGTATATGTTCAATACATGAAAATACGACAAAATGAGTCTTTATTTAATTAAAATCAGTTATATTTCCAATCAATACACAAAGTTTAAGTTACAAACTAAAAACATTTTTAAAATAGAGGCCAGTCTCGTCGGCATTGTACACCTGCTCTGGGTGGAAGCCTCCCTCTTCTATGATGGCCCTCAGCTTCAAAGGGTAAGCATCAGCAGCTTCTGTGTCTGCTGATCGGATCTCTCCAGAGATGGTTACCTGAATGTCAGAAAGCATATTTATAAATTGCCATTTCATATGTACGTTCTGCTGTGTATGCTGTAATGCATTATGATTGTTATGAAAAAAAACGTTTTTGAACAATTTTTGATGATTTAAAATATAGCATAGGAAGAAAAACATGAAGTACAAAATGGTTACCTTTGAAATTCCGTGCCTCTTCTTAAATTTGTCAAGCCAGCCGTCACTGGCCAGAAATTCTTCTTCACGTCCACCAAGTTCTCTGTGAAACTTTTGGGCCTGTGCTTTGATGATTGGTCCCGAGATGGGCATGCCCTTTGTCCGCTCTCTACAAAACCAAGTGTACACAGCGGTGTCCAGATCTTGATTCTTGGCCAGCTTAAGGGTTTTCCTCTTGAGTCCACCACTCTCTTCAAGGCTGTTTAGGGATTCCCTCAACTTGGCTTCATTATCGCGCCACCCACGGATTGTTGACTCATTTGTCCCATACTCCTTTGCCACCTGGACGAGCTTGTTTCCTTTCTTTAAACGGTCAAGTGCTCCTATCTTGTCTTCAATGGTGAAGCACTTTCTCTTCTTTGGATTAGAATTCATCTTATTCTTTCTTCTGATCGTCTTTTCTTCTTTTCTTCTTTCTTGAAACTCTTCTGCCTTCTGTCTTCTTTCTTGAAACTCGAATGAGGAATGTGTCATGCAGCCAGGGCAATTTATAAGGATCAGCCAGGTCATAGCGGGAGTAGTACTTTGTTGATTAACCTTTTTCTTTGTTCTTTGACCTTGTTCTTTGTTCGTGTCAGCCGAGCAGTAACAAAAAGTAATTAGTGGAGTACTTCCTTGTCTTAATTGAACAAAGAACATTGCAACCCGTGCGGTTCTAATTGGCCATTGCTAACGGGGTGCGCTGTGATTGGTCGAGATCGCGTAGTGTTAGACCTTAACGCGGAAATCATTGCACATGCGCGTAGCAAGTTTCCTTGTGCGCCATTATGGCTGTTTCGAAGGTAAACAACTTGCGTAAATGATATTTTTGACAATATTTTCACTTATAAGGATATATAAGAATATTAAAAAAATGGGGTCCATGGTCAATCCGCGTTACACAGAAATTCGTGCAAAATCGAGGCGTGTTATATAGAGGTTTAGCTGTATACTGTAATTTAGTTTTATTTTAGAAGTTATTTGAAAAGGAACTTGTGAGTTTGAAAACGTTTAAAATTAAATTCTCAGATTAGACAAAATTTTGATTTGTGTTTTATTTTATTTTTTGTCAAGTACTAGCAATAGAAAAAGAAATATAAGAACAATAATAATGAAACTGAAATTTTCTTATTTAGAAAGACATCTGACCTGGAAATAAAATATTTGTACATAAAATGTGACTTGCATCACAGATAAACGTTAACTCGCCACAACCATCTACGATTTTAAATGTATTTTATAAACTATTCATACATTTTTCAATATTTGGCATTGGTGTAGCAAATTTAAAGATGTAATAACATTACACTTTTATCAGTTACCTAAAAGAGAAATCTGATTTGAATTAAAAATAATTCAATTAATGATTACCTGTGCAGAACCTGAGGAAGTTTCCAAGTAACCCATTAATATCCTTGAGGAAACGCTTCGGCATCCTCTTTTGTGGTTCTATAACTGACTCCTTGAAAATAATTGAGCCCCAAACATTCTTGAATGTTTATACTAAAGTCTCAAAATCAAATTGCTTGTTTGGCAAAAGAGATTTGATATTCAGCAGTTTGTTTTGCCATTGCTTTGCCACACATTCAGGTTTTTGTATCATTTATTTATGGGCTATGTCACCAAGTATCATTTTGAACTGCTCTACACAGTGTGGGAGTGCTGTGTGGTTGTGGTCATTAATGAAGTCTATGATTTCGTCCAGATCAATGTCATCAAAATTGTTCAATGCCCTTTGCACCAGTTCTGCTTCAGTATTTGAAAGATATTTCATGTATTCCTCCACAATACTCATTTTATCAATGTCCTCGCCTGTCATAGTGGACTCCATAAAAGCATGACTTAACTGTATCGGCAGCATTCTTTGTTGACAGTTCGCATGATTATTGTAAGTACTATTGGAGCATTTACAGAGAGGAGGAGGTGTTTGGGACATGAATATTTATCAAACACTCTTGCATCACCTGTGTCTATAGACTGATATATTATCTTGGGATATGGGTGATTATGAATTTGTGTCTTATTGTGCTCAAATACGAGATCTTTTTTATAGTTTAGGAAACTAGGGTCATTAAGATTATGGTTTTCTGTTTGATGCAGAAGCGCTATTGTTTGGGATGATCTTTTTCTCCGTGACACCTCTCGAACTGCTTGTACTAGATTTTTATTTTCTTGTCTCATGACCTCCGTTAGAATTAATTGGTTAATGAATATTTGTTTAAACAGCTCACTTTCAAAGCAGTATATGCCATTATCGCCATATTGTTAATTTCCTACCGGAGGAATTTGTAAGAAATCACCCACAGGAACCACCTGTAAGCCTTCAAACACTCTGTTTTTGTCCTTCAACATCTGGCAAACGTACTCCTAAAAGTGACATAAATAAGTTGGATTTCATTACTTTTTTCTCCTTCAACATCTGGCAAA
This sequence comes from Streblospio benedicti, assembly GCA_019095985.1. NCBI lineage: Eukaryota > Metazoa > Annelida > Polychaeta > Spionida > Spionidae > Streblospio > Streblospio benedicti. The sequence continues at coordinate 11,130,348 of CM032669.1, forward strand.
CATACTCCACCCAAAAGTGAAATAAATAAGTTTGACGTCATTACTTTTTTGTCCTTCAACATTTGGCAAACATACTCCACCTAAAAGTGAAAGAAATAAGTTGGATGTCATTATTTTTTTTACCCACAAATATATATTCAGGGTTCCCATGGAGTTTGGAAAAGTCATGGAAATTAAAAATGAGATTTGGTGATTTCTTGAAAAAATCATGGAGTTTTGTTCAACTGATGATTTAGAAACTAATTGGCCACATTTTATTATATTTTATTATATTTGGCTAACACTTTGGTATTACTGTTACTCCGGATAATACCTCAATATTGTTGCTATTATTACAGAATTTGTGTTATAACATTTAACGTCCTATTTACATTTTCAGACACACATTTATTATTGAAAATATTTATGATGAATAATATTTAATTAAGAGCATTCAAATAATTCGATTTATAACGAATAATATATTTTTATATTTTATTCACCTTTTATTAAAGATAAACCCCCCCCCCCATATTGTAAGAAAATTATGAATGTTATTTGAATGAATATATGTCTATAAAAAACAAAAACAAACTTGAAAAAATAACTTGTCTGGAAAATTCATAGAAAAAATCTGTGGGAACCCTGTATATTGATGAATGAATCATTAAAACAATCATTTTGTGCATGTTCATTAAGCGAGTAGTAACCCATAAATGGAGGTGAAATGTTAAGAATTTAAAAAGAATTAACCCTTCAAAGTACATGTATTGTTTAGATTGTTCATATTTAAATAACCAATCAATAGTGCACAAAATAATATAATTCGATGTTCACATTTCTATCATACCTTTTCAAATATATCATTTGATATCATTGAAATTTCGTTGATAATCAAAGTTGTGGTGCTACTGATCTTCACCACATCGGGCCTTTTTTGTTGGATGTGCTTGAGAGCACCTTCTTAAGAAAATCTGTATGGTGAAAAGACAACATACTTTTATTTTTGATCTGAAATGTTGATTAGCATGTATTGCAAATATGCTTTTAAGGTTTTTCAGTTATTCATGCATTTGAAATAACATATATTATATAGTCTTTGAATGGAGGTTTACTTGCGTGTTGTGATTTTTACATGAAACTAATTGTGGTTTGTTCAGAATGATGTTCTGTTACATAAGCAGATGTTTCGATATTGTCAAAAGAGCGTCAACAGTGCTACAAAAATATATTTTGATTTTCTACTCCAACCATTACCTTAACAGGATACATTATAAAGCATTGTACAGTACAGGATTCCCTGAACTAGAAATAACTACGCTAAAATTGCCTGATTTATTTTTCATACAAAACTTCCCTAATTTTTCTCTTTTCCCTAATTTCTCTGATCCATGGGATAACCTGTTCCAAAACCATTGTAAATTAGTATGCTATAGTAAAATGTCAACTAACTAATTACCTCTCTCTTATCAACTATTGTCATTGCCAATATATCATGGTTCTTGTGTTCCATGAATGTGTAGGTGCAATATTGTGCTGAATGAATACAGTGCAAAACAGTCATAAGAATGTCATCATAATATAATGCAATACAAAAAGTGAAGTTTATTAATGTACAGTATAAACCATTTAAGCAATGACAGAGAAACATTACATTAATAATTTATCTACTTCTTCATTACAAGATGCTTTAGCCAAGGTTTAAACTGATGCCTGACAGTCATAGGGGCAAAACCCACAGCAACGGATGCTCGCCGTACGGCTGCCGTACAGCAAATCTGCTGTATGGCGGTTAAAAACCCACAGTGACGGATCATATTATTTGACCATATTATTTGACGTACTGCTGCTGTACGGCTCTGGAATTAGCACACCTGATTTAAGAAAATCGTAGTATTTACGTCAGATTATAAGTACTGAAACGAGCAGTATACTGGTTTTCTGTTCACAATATCACTCTTAAAATGAAGATTTCTAGGCGTAGACGTGATTTAATACCGGTGACTTTGGAAACTAAACGTAACTAGACTATAAACGTAGAAAACTTGTCGTATGTGATGATTATCGGAGTTTAAATTGAACTAATTCTTGACATCTGAGTGTTACATTGAAGCCCATGGGTTTTTTCCTATAAGTACCTGTTTCACAGCGGCGCTGCGCCTTGTGCGGGGTTGTTTCCTTGAGCGGGGTCGTCCCTCAGCCTGCAACCAGAGACACACTTTAATTTGACAATCAAACATCAATTTGTTTCTCAAAATTTGGGATTTTATCAGCTTTCATCAAAGTTCAGCACAGCTTTACAGGTGAGATTTAAGTTTCATCAACTGAATGGTACAGAACTAGTATAACCCAGTCCAAAGCCAACCTGATTCTAACTATTCAACGGTTGATGTGGCACATATAACTTATTATAAAGCATAAAATGGACTACCGTATACGACCGTCCAAGCCCCCAGGGACGTTAAAGTGGTGTGAAAAATTCATTTCATGTTTATAATCATGATTGGTAAAGGTAATTTTTCAAGTATTTTTGATTGAACTCGTCAGTCCATTTTTTTGGAGTGTTATAAGTTGTTGTTTTCTTCGCAAATTTGCACAAAACTCATTTTACCAATCTTATATTGTGAATTCTTCATAAAAAGGTAAATGATACATACGCTTCCATTTCAGAATCTTCCAATTTTCTCCTGCATCTTCCTCACAGATGTCTTCCTCTGAACCATCTTAATCTCCCACCACACTCACAAAATGATCCCTGAAATAAATTGTAACTATCACTTGACAAGTTTGATACACTGCAACATCTTGCTGTAATGATCTCTGAGAATGATCTACCAGTGTTTTGAGTGAGAAAATTTAAGAAAAAAGAATACACCTAGTAGGCCTACTTCTGAAATGAAATCTGTGAATGAACACAAATTTCGTTCGATCGGACAAAATTAAAAGTGGGATTACTGGATTAATTTTGTCACATGTATTTGGTTAGGTATTATGGTTGAGTTGCACAGGTTCTGGTTTTCTTTATGACTAAAATGTTACAAACACTCTGAAATAATTCGGACTCCAACTGTAATCCTTGATCATTATTTAAAAATTCGGGTAATCCTAACAGACAAACAAAATTGTCTACAAAAGCTTTCCACCATCTGTGGTTCAATGTTTTTTAATGATACGACACAAAATTTTGTAAAGTAATCAGACACAATAAGGACATCTCTGAAGCAACAATGTTATTAGCAGAAACAAGTAATACATGTCTGCTTTTCTTTCTGCAAAAACTGTGTGTTAGTCTCAACATGCATGTCTATTTGTATTGCTATTCTCTGTTAGATGACCATTAACCAGAACTTCTGACCTAGGTGGTACACTAAGCGTTTCACTGACTGCTATTCTAAATGAAGTTGGAAGTCTACTTTCAAGTACACATTCAATCCGGTCTGAATTTAAAACTAGGGTTTTCTGTCTTAGATCAATTTCACCATTATTTTCAAATAGGAAATCATATCCTATTACCGCTGGTGCATCAATATCAGCCACTATCATTCTGTGTGCAATCGTTTACCTATTTCAGTTTCACCACCACTTCACTTACGGGTTGGACTGTTGTGCCATCTTCCATGGACAACTGCAAACTGGACGGCTACAATGGGGGTCTGCAGTAATCTGCTATCTACGTATTTCTCAGTTGCTCCAGTATCTACAAGTGCATTTATTAAAACATTTCCAATTTTAATTCTAGTAAACGAACCATCATGCTTGGTATCACTTAAAAACCTTCACAGGGTCAGTGTTGTCTAGTTTTCAGAACCTTTCTGAGAAGCTTGTTCATTAAGTTTCTCACAGGACTTCATAAAATGTCCTGGTTTTCTGCAATAATGGCAAACTTTTACCTCCATTTCCTTATTTTCCGACTTTGGTTTTTCCTTGGGGGTACTGCTTGGAGGTGCTGAAGATACTACTTACACCCGTTGCCCATGTCGTTTGTCTCTAGAATTAAATAGGTTGTGCACTTTTGCACTTACGGTGTTCAACCAATTGGTGGCCTGGAAAAGTAGCAGCATCTTCATGAAGTGTGTTTAATTAAGTTATAATAAGGGTAAACATTGAAAGGAAGCTCCTCCCACTCCTTATTAGACATGTTGTTAAACAGTGGCATGTGGTGTTCAGAGTATGGGAAACATATGATATGCGATTGTTACGGCAGTATGCTTAATTAAATGCTGACAACTTTTTGTTACGCATCCTTTATTTCATATGGTTCAAACTGAAACGCATAATCTGAACATAGTACAAATAAATATAATGCATATAAGTACGATGGTGAAATAAAAAGTTGTCAGCATTTAATTAAGCATACTGCCGTAACAGTTCAAAATCAGTTGTCCTTGTCATTAACTTTCATATTTAACCTTTCATTACTGCACATGACTTTGCAATTTACACACATAATATACATACATATAACCATAAAACAACATGCCATTTACCAATACAAATAAACAACCCAGTAAAAACTAATATGAAACCATTCACCTTATCAACTACAAGCTAATAATAATGGTATACACTATTATTTAACTATAACAGAGCATCAGAAATACCAAACCCTAAACTAAATCATATTAACATACCAAAACACAATGTATTCAATGGATAGAGAAATATACAGAAATAATTTACACCATGTATTAGAAATGTTTTGTTCTCCCACCTATAAAAGCGATTAACCTATAGTCGTTTATACACTATCAAAAACAAAATAGTTGCATACAATTTAACAAGACAACTACATGGATTTGATTTACCCTTTGTAAAACGTACAAATATGATGAACCAAATACTTATTGCATTTCTATTTGATTTAATGTATTTTCTGATAATTGGTACTATTTGGTTCATCATATTTGTATGTTTTACAATTATCAGACAATACATTTGACATGCCCTTTGTAAAACGTACAAATATGATGAAACAAATGGTACCAATTATCAGAAAATAAAGGCTGATTGGGATTTCTTAGCAGTGTCAACTTAGTTTTGCTGGCGATTGAACCTAAGAATACAGCTTTCAAGGCTAAAAATAGATATCAGTATATGACGTTGACGAAGTCTAGTTTCACATTTGTATAAGGTGTCTGTGAAAAGCTGGTTTCACGAGGATTCCAACCATCCTTCTGGCTAGGCTTTTTGGCTCACTCGCATAAGAAATCTCTATAGTGGATGTGTGGGCAACAGTCTGGTGAAATGTACTTTGGTTAATTGGTTGATCAATCTTTGGCCATATCCTGTTGTTTCCCACTAATGGGTTGGATGTTTTAGACTGAAAAAAAGTAGTCCCTAAAAAATAGTTCCACTGAATATGACAACATACATTGTTATATTTTCTGTCAAACCTTGAAAATCATCGAACCCACTTTAACAAAGAATGCATTGCTATGTAACATGATATAAAGTGGGACGGATGTATTTCAACAATTCACCACAAAAACACACTTTTCTAGACATATAAACAATTCATCTTTTCAAACCTTTTTTTCTATATATATTACTCCTGTTGTACCCCACTTTAACAAAGAATGCATTGCTATGTAAAATGATATAAAATGGGTTACAACATGAGTAGTATATATACTACTCCTGTTGTACGCCATTTTAACAAAGAATGCATTGCTATGTAAAATGATATAAAGTGGGACGGATGTATTTCAACATTTCACCACAACAACACACCTTTCTAGACATATCAACAAACTCATCTTTTCAAACTTTTTCCTCTATATATTACTCCTGTTGTACCCCCACTTTAACAAAGAATGCATTGCTATGTAAAATGATATAAAGTGGGACGGATGTATTTCAACATTTATTATTTGTAAGAAGTGTCTATAATTGACAGATAACTTATTTTCT
>CM032669.1:11136336-11152512 GCA_019095985.1 Streblospio benedicti
GAATTTGTTAGGAGTTCTGTTATAGTATGGTTGATTTTAATCACAATGGCCAGTTGTGAAAATAGTGCAGCGGTCGTCGTTGCAGGGAAAAAAAAATGGATATTGATAAGTACTGAGAATTTTCGAACACAAGGATAACACAAAAATTTCTTAATCAAATGCTGTTAAACCCAGTGGTGGAGATATTTTTCTTTATAATTCTAATGTGATTGACAGAGATTGGGTCGTTGATGGCTATATTTGGAGGCAAGCTGGTACAAGCAAAGTGCCAAACAAGTCACCCAAGCTGGAAAAGAAATATTATCTGCACAACATTGGTGACGATTCAAAGAGGTTCATTGACAAACGATTTTCCAAACATGTCTACACTTCATTAAAAGATCCAAACCTTATACTGGTTCATTATATGGGTGATGGATCAGTTTACAGACCCTTACCACATGGAAATCATGTAAAAAATGCCAATTTTGTAGCACCTGAATTTCAAACAACATGTCCATCTGTACTGGATACCATGAAGAAAGATCTTAAAATATTTAAAACCAATAGAAGTATACAGGCGTCACCAGAGTAAAAATATTGTGGGTTCACAACAAGGGCTTCAAAACCCTAGAAACCACAAGCAGGTGAAAAATCTGAGAGAAAAGATTAAAAAATCAAACAGGGTTGGTACAGATGATCGACGGCCTTTATGCAAAATCTGTGACTGTTCACCAACATTTAGTGTGCACTTTCCACAAAAAAATTCAGATTGGAAAAGATTTAAATGTGTAATGCCACCAGAGAATATTGGGGATTACATCAAATCTTCGAAACATAACATGTCAAATGAAGAACCTGTCATTGTGGATCCTTATGTGGCCAAAGAACCTGCTGATGAACAAGTAAATCAAGAACCTGTCATTGTTGATCCTTCTGTAGCCAATGAACCTGATGATGAACAAGTAAATCCAGAAACTGTCATTGTGGATTCTTACATAGCCAATGAACCTCATTGAACATCTCGGGATGGAAAAATCAAATACTTCAAAATGCATTTGGTTACTTCATTTCCAGAAAAGTGCACTTGTCCGGAAACGAATGGTTGCTACAATGTGACCGCCTGTTGGGCCACTTTAGGAAGAAAGCCAACAAATGAAAATGAAACTGTCAAATTTGACCCAACTACGTAGGAATAATAGAAAAAAATTGGACAAAAATCTGGCACAAAAAGACCTAGGTTTCTTGACATAGATGTGCTTCCCAAACCAGACTCATTGGCAAATCTTGAAAAATACGTAAGTGAAATGATCTTATCCTTTAACTGGTTGACCACTATACAGTAAATCTCCCCAACAACAGAGCAGTATTCAACGGAAAACGTCTAATGGAATGAAATGCTGTGCATTAACTTTTCTTCCTATATATATATATATATATATATATATAAGTAAACAATGGAGTAATCAACGGAATGCCCTCTACAACTAACAACGGAATGCATTTTGGTTAGGAAATAACGAAATTTGCTTATTTTAAACCTGTAATTTCTTTGTTCTACTCCCGGTTTCGTTGTCTTGTAAACAATAGCGAACCAAAGTTCACATGCACTAAAAAAAACGGTACCGTTTAATTCGTTTCGTTTTTTAGGCGCTTCTTAACCATGGCATATAATTATCGTGGTTCTAACAGTGGTAAAGCTCAAAGAAAATTAACAACAATACATCGATCGCTTTGATCTCCGTCATAGTAAACGGAAGGTTCAAATGAGAATTGGTTAGTAGATGTTGGTACATTGTAGAAGTATGTTTAAATCAGGAGAGCAATTGGTTTGAAGTTAAATGTGTGTGGTAAGAACGTGTTGTAGGAACAATAATAGTTGTAGGAACGCTAGTTGTGAGAAGGTAAGTAATGTTGTAGGAAGACACACATATCCTATAAAATGGATTGGGAATGGATTTCTTGCCATAACAGTTTTTGTTGCTGCCTTATACAGATCTTTCACTACATGGCTTCAAAGTCACAAAAAAGGAAGTGTTTAACAATGGAGGAAAGAGTTAAAGTGATCAGAATGAACGAGAAGGGAGAGAAAGTGACAAAATTCACACAGATCATGGACAAAGGCAAAACTCAAATATATGACACTCAAGAAGAAGGACCTGATTTTAAAAGAATACGAAGAGGGAAATATTGCCAGTCAGAGAAAGACTTGTGCCTAAAAAACAAAGTATCCAGAATTACATGAAGAGGTCTGGGACTGGTTTGTTGCAGCAAGAGCCAAGAATTTTCCCCTCACTGGTCCACTAATTAAAGATCAAGCCCTTCAAGTTGCCATGACTAAAGATTATGATGATTTTGAGGCATCTAACGGATGGCTGAGAAGTTTTAAAGAGCGTCACCAAATTCAAAGTGCTGTTTTGTGTGGAGAAGGAGCCGAAGTAAAGCAAACCACCATTGAAGAATGGCAGAAAAAACTCCCTCAATTATGTGAAGGCTATGACCCAAAGGATATTTTTAACTGCGATGAGACAGGCTTGTCTATTAGAACTTTACCTACAAAGTCATACGTGGCCAAGGGGCAGTCTTCAGGAAATGGAAAGCTTTTAAAAGAAAGGATCACTGTTTTGTTGTGTGCCTCCGCAACAGGTGAAAAGCTTCGTCCCCTGGTCATTGGGCGATCAGTTAACCCACGTTGCCTTAGCAAGGCAAAGAGAGAAACCATGGAGGTGCAGTATGAAGGAAACAAAAAGGCTTGGATGACTGGTGAAATCTTCAAGAAGTGGGCACAGAGGGTAAACAACCAGATGGCCCTGCAAAGCAAAAAAGTGCTGCTATTTATGGATAATTGTGGAGTTCATCCTCCTATGACGCTGCCTAATCTGAAAGTCATTTTCTTTCCGCCAAATACAACATCCCACTTACAACCAATGGATGCCGGTATTATCCAGACTATGAAGCTTCTGTACAGGAAAAGGATGCTTCGCTCCATCCTCATCAACATGGATGAGGTCAATACTGCATCAGAGATGGTGAAAACCATCACCGTCAGCGATGCAATTGATTGGCTGACACTTGCATGGAAACGAGTTGAAACATCAGCAATTTCAAAGTGTTTAAAAAAAACTGGCTTTATTACTGATGAACCAGAACAAACACCTGCAGTGCAGGAGGGTATTCATGAAGAGTTGGCACCCCTTCGTAGGATCATTCCGGACCTGGAGCCAGATGATCTCCTACATATTGATGAGAACATAGCAACTTCGAAATCCTACGATTTAGATGAACTGGCATCGGAAGAAAGCAATGAAGGTAAAAGTGTTGCAAGTGACCATGACGATGAAGAAGCAGAAGAAGCTAAGAACGTGCCAACACCACTCGATGCCTACAAGAAGGCACAGGAGTTCTGCAATTTGCCATGTATAGCACGAAAATTAAAAAGTTTAAAGATGACCTGGAGAAACATGCGACGATCATGAGTGACATGCTGCAAGAGAAAACTATCACACTGAAAACATCCGCCCCACAGAAAACAATGAAAGAATTCTTTAAAGTTGTCAACAAAGAGTAATTAATCACATATGTATGCATGTTATAAAAATGTACTCAGTGTAATGTAGAAAAATCGTCAATAATATGTTTCAATGTTAATAAAATATGTAACAATAAAAATGATAAAAATAAAACAAATGTGATTCAATTTTTACTACACTGTATGTATTAATATATGTATAATCAGCAATAAAAGTTTCAATGTTAATGAAATATGTAATAATAAAAATAATAAACATAATGAAAATAAAACAAATGTGATTCAATTTTTACTGTCTGTATTAATGAATGCATAATCGACAATAAAAAGTTTAAATGTTAATAAAATATGTAACAATGAAAATAATAAAAACAATAAAATTAAAACATGTAACAATGTGTTATCCATCCCTTTGATCTACAACTCAATTAAAGTTCACGTACTAGTATTTAGGCCGCCACCCCAATTCGGACTCGTACTTGTCTTGTTTAATTTGCAACGTTTGCGCGGCAAAATTACATGGTCTCAATTCCGTATATGCGCAATCAAACAGAAGCGCCATGTTAAAAAAAAAACAAAGAGGAAATTTAGCAGTAATTTTTATTTTATGGACAACATGCTAAAAATTATGTTTGTAATAAACTGCCAATGGAATAATCATGTATTTATCAGAGAACTGCTGCTGACAAACAGACACCGCATTCGTTTTAATAAGCAGAATTTCTAAATAACGTGTATCATTGTGCGATAATGGATGCCGATGGTACACTAAAATTTTTTGTTCAGATCACTATTCAGCGGAAACCCCCTCCAACGGAAGGAAATTGGACTGCAAAATGGGTTCCGTTGTTGAGGAGATTTACTGTATTGGCGTCAATTTCTGCTTTTTGGGCCTTTCTGCTACTAAATAAAGTCAAACATGGTTGTATTATTAATGAAGTCTCAATCACTTAATATATGCTGATGTTACAGTTCTAATTGCCCCATCAGCAAGAGGTTTAAAACAACTCATATTACTATGTGAACAATATGCCAACCAAACCAATATCATGTTTAATGTAAAAAAAAATCTGTATATATGTGCATTAAGCCGAAGGGTAAGATTCAGGTAAGATTATTGTTAATGTCCCCCAAGTACAGTGGTCCCTGTTTTGTGCGGGCCCTCCAATACACGTTCACATGCTTTAACCTGCCAGTTTCACCATGCATTAACCTATTATCTATGTTATGTACCTTGTATTGGACGGCCACCTGCTTTAAACCCAACGGCCATTCTATGTCAAAACTTGGTCCGTTTTTACCTCTGTTTACGGCCATTTAGAATATTTCCGGCTACCATTTTTTAACCGTCATTTCGGCCGCTATCGTTTGCTCGGTCACAATGTCGGGTAGCATCATTACGCAAAGTATTCTAATAATAATCGCTTTGTTATTGGTCAGTGGTGTTGATAGAACGGTTATCTCAGGTACAGTACTGTATATCTATTATGTAATGTAATTAACAAAGGGGTCATTATTACAGGAATTAGAAGCTCTTTGTTTCGAAGTATGTACCGTACATCATCGCGGATAAGGCGACTTTATAAACCCCAATTTTCCAATAAAAACATAGGTAAGTCTTATACAAGCCACACATAAAATCACCTTCGTCTAATGTACCGTGAGTCACCATAAAACACATCACAAACCAATCGCTGCCTCAAGACGAATGTTATCACTTTCAGCTTTTCAAGTGAATTGAATCCATTGATTTGTACCGAATTGTGATAATAATAAACTTTGTCTTTATAGATATGGGTGGAAAAAAGTGATCAGAATGAACGAGAAGGGAGAGAAAGACACAAAATTCACACAGATCATGGACAAAGGCAAAACTCAAATATATGACACTCAAGAAGAAGGACCTGATTTTTAAAAGAATACGAAGAGGGAAATATTGCCAGTCAGAGAAAAGACTTGTGCCTAAAAAAACAAAGTATCCAGAATTACATGAAGAGGTCTGGGACTGGTTTGTTGCAGCAAGAGCCAAGAATTTTTCCGCTCACTGGTCCACTAATTAAAGATCAAGCCCTTCAAGTTGCCATGACTAAAGATTATGATGATTTTGAGGCATCTAACGGATGGCTGAGAAGTTTTAAAGAGCGTCACCAAATTCAAAGTGCTGTTTTGTGTGGAGAAGGAGCCGAAGTAAAGCAAACCACCATTGAAGAATGGCAGAAAAAACTCCCTCAATTATGTGAAGGCTATGACCCAAAGGATATTTTTAACTGCGATGAGACAGGCTTGTCTATTAGAACTTTACCTACAAAGTCATACGTGGCCAAGGGGCAGTCTTCAGGAAATGGAAAGCTTTTAAAAGAAAGGATCACTGTTTTGTTGTGTGCCTCCGCAACAGGTGAAAAGCTTCGTCCCCTGGTCATTGGGCGATCAGTTAACCCACGTTGCCTTAGCAAGGCAAAGAGAGAAACCATGGAGGTGCAGTATGAAGGAAACAAAAAGGCTTGGATGACTGGTGAAATCTTCAAGAAGTGGGCACAGAGGGTAAACAACCAGATGGCCCTGCAAAGCAAAAAAGTGCTGCTATTTATGGATAATTGTGGAGTTCATCCTCCTATGACGCTGCCTAATCTGAAAGTCATTTTTCAGCCAAATACAACATCCCACTTACAACCAATGGATGCCGGTATTATCCAGACTATGAAGCTTGTACAGGAAAAGGATGTGCCGCCTCCATCCTCATCAACATGGATGAGGTCAATACTGCATCAGAGATGGTGAAAACCATCACCGTCAGCGATGCAATTGATTGGCTGACACTTGCATGGAAACGAGTTGAAACATCAGCAATTTCAAAGTGTTTAAAAAAAACTGGCTTTATTACTGATGAACCAGAACAAACACCTGCAGTGCAGGAGGGTATTCATGAAGAGTTGGCACCCCTTCGTAGGATCATTCCGGACCTGGAGCCAGATGATCTCCTACATATTGATGAGAACATAGCAACTTCGAAATCCTACGATTTAGATGAACTGGCATCGGAAGAAAGCAATGAAGGTAAAAGGTAAGTGACCATGACGATGAAGAAGCAGAAGAAGCTAAGAACGCTAACACCACTGATGCCTACAAGAAGGCACAGGAGTTCTGCAATTTGCCATGTATAAAGCACGAAAAATTAAAAAAGTTTAAAGATGACCTGGAGAAACATGCATCTATCATGAATGACATGCTGCAAGAGAAAACTATCACCACTGAAAACATCCGCCCACAGAAAACAATGAAAGAATTCTTTAAAGTTGTCAACAAAGAGTAATTAATCACATATGTATGCATGTTATAAAAATGTACTCAGTGTAATGTAGAAAATCGTCAATAATATGTTTCAATGTTAATAAAATATGTAACAATAAAATGATAAAAATAAAACAAATGTGATTCAATTTACTACACTGTATGTATTAATATATGTATAATCAGCAATAAAAGTTTCAATGTTAATGAAATATGTAATAATAAAAAATAATAAACATAATGAAAATAAAACAATGTGATTCAATTTTTACTGTCTGCATTAATGAATGCATAATCGACAATAAAAAGTTTAAATGTTAATAAATATGTAACAATGAAAAATAATAAAAACAATAAAATTAAAACATGTAACAATGTGTTATCCATCCCTTTGATCTACAACTCAATTAAAGTTCACGCACTAGTATTTAGGCCACCCCAATTCGACTCGCATTTCTGTCTTGTTTAATTTTGCAACGCTTTTTGCGCCGCAAAAATTACATGGTCTCAATTCGCAGAATCAAACAGAAGCGCCATGTTGAAAAAAAAAAAACAAGAGGAAATTTAGCAGTAATTTTATTTTATGGACAAATATGCTAAAATTATGTTTGTAATAAACTGCCAATGGAATAATTATGTATTTATCAGAGAACTGCTGCTGACAAACAGACACTGCATTTTTGTTTTAATAAGCAGAATTTCTAAATAACGTGACAGCGATAATGGATGCCAATGGTACACTGAAATTTTTGTTCAGATCACTATTCAGCGAAACCCCTCCAACGGAAGGAAATTGGACTGCAAAATGGGTTCCGTTTGTTGAGGAGATTTACTGTATTGGCAATTTCTGCTTTTTGGGCCTTTCTGCTACTAAATAAAGTCAAACATGGTTGTATTATTAATGAAGTCTCAATCACTTAATATATGCTGATGTTACAGTTCTAATTGCCCCATCAGCAAGAGGTTTAAAACAACTCATATTACTATGTGAACAATATGCCAACCAAACCAATATCATGTTTAATGTAAAAAAAATCTGTATATATGTGCATTGTCGAAGGGTAAGATTCAGGTAAGATTATTGTTAATGTCCCCCAAGTACAGTGGTCCCTGTTTTGTGCGGGCCCTCCAATACACGTTCACATGCTTTAACCTGCCAGTTTCACCATGCATTAACCTATTATCTATGTTATGTACCTTGTATTGGACGGCCACCTGCTTTATGCAGCCAACGGCCGCATTCTATGTCAAACTTGGCCCGTTTTACCTCTGTTTACGGCCATTTAGAATATTTCCGGCTACCATTTTTAACCGTCATTTCGGCGCTATCGTTTATCGGTCACAATGTCGGGTAGCATCATTACGCAAGTAAGTATTCTGACATAATAATCGCGCTTTGTTATTGGTCAGTGGTGTTGATAGAACGGTTATCTCAGGTACAGTACTGTATATCTATTATGTAATGTAATTAACAAGGGGTCATTATTACAGGAGTCATCATCATTGAAAGTCACCATAAAACATCCCAAACCAATCATATGAAAGTCTGTCACCTCAAGACGAATGTTATCCACTTTCAGCTTTTCAAGTGAATTGAATCCATTGATTTGTACCGAATTGTGATAATAATAAACTTTGTCTTATAGATATGGGTGGAAAAAATAGAAATATATAGTTTGAACAAGATATAATTTTTACAAACCAGGCCATTTTGAATCTATAACCGGCGGCTCGTTTGATTTGTACTCATCGATAATTAACAGGCAAGAAATGGCTGCAAATGTCATGAACCACAGGGGGCGCGCAAGACTGTTTACCGAGGCGGGACATTTACCGGCGGCCCGTTTGATTTGTACTCACCGAACTACAGGGGGGCAAGCAAGGTGGTTTATTATATTTAGGTCATCCATTAACATAACTGGCATTTTAGCACGGTCTATGTCTCAGGTCTTTGTTTTTGCTGGTCAAGTATAATCCACTAACAGCCTCTAGTTTCTCATTGGTTAGCTGTTATTTCTTTGTGCACAATCTTATAAATATAGCTGGAAACTCAAAATGCTTCATTCGTTCGAATACTCCTCATTGGCAAGATGTCCCTGAAGAGAAAGAGAAACTCCTATGAAGCCGGCTTTAAGCTGAAAGTGGTGGAAAAGGCAGAAGAAACAAACAATTGTGAGGCTGGACGGCAATATGGGGTGACAGAGAAGATGGTGAGAGACTGGAGGAAGAAGAAGGATGAGCTTTCTGCAATGCCAAAGAAGAAGAGAGCCAACAGAGGGGACACTGCACGGGCACCAGAGCTTGAGGAAGCTCTGGCTAAATGGATTGAAGAAGAAAGGCTGAGGGGGATACCAGTGAGCAGACTACGAATAAGATTGAGAGCTCAACAGATGGCCAAACAGCCAGACTTCCCGACCACTCCAACATTTGCTGCATCTGCTGGGTGGTGCACCAGGTTCTTGGCTCGACACCAACTGTGCCTCCGCACTAAGACAAAAATTGCTCAAAAGCTGCCCGAGAGTTTGGAGGAGAAATTGTTGGAGTTCCAGAAATTCATCATTGCCCAAAGAAAGAAGTTCAACTTCTCCAACGAACAAATCTTCAACATGGACGAAACGCCATTAAACTTTGATATGCCCCCACGCACCACCATAGAAAAGGTAGGGGCCAAAGAAGTGTTCATAAGAACAACTGGGAATGAGAAGAACCACTTTACAGTGGTTCTCACCTGTGCTGCGGATGGGACAAAGCTACCCCCGATGCTCATCTTCAAGAGGAAGACACTGCCAAAAGGCTTAATCATTCCAAGGGGAATGCTCGTTCATGTGCACCAAAAAGGCTGGATGGATGAGGCTGGCATGCTGCTCTACATGAGGAAAATATTATCAAGAAGAAGAGGGGCTCTGCTAAGGAAGAAATGCCTTATGGTGTGGGACAGTTTCAGAGCCCACACCACAGAGAAAGTAAAGGCGGAAATGGTGAGGGAACACAATGCCGTCACAGCTGTGATTCCTGGGGGCTGCACCAGCATCCTCCAGCCTCTAGATGTCTGCCTGAACAAACCGTTCAAAGACAATGTGAAAAGATTATGGACCCAGTGGATGGCAGATGGAGCAGGAGCAGAGACTGCTCAGGGAAACCTGAAACGTCCTGACATTCAGACCGTTATCAATTGGGTGGACGAAGCATGGAAAGATATACCTGAGAGCATTGTAGAGAAATCCTTCTTAAAGTGCTCTATTTCAAATGCTCTGGATGGAACCCAGGATGATGAATTGTGGGAAACAGAAGGCCAAGAAGAAGACCATGCTGAGGAAGATGAAAAAGATGATTACTATGACGATGTCGTCACTGAATGTACAGAGGAAGAATTTTATGAAGTTTTTGGAAGAGAGAGTGATGAAGAGGACTTCGATGGATTTTGAAAAGGAATTTATTCATGATGTGATACTTTTGTACAAAGATGCATTTGATTTTGTAATAGAAATAAAATGACATAACGTTTTCATATTGATTTTGTATGTTATTGTGTGAAATGTATATAAAAATAATGTGTATGGCAATAAAAGGAACAAAATCTTTGAAAAAAATGCTTTATTTCTTTATACTTAACAGCATCAGGCCCCATAACTTTTTATACTAGGACCTAAACTGAATTTGAAATATGCATTACTTTTATGTAAACCCTTTATGAAAGACGCTTTATTATAACTATGACTATAAAAATAATACTGGTTCGCCTTTAAAAAGCGCATAACTGCTGCACAACAGACTTAGACTTTGTTGAGAACAAAACACGTTGCGCCGTTTGTCAAAATCACGTGCGCGGAAGCGGAGTAAGAAAATCAAAACATTGTTGAATATTTCTCATTTTTTAACAATTTTTTTTATTTTGAGGCCAAAACAGGGGTCCTCGTCTTATAGGCGAGATGTTATATAGGACTCTAATTTACCAGAAGTCATTAGAAGCCTATTTAAGCAGCCAGCCAGTTTGTTCTCCATTCAGTTATCAATCGAATATCAGAGTGACAACCATCTCTCCGTGGATACAAGCATCTCCATTCAGTTATCAATAGAACATTAAATCATTAATGACAGTAGTGAAATAAATGCATTAGTGACAACCATCTCTCAGTGGATATCTCATTGGATACAAGCATGGCAACTCGTGGGGTCAAGCGTAAAGAAAAAGTTATGGTCATAAGATTGACTGAAGAAGGAAAGGGACCAAGAACAGTGGCT
Organism: Streblospio benedicti; assembly: GCA_019095985.1. Taxonomy (NCBI): domain Eukaryota; kingdom Metazoa; phylum Annelida; class Polychaeta; order Spionida; family Spionidae; genus Streblospio; species Streblospio benedicti. Next base: position 11,147,375 of record CM032669.1, read on the forward strand.
GAAATCATGGGAGTTGGAAAAACCCAAGAAGCAAGAAATTCTAGATCACTGGGAGTCCGGTAAGACATCCTCAACTAGAAAGTCCTTAGTTGCAAGACGCCTAATGTATCCTGATTTAAATGAAAAGGTTTACGAATGGTTTACAATGGCTAGATCAAAAAATTACCCAGTGACTGGACGTTGTTTGCAAGATCAAGCAATGATCATTGCCTCTCAGCTGGGATATGCTAATTTTACAGCCAGCAATGGATGGTTAGAATCTTTTCAAAAAAGACATTCCATATCATCAAGTGTGTTATCGGGAGAAGGTGCCTCTGTAGACAAAGGGACCGTTGAAGACTGGACCAAGCGTCTCCCTGAGGTGTTAAAAGGGTATAAAGCAGAAGACATTTTCAACGCAGATGAAACTGGGTTGTTTTATAGGACTTTGCCAAACAGGTCTCTTGTCCAAAAGGGTGGTGTCACAAAGAATGGAAAACTTGCAAAAGAACGAATCACAGTTCTTTTTGCTGCTTCAGTTACTGGGGAAAAACTAAAGCCAGTGGTCATTGGAAAAAGTAAAAAGCCTCGATGTTTTAATTCCTAGACTCAACAATCACTTGCTATTTACTATGAAGCCAATAAGAAGGCTTGGATGTCGTCCAATCTATTCACTGAGTGACTCAGGAGAGTCAACAATCAAATGTGTCTTCAGAAAAGAAACATTTGTTTGTTGGTGGATAATTGTACAGCTCACCCCCCACAGAAACTGTATAGCCGTGCCAGGCCCAAGGAAGAAGACCATGTAAATAAACCTATATTCCCACTGTAATGTAACCCGTGTTTGATAGCTAATAAAGAGTTGAATAAATCTAGTATTTTGTCACTGTCCTCGCACGCACACAAAACATCGCATCTCTCACCCCTGAAAACGAGAAACCTGCTACAGGAGAAAGAGGATAAGCGAATGAACAGGATTAGGACAGTAAGCTGGTGCAGTTTGGAAACATACAAAAAATTCCAGTGCACCTACCCACACACCTATTACATTGTACCTACCCTTTTGAATATATACAAGACTGCATTTCATATGAGTGATGTTTATGTCACTCGTATATCATTCAAGCACGATGGACTGCTAAGAAAGTCCAGTAAGCAGCCTCCAATATTAATAGGGCCCTTGGTCCTTCATGGGACAGCTACGTACCCTATTTATCATCACTTATCAAAACTGGTGGCGGATTTAGGCAGTGGACATCAGCCAAACTTCTTGTTTGGGTCTTTTAACAAAGGCCATCAAAGAGGTCTTCCCTTCATCCTCTAATTTATTGTGCATCCACCATCTTAAAAAAATTTGGAAACATCTTTGCAGGATAAGATTGGGTTGAGCGAAATTGACAGCAAAAAAGTTCACAAATCCATTTTTGGAGAAAATGAGATGGTAGACTCGCTAAATTTAGACATATACCACCAGAGAGCAGTAAAAACACAGAACCTGGTGGCCTCCTTGACCTCACAGGTATCCAGATTCGAGGGGTATTTTTCAGGATGTCGAGGTTTATTAGTCGCACTGCGGAGTGGAGTAGTTGAGCCAAACATCAAACAATGCTGAAAGCGCCAACCACATGCTTAAATCAGCTAGTCAATGGAAGCAACGATCTCTGCCAAAGCTAGTTGAACGATTACATGAAATCATTACAATCCTAGAGGTAGATATTTCCAAAGCAATCTAGGGTCTTGGGAACTACAAATTGGCAGGCAATATGACCATATATTTGGTGGCACCAAGCATATGGTACAGTTTAACTGCCAAAAAGAAGAAAAATAAAATATAATAAATTATTCAGCAAAAAAATAGACAAAAAACAAATATGATGCTCTCTTCGAAGGGAAAATTATTAGTACAAACAACACCATGCAAGGGGAAGAAGCCGAACCAGAGTAAGAGGAAGCGGGCTGAAAGCACCACTGTCCCCAAGAAAAAACTCTTGTATATATAGCTTTTTATATAGTAGTTTTTTTTAATTGATTGATTGTATTTGTGATATGTATCCTGCCATGCACTTGTATCAAATAGATCTAATATAATGGTCCAAAATATGTTCGAATGACTATTGTCTGTTTATTGATGTATTAATTTATCTATTTAATCCTAGGCATAATCAATAGTAATCAATAGTAAAAATAAACAAAGGGAACCAAGATGAGCCCCCCACCTCACCCCCATATCTACTGCCTTTTGGTCATTTTCGGTGTCTTTCCTTGGTTTTCGGAGCCTTTCGGGTTTTAGTCATACCGGTTTGGAATGATGGTACAATGGTGTAAAAATACACCTGATTGTGAGATACAAGGACAATTTAAAATCAGTTTATTTTTTACTGCTGGAAATAAATGTTTTGTTATTAAAGAAAATATAGAATATTATGGCTTTATTTCTGCTACTATTGTTTGAATTAAAAGAACATTATACAATGATGACCAATATATGACACTATTATTTCCAACAGTAGATGAAAAATCCTGTCACAGGAAGCGACATTTAAACCAATTATTACTCTCAGAGGTTTTTGCCTACTACAATTTATAGTGAACAGTCCAACTATCATTGTAGATTGTATTTACTTGATAATATCATTACATCGGGTATATAACTGAAATTGTATTCAAGTCTAGGCTTATCTTTCTGCATTAGTGGACTTAAGGTTCTGATAGAGCAAAAGTTTCAATAAAGAAGAGATCTAATAAAAGGTTTGAGCCTTGGAAGAATGTACGTGTTTTTTCAGGTTATGCTTCGGAGTTCTTTGTTCTGTCATATGATTGCCCAAGGTGGCAGATATAAGGGAATGTGCAAGAATCCTATATATTAATACGCTAATTTTTGGACTTTGTTCGGCTATCTTCTCTTTAACCTGACTAGCTTGACACCATCTAACTACAGGAGATCGTTCATGGTACGGTGCAGTTTTGCACGAATATGTTTTTCATTGTCAAATTGGCCCTGATTGTTGTTAATTAGCGGTTTTATAACAAAAATAGCAGACGCCAGCAGACATCTTGATGTCACATTGGCGACGTATGGCATCACGTGGCGTCATCTTTATGCAGTCTCACACCATAATCCTCAAGTGTATACCTAACGCATTTAAGGATTACGCCCACCGCCACCGTAGTCGTACAATAGTTGGAAAATACCCAAAAGTACACCAAATTAAATCTCGCACCAGGATTACGGCTGCTGCCAATGTCTGGCGCATATATCGTAAGCTTGGAGGATGTGTCTGGTTCTCTCTTGCGGCATTCCGATTCCTACCTTTGGAGAGCAGACACTTATATTTTTAGTTTATTGTGGATATTGTTTATCAGCAAAATAAGCATATATCTGTTCGTAAAATCAAGTAACTATAGAGCTTGCAATCTTTTTTCATAAATATATTCCTATCCATTAAAAGTTGGTCTTCGTGAATTCTAGGTGAAAATACCCCTTTCATGCCAAATATTACACAAAACTCTGTTAATTAATTTGTGTAATAATCTATGTATAGTATTAGTTTGTCTAAAATGCACCTAAACCTCGCCACACACTTTGTGTCAACATCCCTCTGCACAAGACCATCATTCTGGAAATCAAGTTCCATAAGGGCCTTGGTCTTAAGGCCAAAAATGGCATACTTTTTCAGGACCGTAGTGTCATTAGTGTACATTTCTATGGACGTAGCGTAATAGTATAAAAGCAACACAATCACGTGCAAGACGTGGCCAGTATAGAGGACCAAATGGTATGATCTCTTGCCGCCATAAGCACGTATGCCCACATGGTGATGGAGACGGAAGATCCCACATTGATAATGAAAGAAAGCAAAACGGCGAGAATCATTATTCAGACTTAACTTCTCTCAAAAGTCTACCACACTTGGCTCTATTGCGAAGGATATAAAAACTGACAAAGCCAGGTACTACAAGAAAATTGCCGCCTCAAAAATAAAATCACTCAATTAGTGTGCAAGGTGAACGACAAGACGCACTCTTTTCATTTAACACCTTGTGTCCAGGAAGCCTGTATAGAGTACGAATACTATTATATTCAAATATAATGTGTAAATATAATATGTAATGTTAAATGTACATTTAAAAATTATGGTCATTTGTTATTACATCAATATATTACAACATGTAATAAAAACTTTGCGTTCTATTGCATCCCATGGCTTATACATTGTCAAATAATGTATTATTCATAGTTGTTTCATCACATGACTCTTACATAGCTATTCTGTTCACAATGTACACCATGTTTTGCATTATAAATAAATATCACATTTTGTTTCATGACATACATGTATGTTCACACTGTACTAGGGTTTAAGGTAATATTCCATTCACAGCTGTTCGCTGCTATTGTGGTGGGTGTCGTGTGATGGCCGTAGCCACGGTGCCTTATATGGTGTTAAGAGTTTTGCAATGTTGTACATTGCTGATTTTGTGAACCAATTTATATTCATGTAAGAATGACATAAATGACAGGATGGAGTGGACAATGTATTTGTTCAAAACCATATTGTCATATGTAACATGGAGTGTCTGCCTTTTAACACCAGTCTTAATTCTTAGTAACACCCCCATTATTTGCATAAGATAAAATTCAGGTTTAAGGCACAATCTGGAAGTGCTGTTGCAAATTTGAAGGTGTTAAATGGTATATTTCATGTTGTTGTTATAGTATGAAATGAGAAAGTTTAGTACTTTGGAAATGTATCTTCAATTGGTAAAAGAATTGCTGATAAATTGTGTTCAAAATTGTTTGGGGTCATTTTCATAGTGGATCATGAGAAAGGCAATAATTCTGAAGCCGGCAGCCCTCCCCCATACCCTACTCCAGAGGAAGGCACCATGCCGGTCAACGCATGTGGATGGGATGACAAGGTAAGAATCCCCCTGGGGTGACCAAGCAGGTGGCGGCTGAAGGGGCATATCATTGTATTTTAAACTGCAGTAAAGTTTTTGGACACCTCATACAGGTAGAAATGAAACCCCTTTTCAGTCTCGAAGTTTGCTATACATGCTGAATAGCAAGGTTGTATTTGAGGTTTTGGCATACTGGTCAAGTCATATTTGTTCCATCATATTCTTGTCATGTTTGTGATTAAAAATATTTAAACAAA
>CM032669.1:11152612-11168156 GCA_019095985.1 Streblospio benedicti
AAGACCATATGAAAAATTATAATCTCACTGTAAGATTAAGGTGACAGATAAATGGGCAAGGGATTTCGATGGCACATATTTTTGTCAATATTTTCTGTATTGCTGTTTAAAGAAGACTCAAGTTTCATGTTCCGTAAAATAGTTCCAATTGTACACATTATAGTATGTGTTGTAAGGAAATTATTATATAATATTTTAAAAGATCACAATTCAAGTTTATTATAGCATGCTCTTTAATTTCATTTACTGGGTTATTTTTTGGTTGCACTGTAAATATTGAATTCTGAAACACTTGAGAAAAGAGATTATAAAAGGATTACAGCCAGAAGAGACTATCTACCATTGTCTTAGTAATTCCAGATACATCCTTCTGGTTGCAACAGCTACGAAAATCCTAGTTTAGCAGAATTGTGGATGTAAAGCCAAAAGGGCCACTTTAACATTTTAATTTTAGAAAACTGTAAAGGTACACACACTATGACATAAAAAACGAATAATGATTGCCAACCATCCTGCTTTCGCCATTTATGGAATTAAGAGCTCTTCCTGCAACATTGCTTATCATAACATTTTTCTTTTAAGTATATTTGTACCCGAGCACAACTAGCTGTTTGTACAACATCTAACTTGTTCCTACAACACGCAATAGATTTCAAAGCACTACTCACTTGATTTGAAGTTCTAACCAACCTATCAATTAAAGCACACGTTATAATGCGGCAAATCAAAGGGATCGATCTATTGTTGTTAATTTGCTTTGAAGCATGCGCCGTATTGTGCCGCGATAATTATTGCCATTACGTCATGAGGGGTTTCCCGAGATTTCCCTAAGTTTATCGAGGAGGAACAAAAAATTACTCAGGAGACAAATCGGGAATATACTTGCGAAATATTTTCGACACTAATTTTAATAGGACTACAATTTTCTCCACAGAATTTGGTAATCTGTTGGTGAAGAATAAAAAGAGAATTGGGCCCAGTATGGTACCCTGGGGGCTTATAAAGGCCTTTATGACGTCGTTGTACTATTTGCCTTCGCTTACAGTATTTGTCGTCCAATTTGCGGCTTATAAAACTTCAAATCGTCGCTAAAAACGTGGTTAAGGTGTCGTTAATAACGACCACAGTTAGGTGGTTGTTAACACTAAAACGCACGTCATTACGCCACCACCACCTCTAGATCCCTGTACACCATAGCACACAGCCAGTAATTTTTGACCCTAGATTAAACATGGTTTGCTTAGTCTTATTTATGTGTTTCTGAACCAAAATTATTGCTCAATATATTTCAATAAGAGATTGAGTAATTAATATGTCCAATGTATATGTCCGTTGTCTATATTTTTATAACATTCATTTTCTTAATTATTAGGCATTTAAGATAAATTATTATGGCTATATGCGTTTTGATTTTGTTGCGTTTCACAGAGAGCACAATACTGGGCCTTCCATTGTTTAGTTATCGCCTTTAGAGTCGGTAAGGCTACATTTTATGACAATTTATACTGCATCATACTGAAATCATACATTACCGACCGACACGTGAATGATGCTTTTATAAGCACGTCGCTACATACACTTTTACGACCCCTGGGGCACTCCTGAGATGACATTTTTCCAGGGGACGGCATAACGATCTAAGTAAGAATGCAGAACCGAAATGGTTCTTACTGTGTGAATTGAATATCAAAATTTGGTTCCTCACCAATAGGAAGTTTCAGTGTTGCCCTATAAATAAAATCGTGAAATAAATATTCATCATCAACACACCTAAAATTGTTTGATATCATTAAATTATGCTTTTTATTTAGTTAGAAGAAGTAAATATTACATGTGTAACTCTGGTAATTGGACTTCAAAGTTTGGTTCCTCTCTGGCTTCCTCTCCATCAGTAGGTTTTTTGATTGTTTGGCTATAAATGAAATTGTGAAATAAAATTAAATTACATGTAATTGTGGTCAATTAAATTCCATTCTTCATAAAATTTTAATTTTATTCCCAATAATAATTTTTACATGATCTCTTGAATTTTAGCTGTGAAAAGTTGTGATTCTCCTATTTCATTCAAAGTGTGTTGTTCTTTACGTAAACTACAGCATAACCTGGTTCTCTTGGGGGTGTCGTGGAACGGCTTTTGTGTTTTTAAAATGGGATTAGTTACAGCAACAGCACACCTAAAATTGTTTGATATTATTTCATCATTTTAATATGTTATTTAATTCAAATTGAATTATTTGATAAATTCAACATGCTTTCTTTCTTACATTCTAATATCATTTTTCTTGGGTGTTGATGGCATGAACGATGGAGGCAGAGTTTTCAAATTTTCACCATCTTTCACTAATTGTTGTGTAAATCTATGGAACAATCATAACATATTTGTTAAATCATTAAATTTGTAGCCATGTATATAATTATTTATGTAAAGTATTAACTTCATACCTTGTTTTTTTCAAATTAGCCATTTCACCCACAGTCACCAGACTTGGTTCATGTTCCACAATCCTATCATTCATGCAATGCAATTACAAAATAAAATATATGTATATCATTACATCTTTTTGATCATCAATAATAACCATGCCTTACGTTTGACGTCACTACATGTGTAGGAAGATCCAGCAGCTGCCGCTGGAATTTTCTTGATTTTAGGACTTCCATCTTTATCACACTCTGAACTTTTAATATTGCTGGAATTAGGTCATGACGATAAGTGTACAGTGGTTTGTTATTAATGAAATGGATATTAAATCCAAAATTTATAATATTGGTTACCTTTCGTTTAGAACTGAATGAGAAGAATTGTCGCTACATGGAACAACCACACACACTCTTCTTTTTCATAAATTTCTCTATTTTGAGGGAAGTAAAGTGATTATTTATCCATACATAATAGTTCATATTTCAGGTATTTTAAAATTTCAGTCAATACAGTAAATACCTTGTAGTTGAGGATCAGTTAGATCATTATCTTATGACAAGTAGCAAGTGGTATAAATAACATAGCATGGCTGCTGTGTACTTTAGATCGTAATTTAAAAACAAAATCAGCTCACTCTATAATCCAGAAAATTTTTACATAAAGCAGCAAGCTCGGTTCCAAAATTTGTAATACACTGGTATCGGCTTCTGTTTTTCAATCCTCAAATACCTTGTATGGAATGTTTTTGCGGCCCGTCTGTAATGGGTCAAAAATATTTAATTTACATGAAGAGACCTAATTTCTCCACATTATTTCACATAAATGCCCTTCAAATTTTGAACACTTTGTGCCATGTATCTGCCTGAAAAATGAAAAAACACCTATAATTAGACAGTTTCCTAACTTGGGTAGGTTTCCCATTCACATGTAGTATGTTATGTAATTAGGTTATGCACTTACTTAAATATATTTTAGCATGGGCCCAAGACCCTTCAATATGGTTAGTATTGACGGTTACTTTTTCCCAGCTTATTTGATTGACATATTCTTGGGAAAAACTCTTTTTATGATTAACCACGAAATGCTCATATCCATGTTTGTTGAGGTCTGCATAAGCAGCCCAGCCGTCAGAATAGATGGTAGCTCCACTTGAAATATGTCTTTTGATAATGGGCAAAAGGGCTGCTGTGTTGTGTTTTTCAACTGGATATAACACTAATCTATTGGTTGTTCTTTCTACCATGCCGAAAATCCAAATTTTGGAAGAATTGTTCCTAGTATCGTTTCGGTGATGCTTTATTTTGCGCCCAAATAAACTCTCATCTATTTCCACTATTCCTCTTAACTGAATGGGTTGTTCAAATACTTTTTTTTTTTTACACCAATACTTACACATGTCCCTGCGGAGGCTCGACCATTTCACTGCTGTTGATTTATATGAAAATCCAGACGTAATTGCAGTCCTGGATAGAGATACATTTATCAAATAGCTGTAAATGAACACCATAACGTCCTGTATTGGATGCTGACACTTGAAAAATATCGAATTATAAAAAATTTGAAGCCTTATGGCGCTTCTTGCCAAGGCATCTCCACATTTCACCATACTTTTCCTTGCTGTTGTTGATCAATTTAATTTTTTTGCCACAGTGGCAATCCAGTTCTACTAGCATCAAGTATTGGTTTCACAACCAATCTATCAACACCTCATCACTTTGGCTCATCAAAAAATAAAAATCATGAGAATTTGTAAAATTACTAAAAGATATATTTTCAACATTTGTATTCCTTTTAAAAAACGGGCTGTTATTTTTATTCTGGAAGTTTTTTCTTTCTATTAGGCATCTTGATGTTTAACTCCTGATACAGTTACTGAGTAGCAAAATATATTTCGAAGCCATGTATATATATGGGTGAGATGGCATTATTTATAAAAAAGGGGTAGCTTTAAAAATGTACTCACCTTTCTTAAACCGTTTATCCATTGATATTCATTCATTGCGACATTAAATGAATAGTATGGGTGTACTTTCTCATTGTTGTAATTTCCATTTTCACATGTTTTGTACACAAAACTTACATGGTCTATGTCACTATTATCCCTCAACATTTTCTTAGTTGTTAACCATTCCATGAATAGATGTAAAGTCAATCCATTTACATATGCAAAAATTATAATAAAAAATCTTTGGAAATTATTTATGGTTTTTTTACTGAAATTTTTTTTCTTTATGTGCCAAGGCCAAAATTTGGTATAACCTATTTGGTCTTGGATGTCAAACAATATTTGGCTTGGTTTTCGATTGCCTTCCATTATTGCTAATGAACTCTAAACGTTATGGGTGTCAGTTTTATGTTGTATGTACACATCCACAGGAGCAATTTTTAGAGAGATATATTGCTGTTTTGCTTGTTCAAACAAACCTGAAGCCAATAGCTTCAGAAGGATTTTAACGTGTTTTCCAAAATTTCTTGTTTCACTGTTAATAAAAAATTTATCTTGGTCATATGTCTTACTGTTTGTTGTTTTTCTTTTTCTATAACTACTTATCTTTTATAGCTCACACTAAAAATATGTATCCAATTCATACTTCTACAGCAAATTTAACTTTTTTATTCCACAAAATCTGAAATTCCTCTAACTTTGGTTAACAGACAAACAGACAGACACTCTCCAGTCAGAGTTTTTATGAACTTACACGTATTTTTGAAGTTCTTTGTAAAGAGCACAGACGCTCTCCAATCATTGATTTTCAAAAACTTAGCGTATTTAAAGGTTTACTTTGGAGAGCTTGCTTCAGTACAGTAGCTCAGAACGTAACATATTCCCGCGCATAAAAGCCCATGGGCTTAACATCGAAGATGGGCTAATGTTTGAATATAAGCCCATGGGCCAATAAGTGAGAATAAAAATATTTTTCCCTGCCAAAAAAATCGATGAAAATTGATAGTTACGTGTACCCTGAACCCAGATGAGTGACCAAAGACACGTGAAAACAACGTAACACACCTAAAGAAACCTGTGCTCGTATGCGTACATATACGGTCATACCATGATCATGCTTTGGGCGATATTAGAAATACTAATATAAGTGCTAATTATAAGTCTACTAAATTTCTTCATACTGTTCATATTGAAAATTGTCTTTAATCTTTCTGAGGTTTTACGTATTTGATTTTATGATTTTATGAAAATTCAATCATCTATCATTCTATATTCTACATTCAAGAATAAATTTACATAATTGCAAGAAACAATAATGATTTTTTTTGTGACTTAGGATTTAAAAGTTATTTACAAATTAAAATTAACAAAATGTCGTACTTTCTTTTCACAGAAACAATAAACCATAACAAATTGTATGAATTGATATGATTTATTAAATTATTTTCGAAAACAGAAAAAAAACCTGACATAGCAACCAAAGAATCATTTACAGTAAAAATGAACTTGCTACTAGAATTTATTGAATAAATGAACAATCTGGGTGTTAACTGTCTCTATTTCCATTGCCAGACACTCCTACTAACTGGGGAGTTACCTACAAGCAAATATTGTCCCAAGCACAAAAAAGACGCCAGCAAACAGTCAAATATTGCACCACAATAATGGCTCCGTACAGTAAAGAAAGGATGCCAGCAAGTAGACAGCTATCAAACTAAAAATGCAATACCAAATTTCAACAGGACTGCCTTATGACCTGCATTCAGTCTTGCATGGACCTCTGGATTGATAATTATATCAGTTAACTGACCGGTAGCTTTGACCTTTCTTAATCAGTTCAAGTTCATATGTAAGCAGCATCTAGACGTTTTGATATTTTCAAGCTTCCACTTTCATCATGATATTCACGATAACAATAATGTTTAATTATCATATTATTTGATTCTTTTTTTGTATTTGGTAACAAACTTCCTTTTGCAACCATAGCAACTTCTTTGCTTGTTATCTTGAAACAATGCTACCTGAAAGGCTTGGTTTGATATCTGACTGTTCACTTGTGTCCTTGGTGTACTAGGGGCATCATTTTGGATTGACGTCTGTCTACTTGCTGGCGTCCTTGATGTACTAGGGGCATCACTTTGGTTTGACATCTGACTACTTGCTGCCGTCCTTGGTGTATCAGGTGTATCATTGTGGTTTTGATGTCTGGCTACTTGAAGTACCCAGGACAGAGGTTTGTTTATTCGCACGTTTCTGTCCTTGTGGCCTGTGTGACCCACGTGGGATGAATGTATTAGGTTTCTTTGGAGGAATATGCTAATAATTCATTTGTAACTCCCCATTTGCAACTCCCCATTTGCAACTCCCCTTTTGCAACTCCCCTTTTGTAACTCGCTTCTCCCCTTTGCTTCTCCCCTTTTGCAACTCGCTTCTCCCCTTTTGCAACTCGCTTCTCCCCTTTTGCAACTCGCTTCTCCCCTTTTTGTAAATCGCTTCTCCCCTTTTTGTAAATCGCTTCTCCCCTTTTGTAACTCGCTTCTCCCCTTTTGCAACTCGCCTCTCCCCTTTTGCGACTCGCTTCTCCCCTTTTGTGACTCGCTACTCGCTACTTGCCTAAAAGTAACGCTCATCTTTACTAGTTATGTTATGTTTAATTGGCATATTGTTTTTCCAAATCAAAACAACTTAATACAAAATTAAATGTTAGATGTTAATGACTACAAACACTAACAAATTCCAATACTCCTACAATAAAATGGTTTATGCAGTACAAAAAAAACTTTGCAATAAATTAACAAGTATAACATATAAACAGAATGAATGTGCTTGCAATAAGTTGTTCATGGATTGAGATTTTCTATACTGACAGATGTTCTACACAATTTATTTTCAAAACAAGAACTACTTGCTAGGATAAAAGGACTAGAAGATAAGTGCTGGAGTCTGTAAAAATCCAACACCTAAAACTGACCCCCAAACTGAACAAAGTAAGGTACTCATGTTTCTCCAGTAGCCTGGCTGTTCTGAACTATGCCCCCGGAGTATCAATTGTATCCAAGGCAAAACTTCTATTCTTACTTTTAATTCATCACTAGAGAATGAATAAACAATCTGGTCCACAATAAATGATGTTTTGACTCCAGGAGACAAAATGTCCTGAGTGGTGAGATTTTCTAGTTCAGGATTATCCATGAAATCAAGCTTTGCAAAAAAACTTCTATTGGACTCTGACATGACATAGCCGAATCAAAAGTAGGGCAAAATACACTAAAATCTAATCAGATTTACCACTTCTCTAAAATAGAACAATGAAGGTAAATCTGAAGTTAGGTTATCATAGACTTGTTGAACACATTTGTGCATTTGTGCTGCAGGAGTTAATTGCCCTTGGCAAGTGAATTTTGAGTGAAATCCTGTATCAAACATTCTTCAAGAATATCCTTGAACGAGTTTATCGTGTTGGAATACATATATATACATTATTTAGTTCATCTTTACACAACACAAACACAATTTACCGTTGATAGTTTCTGCAACTACTGTTGCCATTTTCAAAACATCTCTGCACATGTCAAGGTCACTCAGCACGACTTCCGATGCCGTGAGAATGATCGAACTAGTCTCTACCACAGACGCCTGCTACGCAAGCGTCTGTCAACTAGGACTGTAGCTGACTATATCGTGTGCACTGATTGGCTGACGCCCCATTTGGGAAATGACGTCATATTTTGTTTACATTTTGATGCGTACATGGTTTTGTTTGTTTTGAAAGCGTAGTATATTTTGAATGTTGTTTATCTTTTTAAATAGCCATTGTACAATTATACCATAGCATCAGACAATTTAAAACAGCATAAACTAAACAAAAATATGCATTATAATGCTCACATTCAATGATATCCAATCCGGAACCGGCTTGCCAGAAAACGTACATTTCAGTGTGGAATATTACATGATACATGGTTCAAATGTAACTGTGCTTTTGCAGATCCTTATATAATCCGTTAATGTTGTATCCGCTGTGTGAATTCGGGTTGGTTAGCATATTATATTCACAAAAATCAACTATTTACAAAAATATTTTGTCTTGGCATTTCCTCCATTGTTTTTGTTTTTACATTAGCCTCGTTCAACGAGACTGTATTGCAAGAAATGAGCGCCGCCATTACAGAGTCGGGTTGTTTGAGACTATTTTTACATTTGTTGGCAGCGCCTCTAGTGGTGTGATTTGGAGTAATGGTATGAAATCGTACTGTTACTCTACAACTGACCGCTAGAGACGCTGTTTTCTGTTACAACAAAGAGGAGGAACAAGCAACCAATCAAAAACCTCGACACTGATCTTCAGTTCACATTGACAGACGTACCATTGCTTGAGAGCCTTGCGCCGAAAGTCGGTGGTCGGCTGTAAAAGAGACTATGATCGAACATGTACAAAAGGTTGGAGTCCCAACTATCACAACAGAAAGAATAAACTGCAGTTCACGATGTCATTTTAGTTGGTTTTACCATCCTTGTTGCCATTAATCTTGTCAACAATATCTGCCTTTTTGATAGACCCCGATCGGTTTCTCGCTCCACCCGTGGGCTTATTTCTTTTTGGGAGCATTTTGAATGCCTGCATAACTGTACTATCAAACCATAAAATGCTCCGTAATTCTAGCAAGGAAATCCTTAATAGAGAGAGTCACTTTACAGTAAATTGGAATTAGAATTAGATTAATGGTTCTTGGTCAGTGAATTTGGTGTGAAATCCACAAAAGCTGATTGTAATCTAAGAGTAGAACTGTGCTTAAAACACATCTACCTGTATTGTGTCAACAAGGTAATGCTCATTAGTTCGTCAAAAGTAGGCAAAATTGTTTTGAGTTGCAGGCTGTAATATTTTACTACTCGATTTGATGAGTAGACCTGTGCCTGAACATAGGCTTTGCAAGCATAAAACTTGTAACGTAATGTAATTTTCAACCTCCATGTACATTTTTCGCCATATCTGATTGTTATTTGGATAAGTTGGTGTGAAATCCAAGAAAGCTGATTGATATATTTTCAAGCCTCACTTGAGCTGCAAGAGAGTGATTGAAAAAAGTGTAATCTTTGAGCTGCATGCTGATATCTTAGAGTAGAACTGTGCCTAAAACACATCATATTGTGGCTCGATTTGTGTTTTGACAACTTTTTTGGATCATGCAAAAGGTCAAAGTACACTAAAATCTAATCAATTCTAGTATCCATCTTTGAATATATGGTAACTCAATATTTGAATACCGACTCTTGCCATGTAAATATATCTACAGATATATATAACTTGATATGAGAGTCCATATATTAGGAAATACCATAACGAATATTAACCCTTTGTTGACGGCCCATGTGAAATGCAATATTACCTAGCCGCCGGGAGCGCCCTTGAAAACGCATATAGCTACGCATTTCTGGCAAAAAATGACAAGAAATCAAAGCATCTTTTCATAGAGAAATTCTGGCGACCTTGACCCCATAACAATACTCGAGAACTGAAAGAGCATAAACAACACATTCCGATCTAAATTTTGTGGCAAATAAGAATTAAATTACTATTATTTGATTATCCGTTGGGAGAACAGTTAATTACGCATCGAACAGCCATTTAAGACACGTAAATCGGACCCACAATACTCATATTTCTACTATATTCACCCTGACAAATTATGTACCATTTGAATCGGGAAAGCCCGCGCTCTCTGAGAACAAGTGAGGTTTGATTTTTTAATGACGTCATTAGTAAATAAAGGTCAAGAAATACCAGATAACAGCCATGATAACCAGGGATTTTAGTGCATAATACATCATCAAGTCTTTTTTTATCGTCGCTAAACATTTAGTCTAGATCATCAACAATGTTATATTTGATGTTGCGATATGGTGCACATTTGATAAAGGCTAAAGTGCCGTGCGCGTGTATGATTGACAGCTGCATTTAATTTTAGCCAATGAGAGCGCATGCCGCTATTTGCTGCAAGTTGCAATGGCTGTTAAGTCAAGAATTCAAGGAAAAGTTAAATAATATTGTAAATAATTGATTTTCGTGGATATAATATGCTAACCAACATGAATTCACACAGCGGATATCACATAAACCGATTTTATAAGGATCTACCGAAGCAAAGTTACCTCTGCAAGGTGTATCTCACAATATTTCACTCTGAAATGTACAAAGTCTTGACACCATGTTTTTTGGACGTTTAAGGAATGTCAACATATGAAATTAAAGTTGTGAAGCTGGTCCCGTATTAGATATCATTCTAGAAAAATAAAACATTTTTCGTGGCTCCTGAAAAAGGTTTTATCTTAGGCGTCACACTGTTAAAAACCATTGTTTGCCGATGTTTTCATTTTGTGATTTCATTTCCCGTACGCCGGCACAGAACGTATGCGTCTTCAAAGGCGAATCTGTTCACAAAGGGTTAATTTGAAAATTTCTAAAAAAAAGGGTGCTAAAACATAGTTCATAGACACATATCCCAAGTTAGTTAAGATTCCTTCATAGCTCCAATACCATGAGTAAGACTAATTGTTTCACTTGAAAATTCCTAAGTTACATGTAGTTTGTTGACACATATACTCGATTTGATGAGTGGACCTGTGCCTAAACATAGGCTTTGCAAGCGCAAAATTTGTAACGTAATGTGCATTTATGGTCAGGTCTAATTCTTGTTTGGCTAAGGAATGTTTTTTTGACATGTTCAACAGCAGATTTAATTTGCATACTCATAAATGATTGAAACTGTCAACGTTCAGAGGAACATAACAGACTTTATAACCTTGAAACCAAAAAGTCATATTTATAAATGAATGAAGCAGAACATGAGTAATGCTTAGATGGACAGACTATAAACCCAGGAGACTGCAATATGAATATGTTTGATTTGAGGAAAATGGTACCTACAAAAGTTTCAATACTGTGGGTTTTGAAATTTTTGTAGGTACCATTTTCCTCAAATCAAACATATTCATATTGCAAATAAATAGCTCTAATAGGGTTTGTGTTATGAGCGATTTTATTTCAATCAGACATATGAGTACAGAAGCAAAGCTACAAATCTCCCTCCGGAACAGAGATTTCATTAAATATCAGTATATGTGTAATTTTCATTTTCCAATCCACTACAACCATATAAAAGTATTTCATACTTTGCATCATGTTGCAATGATATTGCACATTTGAAAAAAAAATTGTTCAATTAATTTCATCTTTAAAAAATTAGGAACCTAGTTTATCAGACATTTTTACACTTGCAAACAACTTTGTGCAAATTTCTATAATATATTGAACATTTAACACCATACAGCTTCAACCATCGCCAGATCACGACTGCTGAGATGTGAAGCTGGATAATCATATGATAAAGTGTACATGCGCACAAGTTACCAGTCTAAACCCATGTTTTTGAGCATGGCCAGTGTGATGGTGTACATGAAATTTGTCTCAGATATGGTGGTCATCTTGAATTTTCAAAATAGCTGCCATGAAATGGAAATAGTATTGTAAAATCTGTTCTAGTCCACCTAGAGCCATGAACTGACAGATAATCAGATTGAAATGTTGCGCTATTAGTACAAAAATTATACCACAAGATTTGAATCACTATGATACTAAAGATTAAAATGTATTTATGAAAATGACTAGCTATTAGAGTTTACAGTCCTATGCTATAGTAAAGTTCAAATGATATGCATTTATGTAGTAGTCTATTCGAAGAGAAGGATAGTCGTTTCAACTAAGTAGTAAATCCTAGTATTCATCTTCACTCTCAGTGTCAGTTAGCATGTCATCCTCAACTGGATTATCCTCTTGCTCTTCATCTTCATCAATATTATCTTCATTGTCTGTGTCAGAAGCGTCCACCTCGGTTGCAACAGTATTTGGGACTACAGGACCTTCAAACCAAAGTGGCTTGATAACCCCATCTTCGAGTTTCCATACATGACCTTCTGTTGACTTTGGTGCATTCTGAATTGCAGTGTGAGATATCTTCCAATTATGATAACATACAGACAGCATAGCAGTGTGGCCTTACAATTGCTAGTAAATGGGAGAACCAGACACCATTGAAGAGTTAATGCAGTATCCTATGAGCCATGTGCCTTGCAGCATTGCAACGGCTGATCTATTCTTGGCAAGAACGGATAAGTCCAAGGGATTCCATTACATTGTGAAGGAACTGGATGACGCACCTAATATTTCTGAAGATGGATCCACCATTCTCGTCCAAGATGGCAATGCATTGTTTTCATTCAATGACAAACATACTAGCCAACTTCAGGCTCATTGCAGACAATATCTTTGGTGCGATGCCCCAAGGTGACTTCATATTTAGCACTGTTATGTACCATGAAGAGTCAATCAAGCAAATGGAGCTGGAAATGCGTGGTGCTTCAAGTTCAGAAAAAACTCATCATAAGTGGGCCTATGACAAAAACGCCAGTAGACTGGAAAACGTTTTTGACAAATGCAGAAAACAAGAAACAACTGGTGGGGGTGATCAGCAGTGTATGGTCCTCTTCAACCTTTGCCATCAAGTTGGTGAACCGAAAGGTAATACTCGTATCAGAAGGACAGGGTTACTTACTTCAAAGTAGAGATGGAGAGATCATTGAAAAAGTGCTCCTGCACAATCTGACCTCTGACCAAGAAGAAACAGACACAAGGATTATTCTATACTGTATACACGTTCAGGTTCTAGGATATGCCACAGTCAGAATACGTTCACCTGACACAGACGTTTTCTTCATTGCATTGCATTATGCATTGACGTTGGACATTAAAATTCTATTTGACACTGGCTCTGGAAACCGTAGGCGCCTTTTGAATGTATCTGAGCTGGCCAGTGAACTGGGACAACCAGATGTGCACAGCACTTCTTGGACTCCAATCCTTTACACATTGTGATTCTACCAGTACTTCCAAAGGCAAAGGCAAAGTGCGACAAATAAGACTACTTGAGAAAACAGAGAAATACCAGAAGATTCTAGGTGCCCTAGGTGACCACTGGGATGTTTCTGAAACTCTTGACAAGTAACTTGAGGCATTCACATGTGCAATGTATGGTTGCCTCCCTGCAAGAAGTCCCTTGTTCAACACATACACTGAGCAAACTACCAGGTCGCCATTTGGAAAAGACCTCGCATTGCGTTCAGGATGGTCACGCCGACGCAGTCCCCGTTTATATGAACACGGCGCGTCTCTGCTCCCGTGTGGTCCAACGTCATCTCCATCAGTGCGAGGTACCACGTCCTGTCGCCCAGGTTCACACGCGTCGGGAGAGGTACCGTGACCTCTAGAGGCTGGTCGGGGGTCGTCTCAGCGAATATGTACATCTCACTGGTCCACGATTTGGTCGTAGGGGATCCAGGAGTTGATCTCTCTCTCTCTCTTATGCGATAGACATCTCTATCAGCGTAGGGATGACGTCAGACGCTATATGGGAGAATTTTCGCACTCCAGTCACCACCACCTTGCCCGTCGCGAAGACGTTGAAGTGAGCACGACGGTGCGGAGCATCAGAGCGTTGTGTAGCTCGGGCTCGCACGTGGACCCGGGTCATGAGGGCGTGGACGCCGTTTAGACTCCAGGCGTGTCCCACATTGGCCGCCAGGCGTCATCGTCCAGGACTTGCAACGCCGTGACTCTCAAATCCGTACCCGGCCTTTGCACTAGGCTTCCAGTGCAGGTGTCAGTGGCCCGTGTTCTCCTCTGCGGCTGCAGCTCAAGAGGGCGGCGGCCGTGGGTGGTCGGAAGGCAGGGAGGTTAGGCGGCGGCGGGCTCAGAGGGCGACGGGCTTGGGCGACGGGGGAGGACGCAGGCGTCAGGGGCACAGTTCTACTGTTGGCGTCCAGCTTTGTACAGGCACCACTTTATAGCCTTTTTCTCCTTTGCTCGGGAGTAAGACATGGCTTCAGCAGTTTGCGGGGGAGATAAGTCTCTAAGGAGTATGGTGACTTCTTCGCCGGGCTGCAGGGTGACGACTCCCGACGGGCCCGCTTGGTGGGCGGCTTGGTGGCAGGGGCGGCAGGGGCAGCGGGAGCAGGAACAGGATCAGCAGGGCACGGGGTGGTCACTGTTTCACGCCGGCACTGTGCTGAGAGGGCGCGAAGCCCGGCGAAAGGTGTGCAGGGGCTGGGAACGGTGGTCACGGCGGAGGCGTTGGTGAATAGTAGCATAGAACCCCCGACCCTCTTATTTTTTAAACGTAGGGCACTGGTCACTCAATATTACACCATTCTCCTAGGAGAGTGGGGCCACGCGTTCCACTGGGGGTGGGCACCGACTCCCCACCCATCCATCATCTGTCATACATGACAGGCGGCCCTCGAGATTGACGGATGACTCCCTACCCATCCATCATCTGTGACACTTGACAGATGATCCTTGAGATTTGATTAATGGCTTTTTTCTATAATTTTTCTGGTGGGCGACCAGCTCCGTCTTGACAGGTGATGGATGGGGCTGTCATGATTGACAGGGCTGTCATGGCTGTCATGAGCTGGGGTCTGTAGTCATTTGCTCTCTTGCTGTCGAGAAGGAAGGGTGTACAGATTTGAGACTGCGTTTTATATAAGACACCAGCACCTCCCCCAACCATGACCACCCCTCGTTGTGCACACACCCACCACCACCCATCCAAACCTGTCAAAACGGTGAGGTGTGTGATTTGAGGCATAAGCTGAAAACAACCTTAACCTTAACCCTCGTCACTTCCCACCCCCCACCAACCACCACCACACCCAACCTGTCAAAACGATGATGAGTGACCCACCACGGCGGCGGCCGCCGCCGTGGTCGCCGCCACCGCCGCCTGTCAATCACACGACAATCACCCCGTCCATCACCTGTCAAACTTGACAGGTACCACTTGACTTAATGACCTCTCTTATCTTTTTAATTACTTTGTCCTATCAAGAAAACATACTACTTCTACTATACATTATGGAAGCATGATTGTGAAAAATAGTGCATTACTTCATCACTTCATAAAACCTCATCACTTATGATATGAATGGAATATATTTGGTAGTGAATTATATAATTGTTCCGAAAGTAAAACTTTCAAGATGTTTGACTTTTTGCTCGCAGAAAACAAAATTTTGGGTTGCATCAACGCAGAGCAAATAAAAAATGACGAAAAGCACAAAGG
>CM032669.1:11168256-11189790 GCA_019095985.1 Streblospio benedicti
TACACTATAGTACATTGTAGACTAAATAGTAATAAAAATTATTTGATACCGGTTGTTACATTCAGTTTGTTCTATTTAAAGGGGGCATAAAGGATAAATTATGTATTTTTTAACAAAACGTGTTATCTAATAATGTTTTATATCAAATTAAATGATATGTCATTTCTGATGTAACTGTCCATCATTTTTATGTTACAAAACCGAATTTTATTAATAATTTGACTTTAAAGTAAAAACCATTCAGGCCACCTTGATTTTCTATGATTTTTGTTATGTTCTAGAAATAGCCTCTATGACGTCATGAAAGGGATACTTTGGGAAAGACCCTACAGCATCCTGTACAAACTCTTAGAATTCCTTGCAATAAGTTCAGCCTCTATTCTCAGCCCACACCCCTGATAAAAATATTTTATTACTACACATATAATCTACAGAAATATGCGTTTCCAACCATATTAATTATAAAAATTTAGTAGCATGTTTTATTACTAAACTTTGAGGGTCAAAAATGGGCATTCTATGCTTAATCTAGGCCTATCTTGCCGAAGACAGTATCATTTATATTATGGAACCAAGAAACTACACACTGTCTTGTATTAGAATGTTAATGAAATGCATTATATAATGTTCTGAAATATGTTTTTTGGGTCATATTCAACAGCTGCACACAACATACAAGACCACATCTATCTGTCGTAATGTAGACATATAGATCTATATTATTATATAGTCTAGCGCTGTCGGATCATTGGTTAGAGTAAAAGTGTCCTTGGAATCTGCTCATAAATCAGCCCAATACCTCTGCTAGAATTATTTCATAATTATATGTGTAATCTACATAAGTATGCGTCTCCAACCATACCAATTGTTAAACAGTTGTAACAGATTTTTTTTTATCAAACTTTGATAATCAAAATGTGGATATTCTCGATGATCAATTTGACAGACAACACCTCCGCTAGCATTCAGTGACAAAAACCCCACACAGAAATTGGATGATATATTAGTTATTAGTTGTTGTATTAATATATAACTTTGATGGCAATAATCTGTAGTAATATGCGATTCTATCCATATGTATAAGTCTATATAATTATCTAAACTAAATAGTTAATTTTGAGCATTGATCTTGTGCATCGTGAAATTTCACAGGTGAAATGAGGCCGTGGGACTTGTCGAGTGCAATGCATGTGATTGATCCTCAAAATAAACTATTCAGTTTTAACAATTACCTAAAGTTATGTATATGAATGGAATCGCATATTACTGTAGATTATTTCCATGAAAGTTATATACCAATACGACAATTTATGACAGAGATATGATCCGATATCTGTATGGAATTTTTGTTTTGTCAAATGCTACTTCGAACATGCTGTCAAATTCCTCTTTGTTGCGTCGTGTAGACAAATAGCACCTTCAATAGACTTTCCCTGTGGTGGATTTTTATAAATGCTTTCATTTCAACATAATCCATAAAATATGACATTTCCCCAACAAATTTCTTCTCGTACGTACTTTCCATTGTACACAAACAGAGTACTGTCCCGTTCATGACGTCACGTTTGGTGATTCCCTTGTTAGGTATCCATAGCAAATTTTACAACTACACGATTGATTACGAGCATCCTTTATCCGCCCTTTAAATCACACGAGTAATGGCTACAACATGAGTATATATATGTTACAGTAAATCTGTGAAATCAGGGATTTCGTGACATTCCTAAAATTTTCAGGGAATTCATGAATTCACTAAAATCTCTAGGGATTTCATGAACTTACCGACATGACACTAGTTATTTTATGAAATCCCTGAAAGGCATTTTGATATTTCAGTGTCTGTTTCTTTAGTCAAACATTGCAAAATGTCTCAGATGCAATGTTTTGTAAGGAACTTTATTTATTGGTTATCATATACATTCAGTGCAACATAAGTATCACAATTTTTAAAATTCTATTACAACACATTTTTACTTGATGATATCATAGAAACGTGGTATAAAAGCTTTTAAAAAGCAGCCAATGTTCATCAAAGCCAGTTCCCCCCATAGGCAGATCCAGGGGGGGAGCAGGGGGCGCGCCCCCCCCCCCCTTTTCCCACCAAAATACATCATTTTCATAGGGTTTTTCATGAAATCACGTAAGTGCGCCCCCTCTTTTCCTTAAGTGCGCCCCCCCTTTTCCGAAAAGCTGGATCTGCCTATGCCCCCCGCCAACATTGTCCAGGCTTTCCATGAAACATTATAAGTTGAGGCCACAACACCTTGTCCTTGAGCTCTGTGATGACTTGGGCTACCATGACCAGTGGCAATGTGTCTTCTATATTGGCATAATAGATTGGACGGTCTTCTGGTGACTTTCTCTTTTTAATGAGCTTCTGCACATCACCACATGTAAGAACTTCATATTTATTGAGGATTTTTTCAGGTCTTCTATGGTCTTGTAGTACACCTCTTTGGGGATAAGATGCTTTTGACACTGAAGGTTGTGCCATCTTGACTGATAGGCAAGAATGAACTGGTTTAGCATGACTTACACACCCATTATATAGCCATAAATTGTGAAAGCAAGGTGGGAAAATATTTGTAACTGTTATAACAACAGCTCATTGAAGAAAGGCTTCACAGTCTTCCTAAAATGTGTCAGTAATTACAGAATTGATATACAGTGGATTGGATGTTCAACCCACTGTAGGTGATGTTTAATAGCAATACATTTTTTCATCTAGTGGGTTGCATGTTGGCGTATGAATACATTGGTGGATGAATATTTGGTGGTGATTTGGCTAAAAACGAATACCCGTTGACTAGCATACAAGGTCAATTAGCATACAAAATTTCGAGTCAATGAGCATACATGTAGAGGTCAATTTGCATACATGTATAAGTTAACTAGCATACTAGCAAAAGTCAACCAGCATACATGTAAAAGTTAACTAGCATATTATAAAAAAATCAAGGAGCATACATTTGAAATCAATGTATTTGGTGCATTTTGTGTTGCCAATATACACTTTTATTACTTGTGAGGTATTGCAATTACTTTTTACGCATGAAAAATGGAATGAAGTTGGATTTTAGAATGAATTTTATTGCATTTTTATATTCACACATGTATTACAACCTAATCATGTATTACAAACTAATCATGGACACTTGCGGGTAGAAAAATTATTACATTTTTTTAGTGATTACAGTAATATAACAGTAATATATAACCAGACATAACCAATGAATTTAGTCACAAAGCATATGCTTTGGAGGGCCATTCAAACTTGCACATGCGGTTAACAATTGTTTTGCAGTCAAATCACCCGAAGATAATTTTTCGTACAATTCATTGAGCTTTCCTTGTATTTCCTTTGTTTTTTTTTCGTTGGTAACGCTGGATTGTTCCTTCTGTAACATATCTGCACGTGTATGTCACATCCTGAGATTCTTCAAACAAAATGAGAATAACTTTATACAAGTTGGGCTTATTATTGCCACTACCTGTTCTCACTTTCATATTGAGTCTGTTGTGAAAGCCTTCACAGTCATTGTTTGTACGAAACACTCTTTTGTAGACTGTCCACATGGACGTAGGAAAGCTTGATCCAGTTATCCACTGGGCGTTAACGTACTCTAATAATTTTACAAGTGGTGGTGTCAAATCATCACTTTTTAATTGCTGGAAAATAGTGGGTATCCACTCAGCTGGTAAAAAGGGCAATGCCATTATTTTCCTAATAAATCTATTCATGGCATATTTTCTACAAAATGCCTTTTGGAGGCCAAGTTCTTGGACTTTCCTGAATATTGCCTGATTCCAATAAAATAGGCATCCATGGTGCTCAATATTTCAAAACTCTTTTTTTGCTGCACTCCACACGGCATTTTCAAAGTCTTCTGTAATTGATTTCACATTAATGTTGGGTGCCAGACTCTTAATTTCTTTAAAAATTGCTCTGTAGTCTGCAGTTCTCTTACCAGACATCATAACAAACAACAGTGGTATCTGCTTAATATGGTCACCTGATCGCACAAATGCGTGAATATTCCACATTTGTAGAAATGGTTTTTGTGCAACAAAAAAAGTGCCATCTACAAACCAATTTTTAACTTTAACCAGCAGTTTTAGTTGGTGTTGTGATGCAAACAGTAGATGGCGTCTACCATTTACCTCCACATCAGATAAAAGAAAATTCTCTGGGATAAAGTTATGATTGAGATCAAAATCTAAATTCCGCGGGTGTTTGGGTTTTCCAAACTGTCGTTTTCTATTTAAATTATGAGCTAAATACTCTGTAGGTGGAAGTGGGCAGACATCGTCTGGATTTAGATGGTCTCTCACCACCTGGTTCACTATAGACTTAGCCGATGCAAACGGTTGCTGTGCTGTCGCACTGGACGCTGCTGCCTTTATTTTTAATACAATGCCTGATCCTATTATAGGCTCACATGTGTGAGCCCTTTTTCCAATGGTGAATAAGTCCCCATTTTGGGTCACTCGGGCAATGCAACCCTTGTTTTTCTTATCACATATCCAATATGTTTTTGCCGTTTTTTTTATGGCACACTACAAAACTATAGCCATTAGAGTTTGATAATTTGCTCTGACCACGTTCAGAACTTTTCTCTATTACTTCCCACTGTATACTTGGCGGTTCTACAGAAATTTCATTTGGCATTGCTGTTGTTTGCAAGGAAGATTCTCCTTGCTGTCTTTAGGATCAACAATTGGTGGCGATTTGGGGTAGTCACATGGGTAGCTCAGAGGGGATCCTTGAGGAATATCTGGGGTGACACGTGAGTTGACTGGTGGAGTGACAGGCACATCTCGTTGCTGTATGTCTGGTGCCTGTACAATCTAATAAATAGATAATTAATCCATATCAATAACTGATTATTGCTAACCAGTGTTTCGCATATAACATTAACTATTCACTATTTGTCAATAAGTAGTCGGGTGTAGAGAGTTGTATGTATGATATTCTTACCTGTGACATGTACTGCTATGTATTCATTTTATTATTTTTTTTTCAGTTAGTTCTTATGTAATGTGGACTTTTAGTCTGATACAAATAATTAATTAAAATATAGAGTCCCGTTGGGTATGAACTTTTCACTTCCCATTTCACTTAGAACCAAACCGATTGCTCCGTAAACCTACGTATGAATTAAATTACTGGTTTATTTGAGACTTACCGATTAGCAGGTTATGGAGAATGATGAGGTACTTAAAATGGTTCCATTTGAAGTAATCAATTGCTTGATTACGCCACTCTCCTATGATACCCTCACCATCTCCATTTCTTATCATTACACGGTGGACCATGTCAAGCAGACCCCTATGGTATAGGGTTTTAATCTCGCAGCTACTGTTGTTGCACCTTATTGTTGCCGATTCCATGCGTCTTCGGCAGATGCAGTTAGGAGAAGCACTGTAATTGCTTGAACATAATGCAGAGGAAAACCAAATGTCTTCCCCTTTGTAGCCAACACAGTCTTGGTGGTACCAGCGCACTTCACACCTGAAGTAAAAAATATAAAATGAAGACACCTATGTACTTTTATGTTATAAAAAGCGGATGCATATAAACAAATAATAACATAATTAAATTGTGAATTCAATTTCAAAACATGATTTGTTAATTCATGGATAAATTTGGCGTGGACTCAATGAATTATTACAGCCACAAGGTTAATAGGACTTTAAGACAGGATTGTTTATTACTGGACAGACCTACGCTCCAAATTTCATACGTTGACTACCAATTATGTTGGATCACAATCAGGCGTCAGGGAATTCCTTTTGCGGTCGCCAGCCTGCCCAGGAAGGTGCATATCAAATTCGGCAGGTGATGTTTAATACACACCTGCCATTTTGGCTGGTAGGTTATGGTCGCAAAATTAGTGTTGACATGCACCGATTACATTTTCTTGGAATCTTACTTTGTCTCCAAAAGTGTACACTAGAATGCTTCTAGAACCCGAATTTCGCAAAAATATTCTGGGGAGACTTGCCCAAAGACGCCCCTAGTTTCCCTTCGTGCCTACGGAGCTCAATAGTTGAGCCTATTATTGTACTCCTTGACTGGTGCTTCTAATATCTCACCTGCCCTGATTTGGCTGGTGCTCCTTACTTTTGGCAGGTGATTTGCAAAAGTCAGCTGCAATAGCAGCTGGTAGTCAATGAAACGAGAGGAATTCCCTGAGGTTTCATCCTGGTAATGAATATTCTTACTGTATATTGCAGCACTCAACCATTGGTCTTCCCTTTCTACCAGTTTTGCAATTACAATATACCGCGATTTCAATTTCCGCATCGATGATTGCAGTCACCTTGGTCATCGAGGGCTGTATCCAGAAATATGCTGCAAAGTAAAAATTAAAATAATGAAACCGAAGTGTGACCTTTGGTTCATTGTAATAAGCAATATTATAAATGGATATACATGTAGTATTGGTTGTACAATATGCGCATACAGCACTGAATTCCGAGACCACCAATTCTTTGCAATGGAGCAGATACATATGTGAGGCCTTAATGTCGATATCACCATTGTCATCAGAGTAAAGGCAATTCATTACAGTTCACTCCGATGGGCTAATAAGAGAATTTTCTCTTACCGACTATTTTTTCTGCAATGCTTTCCAGCACTTGTTGCTTGTTTCCTACAAAATTAGGAGTGCTGGTAATGCTGTCCATTTCCAACAGCTCCATGCCCACTTTTACCACCAATCCCTCCGTACTCACATGGAGCAATCGCTCCATGTCATTGAATGACTTTGAGGTTTTTCCCTCTCCAATGTTGATGCCTAAAATCTTGGCAAAATTGGCCAGCGTGCCTCTTTCCGCAACTTTTTCTTGCCGGTACACCTATGTTGAGCATTCTCTTATGAAACTCGCCTGGAGTGTGGATAATCCCTGCCAGGCGGTCTGTTGGCTTCGCACATTTCTTTCAGTTGAACAGTAGTGTTCATTCTTTCCATGGTAAGCCCATCACCATGGAAAAGAGTGCCCGGCGAACTATTTGTCTCACTGTCATGAAAGGGCAAATATTGGTGCAAGTTGCACAGAATTTCGCACATCTCGTTGCCTGATGGGTTTATCAGTTGAAGTCCAAGACTAATGATATCAAACTTTTTGCACATTTTCTCTTTATTTGGGAAAGCGGGATGGCTGTAATAACATCCCTCAAAGCACGTCAAATTGTTTAATAAAATTTCCTGAACTATGGCTTCGGCATAGTCCATCCGCCTATCTAGGTATGTCATGTTCGGTAGGATTTCTTTCAGTGGGACATTGGAAGGCAGTGGATATTTCACTTCATCTTGGTCGGGATTATCATAAGATGCTCTGTTTTTCAAGGAATTAGGGAGCCAAAAATTAAGGTTAGTCAGTGAAAAGTGAGGGAATTTTATTTCATCCTTCTTTTGGCAACCATGCATGTTTTTTTAGGAAGTATTTCACTTCATGTCTCTTCAAACAGGCCTGATACGTTTCTCTTATTATCACGCATTTTTAGAGCATGCTAACCACTGAAAGTTGTTAAGGTGTGATGAGAAAAGCCACATAGAAGAAATATCCATACTCGAGCTTATGAATTGTATGTTATAATTGAATAAAGTAAAACCGTAAAGTAACCTGGTTGATGTGGGCAAATTTCCTCTTGTTGTTACGGATCCAAGTAACGCATTGTACAGGATGGGAAAGGAGCTTCTCATCTCATTTAGTATCTTCTCCCAAGAAAATTCCTGTAAGCTTTTTAAATCGAAAGATTTGCTAAATTCACCTTGTTTGTAATTATTGACTTCCTTTCTGACCTAAATTTAAGGAAAAAATTACATCATTAGAATTAAATGGTTTGTCATGGCAATGGCACACTGCACAAGCAAAACAAGTAAAGTTCAGAAAAAGCATGGAAAAGTAAACCATATTCGTGATGGAGGATGTTGGTTATTTACTTATAGACCTGTACATATAGCCATTCGCCCAGTTAGGCGGAATTTTCATCATGGCTGGTAACTTAAGAAATACTTATCATTCCCAGCATTTACTACTCGAAACAAATAAAACTAATTTTAGCACATCTTCTAGCGTTACTTGCATGGACCGCTATTCCATTGATTTCAGTGACAGTCCTAAAGTTATAATAGTCAGGCTAACCACTAAATATTAAAGTAGAATATGTAGAACTACAAATTTACATATAGAATTACAGACTTTCCCTTTCTTTTATTGTATAATCTTTTGGCAGCTCCAGCATAATCATATCTACTTAATGAATCATATATTCTTCCAGGTATAGTATCCTGACAAAAATTTACACGGAAAAAGCTGTATAAACTTTATTTGACTTAATAAGTTTTGCATTAATAATTAAAAATAAAAATGCACAGACTAATAAATTACCATTTTTATGATTCTTACTTTCCATGTACACACTGGTACATAAGGCACTCATCATTATTGTCAGTTTTAATTTGGCCTCTAACCCCCCCATTCTATTGATGCCGCCGGCATGAGACACCGCGCTTGTTTTTTGCCATACCGCGCTTGTTTTTCGCTTTTTGCAAGTGGGTTTTCCAACCTGGCGGGGGTCATACCGTGCTGATGTCGCCCACGGTGTATTTGAAGTCACCGACGGACCCCGCCCACGGTTCTTTGAAGCCGCCGACGAACAGTGCATTTAGGCCGCCGGCGATGCTTTGAACCCCGCCTACGGTGTTAGGCCGCCGGCCATGTCTAGAGGTGGGCCGCCGGCAATGTCAGTGAGACCCCGCATATGGTGTTTAAGGCCGCCGGCGGTGTTTAGAGGTGGGCCGTCGGCGATGTCCAGCGGTGTCAGTGAGACCCCGCCTACGGTGAATTTATGCCGTCGACGATGTATAGCGGTGTCAGTGAGACCCCGCCTACAGTGCATATATGCAGTCGGCGATGTATAGCGGTGTCGGTGAGATCAAAGGAAATCAATAGAACCCCCAACCTCGCAGACGGTGTGGGCCTTGACGGTATCCTGCGACTTCTTAGGAGAAGTCGCCAGAAAAGTGGCTGCGGCGTGGCTTTTTGGCCCGACGATGTACTGCGGTGTCCCCTTTGTACCGGAGGCCCCAGGGTGGCATTAGTGGAATGACTTCTTTATGCCGGTCTTGCTCGTTGGAGGTGTTAAACAAAAATATTCAAGAATATTCAAAAAACCCACAAATGCTATTTTTAGTCACAAAATATTTACAAAAACACGTTCCGCCGACGTACTATGCCGTAGGCTTATGCATGATAGTGGTCAAGTACAGTGTTGTTTCATAACTTTAACAATTAAATATTCTTTTCTACGGCTGTATTATTACTAATCTGAAACGTTTTTGTTCTAAAGATCAATTTTTGATCTTAATTTTTATTTAACGTTTTCGAGCTCCTGAAGGCTCCTTTTAAAAATATAACACCAAAAGAAATGAAGAACAGGTAAAATTATACAGTGTAAGATCATCAGTTTAACAATAATAACAATGCAGTACCTACTTAACAGATTAAGACAAATCCTTATAATAGATTATGATATACATTACAACACAACATGGAGATTTAACAATATTATATTTAAGGACCAGGTAATTGATTAGTAAATATTATTCTATTGAAGGCTGGTTGATAATGGTCAAGTTTCGAATCAAGCATAATGTCCTTTGTACACGATATTTTCCTGGTTGCAGTTCCCTTTGCCTTGACTAGTATGTACAACACAGTCCTGTCTGTTACATTTGTTTCCACTGTTCAGTCCAGGCAGCAGAGATCTTATGCTCATGCCAGATCTTTCCACTACTTTTATACTTATTCCTCCATTGCCTCTGCTGTCTTCTGCCACTTACATCAGTTGTTTGATTAGAACACTGTTGGGGGGGGGGGGGGGGCAGAACATGACTGTATCGTGAGGTTTGTACCATGCAACTTTGCTAATGTCCTTTTTCTTCTTTCGTTCATCAAGCTTGTAATTCTTTGGTATATATAGTGGACTTACCCCTATTTCATCGTTTTTGGTTTGTTTTTTGTACACCTTTATCGCACTTTTCACTATTTCCAGTCTGTCTCTATGTGGGTAGCCACTTTCCTTCATCCTCACACAAAACTCGCTCAAGAAATCGTTTTTCAATGTCAATATATCACTCAAGAAAGCAATATATCATGTGCAACACACCAGCAGTTGTTAAATTTGAATATGGGACCCAGGAAGAAGTATTTTTGACACCATAAGAAAAGCAAGAACTGCCAAATTGTTCAACAACTTTTAGAATTCAATGTCAATTCCGCTTGTTGTATACCTTAAGAATTACAGTACAGCATATCTTCATATTGGATTTAAAATGACCCATCAGTATGGTGTCCATGGGTAATGCTTAAGGTGTAGAGAATAACGAACCACTTGCTATATAATGTAAAATATTTATTATGTTCAACTAATTTAAACAGAAAATGACATTGTCACATAGTTTAATCAGAACTGAATTAGGTGGTTTTGCAATCTAATATGAAATATTTTTCTATGAATATCTATGGCACATTAGATTGCAAAACCACCAAATTCAGTTCTGATCAATTCATAGAAAAATATTTTCTAGTTCCAAGAGGATGTTCCATGATCATTTTACATTTCATTTATACCGAGTATTTTCCATTATGTTTACGTTATATTGACATTGTATATAGAAATGAATCAAAACAATATATATTAGAGAATTCGTGTCACACACCCATATCACACAAACCGCATGATAACATAAGATATCAGATAGTTAATAATTCACCTTATTTGGTTTATTATTTGGTATTCGGTATTCTAGTAATAATTACTAAGTTCTACTACAATACTGCATACTCTAAACAAACATTTATTTTTCATAATAAAGCAATGGCAGATGATTACATGACCACTAAAAATGCAAGTGACCACAAAAGGATAGAAGTTGGTCCACTTTGCAACCAATATATCTTATAATAGTAAATGTAATTGATAACAGTCCCATGCATACATCCAATGAAATATATGAAATATCTTATTTTGATTCCATATAGCAAACCGAATTGAATTTGAAATATAAGAATCGATAAATTATTGGCAATAAACATATATATATGTTTATAAATATAAACAATAAATTACATAATACATACGGAATGTATATAATTAAAAGGCAATTGCCACTTGTAGGAGTAACAAATAAGCGCAGCAGATTTATAAAATTGTATAAAATTATATATATGAAAGATATTTAAGGAGCTGATCTCCATGAAACAATAAACATAAACAATTTAAAACAAAACTATTAATATGATGTTCAAAACCCACGNTTTCGCCACTACAGCTCTCATACGTTTGGGCATGGACTGATTTAGCTTGACCCAGTGTTAAGAAAGGATCTTCATGTTTATAAGACATTCAATTACTGTGATAACAGTACCATATTAAAATCACATTTATACAATCAAATTGAAAATAATTACTCTTACAAAATTCTTAAAATCAACTATAAATTTCGTATTATTCATTTACATATTACTTTCGAGAGTAACAGTTGGTATCCGTATCTATTCCCAGCGATATTGCATTTAAATGACTATAAGATAATGCGGAATGTTAAATAGATTATTTTAGAACATTAGTCATTAAATTATCATTTACCTGTACCACCTTGATGCCGTACTGTGGTGAAGGCCGAGCATCCGCCCAATCTCTCGGAAAGTATATCCTTGCTGGCACAGTGTCGCTATGCGCACTTTCTCATCCTCCGTTTTTTCGCTACATGCAACTGTACGGCCCATGTTTCTGTGTGTGACCCAATACCACTTGGATCTCCTTATATAGCACGATGGCTTGGTGTACGCAAGTCACGTGCTTTAGTGTACAAAATGTGTATGTCATAGTGATATGCATGTGTTCCAAGTCTTGAAAATAGACACGATGTTGGTGGATATACCAGTTAGTTTATGACGGACTACCACTATGTATAAAACTGCTGAAGATGCAATTGAGGGGTTGATTTATTTCAGCTATGATATAACACATGACATAAAAGAACGGATGATAATCTAATTTATATTGACCATCAAAGGTCCATCATGTTGATAAATATATGTTATTAAACATTATTACCTTAGGAGACATTTTTTAGCAAATTAAACGATTAACACCTATGTGGCCAATTTTAAATTCTGCTTCATGCCCAAGTTTGTAAAACATTCACGATGAAGCTTTAACAGCACGTGCTATAATGAAATCAGCATATATTATGTTAACAGATGCATAGCAGTAGTCATTTTCGAGTCCGTTGTATACCGCAGATTAGCTTTAATTGGACAGGTGTGGAAGCTATAGTTAGCAACTAAACACATGTTGTGTATGGGTTTATTTTTATAGCATTCACTTAGGAATCAGGCACAGTTTACAGATGCTCATATTTTACCTATTTGACTTCCATTTGGCTTTGCAAATGATTGCGCCAAATTAAATAGGTAAAATATGAGCATCTGTAATTTGGCGCAATCATTTACAAAGCCAAATGGAAGTCAAAGTTAATTACTCTATAATGACAACAAGCTGCAAATATGTCAAACTGTCAAATTTCAACAGAATAAAGAACTAAACTTGATTTGTGTGATGTGTGAACAGAGCCCTGATAAGCACAATTGAATTTTGTACTCTCATCTTCACGATGTTTGCGCTGTTCCTAACTTGCACGTTGGTGGATCTGGCTGTTAGTCGGCAGGGCCCCAGATTGAGGCATCACACCGACGGGTTGTGCGCATTATGGTTGGTAGTGCGCGATGAGCCGACTCTTGAAGGATGCTGCAGAGTCAGCTGATGCGATGGAATCAGGGGTACTGTTCCACTCGATGATGGTGCGAGTCACAAAAGAGGACTTCAACTCGTTTGTGTTTGACCTTAGTGTCTCTAGCTTTCGCGAGTTAGTGTCTTTGCCCCTGGCTGGTCATTTCCAGTAATTAAGATTAATATCAGTCATAGGCACCACCACCTGACCATGGAAAATCTTATACATAAATGCCAGCCTCTGGATTCAGCGTCTGGTTTCCAATGGTTCAAGTTTGAGTTGTGCCAGCATAGATGTGACGCTAGCAGTTCGGGAGTATGATGACAGGACCCACCAGGCAGCTGAGCATTGTACTTTCTCAAGCTTAGATGAGTTGTTCTTGGTGTGGGGGTCCCAGATGATGGAAGCATACTCCATGCCCGACCGCACCAGGGCAATGTAGGCCAGCTTCTTGCACTTAGCTGGTGCGCCCCGGAGATTGCGGCGTATGAAGCCTAATTTAAGCGACGCCTTGGCTGCTACTTGATCGATGTGGTGGTCCCATTTCAGGTCGTGGTTGAGATAGACACCAAGATACTTCTCGCTGGTGACGGATCCTAGGATGGTGCCGCACAGCTGGTACATGTGAGTAAGGATGCTTCTCCCTCTCCCAATGTGCATCATGTAGCATTTAGATGGGTTGAAGACCCTACCCCAAGACTTCACTCATGACTCCAGTCTTGAGAGGTCCTGTTGTAAAGCTACTTGGTCTTCGATGCTGTGGATAACTCGGTACACCAGGGCGTCATCAGCGAAGAGCCTCACAGTGATACTAGGGTCAACGACGGATGGCATGTCGTTTATGTGCAGTAGAAATAGCAGTCGTCCCAGTACGGTACCTTGCGGTACTCCTGACATAACCGGGGAATACTCTGACTTAGTCCCGTCACAGAGAACAAGCTGGCGGCGGTCAATCAAGAAGGACTCAATCCAACTTAGCACATTTCCATAAAGGCGTAGCTTGTTCAGTAAGCGTTTGTGAGGCACGGTGTCAAATGCCTTGCTAAAGTCGAGTATTCCAATGTCAACCTGGCGTTTGGCATCCCGGTGCTGGAGTAGCTCGTGTGTGGTGAGGAGGAGTTGTGATTCACAGGAATGGCCCTTCCAGAACCCATGGTTAACAGGTGTAAGTAAGCCCTTGTCGTCCAGATGCCCTCGGATGTGCGTGCACAGTATGTGCTCTGTTAACTTGCAGACAATACAAGTTAGGGACACCGGACGATAGTTTGCTGGGTCATTTCTTCCTCCCTTCTTGAACACGGGGGTCACCCATGCATCTCTCTACACGTTGGGAAGTCGACCTTGGCTAAGCGTCTGGCGGATGATGATGGTCACCACGGGCTTTATGTCATCTGCCAGTTCTTTTAGCAGTCGAGTAGGTATCTCATCAGGACCTGAAGCTTTACCTGGGTTGAGATTCTTCAATAGCTTGAGTACGCCCGCTTCAGTGACATGCAGAGGGTCATGCAGGGGGTATGAGGGGCCATCCAGGCTGATATCGGATGTATTATATATGTGTATTATATGGAAACATCACTGTTTCAATGGAAAATAGTCAAGCAAGGATGTGATTTCAATTCACCAACTATAGAGTAAAGTATTCAGAAAAGTAGATAAGATATAACCATGTGTACATCAACTAGGGTATAAAACATGTTGCAAGAACCCCATCTAATGGCTATTTACTTCTTGACGGGAGTGTACTTAAACTTCCAATGAATGACAAAGTTGATCTTGTAGGTGGGGAGGATGTTTTCTTCTTCAATCATGTCAAACAGGGACAAGCTATTCGTCAGGAGAAAACTCAGGACAAAAAGCAGAAATTGATGCCAATATAGTGGTCAACCAGTTAAAGGATAATTTTAATTTTCACTTATGTATTTTTCAAGATTTGCCAATGAGTCTGGTTTGTGAAGCACATCTATGTGAACAAACCTAGGTCTTTTTGTGCCGGATTTTTTGTCCAATTTTTTTCTATTATTCCTACGTAGTTGGGTCAAATTTGACCAGTTTTATTTTCATTTGTTGACTTTCTTCCTAAAGTGGCCCAACAGGCTGTCACATTGTAGCAACCATTTGTTGCCAGACAAGTGCACTTTTCTGGAAATAAAGTAACCAAATGCATTTTGTTATTGTTACCAATACCGTCTACAACAAAACATATTTTTTCTGGTACAAAAGAAATACCATTATTTTTCCATCTCGAGATGTTCAATGAGGTTCATTGGCTATGTAAGAATCCACAATGACAGGTTCTTGATTTACTTGTTCATCAGCAGGTTCATTGGCCACATAAGGATCCACAATGACAGGTTCTTCATTTGACATGTTTTGTTTCGAAGATTTGATGTAATCACCAATATTCTCTGGTGGAATTACATATTTAAATCTTTTCCAATCTGATTTTTTTTTGTGGAAAGCGCACACTAAATCTGGGTGAACAGTCACAGATTTTGCATAATGTCCATCGTCTATCTCTAAACATTGTTCTATTTCCTTGAAACCCAGATTCATATAATAATAGTAATGCTTTCAAATAATAGTTATATAAGATTCTAAGATTCTCATACGAGGATGTCTTAAGTCTCCACCAGGATCCCCTGTGCCCCATATCATGTAGTTTATCCAACAGTGATTCATGTCTAAGAATGTCAAATGCCTTTTTAACATCTAGGGCACATGATTATAAGGGAATATTCTTGTCCCTACATTCATTTATACTCTCGGTCACCAGGAAACTAGTACGAGTACAATATTTTCCCTCTGTGAAGCCCAACTGCAGGTAACTATTCTTAGCCACAGTGCTAATTTTCTGATGTGTATGGGCAATATTATCAAGAATTTTTCCTATGATGGGGGAGATTTTTTTTTTCCATTTACTGAGTCCCTTTTAATATGTGATATTTCACCGATTTAAAAAAAAAAGTCTCATAACAATGTCACATAACCAACCCAAAATTTGCATTTTGACTTGCTCAAACGATGAGAAACAGCTGGTTCGTGGTATTGGTTTGTGAATGTAAATGAAGTAACCACCATGCCAAAAATAGATAACGCACTGGTATGTACATGTATGGACAGTATTATTTTGTGTGTTCATATTGTCATACTCACACTGTGGCATTTATACATAAAAACTAAGTGAATCTTAATACCGCCTTGCATTAATTTTATCCTGACTGCCACGTATGTGCAACGCAACCTGTATTTTCCGAGTCATAATGGCTTGCTCTGACTATCCAGATGTAGTCGCAATGCATTTGGATGATTTAAAAAAAAATTGCCCACGGTTCGAAGTTCCTGTGCTTTTCAAGTTGTACCAATTAATACTACGTTGCTATACCATTGGCTAAATTGTTCCTTCAAAAATTGCTTGAAACTTGCATTCCCCGATACATCAAGTGGTTGAAGTGAGCCTGTGCATCCGGCTGGTACATAGATGATCTTTATATTGGCATCCTCAAATGCTGCTTTGACATCTGATGTTCGATGTGCGCAAAAACATCAAGCAAAACTAATCCTGCGTGATCATCAGCCAAGCCCAGCTCTTCCCTTTGCTTTTTGAAATAGGGGTCAAGCACATTCTTGACATATTGCAGTGGTGTTGACTCATTACACCAATGATTAGGCATGTGAGTAACGTCCCATCCAGCTGGAAATTTGTAACCAGGATGACACCTGTCAGTGGATTCCTGGTAGACCACCTGAGGAGGTAGAAGGTTGACCTTTGGGTGTGTTTGCCAGCACCATTGTTATTTGTCTTTTATTGTTAATGCCAGCAATTGGCACCTGAGATGCACCTGTGGGGTGCATTGTCCAGTTGGAAGTTGGTACAATGTTAACCCCTGTTTGATCAAAGTTAACAATCATGTTTTTAGGGATATTGTGTTCCTCAATAGCATTTTTTATCTTACCCAGAAATTCTTCTTTCAGAGGGGGGCATGGTTTCTGGTGGAGGCACTGCTCTGCAATCTTTGGTGCCCTTTCATTTGGTCCAGCCAAGTCTTCTTAAGAGTGACTATGCCCATGGTCTGCTGAGCTCAATGTGGCCCCCGTACTCCTGCAGCAGACCAAAATCTTTGTGCTTTAAAATGCCTTTGGCAGTTGCGATCACAATAGTAGAGGTTATAACTCCACCTGCCTCTCTTATTGATTTCAAATGTGAGGCAACTTGTTCATCAATAACATCGGGCACCAGCAACGAGCGGCCTCTCTTTGATGTTGGGAGCTCGCAGGTTTCCTCTTCAGGGGGGATTTGTATTCCTTGACCATGGTTCGGATGGTTGACTCATTTATAGTTTTTGCATTTGTTTAGTAAAATGCTTGGCAGCAGTGGAAGCTCCGTGGATGGCTCCATACTTACCCATTTTAAATCTATCCTCTGGCGTATATTTCCCATAGGATCCTCGTTTCCTTTTCTCACCTCTAGGAGCTAAAGGGTCATTCCCAGTCGCCTCCATTATGGCTGTGTTGGCTGCTACACACAAATCCTGTTTTGCTTTATCCTGCTCTTTGTTCGGGTCTGGTAATCCAGGAGTTGTAGGCAGTTTCTTAAGCCACTTTAACATTTTGATTTTAGAAAACTGTATAAAGGTACACACACTATGACATATGAACGAATAATGAATTTAGTGCTCTTCCTACAACATTGCTTATCATAACATTTTTCTTTTAAGTATATTTGTACCCAACCACAACTAGCTGTTTGTACAACATCTAACTTGTGTTAGACCGCAAAATATAACCAGCCGCAAAACATAACCAGTTACGTTTTGCGTCAACGCAAAACATAACCACACCCCCGAAAATGGACCTGGTGACGCAAAATATAACCACGCCGCAAAATATAACCACAGCAAATGTGCACTTTTTTCACATACAGTATTTTTGTTTTATTAGCCTACGACTGTATCAGATATATTTACTCGAGTCATCCAATGTTTAGTGCTTAGAATGGTCTAACTGGGGCATTTGGTAATGGTGCACTTGTAAATGGTTCTGTCTAATCATTATTGATTTTGATTAATTATATGCATTATACAATGCCTGTCAGTTCTCTGCCTACTCCAAAATTGGATACATATCTTTCGTTGAACATGTTCCTATTACAATATACACAGATGCAGACAGTTAACACTACACTATTTTGACGTCATCAATAGGCCTAAGCGGGGACCTCAAAACTTATGACTCGAAGCTTTTGACACTAGACCTTTGGAGAATGCTGAGACAGACCAGATTGGGATTCAAAACATCATAATGACCCACTGGTCTATTCACTAGGGTACCGCTGTGAAAGTTACCAGCAGTAATACAAGCAAAATGGGGGCACAGTCTGTGGGTTGAACCATTTTTCTCAAGATTACTTAGATCTTGCTTACAAAAAAACTAACCAGATATGTATTAGCTAATAATAGTGTGTATAATGTGCATAACGATGCTGAAAATGTGTCAAACTCTTCTTTAAGGCTATGTTCCACCAAGATTCTATACCCAAAGCACATACTCTGCGCACAGTTTCTAGGATTTTCTAGGCATTCGAATCTGTGAATCCGTTGAGAGATATCACCTATAAAAGCTCTAAAAGAAAGCAACAAGTCAGCTCAAAGACATGTGCATGATAGCGGCAGATTGTTGCCATAAACAAAACATTGTATCACGTAATAAATTTTACGCCTTCTTTAATTTATAAGCAATTCCCAGTTCATTTGAAATGAGTCACTTTATTAAAACAAAGTTTAATTTGAACATATATTTAATCAAAGTCATTTATCTGAAAAAAATATGTTAAAAGTCAATACTTTTGTACATCCATCTAATAAACAAAACATAGTATGTGTTCAAGTATTACACATCACAATGGCGAACATGATAACACCGAAGTCCATGACAGTCACAACACAGTCCCAAAATCCTCACTGTCTTGGTAGATGTCCAGTCTCCATGACCAGCCTGCAATGGAACAGAACCACTGGGCCTTGCCTTCCTTTGAAGCTCTTTTTGGTCTTTGTACATGGTAAACGAGGGTGTCTTCAAGGTTCTTATCCTGTCCCATTTACAAGGGACGATCCTAGGTTAGGTCCCTCGCGGTTCAGCAGCCGGTTCTGTAGCTGGGCATACCTTGTTCTCATCGGGTGGTGCAGGAGACAGCAGGTGGTAACAATGAGACGAACAGTGTCTGGCTCCTGGTCCATTGTTGTTGTATATTTGGGCGTCAAATCTATGTACATGAATTTGAAGTCTGAGCTCACCATGGCAAAGAGTATAAGTGGAAACCCTTTGTAGTTGTAGGACTCTGAAGCACTGTGCAAGGGACACTTGATCTGCTTGGCATCAATTGCACCTGTGGTGTGAGGAAATATCCGCCTCTCGTACCAGTCGTCAGCCATGGATTTCCAGTCTTGCCCCATGTCAGGTAGACTCTTTTTGTGTGTTCAGCCAGGATGGTTGTGCACTTTCTCTGACTACCGTACTGATGGTGTTGTGGGGACATGTCGTACGTCACAAAAGAGTGCCTATGCTCGCACATACTCACACACTTAGTGTACTCTTATCACCAAGTGCCACGTGGCCATTCCCATTTCACGCCACCAGCTGCCACGGTATATTCTTTAGTATCTACTATAAAAACAGATGGCACCCGAGGTCTTGATACATACAGAGACATATAAAGAAACACCTACTACGGTAAGTGCAAATGCAATTTCTGCCATGGATAGATAACAAACTCAAGGCCAGGATGATGCCGCTTTGGATACCATAGTTGTCTAATCATGTGTTACAGCTGTTATATACTAAGCTCAATTAGCGCTACAGATATTCGTGTGTTTCATCACATTACAAACCACAGATGTGCACACCACGTTTGACCACAAGACACTTAAGATCAACCAAGATGTCTGCATATATAATGGTTTCTCATTTTACAGATTTGTTGCCAATATTTTACTCATATACAACCCACACAAATGCAGCAGTAAACTTCCCTATTTTAAACCAGTTTTAGACATTATGCACCCGAGTCTAACCTCTGCTGTGTGAGTATGTGCCATGTAAACTCTAAAAAATGAATAGTCGGCATTTTGGTGATTTTCCGCACAAACTAACCTTCTCCCTACACCTTGGTTATATTTTGCGGCAGTGGTTATATTTTGCGTCACCAGGTCCATTTTCGGGGCTTTGGTTATGTTTTGCGTTAACGCAAAACATAACTGGTTATATTTTGCGTTGGTTATATTTATTTTGTGGTCTAACAACTTGTTCCTGCAACACGCAGTAGATTTCAAAGCACTACTCACTTGATTTGAAGTTCTAACCAACATCTCAATTAAAGCACACGTTATAATGCGGCAAATCAAAAGGATCGATCTATTGTTGTTAATTTGCTTTTAAGCATGCGCCGAATTGCGCCGCGATAATTATTGCCATTACGTCATGAGTGGTTTCCCGGGATTTCCCTAAGTTTATCGAGGAGGAACAAAAAATTATTCAGGAGACAAATTGCGAATATAAAAATACGTGAAATGTTTTCAATGGCTTACTCGCGAAATATTGTCGACACTAATATTAATAGGACTACAATATTCTCCACAGAATTTGGTAATGTGTTGATGAAGAATAAAAAGAGAATTGGGCCCAGTATGGTACCCTGGGGCACTCCTGAGATGACATTTTTCCAGGGGGCGGCATAACCATTTAAGTAAGAATGCAGAACAGGAATGGTTCTTACTGTGTGAATTGAATATCAAAATTTGGTTCCTCACCAATAGGAAGTTTCAGTGTTGCCCTATGAATGAAATCGTGAAATAAACATTCATCATCAACAACCTAAAATTGTTTGATATTATTAAATTATGCTTTTTATTTAGTTAGAAGAAGTAAATATTACATGTGTAACTCTGGTAATTGGACTTCAAAGTTTGGTTCCTCTCCGGCCTCCTCTCCATCAGTAGGTTTCTTGATTGTTTGGCTATAAATGAAATTGTGAAATAAAATTAAGCTACATGTAATTGTGGTCAATTAAATTCCATTCTTTATAAAATTTTAATTTTATTCCCAATAATAAATTTTACATGATCTCTTGAATTTTAGCTATGAAAAGCTGTGATTCTCCTATTTCATTCACAGTGTGTTGTTCTTTACTTAAACTATAGCATAACCTGGTTCTCTTGGGGGTGTCGTGGAACGGCTTTTGTGTTTTTAAAATGGGGCTAGTTACAGCAACAGCACTACATTCATCATCAACACACCTAAAATTGTTTGATATTATTTTCATCATTTTAATTTATTTAATTCAAACTGATTAATTTGATAAATTCAACATGCTTTCTTTCTTACATTCTAATATCATTTTTCTTGGGTGTTGATGGCATGAACGATGGAGGCAGAGTTTTCAAATTTTCACCATCTTTCACTAATTGTTGTGTAAATCTATGGAGCAATCATAACATGTTTGTTAAATCATTCAATTTGTAGCCATGTATATAATTATTTATGTAAAGTATTAACTTCATACCTTGGTTTTTTTCAAATTAGCCATTTCACCCACAGTCACCAGACTTGGTTCATTTTCCACACAATCCTATCATTTATTGCAATTAGAAAATAAAATATATGTTTATCATTACATCTTTTGATCATCAATATTAACCATGCCTTACGTTTGATCGTCAGTACATGTGTAGGAAGA
>CM032669.1:11205253-11234598 GCA_019095985.1 Streblospio benedicti
TATATTCTTACTAATGATGTATTAGAATTATCAAAATCATGCTACTATTCCACAAAATTTACATAGAAATGTCAAGGTAAGGGTTTCTTGTTGTCACTAGTCTAAAACCCGGGAGCATCACAGACTGTTTATATGTGAAACACAGCGATAAAGCGAGGGACTTTCTGCACAAAATCCGGCCTACATGTAGCCCACTAGTCATTCTGACAGTTTGTTTTGTTTGTGTGTTTGTTTGTTTGTTTTTTGATGTGACATTGTCTGATAGAATATACATGTCTTAAATTTTCTGCACATCAACCAGACATAACATGAGGGGTTTGGGCCTTAAGCATATGCTTATACATATTAAACCAAGTATAAAGGATTTATCTCAAAATGAATATATAGTATTGTAGAATATTTCAATTGTTTTCCACAGACATCCACATCACATCCACCATAGTACCACAACACCTGTATTCAAATTTGATTAAATTACCCCCATGACACCATATAAAATTAAATATACCCCCCACCCCCCCCCCGGTCACAGTGACAGTAGCAAAACATATTGACATCATGTTTAACCATCTAGGCACAATAACGTTGAGATAAATTATTTTTGAAAAAATCTAGATATAATCATCATATTACATATACTTCACCTACCAAGATTTCTTTTTTGCAGCCGTTCATCTTTGTAGCGTTGGGTTCAACGCATGTGATGAAAATACTCAGTGTGGTTTTCCTACTGGCCCGGCGCTTCTTTCTCGGTTGGGTTGGTAGGGATCGTTCACTCGAAAATGTTGCAACAGTCAGCTGCGAGATTTTGAACACCTTCTGCTCTTATTTTCCTTATTGTCTCTCCAATGCTATCACAGAGGCTGTCAACATGCTCTTCTGCACATAATGAAAAGATAACATAAAATTGTTCTAGAGACTTATCATATCATATAGATCTACATATGTCATCACGTTTTTCTGTTCGTTTGTCTTTATAAAGAAGACCTATAGTTATATTAGTATACTATCATATATATGTTTCAAGCGATCTGACACTCACTGACACTCACTCAGTCACTGGCACCGGCAGTGCAGTGCCACTGCTACAAGTAAATTGTTAAAGGTGTCCTATACTCTATTCAGTCTATTTCTTTAAAAAAAATATTTCTCTGTATATTTTAGTATCAGAATAAACAACTCATCATTTCTGACCTATACATACGTCATATACATATTAAGATAATGTATTTTGTGAGTAAAACCGGATTAATAAATAAAATTTGGCACCATGTGCTCTTGTTATCATTTTGTTATCTTTCGGAGACCAGATATGTGGCGTAATAGGGTATTTCCCAATCAGACCGACAAATGCACTGAAATATGGGGCAATTTAGACAGCTATAACTTTTTGACTTGATCATACATCTTGAAATGTTTGAGATGCATTACCTAACCTCTTATCTACATCATAACCGCTTTTATGCAGATCAACTATTCAAGGCCTATAATTATATTAGTATTTTTTTTTATATCTGTACCCTTTTTTTGTCACTCACTCACCCACTATCATATCTAGATTCGGCGTCAGGCGTAACCTGGTAAAATTAAATTGCGTAACCTGGTCATTAAAAGGCGTAACCTGGTCAATAAATGCTTTATCATAAAGTGTTTGTCCTAAATCAACATTTTTTTCTGCTAAAGGCTAGCCAATGATTATAAATTCTCCCTGTTTTTGGGTAGGTTGCCTTTGGTGTCTTTGGGGGAAAGTATGAAAATATGCATAAAAGATGGTGTTTGATATATAATATGGGTGTGTAGATTTTGTCCGGTTATCAGGACCGACTATGATGAATCAATGGTCGGACATGAGTCAAAAATTAGACTATATCGATTGCACCAACGGTCTGACTGATTTGGCTTACTGCATGACAGTAAGTTACTAAGTATCCATATTTACCTGCAACCATTAGTCCCACTGCTTCCTCCGTCAGCGGTCCAGGACGTGTACTCTAGCCACTGTCAACACTATTTTCTGAATCACTCATATTGGCAGCAAAAAAACACAAGTAAATCTTGATAAAAAAATATGCTATGTTTACTATTCGAAATCCACCTTCCCGTTCATGACGTCACAATGCGGGTTTCCCAAATTGACCTATTTCAGGCCGAAAACTAGGTCAAATAGTACTCACAACACCTTTAAGCCCCTGCAGACTTAAAAAAAAATCCTTACAGACTGAGCATAGATCTAGATCTAAATAATTAAATCAACAATCAACTACATCATTTTCTTACCCGGTGCCGCCATGATATGAGAGAGGAAAATATATATATAGATACAAGTGCTAGATCTACAACGGATAGTATAATGACAGGATACTGCAGCAACCTTCAAACCGAGGCTATTGTTGCCCGCAAAATCACCATGTTAGACTATGTTGATCGACTTAGCTGCAGTATCCACCCTCAAACAGGGAATCATAACGTCCTCTTTCAGCGGGACGGACGAATGCATTCGGGGTAAAATTACAAATGGAAAAACGGCGGGTTTAAATGAGTGAATAAAAAACTGAAAAAAAATCAGCATGATTTATGACCATGGGGTCAAATTTTGTGAAGTGCCGTAAAGTACGTGCTAGAGTCTAAAAGAATATTATTTTGGAACAAACTAACGGGGGTCGGG
The DNA here is from genome assembly GCA_019095985.1 of Streblospio benedicti. Classification (NCBI taxonomy): domain Eukaryota; kingdom Metazoa; phylum Annelida; class Polychaeta; order Spionida; family Spionidae; genus Streblospio; species Streblospio benedicti. The sequence continues at coordinate 11,207,919 of CM032669.1, forward strand.
GTGGGGGTGGGGGTGTCCTGGCAATCAAGATTTAGATGTTGTCAGCACCTGCTGATCTCGTAATCCCTAATCCTTGTGTTGTTATGCTTGGATTCATGTTCAGTATTATATTTATGCAATATTGAAAACAGTAGTGTTTTGTAATTTAAGTTAATCCATTTTGCATTAAGGCAGCAATTAGGCCCTTGGTTTATTTGGCAATCTACATAATCTACGGGGTATTGTATCCCAGTGTTTTTAATCGTATAGTAATAAATTTGAATACAAATTGAAAACATTAGAATTGAATATTAATGAACCTGATACCAGTTTTATCCATGTCTAAGTATGTTGTGTAATCTGTGTCATGTATGTTCATAGCCCGGCTGCTCTATGTATTTGGACCAAATATACACCCATCCATCCCCACTCACTGCAATTTCAATGTATTTAAAGTTGCAATTATTTACCTTTAAAACCCTGCCGGTATTGGCCAAGGTTATTCTCCTCTAGCCATTGTCCAACTTCATCCAATGACCACTTTCTAAAGGCCATTCTCACTGATTATAAACATTTATTTGTTGAAAAAACTCAAATAATAATGCGATAATCAAGTGGAACTCTCCCGGGAAACTCCAATGCTCAGAAATAGAACGGAATCCCCAACTACAAAGCCTCTACTGCACAGCAGTGCTGTCATAGCATGCATGAGTATCTTTGGCGATTGAGAGTGATGCTGCAAAGTGTAAAGGGGGTCCATAAGTGAAATATATGAAATGACATTTTTAAACATTTTTTCCTAATTATTTTTTCAAATGATGTGTCCTATGGGTTTTCAGAGTGGTTCGCCGAGAGGAAACCAATTTTGTGGCAAGCACAATTATAGGGGTCATGTCTATACCAAAAAATGCAAAAAATAAGGGGTCATGTCTATACCAAAAATGCAAAATAAGGGGTCATGTCTATACCAAAAGAATAAAATAAGGGGTCATGTCTATACCAAGAGGGTGAAAAAGGTGACCCATATTGGAGGCACATCCGTACTGACCCCGACAGTGTAAGACCCCACCCCGGGGTTCATAGCACGAGCCTCGTTCTATGTGTAGATGTGACAGCAGTAATTTAAGTCATTGGATTGAATAAATTACACGTGTACAAGCATTGTGGCATTACGGTATACATATATAGGTGTATTCTTGATATTGTTCATTTCGACAACAGCTGTCATTGTGCTTCATTCAGAGGCATTGTCAAAATTCAAGTATCAACGGCCACTCATATTGTGAAAATTTATCTGTTTTATGCAAGCAGCATTCAAGTCCAAAACATATTCAAGGTGACAACCAATGAATCTACATGTATATTTTTGTGACCCAAATTTTTGATACTTAGACACTCATCTTCAAAGTTTTTTGCGTATGCATGTGTCAAAACACGTCTTCAAAACGTCCTTGATGTTTTATATCATAGAACTTGATTTTTTCTCATGATCCCAAATACAGTGATTACTATTACAGTAGATCCAAGGATACTATATTGATAGGATGACTCTGTTACGCCTTATGGATTGGGCACCTACTAGCGTGTGATTATGTAAAACACACGCCCGTATTTCCCATTGTTTGTCATAGATATAAGAGATTTCTTATCCCAAAATGTGATTATAACATCCGTAACATAAAGATTATTGGTGTGCAGTTTGAATATGTTATGGAGAAATATTTATTGTTTTGTATGTTGCCCATATAAAAATAAATAGTAATTCACGGAGGGCTTTTCATTACAAAATGCTCATGTATATGGTTTTAATTCATTCTTTTTTTGTTTTGTTTTTTACTTCTTTTTCTGTGTGTTTGGAGACAATATTATGAATTTAAAATTTCTTTATTTTCTTATTTCAAAATGGAAGAGTAATTTCAGGTAATCTTTTATAAAAGATAGAACAAAAATCTTTTTTATTCACATTTTTATTTAACATTTTCAACCTTGTGGTCATCTTCAGCATTTAATGTATACATTAAGTCGGTTATGTCTGTAAAATAAAGACCTCCTCCAAATGCATCACCATTTTCTTTTTTCTTTTTTTTTCTTTTTTTTTTTTTTTTTTTTTTTTTTTTTTTTAAACCAATGTTTAAAGCTGCTTTGCAATTTATTTGCTGCACTTACACTTATAAACAGAAAATATCACCAGTCCATTGGCACCATCACTAAACACACATCTTTCAACATTTTCATGATATATAAACAAATATGTGGTTTTATTCAGTTCTTTGTTGACAAAAGTCTTTTATAGTAGTTAGAACCTACTAATAAATCTGCTTTTGGAATATTGTTGCCAATAGATGTACAATTAAACCTCACCATGGGTACATCTCGCACTTCAATGTAACCGCATCAGTGTTTCCTACAATGAGGATGTACTGTATTCATAAAAAAGCACCACTTTCAATATAATATTAGTCAGTTGCTACTAATGCTATCCTTATGTACATGCATGACTGCAACATTCAATTGAAAAGCTACAATCTTTTAAATCTCTACCAGAGCTGCTACATTTATATTACAGAAATATCAGCAGTTGTAATGATAATATAACACATTGAGCTTAAAACAATACAATCACCATTTTCATTTCATAAGCCAAAGCTACCAGTATTATAAATCCACACAAACACATAGTCCTAATCACTTCACCTGACATTGCTTTTGGGAACATTTCAAAACTGACCTACGACCACTTTTGACCAGTTCGGATTTAATCTAAATCTTGTACATTTCTCCCATTTGTCTGCTGCTATATCATATTCCTCTGCTTCTGGGGTACATCCTCCAATAATGATTATTTTGTTGTGATTTAACAAAACCCCACCAAAGTGATGATTATTAATACTCCGAGTCAGAATATTCCATGCATCCATAGCTACATTATACCTGATGCAGATCTTACCGCCCAGAACATAAATGCTGTCACCAAACGAGATGGCACTGCTACCATGGGTATCAATGACATTTGGAATAGGTGTTTTCTTCATCCACTTGTCGGTGTTGATATCATAGGATTGCACACAGTTGGGATGGTCCTTTGTATTCGAAGAGAAGTTGTTGCAGAACACGTATATTATTCCATTAAACTCCACGGACAAGGGATCATAGACCGCGTTAAAACATTCAGATTTAGACGTCCATTTATGTTTTTTGAAATCAAATGTATCGATGCTAAGAGGGGCCGCACCTTTACAACATGCCGTATATCCACCTAAAACAAAGAGGTTGTCATCTACATAGACTGAAGCATGTCTGCACCGGTGATTCCGCATGGCCGGAAGGTCCATCCATTTCATAATTCTAAATGAAAAATGTTTAAAAAAAGTTTGACACTGCCTTCCATTTAACTGACCACCCGTTAAGAGAAATCCACCAGGTATTGCAGTAACGTGTGCATGGCCGTCTTCCTGAACAATGGAATGATCGCCGCATGGCTGCCATTGCGTTTGTTCGTACTTCATCACTTGCCATTTACATTCATAAAAGTCCTTCTTAACAACCCATACAGTGTTAATATTTTGACCAGGAGCCTCCATTGGTCTTGAAAAGGCCTCAGTAAATTTCACTTGGACGCCGTGAAATAACCCTTCATACTCTTTGGTAATCTGTTCAAGATATGAGCGTGAACAAGTCTGTAAATCCACATGGTTGATAAGGTCTTGCAGCGATCCTTTCCTCTCTTCTTCACTGTGCAGCACCCAGTTGATACAGCCTTGGACAACGTCTTCGGGTTTCTCAATGTCTAACTTTATACAATCAACCAGCTGAGCCAAATCAAGCTCCAGAAATTCTGGCATCTTGATGACGTCCCCAAACCGTGACTTTATCATCTCTGTGCAGGTCTTCTCTAGCCTCTTCATGCCATACATGGCAGCAGTAGCGCATACCCCAATACAAGTCTCCACAGAGACCGATCCAATCAGATATTGCTCACATTTGGCTTTAAGCTCAGTGAGTTGAAGCAGTTCACAAGCCGCTATCAGCTGCTGTATTTGTTCATACTCTACTCGTATGCCGCCTGTGTACATGTATCCCAGCAAGGCTTCCATCAGGTCACGCTCTATGTTGTCTAGCTTCAACTCTCCGGAGTTCGCTTCGGACATGCCAGAACTTAGCAAAGCCTCGAAGTAGGGACATGCAGCTGCTAGAATGACCTACAAAATATGTGCATAGGAAAGATGGTATCACTTGCGGATTAAAAGAAATAATTACAATTCATCAAAGAGGCAGCATCTACATAATTTTGCATGCCCCAGTCAAGTATGTAAAAGCTGAACTATTACAGCACCCCTATTCCAACAACCATTATTTTCCATTGCATGTAATCTCATACGTTGGGCTTAATTTACTCTATATATCGACAGACACCTAAAACAAACGAACACAAACAAACAAAGAAAAACAACAACCATTAAATCACAATAAACCCTGCCAATGTGGCTCATCCTCACAGCTAGTGTTTCATAACTCCCTCCCTCTTTGACCACAATACCTGCTGCGCTCTCAACTTGTGTGCATGCAGTGTCCCACCCCTCTCCACTTACCCCCCACCCCCCCCCAAAAAAAAATAAAAAAAAATAAAGATATAAATAAGATAAGAAAAGCTAAACAAACATTTCAACTTCAGGTTTTTTTTTAACTTAAATTACTCATCTGCTACACCTTGATTAGTTAGGCTTTGTTTAGTATGTGTAGTATTGATAAAGGTGTCACTTTTGAGGCCTGTATATCATCGGAACATATGTAACTCATATTGTTTATCCGCTCACCTTGTGCGCGTGCAGTGGTGCCCCCCCGCGGCACGTGATGACGAAGTCCGCATGGCTGCCGTCGCGGCGCTGCCGGTCGAGGGAGGAGAGGAGCGTGGCTGAGAACGCTCCGTTAGGGCGAGCCGAGAACCTCATGGTCTGACAGGAGTGGGCAAAGATAACTATATCATAGAGCATTGACATCGAAATATTGCATATTCTTGCATATTTTCATGTTTTATTACTCTTGAGTATCATCATTAAAAAAGAAATATCATAGCTCAAGAGTGTCATATACATTTCAAATACACCAGTCTGAGAAGTCCAAAAGCCCAGTCACAATGCAAACCGCTGTACTGCCAGGAAACCATGAGTGCATTGTGTATGTCCGTAGTATGTTATGGATGAATATATTTATGGGTATATATATTTTATGGGAAAAAAAAAAAAAAATCTTACTATATTTGAATGAATTGACCAATATTTTGGGGTATGATTTATAGCCTGAGAAAAAACACACCACAAACGATATATTTTTAAGGTACATGGCAAAAAGTGCTGTTCCTGATAATCAAAATGGCAGTACATCGCAATTTTTGAGCTGGTGAAGTCAGTTTGTTATGGTTTTCGTAATAATTTAATGGGTATAATTATAGCCTGAGACATTATGACCCATGCCCACAAACCACCTACACTATTGCACACCAAATTTACATCTGTTCGGGGACCTGTAATGGTACATGTTAAAAAAGTACTGCTAACACTCGTGGCCTCGCAGACTAATATGTATATGTATTAAAACAGTACATTCATAACTGGAAGTCTTTGAGCTGGTTTCGTAATAATGTAATTAACACAATTAACCTGGCTATGATATTATGACGTGTCACAGCAATTTAAGACACCACGTGGCACGTCTATTGCTAAGCAATAACAAGGTCAGGATTTACGTCCGTTCAAGCTGGTTAACATTTACCAAGATACTTATTCATGATAATACGGTTAAATACCTGCGTCATGTCACTGTACACTGTATAAACTAGCACACGTTTTTATAATACATACGGTTATCCAGAGTTTTTACGTTCTGCCAAAACTAGATTCTGATGCTGATGGTACTGTCGACCAAGTACTAGGTACATGAGTAAATAACAAATAGAATAACTTACTATCTAGGTCTAGACGCTCATAATATGAATCGTTATGAGCCAACCTCCAAATCAGCATAGGCTCATGGGACATAAGTGTTCAAATAGGAAAGCCGACTCTTCAAATATAACATAATATTGAAAGAGGACGTTATGATTCCCTGTTGGAGGTTGGTTTATTTTGAACCCAAACCCAAGGACAACGGGAAAAAACACTGTCACAGGTAAAGAAATAAAGAAATCCAGTCATGTTTTGTAAATTGGTTGTAAATGTTGTTTTGTATGCAGAACGCGTTTGTTTGTTTGTTTTTTGTGAAGATTCTGACTCTACAACCAGCCGAAATCTAAAAAAAAAAAAAAAAAAAAAAACAGATTGCAGATAAAAGTAGAACAGTAAAAATGATGACTTTCATTTATATGAGATTTGAAATAAGAATCGTTTAGAAGCAACGAAATATAGTTTTAAAAACATATTGTAACAAACACAGTTCTTTTATTATATGTCATGCACAGACAGTGTTGATTTTCAAAACACCAGGAGTCTTTTCAGGCACATGTGATTTTCGTCTGCGAGTTAGAGTACAGAGAAACTGTATAAAGTAGAAGTATATGTATGCTAAGCAGAGTATGAAACAACATCTAAAAGTTGCACTATATACAGCAAGCCTCTCCTATGAAGATCACCTCTGTAAAGGGACCATGCACCACCAATTAGCATCTGTCTATTACGACCACCCACCGGATTGATGTTGAGATGAACGATTGTGGCAATGAGTAATGGTTATATTATAGAGGTGGTCCATTTCTAGAGGTGTTCGTGATGGAAGGTTCTACTGTATATTGTTATCTGATTATTTTATGAATCTATATTATGGTACACCACACCACCACCTAAACAGTTTTATTTCTCTTGGATAATGTGTACGATTAGGCCCTATGCAGGTTGTACTGTAATATAATTCAGTTTACTAACTTTAGCCACAATTGAATTTTTACATTATAGCGATCAAGCAGCTACTTCCTCTGTACCAAACACCATAAACCATTACCAGGCACACAAACACACTAGTCAACCACATTCCCGCTGACAACATGAACAGACACGTACACGGTAGCTACATGTAAATGACCAGTCCATGGGGTCTGAAATAATAAATAAATAAATAATGTGGTTATTTACAGTCGCAATTCACTGTGCAATTCACTGTTATCGTGCTCTAGCGACTTTACATATTTACACCAGGTCATTGGCATCCTTGTCACACTATATCTTTCTCAACTCCCCAGCAAACAGCATACCACGGAGCAGTGTGCAACCTGTTAGAGGTAAGTTTGCTCAACACTTACCATCAGACCCTTTGGGAATCGAACCCACGACCTTTTTGGTCACATCCACTCGGCCACGGAAATAAGTGTCAAGAACTTAATATTTATATCTTTTATATCTTTATATCTTTTTCAAACTTGTAAATAAGTTATTTTTACACTTTCAATTGTATCTCTAGTTGATATATATGATATCGTAGTGCGTGTTGTGGCAATTAATAAGAAATTTTTAAGTGAGTGACTTTGGCTCTATTCATCCATGTTGCAATGTTACCGCACGTGGAGGCCTCTGATAATGGAGCTGTCAGGAATATGTGGATCAAGTTTTTTAACGAACCACAGCCGTTGGGATGATTTCTACTCTCTCATATCAAGAATGAAAAAGAATAGATAAATAGATGTAGATAAATGTTAGAAAAAATACAAGCTGACAAAAAATACAAAAAAAAGCAAAAACAAAAAACAATTATTAGACAATAACAAAGAAGTTTCGACTAACATTTAAACCAATAACGATTATTTTCCCCTGCAATAATCCTCTAAAAAGATTGTCATACGTTCTATATGGTGGCACTAGGGACATGTGTGATAATTCTGTGTGCCTTGGTCTAATGGTAAACGCATTGGACTTGGTTGTAAGGTTGAATCCTGGTTGGGGAAAAGATTGGGTGTTGAGCAAACTCATCTCTAACCTGTTGGGGTGGGAGGTAATTTCCAGTAAATTAAGTATAGAAACAGGTCAGAAGGTCAGGGTGATTGCACAATGCGTCACTGGTAGCAAGTGTTATGTACCCACGTAGAGAGTTGAGAAATTATTAAAAGGTGGATGCCAATGAATAATGTAAAACATAGAGCATACTAAAAAAATGGAGTGAACAACGTAACTAATATCAGAAATAGATATGGTCCTTATCTGTTCCTAAGCTTCTGGATCTGGATCTGGATCTGATCTGGATCTGGATATTTAATTCACAAGTAAGCCAGTCTCAGATGAGAGACTGGCCTCCTCTTATGAGGCAACGCACGATTTACAATGTAGTGAACAGATTATATCAACTATATTTGTCCATGTGTTTTTATATATTTTCAAATAGGCATGATGGGTGCTCAGTATAAAACAACAACACACTTTCAATGAAAACAATTAATAAGTAGGAATGACTTTATATTCCTGTCAATTGTCGGAGATAAAGTGCAGTGCACAAATTAACGTTTCGTAACGGCAACGCAATCCAATGTTGTATCAATGTTAGGTAATCAATGTTTGGATGACCTTGAAAATCTGATGTATAGACATCAGGAAATCAATTTAGGGTGACATTCTGACGGTGACGTTGAAAATCTGACGTTGTGTCAATGTCAGGCAAACAACATTGGGGTGACGTTAAAAATATGAAGTAGTTTACACATCAGAAAATCAACATTGGGGTGACGTTGAAAACCTGATCAATGTCAGGCAATCAACGTCCCGGTGATGTTGAAACTCTGATGTTGTATCAAGGTTAGCCAATCAACGTTGGTGTGACGTTGACAGTCTGACGTTGTATCAAAATCACCCAATCAACGTTGGTGTAACATTGAAAGTCTGACGTTATATCAACGTCACCCAATCAACGTTTGTGTAATGTTGAAAGTCTGACGTTGTATCAACGTCAGGCAATCAACGTCGGTGTGACGTTGAAAGAGCACGTTGTATCAACGTCAGGCAATCAACGTCGGGGTGACGTTGAAAGTCTGACGTTGATACAACGTCAGCCAATCAACGTTGCGGTGACGTTGAAAGTCTGACGTTGTATCAACGTCTGCCAATCAACGTTGTGGTGACGTTGAATTTACGTTGGCTGACGTCACAACGTAATCCAACCAGAATCCAATGTCAGGGTGACGTCAGTGTGCCTGCTGGGTAATTGGGAACCAATGGGTCACGCTCAGATTCCATGGTGCCTTAGTTAGATTCTTTCACTACACTATTTCACACTACATCTGTCGAACACACTACAGCTGATGAAGGAGCACGTCCCAAAGAAGAAGGTAGGTGGACGTTTCCACTTACCTTGGATGACCTCAGCCCTCCGACGCATGTGCCGGAAGAAGGGAAGACTCCACGCCAAGGCTACGAGAAACAAGTCACACTGGAAGGAGTTCGAGGCCTACCAGAAACAAACCCAGAAGGCCCTGAAGAAAGCCCACTGGCAGTATTTGAACAATATGTTGACTCAAGGTCTCAAAGACAACAACCAGAAACCCTTCTGGCGTTACATCAGAAGCCAGCATCAGGACAGCCAGGGCGTATCACCACTCCTGAAAGGGAACAAGCTCCACTCAGACCCAACCACCAAGGCCGAGATCCTCAGCCAACAGTTCAGTTCCGTGTTCACCGTCGATGAGCCTGACACATCCGACATCAGCCTGGAAGGCCCCTCATACCCCCTGCATGACCCTCTGCATGTCACTGAAGCGGGCGTACTCAAGTCATTGAAGACTCTCAACCCAGGTAAAGCTTCAGGTCCTGACGAGATCCCTACTTGACTGCTAAAAGAACTGGCAGATGACATAAAGCCTGTGGTGACCATCATCATCCGCCAGACGCTTAGCCAAGGTCGACTTCCCAAAGTGTGGAGAGATGCATGGGTGACCCCTGTGTTCAAGAAGGGAGGAAGAAATGACCCAGCAAACTATCGTCTGGTGTCCCAGACTTGTATTGTCTGGAAGTTAACAGAGCACACACTGTGCACGCACATCCGAGGGCATCTGGACGACAAGGGCATACTTACACCTGTTAACCATGGGTTCCGGAAGGGCCATTCCTGTGAATCACAACTCCTCACCACACACGAGCTACTCCAGCACCGGGATGCCAAAGGCCAGGTTGACATTGGAATACTCGATTTTAGCAAGGAATTTGACACTGTGCCTCACAAACGCCTGCAGAACAAGCTATGCCTTTATGGAAACCAGACGCCGAATCCAGAGGCTGGCATTTGTGTAATACGTATGAGATTCTCCATGGTCAGGTCGCGGTGCCTATGGCGGATATTAATCTTAATTACTCGAAACGACCAGCCAGGGGCAAGGACTCTAACTCGCGAAAGCTAGAGACACTAAGATCAAATGCGGACGAGTTCAAGTCCTCTTTTGTGACTCGCACCATCATCGAGTGGAACAGTACCCCTGAGTCTATCGCATCAGCTGCCTCTGCAGCATCCTTCAAGAGTCGGCTCATCGCGCACTACCACCCATAATGCGCACAACCCGTCGGTGTGATGCCTCAATCTGGGGACCTGCCGACTAACAGCCAGATCCAGATCCAGAAAAACAAAGGCAGTGAGCTTAACAACACTGATTAGGCAATCATCAATGACACATTCACTCTATACACCGCCACTACAGCCACTATGAATATTAAAAAAACACGGTGTATTCTCTCATGTTTGCTGAAAACATTCAATTCTGATTGGTTGATTGATCTCTCAGAGTACACAGTTTAAAGAAAGAAGATAAATGAACATGGAAGGACCATGGTTTTACCGATCCTTTTTAGCAATATAGCTGTATTTTAGGTTACAACTCCAGTATTCCCAAGACTGTCAGTTCTTCTGGTTCAAAGAAATGAGGTTTGTTTACATGTAAATAACATCAAAGGAGTGTTTGGTAGAGTTTTGGTGAGTGCTGGGTCGCCCTGACGGCCCCCTAGCTAATCTCTAGGTAGGTATGTACATATCCCAAGTATTTCGCGGATCGCTTCGTTCAGATTTGAACAAAATTTGAACTCGTTTGCTTGTCAAATTCCACACTCAGTGAGATATGTTATGGTAATTTCGAATACATGTATCTGTGATATGAAGTAGAACTTTGCAAGGCGGTATGAAATAATCGAGATAAGCAATATTCGAGATAACAAACTAATATGTGTATACTAATTTAATTGAATGGAAATGAAACTAATATTGTGCCGACAGATGAATTCGAGATTAGCACTATCGAGACGATGAGGTTCTACTGTAAAAACTGAAATCTCACCAACTTACCGTCCATGTCGTTTGTGCCCACGGTTGTACTGTAATGTGTACAGCCTAGTTATAATGTGTACTCGATTTTATTGAAAATATAGTACATCCATGTATATGTAGCATCACTTATAATCCTCATTGGGCTCAAATCCATATATTGAGTGAACACTATTTTTTTAAGTTATATCATGCACAACTGCATACATGTACATGTCAACCTACAGTGTCGTTCTTGCGGGTTCTGCGCCACTTGTCTTAACTTAGTATTATTGCATATACTTGTAGTAACGTGTGTTAAGGCCTGGATGCTGCAAATCTACTAGTAGCACGTATGGTCTAATTTCCGGCAGCTCTGCATGCTATCTTTTCCTAGATCACGAACCATGGAGAATGGTTATCCAATACGAGAATACAATGTTAACCTATGTGTCTCACATTGCACTGTAAAAATATCCATGTAAAACAATCAGCAAATACATCTGAATTGCAAGTCACTTATAGCCTCATCAATTGCACATGTATGCTGCCTATATACACAACAAACTGACGTGGATGGCACAGTGAAAACAATGAGCGCATATTCCCCTGTCCACACTGTTATATTAGTCGTCTGCTGCAATCCATTATGGATATCATGTGTCCTTGTCCATTACTCACATGAGTTGTGCTCACCCATGGTCCATCGGCGTTCACGGCTACACTTCCCCACCCGTGCCCCAAACACAGGCTAGACTAGAGAATGTATGCTCATAGGTGTGCTGCTGTGGCCGAGTGGATGGGAGTTGCACTTGTGACCTAAGGAATGACAACGACGTGGACAAGAACGACAATGACAACGACTACGCCAGCAGAGGCGACGGTGACGCGCCCTAGTTGTGCACAACTTCCCCATGGGACTCAAACCCCCCCCCCGTCTAGGCCCCAAAACATGGATCTGCCAGTGCGGCAGCTGCCATGAGCCGCACAATGCACCGAGCGTTCAAGCCCTTGTGGAATAGGGTTCTTGTGGTCACCATTTATAACACATATGCCAAATTTGAGCACCCTAGCTAAAATGAGGTTACCAGTAGAGGGGTAACTAACCGGGCGGATGGAAGGGTGGACAGTTGGACGGATGGTCGCAATTGACACTGGGGTCAGTTTAACAAAAGACATTGCCTTTAACAGTATAGAACAATGACAAACGAACACAAGTCAACTTTCAAGCTTGTGGAAAGCATGAGTTTTCACATCATTTCCACGGTTTGATTTGATCCTCGCCGGGGTAAAGCCGTGAGGGTAACAGGCCAATCACCCCAACTAATATGGTGGCATCATCTAATTTGACCTGTGCGATCACTGTGAAGGTTACTTTGTGAACGAAATATGAATGATGGTGCTGTATCATAATCAAGCATCTCAACTCTTTGTATTACTTGCCACTGTTGATAACACTTACACTCATTAAATAAAATAAAACCAATGAGGTACTCATTGCATTTGGGCACCAAGCCAAGCCAGGAACCAAGTAAACGTTGTGCAACGTTCTTATAAAAACAGTTTGATTCACAGCTCAATCTTTTATAAAACAAATGTAATTAACGAGTGACAGTGCAGCATCTGCACTGGTCATAAATTAGAACAATCGTTTGCATCATCTTTAACTAGAACTTTATCGTCAATTGTGTATACGTTGAGCTGAGATAAACATCTCACGAAGACCGCAACTACTTTCAAAATTTGGTGAGACATTTTCTTCTTTAAATAATTGCAACAATATCTTTTTTGCTCCAGATAAAGTGAGTTCACGTTTGAATAAAACACAGTAGCTAGTACTAGCTACATGCGTCATATACAACCATGCGGTAATGTTGATGACTCTACAGAAAACAACTTCTTCATCAAACCGTTCATGATCTTGACTAGCATCTTCATCAAATCTTGCTATGACACACAAATATATTCCATCCAATGTAATTAGATTTCATTCACTTATTTGTTTCCAGAGTACTACGCCTACAGAACAACATGGCCGCTGCTGTGACGCCATTTCTCGTCTGTGTCCTGTTCCTCACGGTGGTGGGCGCAGCCAACACAGTGAAGAGGCAGACCAGTGAGTACTTGCTTGTTGTTAATACACATGGAAATGTACGTGTAGTAAATTGCCCCATGCATGCTGTGAATAATCGATTCTGTTTGGCTGAGAGGCGGATGATATTATAAGAGTAATGATCAGTTTTACAGTGTGGAGATAACACTAGCTTGCATGAGTGGTGTCTCGTTCGCTAACGTTCACTCGAGCAGGCTTTGACACCACAAGGGCATAGCTAGTGTTATCTCCACACTAAAACAGACCATTACCTTTTTATCTCCCCAATTTAACAGAATTATATAAATTGGTCGTGTTTATCATTTACAAAGTAGGGAGATATAACCTGATCTCTTACGGCTCTTAACCAATCAGAATCGAGAATGAACAGTAAACTGGGGAAAAATTCTGATATCCTACGCTACACAGTTTCAAAACTAAATATGATTAAATAAACGTGGGAGAAAAGGGTATGAGTGTCATAAGAGATCAGAAAATACATCAGACTTTAACCTCCACACTCAGTGAGGTATTTTTAGCAGTTCTGTGATGACCACTCGAGAGACTGGTCTGAAGTGTTTTCAATAGAGACCCGGTTTCTTCAATCAGATTCACAGTTGTCTGTTTATGAAGTCTTGGTATATTGAAACAGGTGGTCTCTTTATAGAAGTGATGTTAATTGGATTTTTTTTATATTGGAGGTTCGACCATCCGTTTCGAGTGAGCATCAGCAAACAAGTGAAAGGGAAATCCACGCTAAAATATACAAAACTATGTTCTATTGAAATATCTGTTTATTTTATATGATATAAATAGCCAACAACTTCTGTTGCATGTGATAAGAATACACCTGTTTTCTAATGGAAATAATTATGAACGGTCGTAGTACCAGCACAGACCGCCAGGTGGCATATATCAGCTATGTACAAATGTGTATCAAAATAGTTGCTAAAATCGCAGTACCATTGGCTCAGCAGGTGGCCTGCATACCTCTTAGTCTCAATCAACAACATCCTTTGGTATTATAGAATAGCGAGCGGAAATGATAAAGACTGTCCAAATATTCTCAGAATACAATTGTTTGAATCCATGCGGTGTCTCGGACTTGTACTAGTATAGTAATAACCATGTATCATATTCATTGTTGTGAAATGCATAGCTCAATTTCAATGTTGCTAATTATTGGTATAAATTTCACTGGTCATTGTCGTAATTGACATCTGTAATCTGTTAATTATTAAGGTTCTACATAAAAAAAAATTCCATAACATTTTGGAGATCCATTACTTTATTTAGAAAGCATGAAAATATGTGTAAGAAATGAGCTCCCAGTGTCCCATGTGTATTTATAAATCAAATCTGCATCCAGACCCCCAGATGGAAAAAAACAGCAGCATATGCTGCGTTGAAGTCCCCAAATGGCTATGAAACTGAAGACCACGAGAGTAAGTATATGTACAATTGTGTTGATATATTATTACATTTTTGTTAGATTACATTTGATGATGGAAACAACAGTTCTCTACACAATATATGTAGTTGTATTATGTTAAAGTTATAAACAAATTGCCTGGCATCCTGATTATGTTCAAGTTAAATCCTGTCAGTTCCCGTCCGCGGAGACTTTCGTTTCACATCACTAAATGGCAGCACATGATTATAGCCCTAGAATTGGTTATTCATGAAAACAAACCATTGCATATCATACATAGGCCTATTAAAAATCTATCATGTGATGACAAACATAGAAACTTCAGCAGTAAGTAAAATTTGTCAACAACCCAAAACCCATCTCTCAATTTCACCACTCTGACAATCACAAAGACACATCTGTGGTGAGGCAATGTCCCTGATAACAATAACAACCAGTTTGGCTTCAATATTGGGGACTATCTGACCCTGGCTTCCTTTTCCCATGCAGAGTTTTGTTGCCGTAACATGAGTGACTGTCACTGTTTCGTGGACACGTGCTACGACATTGGCTACCAATACTGCAAGCACCCAGAGGCAACCTGCGGACAGAACTGCCACCCTGACCACTGCTGCTGTTGTGACCCAGACCATCCCATGGACAAGTAAGCACCGCAGGCAGATTCAGGGAGATCAGAATATTTTTTCTTTATATAGGGGTTTTGGCATGGTTTCTATCATTTGCTTGTACAAAACCCATGAGATACCTTCAGTGCCATTTAAGTCCTAGTCCAACAATGCAATGTGCATGTACATACGTAAGTTGAGCCCAGTCTGACACTCACAAACCTTCATCACACGGAATTTGTACTGTGCTGTAAACAAATGATAAATACTCTTTACATTAGAGAGAACATCGCTCTCTGCTTGTTTTACTATACTATGTAAGTGCCAATTAATAATAGCTACAATAACGCTCCTAATTCGCCTTCAATATTCAGGACTGAGAGGATTATCCAATCTTGGGAATATAACAAAAACAATGAATGTTGAATATATCAAACCCTCATAAACCCACCATTTATTCAGATCCAGTGAAATCGAAGGGGGCACGCGGCGTGCCCACCTATTTCCACCAAAATATTTCATTTTCATTGGATCTTGGCATATACACCATCAATCACGCGTAATGTACAAAACCCTTTATATCTCTCATATACGCCCCCACTCTTTTTTCGTAAAGCAACCTGGATCTACCAATCATATACAGATTTGAGAAAGTAAAATGAAAAGCAACAGTGGACCTGCTGCTGACTGACAACCCACATCCTGCAGGTGCCCTGAGTGCAGATGCCCGCCCGAGGAGCGCTGCGCCTGCGTGGCGGAGGACAAGTGCTGTGAGGACCTGGGGCTGGAGTACTGCCGGCCCACGGACTGCCAGCAACAGGGCTTTGAACAGTGCGAGGGCCGCCGATGCTGCTGCAAGCCACGTAGGCGCACCGTAAATCATCTAATGATGGCCTACCTCTAATACCCGCCTATCTCTTTTAAACACCTCCTGAGGGGGCATGTATTCTGTTCAATGCCTACCTCTAATAAGGATCCCACATGAAGACGTTGCATACAACTTTTACAATGCTTATCTCCATGGTGTAATGCTGATATCCACTACTTACACCACTCCCCGTTGCTCGTGCAGACCGAGAGTGCCCTCGCTGGGGCCACTGCTACTGCATGGAGCAGCCGTGCTCGGCCGAGGAGGGCATGGAGGAGTGCGGAGCCGACCCTTCCGGGCCGTACCACCACTGCGGCGACGACTGCCCGAGAGGACACTGCTGCTGCTGCCCCGAGGGTAGGAGTTTGTTTATTTTAAGGGTGGGCATCGTTTTTATCTGGGGACGTTATGTGCAAAGACATTATTGTGAGGATGTTGTGTTGCAGATTACCTGAAATGCGACGACTCGCTTCTGGATTGCGGCGGTGCTGCGGACTGCGTCGTTGAGTGTCAGTGTCAGCACGAACCCTGTCACGCGCACCCAGGTAGGCGGCTCTACATGTGAAAACCTGTACCTATGAACACGACAGACAGAGTGCTAATGCAGTGTTTCCTTCCTTATCACGTTTCTTGATAAAGTAGCGGTACTGCCTGTTTATTACTCTGCAGGTAATTAGTACAGTGACCTGTGTCGCCCTTAACAAAAATTCTGGTCAATGTTAATTTTGGTGTATTTGTAAAAAGAAAGACTTGGTAAACCATGATTTTCGTTTGATTGATTGATCAACTAATTGATCTACTGATTGATCGACTGGTTAATTGACTGACTGTTCCAGAGCTGCACTTCTGTGACCCAGACAAGTGCCGCAGCCCAGATAAGGACAGTGCCCTTGAGTGCCCTCCAGACCACTGCTGCTGCAAGCACTAACTCCACCGATTTATATAAGGTCTGCTTGTACTGTATACTAAATATCATGAAATAAATGTAGTATAGATTTGACGGATGAAAAATAAGAATACGTCTGTTGCATCCAATACTAATCAGAACACTAAATGGAAAAATAATCTATTTTACAGATTTCGTCCTTCATTTTGTAGAGGACCAAATATCACGCACAGCAGACAGTGTGGAAAATGTTCATTAATAAATGAATTTTCATGGCACATGTTGGTTGTTTTATCATTAAAAATAAATTCACACACTAAGACCTTTGTCTGAGACACCTTCTCATAAAATTAACATTTTAATTAAGCCCTGATTATTTAAAAGATCTGGCTTTATTTTTTACCTGCAAATATTGTTGACGTATTATATAGCTTTTCTTTCAAGCTGTCGTCACACCGGTTGTTCCTGTGATCCAATTATTTAGAAATTCAATGATTGTTTCCAACCTTCACATGCAAGCAAGTGTCACTATGATAAGATCTAATTAAACGTGTATATAATATGCTTTATTCCTTCAATCATACAATCATTACCATAAATTTGTGACATACAAACAGCAAGTACCATGGGAAACACCTCTCTCTCTCTACTTTCTTGACTGCATCTAAATAATTAAGCTATGTATTCTGAAGTGGGTTTTTTACCAAAGTAAAACACCCTGATATAGCAAATACTACAAGCTGTTTTCATAAACTGTTGTCTAGAATACTAATATGAAGAGAGTCACTAAAATCAACATCACAATAGGCAGATACATACATGCAATAACTTCAAAATGATGATTTCTTTTTTTCTTTTTTTTTATTTGAATTGTTTATTATAATGTCAAATGTCATAATATAATTTCATTTTAAAACATAACTATACATTAATGTGACATACTGCCAATAAAAGGTATATTAGACACTTTTTATGTATAAAATAAAAATTGATAATATAGATTAATCTGTTAATATTTCTAGTTAAAAATAATCAAAATAAAGGGACATTAAAGGATATCCACGTTTAGAACATACATTTGTATATACTAAGAAAACCTGCAAGTACCTGCATTATACTTATTTGCATAAAGACTTTTAAAAAGACATTTTTACCTCTTAAAATAATTATCTATATACAATGGCTTTTACACATATAAATAATGTATTTGTATTATAAAAAAGTGTATCTTAGCTATATAATGAAACGTAATCGTCGTCTGTACATTAAGAAAATGATATCTATATACATATGCCACCATGTTTCATAATGTATCTGAACTGTTCATATTCATTTAAATGATTAACATGAGTGTTCATATTGATATGTTGTTCAAATAAAATACCTCTTATATCATAATATAAGTTACATGACATTACAAAATACTTCTCATCTCTACATCATCACGGTTACACATTTTACAAATTCTCTCATTGCATGGAATGGGATTAGGTTTTCTATATAAACCATTTTCTACTTCTAAAGGTGAACACCCTGATCTTAATCTTGCAACTATTTTCTTTTCGTACCATGGTAGGCTGATTTGTATGTATGTTTCTAATTGTAATTTTGCTTTAAATGTTCTGTAATAGCACAATTTGCCACCATTTTCCGAAGTATCATTTTTTTAATCTTACTCCCATTTAGTTTTTTCATAGTTTAACATGATGTCTTGACACTGGTTTAATAGACATATTGTGTTGTAGGTTTATAAGTCAATAACAAAGTTAATGTTAGAAGTTTTAAAGATATTCATTACTTTTCCGTCCCAAATTTTATATTTACAAGCGATTGCTTTACTGTAGCAGTACTTAAATATTTTATATGCAGGTCTTGATGTATCCATTTTTATTAGATGCAACCATAATCAAGATCATCTTGTGTTGCCAACTTTGGGAATGTTTTGTTTTGAGTCGGAAGTGGAAAATTTGCAAAAAAATGTATTGAGTGATTGATCTTAAATCCCAGTTTCTATCACTGAAAGGAAGTGGCTTCATAGATTGATTAAGTGCAAAATCTCTTTATCTATAGTCCCTAACTACTTTTTTTTCTCAGACTAGGAGGTCTGAAATATTGCCCAAATATGCTATTTCTTACTTTCAAACAATTTCCTAAATGCTCTTTAGTTCCTCCGTTTTGGAGAGAATCACTTTTAGGCTTTTGTAAATAAAAAAATTAGCAATCCGATTCTAAATGAAAAACATCTTTTTGAACAACCAATATTTGGTAATAGAGATTTTACAATAAACAATGAGTGCATACACAGTCTCTCTGTTATCAAATCTAACATGCTCAAAACAGCAGACGTTCTGAAAACTAACGGTGAATTTCGAATGATATATAACATTTAGAATGCCCACCTTTAGGATTGAAAGTTAAATAGAAAAATTATACACAATTTTTTTCAACAATATAATTTCTGACATTACACATATTTTACAGCTGCTTGTACAGATTTTTTTATTCTATTTCTTGGGTTATGTTATAGCTTATTGAACTGGAGTATTTTTCAATGGTCGTTTTGGAATTATTTCATTATTTCTTTTATTTATTATTTTAGGAATTTTTTTGAACAGAAACAATATTCGGGAAAAGTGCTTAAATCAGACAATTTCAGACTCAACTATATTTTATGAGTACCAGACAGCGGATCCTATATACATAATTTGAAGAGCTTATTCCAACAGGCTTTGTAGCTCCAGCGAGAATGGTTTCTAATACTTCAAAGCTATCTATTGGAAGACTAAGAAACCATTAGACAGGATGTGCACAGAATTTGGAGCAAATATAGTGTATATTTATGGTTAAAATGATGTATTTTACCAAACTAAGCAACTTTTGCGTTGTCGAATTATTATTTGGTTTCACAATGCCATTATGTAAAGATAACCTTGGTTAAATAGCAATACTGAAAAAAAAATTAAATTTGAATTAATTTGTTTATGTGGAGGCTTTTTTCTCAAATTTTAATTTATAGTAAATATTTGGTTGTATAGCTATAATAAAGCATTTACAATTCTTAAAATAGGTGTTCTTTCTTTCCTTATTAATCATATATGTAAATATTAATAAAAACAAAGCATTAGAACTGTATAAATGATATTTGTCAAAAAAGATTTGAACATCACAATTTCTGAAACTTTTACAGCTTTTGAGTTCACCATTTGCAATGAATATTCAGGACAAAATGACAAATTAACCAAAAAAATGCTAATATGAACTATAAAAAATACAACTCATCACAAAATTACGTAAATATTTATCAGCATCTTTTCTGAAACAAACACATCATGATATTAAAAAGAAAATAAAATAAAAAAATCTGATTAATCATGTGCATGATATAATATTTATCAGCATCTTTATGAAACACTAAACCTTTTCATCATGAGATATGGGATAAAAATAAAAATATCGTCTTGTAAAAAAATAGGTATACAGTGTGTAGAATAATCATTATGCATGATATATATACACTTAAAAATAAAAAATTTCACAGCTACGATGGTGGTGGTGGTGGTGGTGGTGGTGGTGGTGTGTGTGTGTGTGTGTGTGTGTGTGTGTGTGTGTGTGTGTGTGTGTGTGTGTGTGTGTGTGTGTGTGTGTGTGTGTGTGTGTGTGTGTGTGTGTGTGTGTGTGTGTGTGTGTGTGTGTGTGTGTGTGTGTGTGTGTGTGTGTGTGTGTGTGTGTGTGTGTGTGTGTGTGTGTGTGTGTGTGTGTGTGTGTGTGTGTGTGTGTGTGTGTGTGTGTGTGTGTGTGTGTGTGTGTGTGTGTGTGTGTGTGTGTGTGTGTGTGTGTGTGTGTGTGTGTGTGTGTGTGTGTGTGTGTGTGTGTGTGTGTGTGTGTGTGTGTGTGTGTGTGTGTGTGTGTGTGTGTGTGTGTGTGTGTGTGTGTGTGTGTGTGTGTGTGTGCAGTGGGTGCGAATTCACCCCCCACCTTTTTTCCAAATCAACAAACTAACTAGACTACACCTTTCAGTCATTTAAGAAGCGTGGGATTTCACACTGAAGCCAATATTGTCTTGTTACCAAGTCCTTTATATATATACAGTGTGTAGAGATGAAACGCCCACCTTGATTTCAATTGTTTGATTCATAAATATACCTAAATGTTATTTTAAATTACAGTTATAGAATACATTTTTGGCTCACATTAATTTACCTTAAGACTAACTTAAGTCTTTGCCCATAAATGTCATGGGTGTTCGCATTAACTTATACTGAGTATAACAAAAATACATCATTTCTTTGCACTAACATGTGATTAATACCAAAGCATCTAAGGTTTACAATAAAAACTGACAAACTTTAAAACATCAAAATATGTGAACATTGGTACAGTAAAACAAGCATTAGAAGTACATATAGTATACATAAACAACACGATGAAGGTAATAAGCACGTTATATATAAAGTAGAAGCATTGTATTATAAAACAAGTTATATTCTGTATATTGAAATTGGTTCATCTTAAACTGTTATTACACATAACAGACGTGAACATCATTAGCAACTTAAAGGCTCTTGCGCATATTACATACAGTTAGCTTTTTAGATAGTTGAGAGTAAAAATGTATACAATAAATATACAACAAAAATAAACATCAATTACAATTCACAAATGTGAATGCAAATTTAACTAATTCTTAAACAGGACCATTTCTCTTTTACATGTTCAACATGTACTAAATGGATTGCAATGACAATGTTCCTATGCATTTTGTTGTACTTGGGCTCTGATTGACGGTGTATTAAGGCTCGATGGAACATGGTGGATTTATACATGGTGGTTCTGGTTTGGGGGTATGTGTATTTGGTGGCGGTGCTGGGGTACGTGTAGTTAGTGGCGGTGCTGGGGTACGTGTAGTTAGTGGTGGTGCTGGGGTACGTGTAGTTAGTGGCGGTGCTGGGGTACGTGTAGTTAGTGGTGGTGCTGGGGTACGTGTAGTTAGTGGCGGTGCTGGGGTACGTGTAGTTGGTGGCGGTGCTGGGGGGTTAGTGGCGGTGCTGGGGAGTGCGTGTAGTTAGTGTGCTGGGGTATGTGTAGTTAGTGGCCATGCTGGGGTACGTAGTTAGCGGTGCTAGTGTAGTTAGTGGTGGTGCTACGTGTAGTTAGTGGCGGTGCTGGGGACGTGTAGTTGAGTGGTGGTGCTGGGGTACGTGTAGTAAGTCGGGCTGGGGCGCCAGGTGCTGGGCGATGTAGTTGAGTGCGGTGCTGGGATAAGTGTAGTTGTGTGGTGTGCTGGGGTACGTGTAGTTGATGGCCATGCTCGGGTACGCGTAGTTGATGGCCATGCTGGGGTACGTGTTGTTGGTGCTGGTTTAGGTGGCAATATTATTGGTGGTCGCCATGTTGGGTCAGGGCAGGGTCGCTCAGGGTCAACTAGAAAACATGTCATTACATCATTTATTGTTGCTAATAAGGACGCTCATATGTGAAAATGTCTGATGGAATTAGGTAGTACAAGGTACAATAAATATAAATTGTAAAGCCGCACACTTTTCATTACATACTTATTAGTTGGCACTTTTAGGATGGCCAATCAAAGATCATAATAAGGGAACGATCATAAATAACGATACCTGGGGGGGGGGTCGTCTATTTTTTGGGGCGCAAAGAAAACGTTAACCAACCCCCCATCAACATTTTAAAAAGTTGAGTGACCCCCCACCCTCCGCTAAAGAAAAAGTCCTCTTTATAGTCATTGCATTGCTAAAAGAAAATATTTGAAAAAAATATACCGTGGCATGATAAAAATGTTCAGTGACCCCCAAAGGGAATCAGAAAAGTTGGATGACCCCCCCACCTTTTTGGATCCTTCCGAAATCATTATTTATGATAGTTCCCTAAGTGGCAAAACCCACAGCAACGGATGCTCAATTTGCCGTACGGTGATTATAAACCCACAGTGACGGATTATATTATTTGACGTACGGCTGCCGTACGGCTCTGGAATTAGCACAAGAAAATCGTAATATTTATATCAGAATTTAAGTGCTGAAATGAGCTGTATACTGGTTTTCTTTTCATTGTATTAATCTTAAAATGTCAAAGATTACCTAGCGTACCTAGCGTAAGCGTAATTTAATACTGGTGATGTTGGTAATCATGAAAGCTGATATTAAATGGGAGACTAGAATAGTAAATATGATACTGAAAACAAGCAAGCGTAAACATCGGTACTGGGTGCATAATATCTTACGTAGTAAAGGATCATCTAGTAAAGGATTAATATACACGTGTGCTAAGGTGATTTGCCGTAAGGTTCTATTTGATACCAATCCGTCGGAATGGGTTTTAATCACTAGAAAAGTCCCTAAAGCAAACCATTAGACGCCGTACGGCGCCATAAGGCGCCGTACGGCTCGTTCAACTCGTTCGTATCAATTGCCTCCCGTGGCGATCGAGAAATCTGCCGTACGGCAGCGGTCCGCTGACGTACGGCGCCATAAGGCAGAATTTCACTGAGGGTTTTATCCCATGTAAAATGCATTGGAGCAATCGGCACGAACTTGCCGTACGGCTGCCGTACGTCGCTATGGGTTTTACCCCTTAAGCGAGGGGCACATTCCACCGTAAGGTGGGTCTACTGCCAGTCTACGACCAAAAACGCACAGAAATCGTAACGATCCGTGAGTGTACAGTGCGGCAAATGCATTTTTTTTCAAGGGGCGAGGTGCGTAGAAGAAGTTTGGCAGGCCAACTTTTCTACGACCATGCATACGCGTCATGGCGTAGACGCCGGAGAGTGCGGAACACGCCTTGAAACGCAGAGGATTTAACCGCACGTTGTCGGCACAGACACAGTACTGGGACCGTGCGTTCCCTGTACCATGAACGCCGATCCCGTACTTTAGTAATCACACGGTGCGTAGAATAAGTTGGACGCGAGTACATCGCACGTTCTATGCAAGTTGATCAAACGGCCACCTCAATAGAAATTAATTCCCTTTGCCGACGCATTTCTAACGCACGTGCCCCAACTGACTTTTTTTCAATAAAAAGGCCAGACCACGCTCAACACCTTTGTGGCGACCACCGCCCAAATTGGATGGTATCCTTTTAGTGATACTATAACTATAAGATGGCCAAACGAAAATATTGCCTAATGCTATTAAAACTATGGATTCCACTAGATCCATTTTGGTTAATTAAAGAAGTTCGGTATTACTAAACAAGTTCATTAGCTATGTATTTGATACTATATATTAAACGAATTCTTCTTGGAAATAGCTGAATATTGGATATTAAAAATAGTCTAATATTTCAATGGCTGTCAGTTCATCTTTTTTTTAAAGATATGAGGTCATTGTCTTGCTCACATCACCTGGCGCAACAAAAAATAGGCAATGTAAAAACACTCATGCACAGGGCCAATACCTTGATATCAGATAAAAAGTTACTGTCGTTAGAGAAGGAGAAGATCAGGAAAGCATTAAGGTTATGTGGATACCCAGAGTGGGCATTAAATGAAGGAGAACAACAGGGAAAGAAGGTTAAAAGCAAGAAGAAAGGTCAAGGAACAGAGAGAAAAGGCTAATGGGTTTGCTGTCTTGCCATATGTAAAAAGGAGTAAGTGAGCGACTTCAGAGACGCTTCAAAAAGCACATCAGCCTCTACCACAAAGCAGGACAAACCCTTAGACAAACTAAATCTATTATTTTCATCTTTCATAACACTAAAGATTAATTACCGTTTGACAGTTTCGTCTGCTTCTGCAGACATTTTCAAAAAACACTACTGCGCATGTCAGATCATGGTTTAGGGCCGCCGTCACCTCCTGCGGCAAGCACTGGGTCGTAGACTCGCAAGCTGGTGGGCCCCCTCATCTCTGTTCATGGTCTGACTTTGCATCCGGATATGGATAGCTTCCTTTGACGCTCTAGTCCTACCATCACTTTCTCTATCTAGTTATCAGTAAACCATGATCTGACATGCGCAGTAGTGTTTTGAAAATGTCTGCAGAAGCAGACGAAACTGTCAAACGGTAATTAATCTTTAGTGTTGTGAAAGATGAAAATAATAGATTTATTTGTTTACCAACACGATGAACTCATTCAAGGACCTTAGACAAACTCTAGTCCATCCGAAAGATAAAATGAAGCCAGAGGAACAGTGTGGAATAGTGTATGAGACAGATTCCCAGGTGTGTGGAGACATTTACATTGGTGAAACAGGAAGATCGCTAGAAGAGAGAGAGTCAGAGAAGTCAGTAGAAAAGAAAGATCAGAAATCAGCCTTCAGCCAACATAAAAAACAGGACATGTACCATTCATTCCAACGCTAATGCAGAACATCAAAATCATTGAAAAAGAACCAATATATAGACATAAAAAGTCCTGGAGCCCATTAACATCAGAGCCGAATGAGCAAGTTAAATAGGTATGATGGAGTAGAGATCCCGGATGCTTACCTACACTTATAGAGGGAGGAAGGGACAGCCAGGGGAAACCAACACTGACCCAACACTCCTTCGAGGTTGTTTTCTTCCAAGAAAATGACCGCATTTCTTTGAAAAAAGATGGACTGACAGCCCTTGAAATATTACACTGTTTTTAATATCCAATATTCAGCTAATGATGAGAAGAATTCATTCAATATATAGAAGTTGCGTAGTTTGTATGGAAATGAACGTTTTCTGTTAAACAGCTACTCGATTTCTTGCCCCAAAATGAAAGGTTAACACAAGCCTCTTTACTCAAAATACAGTTCACCCCCTCCTTAATAACCAGTACAGAATATCAGTAAATGTATAATAACCACAATATTTTGGAGAACTAATGCATACAAATGTTATTTGATAAATGTTTCAAGTAACATTTCCCTTTAAATGCAATTTTATTTTCTGTTCACAATTCACTCATAATCAAGGTCATTGTTTTCAAAAAAGTATTGGGAGTATATTGTTGAGATTTGGTCAATGTAATTTTCAAATCCTCCATTTGTAAACATTTCATATTCAAAACAGCCCGGTGCATATTTAGTATAGATACAGCCCTATGGCAAATATTATGATCATAATTTTCACACCCGAAATTGATATTTTGAATTGTGGAGAAATAGCTGACATTAAATTATGGTATGAGAAACCTAATAAATATCACCTCCATTAAGTTCATTGAATATTGGATATTGTAAATTGGATTTTCGGGCTCATGGACTATAAAAAAAAAAAAAAAAAAATAAAAAACATGATAAAGGGGTGGGTTTTGTAAAGGGTTCATGAAATCTCACTCATAAAGTCACCCAACATAACGATTTGCTAGTATATTCAGGGGCAGCTGTGACCCCCGCAAGCTATCCAAGATCTCACCATTTTTCACATATGTTGGAGCTTATGAGATGCCCAATAGCCTCATATGGGTCAAATTGTTACACAGACGCTCGGTCATAGGTCACAGAGCAATAGATATTCGATAGTTAGCATCATTTTATAATTTTCATTCACGCTTGGGGCAGGTGACGCCTGCATGCTATCAAAAGATCTCACCATTTTCACATATGTTGGACTTTATGAGATGCCCAA
>CM032669.1:11243551-11287242 GCA_019095985.1 Streblospio benedicti
GGTTTGTTCATTATATTTTTTTTTCAAAATACAAATTATGTGCAATATGGACCTTTGTGCGTGCCAGAGTTGGTTCAACTTAGGTATGTTCATGTTCATTGCATTGTTCGACTAGGGCTTAAATTGGCCTGTCATACCGCGCTCACTGGTAGATCCAGATTTTCAGAAAAAAAGGGGCACTTAAGGTATCTAAATATGGCAAAAGCCCTATAAAAAAGCATTTTGATCCTCCTGGATCTGCCTCTGGTGCCTTACTTGTCCATGGGATGCTCCTGGGGTCGCAGCAGCAGTGGTCAGGGTGGCAGTTCTGCTGCCCGCAGGTGGCCTCCGGTGCTTGGCAATATTGGTAGCCAATGTCGTAGCACGTGTCCACGAAACAGTGACAGTCGCTCATGTTACGGCAACAAAACTCTGCATGGGAAAAGAAGGATCAGACAGTCCCCAAAATTGGAAGCCGAACTGGTTGTTATTATTGTTAACATTGCCTCACCACAAATGTGTCCTAGTGATTGACGATAATCATTTGTGATTGGGAGAGTGTTGAAAATTGAGACATGGATTTCTATGTTTGTCATTTTTTACGAAAACTTAATATGCAATGAATGAATTTGCTTTTGTCAAACCAAGATAGACTTTTTTCAAAGGTGTATGATATGCAATGGTTTGTTGTAATGAATATCCCATGCTCGGGCTTTAATCAAGTGCTGTTTTTTAGCGATGTGTCAGAAACGAAAGTCCCAAGGACGGGAACTGACAGGATGTAACTTGAAAATAATCACGATGCCAGGCAATTTGTTTATAACTTTAACATAATACAACTACTTATATTATGTACAGAACTCCGATGTTTCCATCATCAAATGTAATCTAACACAAACTGCAATAATATATCAACACAATTGTACATGAACTTACTCTCGTGGTCTTCAGTTTCATAGCCATTTGGTGACCCCAACGCTTTCGCATATGCTTCTATTTTTTCCATCTGGGGTGCTGGGTGCAGATTTGATTTATAAATACACATGGAACACTGGGAGCTCATTTCTTATACATATTTTTATGCTTTCTAACTGAAGTAATTGATATCCAAAATGTTAAAGAATTTTTAAGCCCTAATCTTAAACAGAATACAATGACGACTCTGATGTCAATAACAGTTGGCACTAGTGAAATTTATGCCAACAATTAGCAACATTCAAGTTGAGCTATGATAAATCGTAGTGCGAGTCTCAGACACCAGGTGGCTTAAAACAATTGCATTCTGGGACTATTTGAAACGTCTTAATATCATATTTTCTCCTGTAATTGCTGTCGTAGCCTACCGAAGGATCTTGTTAATATGCACGCCAAGTGCGGAGCCAATGGTACTGCGATTTTTAGCAACTATTTTGATACCCATTTGTACATTTCACAGTCATTTCCATTAGAAACAGATGTATTCTCGTCACGTGTAAACGTAAATGTATATCCCGACTTTACATTTTACACCAGATCATTGGCACACTCAATAATCATCAATTGATCATTTCTCATATACTTTCATGGCAGCACATTCAGCGCACAATGCTAATCACTCATACAGGCACTCACACACTCTGTCAACCCAATAACATGTACCTAATTAACGTATAGGTACCACAGAGCAGTATGCAACTATTTAGAGATGTGAATTTGCTCAACACCCACTACGAGACCCGACTGGGAGTCGATCCCACGACCTTCTGGCCACGAGTCCAACACCCTATCCACTTGGCCACTGAAGCACACATGCAATAGAAGTTGTTGGCTATTTATATCATGTTAAAATGAACAGATTTTCTTATAGAACATGGTTTTGTACATTTTAGTGTGGATTTTTCTTTCACTTGGTTGGTCCTCATTCGAAACAGAGGATCGACCGTTCAATAAGAAAAAGTCCAATCAACATCACCTCTGTAAAGAGACCACCTGTAACCAATGTACCAAGACTTCATAAACAGACCACTGTGAATCTGCATGAAGATTCTGTCTCCCTATTGAAAACTCTTCAAACACTTTATTTAGTTTTTAAACTGTGTAGCGTATGATATCAGAATATATTATCGGCCTCACCAAACAGAATCCATTATTCACAGCATTCATGGGGTAATTTACTACACGTACATGTACATTCCCATGTGTATTACAGAAACCAAATACTCACAACTCTGCCTCTTGATTGTATTGGCTGCGTCCACCACCGTGAGGAACAGGACGCAGACGAGAAATTGCGTCACAACAGCGGCCATGTTGTTCTGTAGGTGTAGCACTCTGAAAACAAATGAGTGAACAAAACATAATGACATTTGAGTGAATATACTTGTATGTCATAGCAAGATTTGATGGAGATGCCAGTCAAGATCATTGACGGTTTGATGAAGAAGTTGTTTTCTGTAGAGTCCTCAACATTACCTTGTGGTTGTATATGACACATGTAGCTAATATATTTTATTTCAACGTGAACTCACCTTATCTGGAGCAAAAAAGATATTGTTGCAATTATTTAAAGAAGAAAATGTCTCACCAAATTTTGCAAGTAGTTGCGGTCTTCGTTAGATGTTTATCTCAGCTCAACATATACACAATTGACGATAAAGTTCTAGTTAAAGATGATGCAAACGATTGTTCTAATTTATGACCGTGCAGATGCTGCACTGTCACTCGTTAATAACGTTTGTTTTTAAAAAAGATTGAGCTGTGAATCAAACGGTTTTATAAGAACGTTGCACAACGTTTGCCCAGTGCCTGGCGGCTTGGTGCCCAAATGCAATGAGTACCTCATTGGGTTTATTTTAATTAATAGTGTAAGTGTCATCAACAGTGGCAAATAATGCCAAAGGTTGAGATGCTTGATTACGATACAGCACCATCATTCATATTTCGTTCACAAAGTATCCTTCGCAGTGATCGCACAGGTCAAGTAGATTATGCCACCATATTTAGTTGGGGTAATTGCCCAGTTACCCTCACGGCAAATCAAACCATGGAAATGATGCAAAAACTCATACTTTCCACAAAGCTTGAAAGTTTGCTTCTGTTCGTTTGTCATTGTTCTATACTGTCAAAGGCAATGTCTGTTGGGTAAACTGCTTAAGACTCAATCGATTTACAAACAACCGTCAACTGCTCATCCCTTCCATCCCGCCCGGTTGAGTTACCCCTACTGGTAACCTCATTTTAGCTAGAGTTGCTCAAATTTGGCATATGTGTTTATAAATGGTGACCACAAGAACCTATTCCACAAGGGCTTGAACAGCTCGGTGCATTGCGGCTCATGGCAGCTGCCGCACTGGCAGATCCATGGTTTGGGGCCTAGACGGGGGGGGGGGGTTTGGTCCATGGGGGAAGTTGTGCACAACTAAGGCGCGTCACCGTCGCCTCACTGCTGCTTGTAATCATTTGTCATTGTCCGTTCTTGTCCACGTCGTTGTCATTCCTTAGGTCACAAGTGCAACTCCATCCGCTCCGGCCAGCAGCACACCTATATGAGCATACATTCTCTAGTCTAGCCTGTGTTTGGGCTGGGTGGGGGAGTGTAGGCGTGAACGCCGATGGACCATGGGTGAGCACAACTCATGTGAGTAATGGACAAGACACATGATATCCATAATGGATTGCAGCAGACGACTAATATAACAGTGTGGACAGGGGAATATGCGCTCATTATTTCACTGTGCCATCCACGTCAGTTTGTTGTGTGTAGGCACCATACAAGTGCAATTGATGAGGTAATAGGTGACTTGCAATTTAGATGTATTTGCAGGTGCTTTGATTGTTTACATGGATTTTTTGCAGTGCAATATGAGACACATAGGTTAACATTGTATTCTCGTATTGGATAACCATTCTCCATGGCTCCAAAGTTCGTGATCTAGGAAAAGATAGCATGCAGAGGTGCCGGTGAATTAGACCATACGTACTACTAGTAGATTTAAAAGCATCCAGGCCTTAACACGTTACTACAAGTATATGCAATAATACTATGTTATGACAGAGCCCAGGAACCCACCAAAGAAGGACACTGTGGGTTGACATGCACGTGTATACAGTTGTGCATGATATAACTTTAAAAAATAGTGTTCATAATATATGGTTGAGCCCAATGAGTTATAAGTGATGCTACATATACATGGATATATATATTTTTAATAAAATCAGTACATTATAACTAAGCTGTACATTACAGTACAACCGTTGACACACAAAACGACATGGACGGTAGTAGGTTAGATTTCGGATTTTTTACGGTAAGAACCCCGTTGCGTCTCGATATTGCTCATCTCGAATTTATCTGTCGTCACTATGTTAGATTCTTAAACAGAATACAATGACGACTCTGATGTCAATAACAGTTGGCACTAGTGAAATTTATGCCAACAATTAGCAACATTCAAGGATTGAGCTATGATGATAAATCGTAGTGTGAGTCTCAGACACCAGGTGGCTTAAAACAAATGGTACATTCTGGGACTATTTGAAACGTCTTAATATCATATTTTCTCCTGTGCTGCTGGTCGTAGCCTACCGAAGGATCTGTGTTAATATGCGCCAAGTGCGGAGCCAATGGTACCGCGATTTTTAGCAACTATTTTGATACCCATTTGTACATTTCACAGTCATTTCCATTAGAAACAGATGTATTCTCGTCACATGTAAACGTAAATGTATATCCCGACTTTACATTTTACACCAGATCATTGGCACACTCAATAATCATCAATTGATCATTTCTCATATACTTTCATGGCAGCACATTCAGCGCACAATGCTAATCACTATACAGGCACTCACACACTCCTGTCAACCCCAATAACATGTACCTAATTAACGTATAGGTACCACAGAGCAGTATGCAACTATTTAGAGATGTAATTTGCTCAACACACCACTACGAGACCCGACTGAGAGTCGATCCCACGACCTTCTGGCCATGAGTCCAACACCCTATCCACTTGGCCACTGTGTGAAGCACACATGCAATAGAAGTTGTTGAAGCTATTTATATCATGTTAAAAATGAACAGATTTTCTTATAGAACATGGTTTTTATACATTTTAGTGTGGGGATTTTTTTTCACTTCGTTGGTCCTCATTCGAAACAGAGGATCGACAAGTTCAATAAGAAAAGTCCAATTAACATCACTGTAAAGAGACCACCTGTAACCAATGTACCAAGACTTCATAAACAGACCACTGTGAATCTGCATGAAGATTCTGTCTCCCTATTGAAAACTCTTCAAACACTTTATTTAGTTTTTAAACTGTGTAGCGTATGATATCAGAATATATTATCGGCCTCACCAAACAGAATCCATTATTCACAGCATTCATGGGGTAATTTACTACACGTACATGTACATTCCCATGTGTATTACAGAAACCAAATACTCACAACTCTGCCTCTTGATTGTATTGGCTGCGTCCACCACCGTGAGGAACAGGACGCAGACGAGAAATTGCGTCACAACAGCGGCCATGTTGTTCTGTAGGTGTAGCACTCTGAAAACAAATGAGTGAACAAAACATAATGACATTTGATTGAATATACTTGTATGTCATAGCAAGATTTGATGGAGATGCCAGTCAAGATCATTGACGGTTTGATGAAGAAGTTGTTTTCTGTAGAGTCATCAACATTACCGCATGGTTTGTATATGACACATGTAGCTAATACTGTTTATTTCAACGTGAACTCACCGTATCTGGAGCAAAACGATATTGTTGCAATTATTTAAAGAAGAAAATGTCTCACCAAATTTTGCAAGTAGTTGCGGTCTTCGTTAGATGTTTATCTCAGCTCAACGTATACACAATTGACGATAAAGTTCTAGTTAAAGATGATGCAAACGATTGTTCTAATTTATGACCAGTGCAGATGCTGCACTGTCACTCGTTAATTACATTTGTTTTTATAAAAAGATGAGCTGTGAATCAAACTGTTTTTTATAAGAACGTTGCACAACGTTTACTTGGTTCCTGGCTTGGCTTCGGTGCCCCAAATGCAATGAATACCTCATTGGTTTTATTTTTTTTAATGAGTGTAAAGTGTTATCAACAGTGGCAAGTAAAATATAAAGAGTTGAGATGCTTGATTAAGATACAGCACCATCATTCATATTTCGTTCACAAAATAACCTTCGCAGTGATCGCACAGGTCGGTAAATTAGATGATGCCACCATATTAGTTGGGGTGATTGGCCAGCCCTACGGCTTTACCCCCGGCGAGGATCAAATCAAACCGTGGAAATGATGTGAAAACTCATGCTTTCCACAAGCTTGAAAAGCTGACTTGTGTTCGTTTGTCATTGTTCTATACTGTTAAAGGCAATGTCTCTTTTAAACTGCTGACCCCATGGCATTGCAAACAACCGTCCGACTGCTCCCTTCCATCCGCCGGTTAGTTACCCCCTCTACTGGTAACCTCATTTTAGCTAGGGTGCTCAAATTTGGCATATGTGTTATAAATGGTGACCACAAAGAACCCTATTCCACAAGGGCTTGAACGCTCGGTGCATTGTGCGGCTCATGGCAGCTGCCGCGCTGGCAGATCCCATGGTTTGGGGCCTAGACGGGGGGGGTTTTTGAGCCCATGGGGAAGTTGTGCACAACTAGGGCGCGTCACCGTCGCCTCTGCTGGCGTAGTCGTTGTCATTGTCGTTCTTGTCCCGTCGTTGTCATTCCTTAGGTCACAAAGTGCAACTCCATCCACTCGGCCACAGCAGCACACCTATGAGCATACATTCTCTAGTCTAGCCTGTGTTTGGGGCACGGGTGGGGAAGTGTAGCCGTGAACGCCGATGGACCATGGGTGAGCACAACTCATGTGAGTAATGGACAAGGACACATGATATCCATAATGGATTGCAGCAGACGACTAATATAACAGTGTGGACAGGGGAATATGCGCTCATTGTTTTCACTGTGCCATCCACGCCGGTTTGTTGTGTGTAGGCACCATACATGTGCAATTGATGAGGCTATAGGTGACTTACAATTTAGGTGTATTTGCAGGTGCTTTGATTGTTTTACATGGATATTTCTACAGTGCAATACGAGACACATAGGTTAACATTGTATTCTTGTATTGGATAACCATTATCAGAGTTTCAAGTATCGTGATCTAGGAAAGATAGCATGCTGAGGTGCCGGAAATTAGACCATATGTGCTACTAGTAGATTTGCAGCATCCAGGCCTTAACACACGTTACTACAACTATATACAATAATACTATGTTATGACAGAGGCAGAACCCGCAAGAAGGACACTGTAGGTTGACATGTACGTGTATACAGTTGTGCATGATATAACTTTAAAAAAAATAGTGTTCACTTAATATATGGATTTGAGCCCAATGAGGATTATAAGTGATGCTACATATACATGGATGTACTATATTTTTAATAAAATCGAGTACACGTTATAACTAAGCTGTACACTTTACAGTACAACCGTTGACACAAACGACATGGACGGTAAGTAGGTTAGATTTCAGTTTTTACAGTAGAACCCCATCGTCTCGATATTGCTCATCTCGAATTTATCTGTCGTCACTATGTTAGATTCGTTTCCATTCAATGACATTAGTACACGCATATTAGTTGGTTATCTCCAAAATTGCGTATCCCGATAATTTTGCTTTGAGATAGCAAAAGTTCTACATCACAGATGCATGCATTTGTAACTGCCATCACATATCTCACTGCGTGTAGCGTTTGACAAGCAAACGAGTTCAAATTTTGTTCAAAACTATAAACGAGGCGACCCGCGAAATACTTGAGTTAGGGTAGATACAAACCTATCCTCACTTAGAAATTAGCTAGGGGGCCGCCAGGGCGACCCATCACCCACCAAAACCAAATATTTCTTTTATGTTATTTACATGTAAACAAACCTCGTTTCTTTGAACCAGAAGAACTGACAGTCTTGGAAATACTAGAGTTGTAACCTAAAATAAAGCTATATTGCTAAGAAGAATAGGTAATGGCCATAGTCCTCCGATGTTCATTTATCATTCATTTTATTTTACTTTTTAAACTTTGTACACTGGGAGATCAATCAACCAATCAGAATTGAATGTTTTCAGCAAACATGAGAGAATACACCGTGTTCTTTTAATGTTCATAGTGGCTGTAGTGGCGGTGTATAGAGTGAATGTGACATTGATGATTGCCTAAGATTTCCTCAGAATATTGTGTTGGCACTTCCAGTAACGAAGGAAGTTCAGTGCTCACCCCAAGCAAGCTGCATTGCCCTACCTTTTCTTTCCACATTGTATAAAACGGGCCACAACTATGAACATAAGAGGTAGGACTGTAGATTCTAGCATTCGAACATTCGGGAAACTTAGACCATAAAAATGAAATAAAAGTTGGACAGGAAATTGAATTGTTGTGTACTATCATGTGCGAGATTCATTCGAAAAATTTATTGTTGTTTTTCTCATGATGAATTAGGAAATCTTCATATGCTAATGTTCAGTAGTCAATGTCTAACGAAAATGATTATCTCGTAGGTGGCGATTGCGTAACTAGTGACGTATTGTTGATCAATTTTTGGACGGTATACGCAAGTTCTCACCTTAAATGACAAATTGGTAGGTTACTTTCCTGTTTGATTTCTAATTAATTCTTTGGCTGGCGTTGATAACTTTACTGCAGTCTCTACTTCCTTCTAAATCATCAGTTACATTACAACACCCCACCTACATGTATAACAAGCCACGAGGCTGGGCAAATAATTGAATGTCAGTTGGTTATGTAAGAAACGCTTGCCTTTGTTTCATGTTGAAAAGATAGTCAATGCAAGTCCTATTTCATAAAGCTATTTTCTACTATGGAATCGCTGACTGTTACTAATATGCTATTATTTGACAATGCATCAAGCGAAAATAAAAGCATGTTAGCGTGACTCTGAAGGTTCGTTGTGAAACTAAACTTCGAAGGTAACGGTAGACGAACGAAGGTTCGAAGCTTCGCAGCTTTGCCCCATCCCCAATGAAAACTTCCTCGTCATATCACAAGCTATATACACAGTATATTACCATTGAATATAGTGATATTGTAACACTGAACATGTGTGCACTGTGCAGTGTAAAATAGATTCCCGTAGACCGACGATGTGGAAATCTGTACACAGACTTAGAGCGTGTTCTCTTTGTGTTAATGGTTTTGCCAGCTGCCCATTATCCCGCCAGACGTCAGCACTTGAATAGAAGTCCAGTGGTCTGTCCATCATATGTACGTTTATCAACACGGGAATATACGATTTATCAAGATTACAGGGCTTGTATAACTGAATTGTTCTTTCTGGAAATTCATATTCGCCTACGTGAAATTGACTGCTGAATCCGATCAGAATAACCGGTGCGTAGTAGGCCTACGTTTTTTTTTAACCACCAAAAGGCGTGTGGTCTTCGGCTAGCACCCCACTTCATAGTTTAACTTCTAATGCCCTAGTGACACACATTGTAATAATGAGCATAGGAGAGAACACCTGGCCTATGTCCTGTCCCTTATACAGACCGTATGCAAATCCAGCTGTGCAAGGGGCACCCTCCCCATCTTTTCACCAAAAAAATATCATTTTCACCACGTTGTATATGTTGCATCGTTTTGAACCCTTCTGCGTATGGAACCCAATAAATCCTGTGAATGCACCCGCCCCCTTTTAGAAAATCTGGATCTTCCGCGGAATTGACCGCGAGATCTCAAAAAATTGAGATCGTCTGATTTACCCGAACGAATGAGGGTAAATCAGCATGCTGCGATGGACACGACAATCGAAAGTGGTCAATCACCATTCTATCATGACTAAAATCCATTTTATTTTAAAAATAAATCATATTATAACATTCTCATTGCCAGTTAACCGCAAACTACGGCATTAGTCTAAACTGTTGATTTTCCTTGCGTCGTCAGCGGCTGTATTGATATTGTGAGGAGTTTAGACTAGCACCGTGGGGGTTTTTGAGCGTGTTTTCCATCGCAAAATTGAGCACGCTGATTGACAAACAGCGACAAAGTGCACGTTGAAATTACGCAAATCTGCCTCTTTAACCAATATTTTCTCACACCAAACAGCGACAAAGTGCACGGGGACAGAGATGATATCTGCGCCAGACGACACTTTCAGACACCACGTGACATTTCCATCACACAAAAACCCGGATGCTCATTTCTTCAGGAAATCCCCAAATTAACGCATGCATTTCCTCTGAAACTCGCCCATATCCTATTTTGTATGACTTTCAATTGATTGTTTTAAATCAATGTCAACAGGAGAGAAAAAATCTGAGTACACTTAATCAAGGATATCTTATCACATTGTTTCGAATTTTAGGACGTAATGAACTATTAAAGTCACTTGCTGACTCTTATATTTAAAATTAAGTGGACATCGTGCAATGATTTTAAGTTTGAATACTAATTCTAACGGGTTTTTTTCACCAAGATTGTTTTCTTACATAACCTCGTCAAAATGTTAAATTAATTAGTAATGAAAATTTCACACTGAAAATTAAGTTTGATAGCATTATTCTGCAAGTAACTGAGGTAACATTACAAACGTTTTAGAATCGTAATCATAACAGAAAAGGGTTAAACAACTTGATTTAATGGTTTAATGTTTAAGGAGTCGCTCACTCCATTTAAAATACGTTTGTGTATACAAAATGTTGGGTAGGATTCTCAATCAAAACCTCTTCAAGTTCCATCATTTCATTTACTTATTGTGTTGAAAACAAATATCGATCATCTAACCGTAACAGCTGGACTATATAAGTAGCGCGTCAATTACTTATACATTGGCTTTGAAGTACAGTAGAACGTCTATAAGTGATCCAGTTAAAACAGGGTATACACATGGAAAATGCGGCTAATTTTGGAACTTTGTCCAGGGAACTCCTCCAAAACATCACTAGCTAGCTGTGATCTATCGTTCATGATACAGGGTAGTTTTGCAAATAAAGTGTTAATGGGTTAAACAACTAATCTGGTCTCACAACCTTGGGGTCGTGAGTTCGTGTCCCGCCAGTACCTAAGTCAAATGGAAGCTTAGGGTTGTAAAACCTGTCATCAGCTATATCTATCGTAGGTAGAAATATGCTTGCTAAAAAGACGTGAGAGAGAGAGAGAAGTTTGACAATGTTTATTGGCTGCACCACTCCCAAATTAATGGTTGGTGCCTAAAAATGAATTAGATATGATATCTGTGTGAATAGATTCGATATAACACAATTGATTATTCTCAAGCAGTGAAACTTTATTTGCTCAAAGTATGTGAAATGTACACTTTATATTTATAATATATCGTCCTCTACAAGCAATTCTCCATGAAAAGAGCCAAGAGAACATATATGTATCCATATATGATGTATGCGTCATAAAGAAACCTCTATGGTTCTAATATATTATGGATATTTCGTAAACAATTGTTATAAAAAATAAACATAACGTCCCCCCTAACGCAAGGCTGACGTCTATTGATCGTCAAGTTAGTCTCGATCAACCAGACTTTGTAATGGCGGCGCTCATTTCATATGCAATACAGAGTCTGGTTGAACGAGGCTATCGTCAAGTAAGAATTCCACGAAATGCATATGACGGGATTTCGACGACAGTCCCGTTATGGCCACTTGATATTGTATTAAAAATTTGGAAGATGTCTCTTCAGCTATGTCAATATGGTGGTAGGAGCTTGCTTGACAGAACAGTGAGAGTAGAACTAATCTGCCAATGCACCGAATACGGCCACTTCGCCACTTGGGCTTTGTGTACAGTAGAACCTTCAATTGGGACCACCTCTGTAGAGAGAACACCTCTATAATGAGACGATTTCTTACAGTCCCAAACCTTCATAATCAGACAATTGCAAACCTCCATATAGAGACCACCTCTCTATTAGACCACTTGAGGCCAGCCCTTAGGCAGTCATAAATAGAGAGGTTCTAACACAGTGCGGTAAGTATATATCTTTTGTCATGACTGACTGTTTACCATGTAAGTAAATCAAACAGCAGTGAAGGCTAATATTGTGATCAGCGAAAAGTTTGTGTTTGTTTGTTTTTGTGTGTGTTGTTGTTTTGTTATTGTTGTTTTGTTTTTGTTTGTTTTTTTGTGTGTGTGTTTTTTTGTTTGTTTTTTTTTTTTGTTTGTTTGTTTTTGTTTGTTTTGTTTTTTTTTTGTTTTTTGTTTTTTTTTTTTTTTTTTTTTTTTTTGGGGGGGGGCCATTTTAATTATTTTTCTACTTTTTCCACTATAGGGGGTCGGTGGTGTGGGGGGGTTGTTGAACAGGGCTGGGGGCTGTCAGAATGGGCAGGGGTATTACTAGAACAGTGATCTGTGCTGTTAGGTCGAGGGATATATTTGTTGTTGATTGGTGGTAGGTGGATGCGGGTAACACAGGTGGAAACCAAATGGGGAGTCGGCATTGTTACTACACTACTACAGTGGTGGGTGCTAGTGTCGGGGTATGAGGACATGGGTGGATGCTGTAACCCAGTGCTATGCAAGTAATATTTGTGTTGAATAGCGGGCAGGGGTGGGTGTTGTCATAACGAGGGGTGGGGGTGTCAGGACAGTGAGGCTGCTGTAGACCCGTGCTATGCAATGTTTGTGTTGTTGGGTGTTGTGGGTGGGGGTTGACGTGGGCAGGCGATATCAGGACAGGATCGGGTGGTGTCCGAATGTGTGTGTGGGGGGGGGTCATGTGGTTACTTTAGTTGTGGGTGTGGTAAGAGGTAGCGGTTAAAACAGCGAGTGTACAGTACTAATAATGATTAAAAGGCAGCATTGACACGGCCTGATACAAGTGCACTTGGCTGTCAAAGGGGATTTCAGTCAATGAGATTTGATTTAGAATTCAATCAAGGCTATGTTGTCTGGAAGGAAAGCAAGAGGTTGATCTAGATTTGACATTGAACGTCCTTACTCATAGATGAAGCGACATTTGGACTCATTTTATTAGTATTGACAAAACTCAACTAAACTAGTTGCATTCTCTTCAGAGGGTTGCCTGCTTATATGGCCGAGTAGCTATAGAGTTGGACTCGTGACCAGAAGGTCATGGGTTCGATACCCGCGAGCCGTTCATGGGTGGGTGTTGAGCAAACCCATCCCTAAATTGTTGAACCCTGTTTGGTGGCACATACACGGTAAGGTAAAGGTCATTGAGGGGTTGTAAGAGTGTTTGAGTTATTTGTGTTTGATTGACACTGTGGGCTGAATGTGTTTCATGATCAATTTGTCCAGTGGATTTTTGTTATGTGGTATAAAGCAGTGGGTCTCATGATTCAATTATCTTGATGGTTTTTTTTTACTTGCTTTTCGTTCAAAAATACCTAAAAAATTCAACTTTTAAATATAATTTTTATCAATTTCGAACTCTACAGTTTCCTTTTTAAAATTAAGTTTGAATTTTAGAGTTATTTTTGAAAGAAAAGCAGGTAAATACATTAAAATATTTGAATAATCATGATCAATTGAACCCTGCAGAAGCAAGTATGTGAGAAATGATAACTTGTTAAGTCGTGAGAACAAGACTTGAATCACATTTACATTCACAATTGAGAAGAAAAAAAACAATGCCATGTCAATGAAATTATCTGGTGCAAATGTAGTCTACTGTAGTATGTTTGTATAGCCAAATGATATAACTATATCTAGACAAAACAACAAATAGCACCATAGCCAGCTTTTTACGCCAACCATTTGCGATGTCCTTTACAAATACCTTCAAATGAACTGGGTTCTCAATCTAGTACAACAGCCTAAGTTTTAAAAACCATGGTACAGTAGATACCGTTTATCTCGCAGTTGAAGGTATGTGAAGGAAGAAAAGTTCGAGACAGTATTTCAACGACTATGAATTGGACATTAAAACTAATTGTTAGACCAGATAAAACCAGTGAGCTACCACAAAGCCCCTCTAAACAGACAGATTAATGAAGGCATCAGAATTAACAATAGCAAATCAGATGAAGGATATCTAATGAATTCAAAGTCCGAATACCACCAAGGAGAAGTCCCCAGAATATCAATCTTCCGAGGACTCCATTAGCCCCTGTCACAGTGACATTTGTTTGTTTTGCATACCATATTCTATGTAACCATAACAGTAAATTGTATCCCCCTCCCCTTTTTTGAGTTCTCATCTAGCCATAATAGTACACTGTGTTAGGAATATACAGTTACAATTTTGTATCACCAAAGATCAGGATTTACATGAAGCCATGTATATTTTAACCATCTGTAAATATTTATAACTCTAAGTATCCAATTAATTTGCTCTACTGCCCTGTACATATTAACCGTATTTCCATGATATGTAATCAAAGCTAATTTATTATTATAATTGTCCATATATGTCAAATAGTTTGTAAACAATTTAGTTTCTGAAGCGGACATTTTATTGCCGAAATGTGTAAAACTGTAGAACTTTAGGAATTTTTAAAAAATGTTTAGGACTTGTTGGATAATAAAGCAGGTATTAAGAAGAATTGTCAGTGTTTTGATGTATATTAAATAAGTATAATTGTTAGACCAATGCTAGAGATTATCATTCGTGAGCCCCAATGCTGCTGTCAAACTGCTCAACACAGGCCTATTGCTACGCTTATAAGACATGGTGTATCAATGCAGCTTAATCCAGAAATCGCCGAGAGACCATGGTGGCCATTGGCGATTCACATCCACTCCTTCAGGAGCCTTGATTGAATCTTGACAAGATTTGGGTTTGTGACTTAACGAGGAGGCCTACGAAATAGCGCCAATAGTGGCGTATCTCATCAATAAATCATATATGATCCATATTGTATCCATCCCCACTTGTAACCTAAATTCTTAATGAAATCTACATATAAATCGAGTACTGTGCTTTGTTATCAAAACGGGTGGCCTATTAAAAGGAGTGTAACATACGAAACCAGCTTGAAGAGCAGGGAATTCGGCAAGTGATAAGTGTGTATGAGCGGCCATCCGTCTATACAATTCAGATCCATGGATCGACCGTAGAGTAGTTACCGAACTGCATTTCACATTTCAGCTATCAACAGGCTTATTCGCACCCTGAGCTGTACTTCCAAAGAGCATTTCTCAATTTTCACACCATGATGTCCCCAGCGGATTGACTTGGCATAAAAA
The DNA here is from genome assembly GCA_019095985.1 of Streblospio benedicti. Taxonomy (NCBI): domain Eukaryota; kingdom Metazoa; phylum Annelida; class Polychaeta; order Spionida; family Spionidae; genus Streblospio; species Streblospio benedicti. Next base: position 11,258,707 of record CM032669.1, read on the forward strand.
CATGTCCATCTACATTTGAAACTCGATGCTGCTTAACTCGAATTTTCGGTTATCTCGAAAGTCGCTTAGGTTCCCTTGAACTAAATCATAATCATATATTAGTTGGTTATTCCGGTCATTGCTTATCTGGAGCATTTTACTGCTCTCTAGAACTTCGAGATAACAAATTGACAACAAGTCTACTACCGTGCATATCCTGGGGCTCAAACCCCTATCTTTTTTATGCTGCGTTGGCGCGCTTCTTCCGAACTCGTAAAGATACGAGCTTCCCATAGGTCTATGGAAAATTTAAACTCACTCGTACGCACGTTCCCAGCCATAAACCATGGTATTTTCCCCGCGGGTAATTCCCAGTCGGAAGCCCGGCCCTCTACATGAGCTCCCAGTTCACGACTGGTAAATACGACTGGAAGTACCGATTCGAGTGAATTTACCATATGGGAAGCTCGTATATTGGGAAAAAGCGCACGAACGCACTAATGCCCATGTTTTGTTTGCAGACGTGCCTGACCCCCCTCCCCCGCGGGAGACGTGGCGCCACCTGTTCTACGAGTTCAGCCAGAACACCACGCTGCACGGCCTGCGCTACACCACCGTGCCCAGCTCGCACGTGCTCAGGAGGTACGTACGTGTCTGTCTGTCTGTCTGCGTGCCTGTCTGAGTGCCTCTGCCTGCATGTCTGCCTGCCTTTCTGCCTGCCTGCCTGCCTGTGTCTGTTTGCATGCGTGTCTGTCTGCTGCCTGCCTTGCCTGTCTGCTCTATATATTTGTATCAGTCTCCCCGTCTCCATTCGTATTTCTTTGAAGGACTCTGCATTCTATGAGGATCATTTATTCAGGCAATTTATTCTTTGAAGTAAAGTAAATACTGTAAAAGTTATTTAAACGGAGGAAATACAATGTTATATTCATCATAGATACTTATGACGCATGGATAGCTACAAATGGTATTGATAGCCCAAAACATACACCATTGGTGCCCTCGTATTATTCATTTGTTTAGCAGTAAATTACGCAACCTTTTTTTCCATTATTGAATCACATACCAAAATACGTAATTGGACTAAAGTGCAGCAATTAATCAGTCTTCACTGCACAAATGATAATGCTAAATGCAGAAAATGCTGTTAATGATTCAAACTATGGCCAACCCCCACCCTTTTTTATTGGGGGCGGGGGGCATCGTCTGCTGTATAAGGTTGCATGAAAAATGAATATATATATTTTGTTGTTCTTTTCCGCTGCTTAAACAAATTACCAAAATGTTTATAATCCGTTCACTTATTTAGTGTTTTCAATACTAATGTCTCCTTTTAAAATTGTACGACCCACTCCACCAACATTTATTTTTTAATTGGGGAGTGGGGTTGAGGGGGCAGTTGATAAATAAAAAGAATTATAAAAAAATGTTTGTACACAAGTAGTTTGCTTGATTAACACACATGAACAAAGCAAGTTTATAAACGTGATCATATGCTACGTACAAAACGCATACATATTTACAAGGTTATATGGTGCGAAAGGTTTGTCAGTGGTTTTGTCCATTGCTGGTCGTTACCAATCGTACCAAAGGACTCTTGTTTGGTCAAAACCTAGTTGCCCCCTTGACATTAACAATGATAAATTATTCACATCCATGGTCTATTATTGGTGTTGATACTGACTATAATCCTCCACTTTTACGAATCAGCAGTTGGTTAGATAATATGATTGGTTACTTGTTTGTTTTACTCTCATTTGCTGGGGCGTCTTGACAGGAGGCTGCATGCACCGGTAACGTGTGCATATTAAGCCTAGGGTACCACCAGGCTACTGTTGAATTGGCCGTGATTGAAGTTAGCCATTACATTGTCTCCTCACTACCTAAAAAGTGTACTTTTGCTGCACTGAACACACACTGACCCCCCCCCCCCTCCCCCAGTTACTATGAATTTTAATAGTATAGAGGCAGTACTGCCGGTTGTGCCCTAGGTTTTACTAACTAGTCTCAATCAATGTACGTGTGTGTGGGGGGGTCAAGTATCATTTTCTATCATAGGCCTAGATTAGATACCTCTAAATTATTGCCATTTTTTTAAGTTGCCCATATATCATACAATCGTATGTTTTTTGTCTGACACAATTTTGTGCATGCACTACTAGCGTTCCCCACGTGTTTAACACGTGTCATTTCTACCTTTTGCATGATACACTCCGTTATTTAGCTTTTGCTCCAATCAAAAGCGCTCTGTCCATTCCATTGATAGCGTCAGTTAGAGAGTGATCATGGTCATTAGCACACACCATCGAATAGCCAATGAAATATGCATGAGATCAATTGCCAGCTAAACGCCCCCTGGGCACATCAAATATTCACATTCAGTGGCCCTTGATAGAACAAGTAATCAATCAGTTTATGATGACGTCGGTTCGATTACAGTATGTGTATTTACGTCATTAGTCATTTCTTCAAAAAAATGAAAACAGGTGGACCTGCCTCAAACAGCGGGTACCCTCTATATTCAATCCAAATGTAAATGTTTGATTTATGGTCTTTTTCGCCGCTATGCAGTGTGATTTTCGTCATCTGCTACCAATTGCGCCTACAAAATACGTTTACTGCTGAATTCACGACCAAGTCCAGATTAGTTTTTTTGTATTTATTCTCCATTATTAATTGCTCATAGCGGACGGACCGTCTTTAATAACACTACACTGTGTGGAAAGCATCTAGATTGCACGACCGTGACATCTATTCACAAAATGAATTATTTTCAGCGTTTTGTTTTACTTATGGTATGAAATATTGTTTCCTGACACTTATTTTATTTTGTTTATTTTATTATATTTTTTCATTTTGTTTATTTTGACCCTCTGCGCCCCAGCGATGCCGTAGAACGGTACAGGGTTTCAAAAGTTGTTTGATTCCTGTTGCCGGATCTCACATGGTCCTAGCATAAAAATGTATTGTTCTATGGAGTGATTAAACAAGATATCAATAATATCCGGTTTATAATTGTGAATATTCTGGCTTGATGCATGCAGTAAAAAACGTGCAGGAATCACATGCAATAAAGTAGCTTTGTGTGAAGTTAATGTCTGACAAAATTTCAAATTGACCAGTTGGCATCAAATCTTGTCGTATGGAATTGTGTGTCCCATCTAGGAATATTATTTCTGATCATAATGTACATTCCCAGCAGTCACAGGAGAGCAAATCTAGCTCTGAGCTAGACAGGCAGGCACCGTGTGGAGCGGGGGGGGGGCAAAGATGACGTCACTTACAAGGAGGAGGGGTGCTGCAAAGATGACGAAAGGTGACGGGGGGGCGGGTAAAAAATGGCCAAAAATAAGGTGACGTCATTTGTGATCGATCCCCTGAACAATACACATAACGGAGAAATGGTAAATTTTACTGGGAATAACTTCTAACCTTGTTAGGCATCGACCATTTGATCTCAGGGGGGGGGGGGGGGCTATTTTTTCACCATAGCTTCAATTATTTTTTTTTCATGAAATTTGACATCTAATTCTTTTTTTCTTAGATTACTGAACCTCAATTATTTTTTAAGCTGTATAAAGCTGTTTAAAGCCATATTTGACAATTATTTTTTTCTAGCCAAATGAAACCTTATTATTTTTTTCACCAATTTTCAGCCTTGCGTTATTTTTTTCAAAATTTGAACACAGAACTTAAATTTCAAAACTTTTATCTCAGTATTTTTTCAATTTTTATACATCCAAAGAAAAACATATTTATGAAATAATAAATAAAATAAACATAAAGCTATATTAGAATGAACAAATCTATTTTATACTAAATTTTAAAACTAATAAATACATTTCACAAAAAAATCGCCAGTTTAGAATAAGTAAAAAATTTGTGTCCAAAATAAAAAGTTCACAGTCACATCCAAAATGTCCAGGGCTTTAACACATATGCTTTTTCAGTTGCTTCAGCATGGTGAAAGCCTTGACTCTTTCACGGCAGCCGAACAATCTATAAATCTTGGGGCATTTCTTGGTTTTGATGTAGCGTGGGTCGCATCTGTCTTGCAGTTTGTTCTTTCTTATAATCTTCCACATGATTTGCACTACTTGGGCACGTCTTGCCGTCTTCTTGCCAATCACTTTGGAGAGAAGAGGAGACAGTTTTTTGCGGTCGTGAATGCTCGTGTTGGGCGTGCAACCGTCCTTTGACTTTGCCTTGCTCTTACTCCTCGACCTAGACACACGAAAAACAAAAGTAATTTCCGAGTCATGTGTAAAATTAAAACTAATTATTCTAAAAGTACTTTTCAATATGCTAGTGCTAATTTATGGAAAACTTTACCTACTGATGTTAAAATAGCGAAAACTTATTTCACTTATAAAAAACTATTTAAGGATTATTGTACAGGTAAATATAATTTATAATTAATCAAAATGTTACTCTATTCAATCTGTATCTTAGTTATAGGCCTACTGTGACTTGTTGTTTCTGTAACTTTTTAATCATTCTGTGATACAAATACTACTGTGATTTTATAGTTATAAAAGTATTCTACACATGGGGAGGAACTTGATAAGTAATCCACTTCCTTTCTCCCCTGCCATTTATATTACTACTTATGTGTTTTTAAATATTGTGTTTTTATGATTATAGTAAATTGCATGAATTTTATATCATTAATATTTCTGTACATATGGTGAAATGAATAAATAAAAATAAATAAATAAATAAAAATAGACCTTCTTCTTGGTTTGGATTTTCCACATCTTCTGCTGGACCTGCTCCTACTACGGGACTGAGATTGGCTTCTACGTCTGGATCTGGATCTTGCCTTGCTTTTCTTTCTACCTGAAATTTAAAGGAGACTAAAGATCTCGAAAACTGTTTGAAAAAAAAAAAAAGTAAAAAAGATATTCTTATAAATATTTTTATCTTTTACTAAAAGTTTTATAGTTTCTGGATTCATGATATTGGTCGTTCACATATTTTTCGGTATATCATGATGGATTCATGATATGTAGATACCAACATTATGTTGGTGGCTCAGAAATTTACATTTTATAGCACTAAAGACCTCGAAAACTGTTTGAAAAAAAAATAAAGTAAAACAATATTTTTATAAATATTTTTATCTTTTACTAGAAGTTTTATAGTTTCTGGATTCATGATATTGGTCGTTCACATATTTTTCGGTATACAAGAAAAACAGAGTTTACTCATTTCTGAATCCTACCACAGTAATAATGTATAGTTATCCAGAATCTATGTTTTTCAACCTATATGTGGACATACAATACGAATCCTCGACTATTACGATACCATTGTTATTTACACGTTTATTTTTATTACGGGAATTTTCCTTGTTAACTTTACTGCAGAAAAATGAGTATTCGATTTTTTAACGTTTCTGACGTTATCTACATTAATTACGTTATGAACACAAGATTTTTCGAGGAGCATAAGTTGTTTTGGTCTTGAGTCAAGAAAGTCATCACCTGTTAAACCATGTTATTTTGTTCTCATTGCTTATTAAGGCTTCAATAATTCTATTTAATGTTTATAAAAGTATATAGCATGGAATGATTGGCTATAATCGGTGGTAATCAAATCTAAAATTTCATATGAATTATATCAGAAATGCAGCGTTCCCTAGCTAGACTAGAATCACGCGTGCTGTGCAAAACGTAAACAAAAGACGCCATGGCGTTTGGTGAAATATTGTCGATTCAGGAATATTTTCTCCTTGCCTACAGTTGTTGTTATGTTATGTTATGTTATCCTCTTCTGCTTTCGTAGGTCATTGACCTCTTACAGTTCAAAATAGCCTATTAATAGCGTGTAAGGAAGCTTTTGTTACTTAGTTTGTAGGGACATATTAGGTTGAGAAATATAGTTTTAGCAGGAATAGCAACGGACGCTGGTTGATGGACATGAAAAGCAAAAACACAATATTTCTTGTATACCGAAATATATGTGAACGGCCAGTATGTAGATACCAACATTATGTTGGTGGCTCAGAAATTTACATTTTATAGCACTTTGTGTATAACATGTAAATTTCTGAGCCACATAAAATGTTTATCAACAAAAAATGTTTTTTGTTTACGTTTGATACAAAACGGCAGAAGAGAACGAGAAAAATAATAAAAACAATGATAAAATAAAATATTGCAAAACAATAATAGCACTTTGTGTATAGAATGTAAATTTCTGAGCCACATAAAATGTTTATCATCAAAAAAAATATTTTTGTTTACGTTTAGCGCCTCCTGGTCAAGTTGCTTTGAGAAATTAAGCTTTGGGTGAATGTGCACACCAAATTTATGTCATTTTGTATAAGTATTTGGAATGGATGTTTAGATAAAGTTTATGAGAATCTGTACGTATAGAAAAAACACAGTTTAAAGGAACAATGAGCATATAGTACACCCCAAAAAAAAAAAAAAAAAAAAAAAAAAAAGAAGCAGGTATTCTTTTTTTCTTAGAATACCTCATTACCTCAATTATTTTTAAGCTGTATAAAAAGCTGTTTAAAGCAATATTTGACAATTATTTTTTTCTAGCCAAATGAAACCTTATTATCTTTTTCACCAATTTTCAGCCTTGCGTTATTTTAAAAAAATATATATCATTCAAATTTAGCAAGTACCAAATAACATCATTTAATTGAGCAAAATTGTTTTCCCAGTGCCAAAGTGTAAAAAGAAATTTTCAAGTAAGGTCTAATGTAAATAAAGACGTTGAAATCGCAAAGTATCACCACCTTTGGGATCTGTGTTCATAAGTTATTTCATAACAAAATGCACCATGGATCATGTAATTTTAATAAATAAACAATTGCGGTTATCTTAATAAAATATAAGTAAGTGCCCCTATTTTGACAGCTTAAACACGATTGTTCAATCATTGAAATATACGGGATGGGTGTGCACTGTTGTAGAGGATTTACGTTTGGACAAGCACAATGTAGACTTGCCTTGTACTGTACATTACTGCTTTCAAATAATTATACTTATCCCCTGGAATAATAAAATGGACTTCTTTTCTTCTTTATATAACATTCTTAATCATTGATCAATTGATGCACATTTATTTGTTTATTTATGTTCACTTTTTTCATTATATAAACATTGGTTGGAATATATTTTATTCACACTTTTGTACCATGTCGTTTTTATCTATATATAGAAAAAGTTATTAAAATACTTCAGTTCTCTTTTTTTAGATCATCTTTATGAAACTTACCTGAAATTCTTTGGGTTTGCAATAATTTATGTCATTTTGTATAACGTATTTGGAATGGATACAAAGTTTATGAGAATCTGTCCGATGACCCCCTCCAGGAATTCTTTTTTTTTTATTGGTTCACCTGTTTTTGAGTTTGTAAACAGCTGTTTAAAGCAATTTGATTGGACCTTAAAACATTTTCAGTTAGAATTATTTTAAAAAAATATATATCATTCAAATTTTGCACAGTACCAAAAAGATTGGGCCCCTGTTTTTAGTGCCAAATTCAATTATTTGAAATCACAAATATTCACCACCTGGTTATATACACACACTTTGATAATAAATAAACTGTGGGTTTTTTTTCAGCTGGACATTACTATAGATTTCATATACATGTCTTTTCTTCTTTAAACAAAATCAACAAAACTTACCCAAATAGCATGTCGTCTACTCTTTGAAGTTCAATTACTTGTTTGAAAGACCCCCTGATTTCTTTTTTCTTCATAAACAAATTTCACTTTCTTCACAAAAAATGAGTCGGATTTAGTACTATTGTGGTTTGTCCAAATAAACTACTGTTTACGGTTTTTTTTTGTGGACATTACTATAGTCGTTAATGCTGTCAACGTTATTTGCATGACTTCAAGGCAAAGTGACATGCGTTTTGGGACACCATATTTCCTGAGCGAGGCCGGCGACCCGTTTTAGTTTATTTTTCACACCAGTAACACCTTGGTATACACCATGGGAAGTTTGAAAGAAAAATTATTGGTGGGTCAATTAGGAGCGTATGTTTTTGAGTTTGCTAAACAGCTACCACCAGACCTGATTGGGAATCGAACCCGCGACTTACTGGTCACGAGTACAACTCCCTGTACTCGGCCACAGAAGCACATGCATTTAGAGAACGAAAATATGATGCTACTGGCAGATACAGGTTTTTGTAAAAGATGGCTCTGACCCCTGGATCTGCTAATTTGCACGACTGGGGGTGGGGGGTGGGGGGGCGTCAACACTTGGTCTACGCCCAAAAGGCTACCTTATAATAGATTGTTGTTAGGCTGATAACCAGTTCTCTGACAACTGCAGTACTACGTTAATCCGGGTCACGTGTATTTTATACAGTAAAGCCTCCAGTTTGGACCACCTGCATATAGAGAGCACCTGTGTTATAAGACCATTTCTCGCGGACTCAATCCTTTATAAAAAGGTCAACGTGAACTCCCATTCAGAGAACATCTGTCTATTGAGACCAGTTAACGTCAGCCTTTGTGTGGTCTTATTAGAGAGGTTCTACTGTATTGTGAATGCAAGCCTGTCACAAAACGACATTTAGTGATTGTGAGCAGTGAGCTCTGTTTTGTGATGGCTCTGAATAATTCAGTGTTGTGTTAGGAACCTCACAGGTTAGGGACATTCTATTATTGCTGTTAGATTCAATTCATATGCTAATTAATGGGAGTGTCATTGGCTACTGATGCAATATTAATGAGTTATTGGGGTGAATCATGTCGAATAAGAGTTCCTTATTAACACAAATGCGCAGTTACAATTGTACTTTTTGGGGAAACGGACGCATATAGAGATTACACGTGTGTACATGTATTTTCTGTATAAATACTATAGGGTGGGGGTGTCTATAATGAAGTGAAGAGTGTGGAAAAGAGGCTCAACACAAGGGATGTGGGAAAAGGGTCACCACAATTATGGATGTTGGATTCCAAGCGTGAGACGTGTGGGAAAAGAGGGTGAAAAATTGTGGAATATGGTAAAAAGATAAACCATGCGGGACCTAAAAAGAGGGATGTGGGATTTTGTAGCCCCTTTAACTCCCCAAAAATATCATACTATGTAATTTATTAGACGTGTACAAGTCACACCCCGACGTTGCATTGACCACCTACTGCCTACCAACTGCAAACTCACTGCCCACACTCACTGCCCACCAACTCCCCACCTACTGACCGCCTACCGAATACTCACTGACCACCCACTCCCCACCCACTGACCACCGACTGACCACCTACTGACCACTGCAGGCTGCTGTGGGCGGTACTGGTGCTGGCAGCAGTAGGCGGCTTCGGGTTCCTCGTCTACCTCAAGTTGGACTTCTTCCTGTCGCACCCCAAGACGGTGAACGTGGAGGTGAACTACAATGACTCGTTGCCCTTCCCCGCGGTCACCATCTGCAACCAGAACAAGTTCAGGTGAGCATCTGTACACCTGCTAGGATGTGCGGAGCTTGGGTGGTGGTGGGGTTCTTCGGTCAAATTTGATCGTGTGCTCGCCCCGGCATGAGAAGTTGCACCCAAAAACATGCAATGAAATTTGATCGATTTTCTTTTTTAAAGACAGTTTTAAGTATTTATACGGATTTTGCATAGCGGCGAGTCGATTTTTACATGCAAATTTTTCGGGTGTGCATATGCAATAAACTAAACACATTTTAACATGCATAGTAAATTTTACTAAAAGAAAACCATCAACAGATATTCGTCAGAAGCTGTCACTCAAATGTATTGAAATTTTCCTTGAAAAAAAAAACAAAAATACCCACGAACATTGAAACCATCTCTACTCCAAGCCCCGCCCTCGTGGAGCTAACATAATTCCTTATTCAAACATTTCTTCAAATCAAATAAGAGACCATTTCACCCCGTGTATTTAGAGAGCATTTCACCCTGTGTATTTCTTCACTGGCAGGATCTCTCGCCTGCAGCAGGAGGGGCTGCTGGACCTGTACACGCAGAGTATCGGCCTCTCGCCTCAGGGTCAGTACCATGTAAATCTATAACTCAGGAGGAGGTGGGGGTCTTCAAAAAATGGTACGGTGTGCCACGGGGGATGGGGGAAGGGGTATGAAATCAATACCTGTAATTATAGCATTACAAGTGAGGATATCAGACCCGAAAATATAATGGAGCTCTGAAATAGAATAAAAAATATAGTGCCATAAGCATCATGCTTTTTTCTCAACACCTTATCTACATTTCGTTTTATCAAAAATTATATCTTGAAAGAAGCTAAGGAAAGAATGTAGTTTGATTGCATTAAAGAGTAAGATGCAGTTGTTTTCCTTTTAATAAAAAACTACCACCATGTAGCCTGATGTATGATGAATGTTCGAGAACATGAAAGTTCACTGTTGCTTTTAGTCTATTATATTTCTGCTATTTTCAACCTGGAAAAGTTACGTTCTTTATTTAGAAACTACCTGTTCCAGCCAGAGGCATGTTTATTGACCTAATAACATAATAATACATATGATCATACAATCTTAATGCTCAGTCATAATGTTACTGGATGATGAAGTGAACCAAAGTACTATAAACTATTCTGACATCAACGAGCGAACCTATTGACCGATAGCATTTCCAGAAGTGGCCGTCTGTTGTCCAGGACATCATCCATGCAATCTAAACAACGTTACTAATAATAGCTTATCAATCATATCAGCTGGACGTGAAAGTGCACATACGCTATTACATGATCATAATAGCTGCAGTGTACAATTGTGTTGTGTTTACACAGTACACAAACGGGACAATCATCGCCTTTTTACTCTGATATTATGGCACTAGTGGCAGTGAGTGTGAATTGCTTATATGTAGGTGCAAATTTGCTAGGTTTACTGTCAAACTTCATAAACGCCTTTCGAATTGCTCAGGGCTTTTTGGAATGTGTTTTACTCAAACGTTGGCATGTAAGATTATTTATCTTGAGGTTTTGAAAATAATTTTGACCAAAATTTAATGAGTCCCGTCACAGCCGTTAAGTACAATAAAAAGTATTTCCTTTTCAACTATATATATATATCATGCAAACGGAACTTCCCAGTCGTAAATCATGGTATTTCCCAGTCGGAAGCTCGGTCCCCCAAAAAGCTGGTAAACGACTGTGAGTGCCCATTCGAGTGAATTTCCCATATGGAACTCTCGTATTTTCGAGTTAGGAAAAAGCACGCGAATGCACCATAACTTCATGACTTAAAAACAAAAGTTTTAACCATAACTTATTGAGTCCGGCAACAGCCTTTAATTAACAATAAACAATGCAAACAAAACAATGACCACAGCCCTTAACCTCCTTCCCAGAACACTGCAACTTCAACTTCACGCAGCGGTCGCGCTGTCGTCTGGAGGACGCCCTACTCGACTGGGGCGGCCTCTTCCAGCGCACGATCAACGAGACGACGCGTGCCGTTTGCAAGACGCTGTGCGCCACCACGTACAGGGCGGGCTGCAGCGGGGTCTTCTACCACCGCCGCTACAGGTGTGAGGGAGAGAAGCAGTAGTGAAATGTTGGGACTCATTTTTGGAGTCATTTTTATATACATCCAGCAACTACAGTGTATAACATTAATTGAGAACAAACACGTTGAGAAAATTCAGCCGTATGTAAATGAGCCGCTCTGATTGGCTGCAGCTAGGGGCCAGTAACTTTGTTGATGTTGACTGTGGCATTGATAAATTGTACAGTGCGGTGTATCAATGAAGCTAGTTGTAAAATAAGCAGCGACTAATTTTGAAGTAAATACGTTCTAAACTTACTCTTACTCTTAATAATTTCGGACGTTTCCCATGTCAATCGGCTGAGACTTCTTTGGTCTTCTTTCGGTCAGTGGGTGGCAGCATATGACTTTGAAGGAAGTCAGTTCAAATTTGGACATTGAATCACTGTTTTCGCCCTCCAAACAAGTAATTAATTCTTCACTACACACACCACGTGTACTTGTTTATGTCAGGAGCTGCATCCTGGTGAGCTACACGGGTGACTATGACCGCGATGACCCGCACTGTAACGAGACCCAGCTAGAGTTCTACCGCCGACACCGGTGTTTGGGTGAGTGGCGGACAGAACACGCAGATACAGGTTTTCAGAAAAGTAAGGGTGGGGGCGCACTGAAGGGATCTCATGGGTTTTGTACGCTATAGACTTTGTAGCTGTTATTAGACTATTCATTCATTAAACTGAGTACAATTGACTTAAACAAGTATAGAGCCTTTGGTATACACAGCTAGACACCATGTTCTCCCGTATTTCCATCCCCAACACATAACAGTGAATGCTTTAACGGTGGACAAGACAAGTACTATGCTCAGCTTGGGTTACCCTCTAACTAATAACCTACTTTTTGTGCCGCAGACGACCAGACGCCAATCCAGTGCGACTTTGAGGACGGCAGCTGTGATGACGTCATCATGGCAGACGGACTGGTGCGAGCCGAGGTGAAGACCATGCTGGAGGCGGGAACAGAGAGAGAGGACCCCTTCCTGTGGGGGGACCACACGTTCGGCATGGGTGAGACCATAGGTCACATAGACCTAGATACCAAACTTAAAGGCCTCAGTTGAGATTGCTTTGCTGGTGATTCCACACCAGTTACAGCGCTGCCACCCAATGACAGCACTGTCAATGATGCTGTTTTGCTACTTATTGGTGGTGGGGTTTCTCCATCAACCCTGTCACACGACATGGCATAGACAGAACCCTAGCTATGAAACAGTCAAAATTCACACAGCCTAAAAGTCATCAACCACACAAACTTTCATCATCTTTGATCTCTATGTCTGAAGTCGAGTCCGGGTAGAATTTAATCAGTTAAACAGAATTTGTATTTTTCCATTTTTCCTTTGGGGTGGGGGCGTGGGAGGGCTAGAGGGAGGGGCTTTGGAAACATCATACTTATTCAGGATAATAACCAACCTGTTGCACTCCTTACCCCCCGATCAACGCGTACCCTAGTTCTTGGGCTGCCCCCACCAACGACTGTTCTTGCAGACAACCTGGGTACCGTGCTCCTGTGGAAATCGTCCGGTCGCTTCATGCCCACAGAACAGATCGTGATCACCACAAGGACGTACAGGCGGACGGACGGCCAGTGTTTGTCAGTCTTCTTCAAGCAGGCGTCTTTCAGCATCAACAACATTACCGTGAGGGTAGGTGTCAGTGAGCTATTATTGGTTTTAGAATAATGGAGTGAATCTGAATGAATTAGGGGATTGTATCCAAAAAAGTATTGAGTATGTTTTAATGAAAATTTTTCACTATACATGCAGAAACCTGCCCTAAAATCTGATTCTCCCTTTTACTCTCTACGAGGGGTCGACCTTTATTTAATTTATTTGTTTGAATAATATTTTGTATTATCATATTTGATAATTTACTTTGATAGACTGATGTAAAATGTTATAACATAATGAATGTTTTTGTGTATATATATTTTCATTAATCTTGCTTTTTCAAAATGACTTCTACGAAGCAAATGATACTAGTACAGAAGAAGCACTTTTTCAAGACAAATACAGAAGAACCCCTATTTTAAAGAAAAAAGAGCCTCTCGTAAAGAGTGGATTCTCCCCATTACCTGAAAACAGCAATGCTTGTTCATTGGTGTTTTATCTTATTTTTATTGACTGACAACCTTGATAGTTTCATATATTTATAAAATTGGTGTTTGTTTCTCAAATATCTTGAAACATGATTAGGGGTAAAGTAGATAATAACGAGTATTTTGCCCATGTACACGCTAAAGCTATTATTTCTATCATTAACTTTGGCAAGTTTAAATTTTCGAACTATGTCAAACTTTGACGTAAACCATTTCAAAATAGACTCAATTCATATATAACATGAGAACATTATAGAAAAAAAAAAGAAATAACTTGAACTATCGTCATCTGCAGTGTGAGGTTGTGGACGAAGATGGTCGGACAGTCGTCGTGGCTGAATTGAATTCTTACCAGTGGAGGTAAATGTTATCAACTCCATCTTATGCTATATATAGTCCGACATTTCAGATAATTGAAGACTACACAGCCATACAATTGTGTTCTTCAAGTGGATACTGAGTTGGACTCGTGGCCAGAAGGTCATGTGTTTGATTCCCGGTCGGGTTTCAGTGGTGGGTGTTGAGCAAACTCATCCCCAACTGGTTGCTCTGTAGCACCTACATGTACACGTGAAATAGGTATAGGTCAGGAGAGCGACTGCCAATGTGAGTAAGTTATAAGCACAGCTGCAATCGTGATGTACACTCCCCAGGGAGTTGAAAAAAGGTCAGTGCGAGCATGCACAATTATATGTGTTCGGGGGGGGGGGGGGGGGGGGGTGATAGTCTTCTTTTGTACGTCAAATTAAACCGCCAATAAAAAAGACACACATTCATCGAAACGTTCTACGTGAATATTATTTTCGCATAGATCTATATCTCTAAAAGTAAAAAAAAATTCCAAAATCATATTTGGAAAGATCTTTTCAAAAGATTTCAAAATCATGAATAATTCTTTGAAATGAAATAAATGAAAACGAAAAAAAAAAATGTGGAGACGGCACATATTCTCGGATCCCTAGCTTTCAATATTGCACAAGGATTAGCCTTTCGTGAACGCTGCTTTTCACGAGTTTTGAGTTGCTCTTCAGTATCTTACCGTTGTCTGTTGGAAACTGGGAATGCATTCTGTTCGCAGTGTTGAAACTATTTATTCAAGACGGCTTTGATGTCTAAACTAGACAAGGGAACAAGTTGATTAACCAGTACGTATAACAGATACACTGTAGTCAGTGTGAGGCTAGCTATATTAGATAGATAGATTTATTTTATTATAGTGTCATGCGTTAAAATACATGATAAAACCTTTCTATAATAACAAATGAATATTAAAACACTCAACCACTAGGGTTTATAAGACACTTTACATATAGTATCATTATTATGTAATAGTTAATATATATTGGTCAAACAGAACTGTCTCTGAGAACACGTGTTATGGAACACCGGCGACCAAGTACCATGTCGTCATAAGTTTTCAAACAGGCTTCACATCTCAGGGGGGGGGGGTACTTCAGGGGTGAATGGGTAGCGGGGTGCCACTGAAGGTCCAAAATCATACCCCTTAGTGAAACCAGCGAAACTATGAAAATGATACCCCTAGTGAAACCACCGGATGAAAACAATGGGGTATTATCCCAAGGGGTATCATTCTATGTGATACTGTAATGAAAACAAGATTTTCTGCAACTTATATTTACCTTTTATGCTATTTTATGGCTCAATATTTAAATGCAAAATCACGTGAACAGAGATCTAGATATTATGATGAACCTCGAGATTAAACCTCCCCTAGTGCAACTGGCTGTAATGTTGAAATCATGACCCCTAGTGAAACAGAGTGGTGGAAAAGGTGACCCTTAGTGAAACTGCGGGGTTGAAAAAGGTGATCCCTATCAGTGGCACATGCCGTATAGGGCGACTATGGAAGTACCCCCCTCCCCTCCCCCCCCCCCGAGCTTCACATGTAACTAGAATGGGGAGGGGCTGCCGAACAACAGTTTGTTAAATTCCTGTAGTATTGTTCAGACAAGTATGTTTTATATTGACAGTCTGTATATTTAAGTCTGGAAGATGGTAGTGCAATAAATTCCACCTGACTGGGTCCTGGGTCCATTATGAAGAAATCTATTTTGTTTTTTGAATGGGATACTTTTCTTTTACAACATAATCAACTCTACATTCATTTAAGTTTATTAAATCAGTTTTCAGTGCCATTTTACGTTCATCTCTTATAAATGATTAGATTATAATTTCAAACAGACTAATAGCTAAAAAAAAGGAAGATAATACATGCAAATAATGATATCCTGATTTGCTGATTATTGTTTTGTATTGATGTACAAATATCTTAATAAACATATAGTATTTGAGGGTTGGTCAGCACATGACCAACCATAAAAAATTGTAAATACCAAGTGGATTTGATTAACACAATTCTTGTCAAACTATGTCTCTGTCTTTCTTAACTACCCAGGGAGTATACAGTACATCACTTTCGTAGAGCAGACATGCTTATCACTCACATTAGTGTTCACTTGCCTGATCTGCACCTACTATTTAACGTGTAGATGTCATGTTATGCATATGTACATGTAAAGAACAATCTTTTTATGTTGTTCTGAAGGCTTTCTTCTGGCTATATTTCTTATTTACAGGACACTATTATTAATATAAATACCAAATTGGTATTGCCCACAGTCCAAGGAATGATTCCATACCCTCCAACAGAATGATATAATCTTTATTATGCATACAAATTTCCATTATCATATATTTATAGTGTAAGTTATACAAAAAGGCACGCATAGATGTGATCGGTTTTAAAACAAGACCGATTGTGCCATGATTTCTAACCACCATTGCCAATTCTGCTCCGTATCATGGAACGTTCATAATGGGAATCAGTTTTGATAGAATGAATATATGGAACAGTGTACATTCATAAAGACATTCCTACATTCCCGAACCCCTGGCAGGTACCCTGAGTGGCGCCGACTGATGGCTTCCCTGCCGGACGGTGTGAACCAGATCCGTCTCACTCTGGAGCGCTCCAGCGGTGCCAGCGGTTCTGTGGACGCCACGGCTATTGATGACTTGTGGGTGCTGCCGTGTGAGCAAATAGGTGAGTGGTCATTTATAATGGTTGTGATCAGTGAGGGGTCATTGTGTTTTTTTGTGCATTGTCTAATGCTGATCACAGGTGGACAGTGATATTGGTCATTCAGTGGTCTTTGAGTGGTCGTTGAATATGCAGTGGTCAGTGTAAAAGATTTTTTCCTGTGAACCGACAATGACCCTTACAGTACTGATGATGAATTAGAGACATGGAATTTAGCCGAGTATTTTGAATTTTAAACGAATGACCGAATCAAGGCGAATGAATCTATAAAAGGCGAATGATAAATTCTCATTTTACTCACCTTGGCGGTAATATGGGAAATTCTCGAATTACTCGAATGAAAAGAAGCCTGAACGTCTGAAAATTCGCACAATTTGTGAAATGTCCGTAAATTCTGATAATAATTGGAATCTGCATGCTGTCAAGACCTTATTCTGAGAAATTCTGAGAAAAAGAAAGAATTATGCGAATTTTGAGAATGACACACAAAGTGAATTTTGTAAATTCGCGAATTTGTTTGTGTTCTTCGCATAATTCGTTTAAGCCTCAAGCTCAGCTGGTATCACCCATTTGTTCTGTGATCTTATTTTGGTTATGTGTCATTTAAAATTACTGTTTCAAGTTTATTTGATGCACTATAACATATATGGCATTATGCAACACGAAGGGTAACAAACTTTCCATTTAAATGCATTTATACTGCCATGGAGTGATATAGCAAAATAAAAATAAAAATAAAACGAACTTGTGTTACGTTCGATTTTGAATTTTGGGAATTATGCGAATCAAAGAATCAATATTATTCATTGGGAATTCTTTGAAACTAATGATAGGAAGAGAATTTTGCAAATTTTGAGAAGTGGAACCGAAGAAGGCGAATTTTAAAGGTAGACTACGTATTTTTCGAATCTGTCACTGGATCCAAGGTGAGCTTGCAGAATTTACCGTAGAAAAATGAAAACACCGAATACAGGCGAATAGAATTTTGGGAATGAGAATTTACGGAAAATTCCTTGTCTATAATTCGTAATTAGTACTGTATGTGTATGTGCGCGATTTCAAAATGTAGCAAAGTCTTCTTAATAGAGAGATTTCACTGTAATTCTGATTTTATGACTTTTATAATTTCTGCAGACAGCGCCTCTTGCCGGCGCACCCTGGATGGCACGGACTACCTGGGACGCGCAGACATCACGGAGACAGGCACGCCGTGCCGAGACTGGGGCGACCACCAGCTGGAGGCGTTCGCTGGCTATGATGACTTGTGGCGGAACCCCCAAGCTGCTGGTATGTACAGGCACCGTGAAGTTAGTCAGACAGGAAGATTGAAGATCAATCTGTACCAGGGGCATAGCTAGTATGAGGCAACTGAGGCGGTCGCCCCACCGTTTCTCCTCCTGCCTCAAATGCCCCACTATTTTTCCACTTCGCCACACCGTTATTTTTTGCAAAGATTTTTTTCTATAACAGTCTATTTTAGATTAGACTGGAAGATGCATACAAATTAATCTGTTTTTTGTATTTGTTATTTATGAAAAAGCACATCATCATAGACCAGTCTCTCAATATTGTAATGTATCTATGTCTGATATTATAATTGAATTATATTCGTTATTTAGACATAACCACCTCAAAGCTAAGAGCTCGCCCCATTGTTTTTGAAGGTCTAGCTACGCCCCTGTGTACAGGGACTGTTCAATTGTCATTGTTGTTATTTGGCATACATATTATATGAGTATTTTCCCAGTGATTAAGAAATTAATTTTCAAACTTCTCCCTCCATCTCCCAACCCTTTCTATCTCTCTCCATCTCCATTTCTCTCTCCATCTCTCTATATATCTCTTCATGTCTCTCCATTTTTCGCTCTCCATCTCTCTCCATCTCCATATCTTCCATCTCTCTCAGGGAGGTAGCATAAGTATTCGCACAGTACGCTCGTTCATACCTATTTGAAAATTTGAAAAACCACCATAATTGTTTTTGAACCTACCTTTTTCTGGTAATAGGTACATTTTTTTTTTAATTGGAAAAAGTCACACCAATACTCCATTGCATATAAATGGTGTGTTATGTCAAACAATTAAAGCTAATTACCCCCATTGTGTAACCCAAGTGCAAGTATCTAACACTTTAACAGTTAAGACGGACCTTATAGCTAATTACAGTACTGACGACGAATTAGGGACATGGAATTTAGCAGAATATTTTGAATTTTAAACGAATGACCGAATCGAAGCAAAGGAATCTATAAAAGGCGAATGATAAATTCTCATTTTACTCACCTTGGCGGTAATACAGGAAATTCTCAAATTACACGAATGAAAAGAAGCCTGAACGTCTGAAAATTTGCATAATTCGTGAAATGTCCGTAAATTCTGATAATAATTGGAATCTGCATGCTGTCATAACCCTATATTACGCAAATTCTGAGAAAAATAAAGAATTAATCGAATTTTGAGAATGACACACAAAGTCAATTCTGTAAAAAATTTTCGTGTTCTTCGCATAATTCGTTTAGGCCTCGAGCTGGTGTCACCCGATTGTTGTGCGATCTTATTTTGGTTATGTGTCATTTAAAATTACTGTTTAAAGTTTATTTGCTGCACTACATGTATAACATATATGGCATTATGCAACACGAAGGGTAACAAACTTCCCATTTACATGCGTTTAGATACTGCCATGGGGTGATATAGCAAAATAAAATTAAAAATAAAACGAACTTGTGTTACGTTCGATTTCGAATTTCGCAAATTATCCGAATCAAAGAGTCAATATTATTGATTTGGAAATTCTTTGAAACTAATGATACGAAGAGAATTTTGCGAATTTTGAGAAGTGGAACCGAATAAGGCGAATTTTAAAGGTAGACTACGTATTTTTCCGAATCTGTCACTGGATCCAAGGTGAGCTTGAAGAATTTACCTTAAGAAAATGAAAACAAGGAATACAGGCGAATAGAATTTTGGGAATGAGAATTTACGGAAAATTCCTTGTCTATAATTTGTAATCAGTACTGTACTTCAGTCAAGTTAATAGATTGCTTTGGAGTTGCTTTCAAGATGATCAAACCAAGGTTGACCAGCTTCTCTGTAAGTCAGCTGTACTGTACTTAGAATGTTGTTCTCACACTTGGAACAGTGAAAGTTCTAAAAAGTAATTATCTTTGCTAAAGAAGGTGGCAGCCTTGAAGTTGCTCTATGTGTTAACCAATGTCTTGACAACAATTACATGTAAGGAACATGTAAGTAATTCTGAGAGGTCCTTAATACAAAGTGGAGGCTAAAAAGCTATCTTAGAAACACGATAGATGATGTTAGACTGCTCACTTCAGCTGTGTTGAATGTACACCAAGATGGAAATATTGATCCAGAAATTGTCTTAATAGACTGAGACACAATTGGTCACAGGCGTATCAATTTAGTTTGTAAATGATGTTGTACATACGTATATTTTATTGTAAAAACATATTGTACACTAAACAAAAATAGCTGAAAAAATATCTCAACTTATTCTTAATACTTTATGATCTGCATATTATAAAGAAATATTCTATCAACAATTTGATAATGATCAGAGGGAAATTAATGATACAGATGTCATATAAACATGACGTGTATCGTGACACATATTGCGAATGTCGCACTGCCCGCGGTTTGATCCTCATGGTGCAATTTGTCCGTACCTTTTTAAAAAGTGTGGCTACCCCCCCATCTCTCTCCATCTCTCTCTTGATCTCTCTCACATACACACATGTATCTACCAAGCATACCTCTATTTCTACCACATACAAGCAAACAGAGCTGAAGACTCGTTTTACTCTGCCTAGGATGATGGTATCATTCTGGTCTCACCATCTTAGGGTCATGAGTTCCACTCCCGTCAGCATCACTTGATGTACTTAATTAGAAGCTTAAGGCTGTAAACTTGTCTTCAGCTATGTCTATCATGGTAGAAATATGCTTGTTAGAAAGATGTGTGACAAATGCTTGCTATGTCAAAACCTCCATTATGACCAATTCAGCAGTAGCCTGGCTGTGGTTAGCCTCACAGAACTGTACACAAGACCACCATTGCTTAAAGACATTTATATCTAATAGTTTTTATTTCTATTATTAAATAAACTACTCGTGTCAACGAGCAAGTACAATTGTGACGGCCTCTAGCTCTAATAGATATAAGGTCTGTTACAAAACCCTAGGAATTCCACTCATATTAAATATGCAGCCTCAAACATCCTGTCCTGTTATAGCCTTTTTAAACCAGAGAAATTCTTGTTAAAAAGCTGCAGAAGCAGCAGAACATGTATGCATGGGTGATCAGGTAAGGGCAGCCAAGATGCTTAGATTTTGCAAATGTAAAAAGCGGTTGCAGAAACATTATAGTAATAGTAGTTTATTGTTACATAGATCACTTAATGGTATTGTATTTTGAGATAAAATGGATTATAATTGACAATCCCAATAGAGAACCCAAAATTTCTGGAATATGCAGCAATGAAAGCCCGTGTCAATTAAAAAGGAATGAGTCAAACATTCACATGAAGCCAATACCATGAGTGCTTGTTGTGTTTGTAGAAAGATACTAAAAACTCAGTTAAAAAAATTTTGATAAAGTTTTTACTATTTGAAAAATGTTCCCCATATCCAAATGAAATTTGTTGTCATGAATGTTTATGTTTATATGTATCCCCCTGTGAAAATAAAAATAGAGTATTCAATAAATTTGAACATATTCTTCACCAGAACTTCATCAAACATTCATTTCCAATATAAATAAACATTAATGAGTTTAAACAAAAAATATTTAAACCCCTATTCATCAAACATGAATTATATTTTAAGAGTAATGAATTTACAACCATTCCAAACAAACAGTACCAGTGAATTAAACGAACCAAATAAACCTGTAGTACCACTGCATTTTGGGAAAATACATGTGTGTGTGTGTCTTTGTTAAATGACGTGTTTTAGTTTGTTTGTTTGCATTGATGTCATAACAATTTATGTGTGTAGGTGTTCTGTGTGTGTGTCATGAATGCCTTGAGGCAGGCTGTGTAGACTGTCACACTGCAGGATGTGCCCCATATGGCAGTTACTAAACACCTACCTAATTAACGCAATATTGAATAGGTGACACGACATAATAATTGGGATATCATATCGTCTGCCACTTCTTCCTACATTCAGCTTTTTTTTTTTTTTCTCCAACACCGGATAAGCCTCTCACCACTATCCTGTCCTGTTATCCGATGGAAAATCCTTTAAAACCTTCCAAAGCTCCACCCTTAATCACTGCTGCCCATTTTATCATTGCTAATCACATGTCCAACCCAGACATGTATGCATTTACATTTGGCGATGCTTCTTGAGAACAGGCCCCAGGTAAGGGAATTCGTCCATTTTCATGTAATCCTGATGTGTTTCTCAGTTATTGTACATGTATGACTTAGTTTCTTTTACCAAAATGGATACACCTCCAAATAATAGTCCCCCAAAAAGTTAACTACAGTACACCAATGAAAACAAATAAGGATGTCAGGATGTTTCCCTACCTACTTTGTGCTTGTTGTGTGAAAAAAGAAAACTTAAAATCATTTGATAAAGTAAAACTATTTGAAAATGTTCATATCCCATCTTTTTTCTATGTCTAATTGCTTCATTATCATGATCAGATAACAATAGAGTATCAAATAAACAAAAATATTACAAACCAGAACTTCTATCAAACATTCCCCAATATATATAACAGTAAAACATGCTAAAACTTCCTGTTACTAACTGGGGCATGCTTATTTGTGAATTAATGAATCAGAACCACATTAGAAATAAACAGTACCACGTTGATCTAAACAGGAAAAATACCCAACTACAGCTGGACTGCTGTTTGTCTAATAGAAGCCATGTCATCCTTTTAGTAAATGAATACAAAACTTGCTGCAAAATTGACGTCATACAGAGGGTTTAAGAATAGGCCTTCATGTCAGATCATTTAAAGGCCTTGAGATAGGCTATGTAGACTGTCACACTGCAGGATGTGCCCCATGCTTTAGAGTAAATAAGTTGTTGTTAAGTGAATGTTATCTAGTAAGTTGCCAACAACTTGAGAACTGCCTATAACTTGGGTTTGCCAGATTTTTTTAATGGATTTTCATAGCCAAAAGCGAAATTGGTCAGAACAAACAAACAAATGAAAAGTATTTTTGACTTTTTAGATATGTCTCACATTTTTAAAGAACGGAAACAATATGACTTGATTTTATGTAATGAAATACTTACTTGAAAAGGATCGTATAAGAAAGGTTGAAACCAAACCTAAACTTCGAACGTTTAAACGATTGTAATACAAGATTATATCAAAGGCTGCTTAAATAAATGTCAACGCTCATTATTAGCAAAATTTAGATATGGAATTTTACAGCTAAAAATTGAGACAGGTCGTTTTGTAAATATTGAATTAGAACAAAGTCTATGTATCTTCTGTGAAAGAAATGAAATTGAAAATGAAGTTCATTTCGTTATAAATTGTGATCTGTATAAGGACCACCGTACTGTACTGTTTTCAAAAACAATAGATAAATGTAAAAATGTTAAAAGTTTAAATGATAAGAAAAAGTTTATACATCTTATGACAAAATGTCAATATTATGAAGCTAAATACATAGAAAATGCCTGGGATATGAGAAAAGACAAACTGTATAACTAGCAATTGTAAATATTTTTATTGCACACTTATTATATGATATGATTTAAACTGACTTATAAGCCATAATTGGCTGGGTGATATCATTAATGTATTTAAATATAAATGAATATATATCACATGTCAGTATAATAAATGATTATTTGACTTTATTTGACTTTGTGTTACTTGCAGGACAACCACTGCCGTAACTACCGCTTCCTGCCTGCCCTGCGCGGACCCTGGTGCTTCACAGGCCCCTACAGCTGGGAGTACTGTGCACCCCCGCCCTTCTGCCGTGAGTGTCCGGGCCTTGACCTAAGGGACCATTCAGTATTTATGACAGGGTGGGGTAGGAGGATTTTCCAAAAATGCTGTGAAAAAATTAATAGCCCCCCTCGAATCTCTGTGAAAAAATTGGTGACCCTCCTCAATTTCATGTGATAAAAATTGATGACCCCCCACCCTCATCAGTTAGCACAATCATTGTCAGTTAAATCAAATTCTATTTGATCAATATCATAATATAAAAAACAGTAAATTTTAGTACAAAATCTCTCAAAAATTGGGGTACGTTGCTGTGAAAAATTGATAGCCCCCCCCCCCTCCAAACTTTGTGACAAAAGTTCATGGCCCGCCCTAAAATCCTTCTACCCCACCCTGTCATAAATACTGAATGGTCCCTAACCTGTTTTATCAGTTCATCCCTTATCCAAATTATTCCATTGTCTGGATCCTTTGTTATATTTCAATTTTATTCCAAATATTTACATGGCCAGCGTGTCCATCGATAATATATAGCATCTAATATATGTACCTCACCTTTTTAGCCAATCAGAATTGAGTATGTTTAGCAAACATGGGAGAAATATGCTAAACTCTCCCAATAGCTTTATTTCAAGCTTAATGGATGGCACAGTGTCTGATGATGTATTTCACCATATTTTTCTTGTATTTTTGTCTTTGCAAATAATCTGACATGTATATGAAAATTCCGCCATGGCGCCAACTTATGGCAACAACTTACAATTAATGAAGAGCAATTGCCCTCTTTTTCCTCCTTTCATGTTGCTATGTAAGTAACTGTCACTGATGTGGACTCTCACTGATTCCCCTTCTCCTCAGCATGCCCGCCTGGCCGTGTACACTCCTCCCGGCACGGTGGGCTCTGTGTCACTCCCCAGGAGGAGTGCGGGCACAAACTCACCATCGCCGGCAGGTGTGGTAAGTCCATCCTCATTTCACCATTCTTAGCATAATTTATAATATGGGTTTTGTGTCTTCATCTAATGTGGGCGTAGTATGCAATTCAAAAGTTTGTGAAAATAACCCCCTCATGTTAATAGCCCATTTTTAATGGAATATTTTTCAAAGTCTGAGCCAATCAAAACATCAGAAAATTACTATATAGGTTCAGTTCTGTCCAATGTTTACTTGGCTAATGAAGAACAGTGGTTATTGATTTTCCTTGTGATGCAAGAACATTTTTTTACTTTTCTAATTTTTAGTTGATATAGATGATTTTCATAAACATTGGTATAACATGATTTAAGAATTTTTCTCAATTTTTTCAGAAGTGAAAAATTTTTTTCAAATGTTTTTAAAAGGCATTTTTTGTGAAATAATGACCAGATCTTTTCCCTTATTGATGAAAATGTATTAGGCTTTCCTCTTAAAAGGATAACTTAACCCACGAACAGATACATATTGTTACATCAGATATATAATGAATGTAAATGTAGTGGTGTATTGTCTGGCTCTCACGACTTTACATTTACCGTACATTTTACAGAACGCAGAAATTGCATGTTGATCCAGGGGGCACAGAACGTGTTCGGTCTGCCTTTTTCTCCAAATTGTTTCATTTTCACGTGTCTTTTTTTGTATATCCACAATAAATCACTCGTCAAAGCAAACTGAGGCTCTAAGTGCGTCCTCGCTTCCAAAAATCTGGATCTGCTAGTGAGTGTTAGACTGAATCTACAACACTCTTCCAGACATATCTCTGCGTCTGTCGTGTGACTTTGAGACGCCTTGCGGGTTCGAACCCGTGGAGCCTGGCCGGGTACAGTGGCAGGTGTCGCAAGCCGTAGTGGGCTCGACAGTGACTCCGAACAAGGACGCGGACGAGGCTTATGATGGTAAGTAAAGACCACCCTTTGATATTATACATCTGTAATGCTAGTGTCTGTCATGTTCTGTCAACGCATCGGATATGCAAGCTGCCGTTGCAAATGGCAGATTTCCAGCTGAGATGCTTCCTTTCTTCCTTTCTACTTACTTACTTACTTACTGGATTATCCCTCTTCCTCCATGATGCTAGTGCATATATTTTACCTGTTAAAACTATGAAGACATAAGTAAATTGTTTGGGTGTTTTTTTTTTTTTTTTATCAAGCCACACGATTTTACATTAAGGTCACTTCCTGCGTATCGCGAGTGGTCAGTTGCAGGAGGGTACCGTGCCTACGTCCAGTTGGCTAACATCACCCATGGTGCAGACTCAGGCAGACTGGTGGAGTTCAGGTGGGGCAAAGTGGGTGAGAGGAGCTGATATGGGTGTCAGGGTTGAGATGATATGGGTGACACTTAGAGCAGTTGGTGTGATTGGCAGACACATGCATTTTTAAATGATTTTTTAAGTAGTTTTGGTTTAGGTAGGGTGGTGTAAAAGTTGTGTTCAGGCTGGTGATAGAGGAATTTATGTGAGTGATAGAGAAGGGACTGGTGAAATGCAACTGGATGTGTAATTGAAATTGTTAATCATTCTGTTTTGTGTTTCTAAAATTAAGTATTACATATGATGTATATGTGCAGTAGAACCTCCAATTAAGATCATCTCTCTATTGAGACAACCTCTATCATAAGACTATCATGTGTATAGATAAGCACTTGCTTAAGGGGACTGTGAACTCTTTTCTTACGATTTTATTAAACTTGCTTGGCAGAACAGTGAGAATAGTATTAAACTTGGATTTTCTCACTCATTATTGCTTCAATTCTTACAAATTACACCTTATTTTGTAGATAATTATCTAATCTAATGACACAACATGTTTAGAATTGTATAGATTGATGAACATTTTTTTATAAAGCA
Organism: Streblospio benedicti; assembly: GCA_019095985.1. Taxonomy (NCBI): domain Eukaryota; kingdom Metazoa; phylum Annelida; class Polychaeta; order Spionida; family Spionidae; genus Streblospio; species Streblospio benedicti. The sequence continues at coordinate 11,285,138 of CM032669.1, forward strand.
ATTAGTGAAAAATTTACAACTTTGCCTGTGAAGCATATAGCTGATAGTAAAACATCAAAATGACCAAACTCACTATTCAGTTACAAAATTTGTATATTTATCTAGAAAACCTTGCCTCAAACTTTTTATATTTTTCCCCTTTATCATTTTACATGCATTTTAAGTTTCAAAACTACTTATTTTCCGAATTGGGAGTATTAGTCTATCTCAACTATAAGTCGACACCCCATCTTTAGCCATCAAAATGAAGAATTTTGGTAAAAATTATATTAAAATGCTTCAAACTCACCCAAACCTAAACATCCGTGCACATGATTTATACAAGGCACTGTGACACTTTTGTACTCAAATCTTGGGTACTTTTGTTCATAGCAGCACAGCCGGTGTATTATTTTATCATTTATTTGTATGACCTTGATAGAATCAGGCGACTTCTTACATGGCTGTTACATTATCGTCCATCATGACCACAACCGTGCTAATGTTTATACCCGATTATAAGTCTACCTCTATGATTTAGGAGGATTTGTTAGGAGTACAAAATTTGACTAATGCTCACATTTCTACGGTATAATAGTCCAAACTATTGCTACCTTATCATAATAATAATCTGTACACAAAGTTTTAACTGTAGGCATGATTATTAAAGACATTTTTTGTGACATTGCCTGTTATTGTGCATAAAAGCCCATGGCCCAGTCAAATACACACAGGCTCCTGATAACTATCCGATTGCATTGTGTTACAAATTTATTTGAAGCTAAATCATATTATATTTCCTTACAATATCATGATTTTTATTATTGTAACTAATTAATTAGGACAGGATACAAATGATTTTTTTTGTAAAATTGCCAGCTTTCTTTGATAAGTACATGAAGACTAATGAAGCTTTAGGAAATGATCAGATTTTAGCACATTAATTTCACCCCTATATATACAGTCTATCTTTCTGTTATAAGTGGAGGGCTGACTTCATCATGGAAAGAACAATAAGGGCAATAGCCCAAAAGTGGATGATGATGATGATGATGATGATGACAATGATGCTGACTTGATAAACCTGATGTTGAACTTGCCTTCCTTTTATCTTTTGAATATTGACACCTATAGTAGGATTACACTGGTATGCTAGTAATTGTGATATGACTATGTTGAAAGTAGTCAACCACAAAAGATGCCTTGCCCTACTTGTCTTTTAAAGCAAGAAGTGGGTGAGGATTGGGGAAGTGGGGGTGGGGATAACACCATTGACACCACATGTGAGCTATATGAAGGCATCGAACATTAATACCTATAGAAGGCAAAAAGATTTCACAACATAAAGAGTATTCTATCAAAATATATATACTACAGACCAATAACACACTACTTTATATACACCTGTTTACTTTATGTTCAAAATTGATTTTGTAGCAAAATACATGATTTACCTCTCAAATATCATCATCGTCAATTTGGAAGACACTAACAATATAAACTTTGAGTAACATTTTTGATAAACAGAGATTTTGTGTCACAAGTAAAAAGGAAGATGATGATGAAAAAGATGATACAGAAACTGATGATGACCTTGCCCTTCCTTTAACTCCAATTCAATTGAGATAAAGATTGTTGCTTTGAAGTAGAACTTCTGAATCCCATAACATGATTTAGGCCGCAAACTATCAAAAGACAGCTTGTGAATCAGTTTACATGACTCAAAAATAGGCCAAATCTTAACATGCAGTCATGACATTGTAATTATGTAGGTATATATGTATGTGTGTGTTTGTGGGTTGCAAATATCAGCAGAAGTTTTGGATTGTAGGCAAGGACACGTCTACGTAGGTTCACTGCTCATCTACGATGAGGCTTTCAATTGTGGGTAATAAGCACGTGTGCGCAATAGCAGCAATGCCGTATGCAGCCAGTGTTGTATGCTCCCCAGGGAGTTGAGAAAGATATATGTTGTGTGAAAATGATGCCACTGACCTGGTGTAGATGTAAAGTCGTTAGAAAACGGCATGAGCTGTTCATTGAGACTATAAACCAATACATTTGTCCTAGTGAATATTGGGATTTCTGTGCTTTTTAGTATGGTAAGTGTGAAGAGTCGATATAGT
>CM032669.1:11299509-11311972 GCA_019095985.1 Streblospio benedicti
AAGAAAGGAAAATTTCAGCCTGTATCAAAATCAATAAAACTACAACACATTGTTTCAACGAGCTGTGTCTGTTTCACACAAGTCTATATACATAACTTAATATTTTACGTACCTCTGTGATAGAACTACTCTTTTATTGACACATATATTTTCAATTTACAGGAGAGCACAAGCCCTACTTCGTATTTCTACTCCATCAGGAGACGCCCAGCCAGACAAATCAATAGTTCACAAAATTAATATACTTCACAAAATCAATAGTTCAGATCAATCAATAGCAAGAAGCTAGGTGCACAGCACACACACACACACAAGGAGGTGCTGCCACCTGGTAGTAAAATATTGTTAATACACACACACACACATGTCAAGGCTACTGCCAATACAATAATCAGTATCAGTTTCAAATCCAATAATCAATTTTGCTGCCACGTTGGAATATTGATTTTGTCTTGTTGGCTAAGTGCATTGAATATCATTAAAAATGTCATAAAAGTGCTTCTAGAAAGCAAAATTTAATTGGCAGAGCACCCAAAATCAAATCACTTTGGTGTCGCCTTTATTTCAGTACATATCTTAATTGCCCATCAGTCAACGTCGTTCTAGCGACACAGTGTTCTTTGAACACTTTTGATCTAGTTTTATTTAGTATTCTGTTTGAGATGGTTATAATATTGATTGTTAGACTTAATAGCTTGCCACAAATGTGGGAAGTGTGTAACAATATTATAGTTGAACTTATATTTGATATTATAGTTTAATGGTTAGGATCACAGATTTAAGTAATCTGTCATTAGGATATTGAAATAGTTATATTGCTTTAAGAATTTAATGGATACCAATAGAAACCATTGTTAATACCATTTTGGCTAGACTTTCGTTGTTTTCGCAACAACTTCTTCGGGCCGAATGAAAATCCCAGAGGGTCACATGACCACCATGGTGGCGGCAGTCATGTGACAGCAGTGTCGAGTACACGGGGGGCAAGTCGTAGCTGGTGTCACGGTTCAGCTCGGGTCGGCGCGTGCGGATTTCGATGGCCTCCCTCACTTTCCTGCAGAACTCCTCATACTCCCTTGCCACAACCTTAAAGTCCTTATCACTAATCGTGTGTCCTGTGTCTCTCATGTGTTCCCGATGGCGAGGGAGGATGAGGAGTTCCGCAGGAAAGTGAGGGAGGCCATCGAAATCCGCACGTGCCGACCCGAGCTGAACGAGAACGGTCGGACAAATCCAAATATTTATGAGCGAAAGGTAGACGCCATTTTGCGGAAGTGTAAGAATTTATTCTGATTATTACGTTTTTTCTGTTTATTTCGATAATCGTAAGTATCGTAGTTTCGGTGACTGAGCAGTTCCAAGAAAATCGTAACAGCCGTAACTTTGTTACGATTTGTTACGAATTATTACGGTTTCTTACGCCTATTCCTCTAATTTTGCTTACGATTCTGTATCCTTCTTACGTAACAGTACTGTAGATACAAACGAAACATACTAAAGGCTTTCACAACAGCTGAAACAACACAACAAGACAAAAGTCACACATTACCATGCATATGCATGATTACACAAGCGGATCCATGTTTTTGGAAAAGGGTGGGGGAATTTCATGGATTTCATACATGTACGTGCGAAGGCTCACGAAAAAGGCATTAAAACAATGAAAATGACATTTTCTGTGCCTGCGCTCCCTGGATTTGTTATGTGATTGCATAGGCTACCAATATAACTCACCTGCGATGACACCATAATCCTCCCTGCCACCATGGTCATGCACTGGCATCCATAGGCTGCTGTCACTTGATGGTGCGAAGATACTGAAATCTGAGGAGTACACCTTTCCCACTTCAATGCGGCTGTCTGCAAAAAGATCGTCAAAATAAAGGATGGTACTTTGCTTGCTTTGAGTACGACTGATATACACAATAACACAAAGAAAGGTTCGCAGAGATTGTTGATGCAGTGATAGAGGCAACATATGTATAGCATCTGTAATATGTTTTTGATTAGCCAAGAACAGTACTCAATATGTATGTGAACATATAATAGAAAACTACCCATGTACAGTGTATCTATCTCAGAATCGAATCTTTAGCGTATTAAGAATCCATATACTCAACTGCATAATTTTACTATCTTCTATAGTACCTAGGCACCCAGCCAATATTAGGTAGTCACATCACTTTACTACTAGTCATTGATACACAGCTTTGTGTACGTACCTATGTTGGTCTGGCAACTGCCAAACAGCAGACGGATTGACTCGATGGCAGCTATGACGTCACTGGACATGCCGTCTAGCTGGCGCCACATGAAGCGGAAGGAGCCAAACGAACACTACGGGCACGGGGGCGCGCAGCCTAAGCAACAAATACAAAGACCAGTTATGTGTTTATAGGGGTGGGGATGAATGAGGAGGACAAGTCAAGAAATCCCAGACCTCTATTTTTTATTTATTTCTTATTCAGCATTTTTTTCTTTTTCCTTTTTTCAAATCCCACAAACTTCAGCTCTTCCCCTTCCCCCATCCCCAATCGCACTTCCTCGAAATCCCCCACCTTTTTTCCCCACATCTTACTTCCTTATAACCGCATCACCCACACTCCCAACCAAACCATTTTTGCATAAGCATTTCCGAAAGTTCCAAACCTCTTTCCATATACTTTGTACTATTAGATATACTATATAATGAGACCCATTGGAAAGAACAGTAAAACTAATGGTAAGCCCCATAAATAGGAAATAATAAAATTGGTTCATGGAAAACTTGCAGAAACACGGTTGTTATCGCTTTGTACTACGTCGTTTTGGTGTGTAGAAAAAGGCCTACTAAAATTTCAATTGACAGTTGATGCAATGTTCATCCAAAGGTGGTCTCCTTTGACTTATAAAGACTGTTGGTAAAGATTATTTTAAAATGGAGTGTAAACGTTTACAAAATTTAAAAATGTTGCAAGCTGAGTTGAGTTTTAGTTTACGGGGAAACTGAAATGACCAGTAGCGTGTCAGTCAAACTCACTTACCTCTGCTGTAGCCTCCCAACGCCACTACCTGTGTCCAGGATCAAGATCTCATTACTTGAATCTGTCCAAGAAAGAAAATATGTTGATAGACAAACATCTTTATTCCCATGAATACACATAACAAAACACTTGAACATTGGAGACAGTTCATGATAATGACTGGAGGGAAGACCCGTGGGGGTAACTCAGGCGCTGCCCCCAAAAAGATGAAGGCTTATCTCTCGATTCAAATCTTTTTCTGTTGATTATTTCAATTTTTTATACCAATATTTATAGTTTAATTGGTATGCATCAACACTAATGTGCTGACACCAATTCTATTCCACTACTTTTTGGCTTGTAACGATTTGTTGCTTTAGACACTTATTCTGTAAATTATTGGAAATATTCACACTAAACCCCAGGGGAATTTTTGTAATTCTACAAAACTTGACAAGATATGCACACTTACAGAAAATTTAAACATATTCAGACTAACTTTGTAAAATAGCCACAAATATAAGTAGGCATATGGACAATGAATGGAACTGTTTATATGGTTTTGGAAACATTTCAATAATCCCTATAATTAGGTCAAGATTTCATATCCAATGACTGCATAAACATCAATGGTGTTGTATAATCTCTTTTGTATTTGGATAATTATTGAATTATTGACCAATCAAAAGATCTCTTTCTTTCCTTCACTTATTTATGTCAGTGGCAGTCCCAACTATGCAAATTGCTCTTATATTTTAATTTGGCTTTACCTGGTCAAAATGTGCATACATGTATTTGCAAATTCAAAGTTTGAAAATGCTGCAATCACTGTAAGTGTGCATACCTTTCTAGATTACTTAGAAGCATAAAACTTTTTGTAGGTGCAGCATTTGACTTACGAAAAAGTTTTTTATCTGGCAAAAAGTAGTGGAATAAAATTGCTGTCAGCACAATATGCATGTACAATCAGATCCCTTACATTGAACACACACCAAACTCTTTCATTAGTTACCAAATCAAGTTTAAAAGTCATGATGCAGCCTGTAACTACCGACTTTGTTGTTTTGCATGACATAGAGCTAAAATGTGTTCTGTACTCTGTGGCACGACGTGTATGGTAGTGCGGCTCAGGGTGGACATGACCACCTCCAGACAGGTCGCCTCGAACAACTGCAGCAGCGGTGTCTGCAGTGCAGCCCAGTGTTGCCGCCCCGAGTATGGGCCCGAGTAGGCGAGAACGTAGGCAAAACCTGCTGGGGTAAAACCCATATTACAGTAGAATCTTAAAATCATGTTACAGCAGAACCTTGTCATCTTGATATTGTATAGATCGAATTTCTTCTATCGTTTCTCGAAGTTGGTTTGTTTTCCCTCTAACGAATTTGTGAATGTCCTCCAGTTGGTTGTCTCGAATATTGGGTATTTCGAGCATGTTACTCAGTTACTGAACCCTCCAGATTCAAGATACTGCTGAGCTTCTATAGTCTTAGCATGTAAATCTACCATCAAGGGCATATCTATCACCAGGCCACTGACAAGATCCACCGCTCTATTGAGATCACCCAGGACCAGTCCAACAGATGTTCTTAATAGTACGGAGAATTTCATCCCTGCTGATGATCTCTTTAAGAAAAAGAAATATATGCAATGTATCTCCTTAGGAAGTTCCAATAATATCTACATGTAGATACCAACTCAAGTCACTCACTGAGTGGAGGGCTGTCCGCCGAACCTGCCCCAGCCTCGGCTTGGTACTTCACACGGTAGCCTTGCTCACCCCTGTCTTCCCCGCAGCCCATAGAAGAGAACACAATAGAGATCTTGTTCTCGGAGCTGTAGTATCCACGCTGCTGCAGCTGGTGATAGTCCTCATATTTGTACTCTTCCACATAGTGTGCATCGTACACCTAAATGGGGAAACCAAGTGAAATGGAATGTGAGGCAAAGAAAAATATTCTTTATCATAGTCTGCCTCCTTTTTTATGTAGATCATTAAGATAGCAGTTTTCAAGAATGTGAAATAATACCCGTAGGCCAAATCCATATGCCTCATACAAAATACAGAGTTATATTGTGTTTTACAAGATAAGAGAACATGGGTAACGTTTCAACTCATTCATTAACTACATGTATACAAATTTGATTTTGAGGTAGAGACCTTGAAATAGTAATCATCACTAGCTGTTACTACTAGTTGGCATGTATCATAATAATAAGCAGTGGGGCACTTGAATAGTTGCGTTGCTTCAGCAGCTGAAGCGAAAGCCTTGAGTTCATTTCTTTTCTAACTATGTATGTATGCATGTATCTATGTATCTACAGTACTGACAACGTCAGAAGGATACAGAACCGCAATGAAATTAGAGGAATCAGCGCAAAAAATGAAATAAATCGTAACATTTCGAAACAAAGTTACTGCCGCCATGGATTTCTTGGAACTGCTCACTCGCTGAAACTACGGCACTTATGATTATCCAAATAAACAGAAAAAAGCGTAAAAACAAGAATATTTTCCCTTGCCACTGCACATTGGTGTCCATCTTTGACACATTTTTGCTCAAAAATATTCAGGCATTCTCGTTTATTTCCGCCACAGCAACAGCGCCGATTGGCTAAAAAGTTGTGGACGCCGTACAGACACCTAATGAAACAAAAATCTGCCAAAACATTTGGCGTGGTCATTAACTTTTTAGAAATATTCTTTTTACAACAGGAACCTCCGTAAAAATCGTAATACAAGGGTAAAAAACAGAATTAATGTAACTTCAGGCGAGTTATGAAGAAAGCCATAACTTACGGAACCAACAGAACCTTTTTACGTTTGTAACAGTCGCAAGATTGGAATGAGAAGAAATAGGAGGACAATGTAAGGAATCGTAGTGTAATTCTTAAGATTTTTCTTCTATATCTTTCTGACGTCGACGGTATCAGTACTGTATGTACATGTATGTATGTCTCCGAACAAGACAATAGTTTTCCTATTCAAAGGAAAACTATAGTTAATAAAAGTTTCATTCAAAATATGTTGTTCTTCATTTTTTATAGCATGATAAACATTTAAAATGTGAAAATTGATTATTTATCCCATATAATCTCATAGGCCAGAAAAAGACTGAGTTACTATTCATTCCTATGTGTTGGTTTCCACAAAATGCAATTATGGATAAAGTATTATCATTCTTACAAAGAAGTATTGTCCCAATTTTTTTACAATGAGTTATTGTTTGGCATGAGTGTCATTTTACTCATTAGAATCATTAGTCCTAGAGATAACCAACATTCGAGATATACCAGCCTTATGTGCTCATAAAGTAGTTATAGGGTATGAAATTAATTTTCAAATAACAGAAAATTCGAGATAAGCAATATCAAGATAATTTGTTTGTTCTGTACATCCAGTCTGGCCTACAACCTCTACTGCAGATTTGACCAGATTTCAGGTGTGAGCTGTACTCTTGGAGAGCACTAATCACAGTGCAATAAACCATCTAAAAGACTCTCAATTTGAGCTCTGCTTTTATCTGGCATTATCTTGTTCTGTGGAGCTAAGTTGGAGCTAACTTTATAAAGCTTTCATTTTCACATTTCACATTCAAAATATTCATGCTTTACATTTTACATTTGGTAATGGTCATGTTAAATTTATTTAGGAACATTGGATGACTTGGATCGTCTAGCATATTGGTTGCATAAAATCTATTATTGAATGGTACTTTATAGTACTTGTGTGATATTGGATGGCAGGTGCTGTATTCAAACCCCTTAATATCAGTGGATGTGGGTCACAAGATCTAACTAGATGAAAAGTGCTCAGAGAGCACAGTGTTGCTAGAACAACCTTGACTCATGGGTAATAAAGATGTTTTCTAAAATATTATGAAATCTTGATTAAAAGTACGTAATTACAATGTACGTAATCAACCATAAATAATCTGTGCCCAAATGTTTAATTGGCTTCTGCAGCAAACTGCACCAAGTAGACCTTTGCTGCTGCCTAGAAAAATATTTTCATGCTGGTTAATTGCTGGTGCATGCTGGTGCATTGAATACCAGTGTACAAATGTCATAAATGGCCTTGTGGGAAGCACAATTTAATTGGCATAGTGCCCAAAATTGGATCACTTTGGTGTTGCCTCATACCTCATAGTTGTGTAGTTTGAACAAAATCGGTTCATCAGTAAAGGCTCTAGCATGTCCGGAGACATACATAGATACATGCATGCATGCATATTTAGAAAATAAATGAACACAAGGCTTTCGCTTCAGCTGCTGAAGTGACGCAACTAATCAAGTGCCCCACTGCCGAAATGTTCAGCGGCCTAAAGCTCAATGATAATAACTCGATATTGATTTTTTTCAACAATTGCCTTTACTTCCAGATAATCCGTCGATTCCTCCCATGGCTAGTTGGGCTGGTAAGGGCAATATAAAGTATAAAGCCATGGAACAGACTATGCTATTGCCTATGAGTCAACGTTATATAAGTTATAATGTGCTATCTAAGCATTCTTGTTCTAATATAATCATTGCACTAAATTTGATGGTAGTTTTTCAGGTCTTAAAACAAGTGAGAGTGGGGCGGATTATAATATTGACTTAAAATGGCTCTCTGATAACAAACATTAACTTGCGAAGTGCAAAAATCAAACTCATGTTCATTAGGTATGTAAGCATGTTATCAGGTTTCAACGAATTCTGTGAAGTCCTATCAAAGTTGTTGCAGACAATATTGAAAATGTTCCACAAATGGCCGTGTGGAAAGTACACTTTAATTGGCAAAGTGCCGAAAATCGAATCACTTTAGTGTTGACCAAACAATATGGTTATGTAAAGTTGAAATAAAATTGATTGATTTATAAATCATCTAGATTGCCCAGACATACATACAATACATTGTTAGTTTGATACAAACTAAACAAACATAAGGCTTTGCTTCAGCAGCTGAAGCAACGCAATTAAACCCAGACCATTATGGTGGTGCAGACTTCTACTCTCATTTCCTTCCATAGGTTATCAGTGTGTTGTTGTCTTTTGTTCTTGTTGTTTTTCTAATTCACTGCAATTGTTTTTTTTTTTATTATTGCACTTGTTTATTATTAATTCATGTACATGGTACATGGTATGTCACAAATGCATAAAATTTCCTGTACCGCCATTGGCCCTTTCGGAAATAAAGATTAAAGATTGAAAATACCCCCATAATATTACCCTATACCAGAGCTCTGCATGGGTGATAAGTTTGCACCCACAACCGCCCAGCACGTTTAATTCAAAACCCGCACCAAAGCCCGCAACCACAGATATTAATGAACAACACACACAAAATCCGCAAAATCCCACAAAATCCCACATTAAAGCCCACATATTTTTTAAATATTTATAGTTATGTTTAAAAATATAGTTTAAAATCTATCACACATTTTAACCACATTTACAGAGTTATTGGCATTTACGTGAATGAACTGCATCCATAATCAATTTGAGTAACAAGGAATGCTTCTCAGAGTTCCTGTAAAGGAAAGATTACTATATAGACTAAAAAGCCAATCACGTTCCTGTTTGCAATATCAATAAAATGAAAAACATCTACTGCACTGTTTTAAAAGAAGTGTTACATACAGTACATATTACAAATTATAGACAGGGAATGTAGCAGAATATTTTGAATTTTAAATGAATGAGTGAATTGAAGAGAACGAATTAATAAAAGTTGAATGGTAAATTCTCATTTTACTCACCTTACTAGACATTGGCGATAATACAGGAAATACTTGAATTACACGAATGAAAAGGATATCTGAACTTGTGAAAATTTGCATTATTCGCGAAATCTGCGTAATTTGTCATAATAATTCGAATCAGCATGTTGTCATGACCTTATATTACACAAATTCTGAGAAAAAGACAGAATTATGTAAATTTTTATAATGACTTTCGCAGTCGATTCTGTAAATTCGCGAATTTATACGTGTTCTTCACAAAATTCGTTTTAGGCCGTAAACTGGCATCACACAACTGTTTTGCACATTTTTTTTGGCTGTGTGTCATCTAAAATTACTGTTTTAAGTTTATTTGATGCACTATAATGTATATAGTTTACAACATGGAGGGTAATGAATTACCCCTTTTTATACTGCCATGCATGGGGTGGTTCAGCAATATGCGCAAAAAATTTGAAATAAAACGAATTTGATTTCGAATTTTGCTGATTGTCCGAATCTGTCAATATTATTTGGGAATCATTTATTGAAACGAATGATACGAAGGGAATTTTGTGAATTTTGAGAAGTGGAACTGAATAAGGCGAATTTCCTAGGTAGACTACGTATTTTTCCAAATTTGTCACTGGACCCATTGTGTGGGAGCAGAATTTACCGTAGGAAAAATGTAAACACCGAATAAAGGCGAATAGAATTTTGGGAAGATTTTACAGATTATTCCATGTCCATAATTCCTAATTAGTACTGTATGTGTGAATTCAGATTTCTTGGGTGGCGACCAAATTTCCATTGTGCTTCAGACTGTATCCATTTTACATACAAAAACCTCACAAAACAGCAGTGCTCACCGTAATTTTAGCTCCTGGACACAGATCGAATACGACAAAGTTGATGTTGATGTTGTATCCTGGAGCCACCTCGATAGTACGGTTACACGTGACCTCGCCTTCTGGTATGCCGGGGAATCCCGGGCTCTCCACGTAGCCGCTCTGCTGGTAGTGAGTCCCGTCACAACCTGGAGAGTGGCAAAGTATAATTGAAATACAGCAGAAGCTTGTTATCTCAAATCTGCAGGGAGGACAGTATACATGTAAATGTTTGAGACAGCCAAACCAAATCATGCATGTTCATAATGTAGGTGAAGGGAAGTTAAATTAACCTAGAGATAACAGAGAATTAAAAACAAGCAATATCAATAAAAGGTGGTTATATTGCTGATTGATATCTTTCATCAATATTGATGGTTGGATACATTCGCCAGTCTATCATATGCATCATGCATGATCTTAAGCTAGGGGCACAACCGACCGCACATTTCATTTTCGTGTGTGGAGTGTGTATGGCAGGTAATGACGTACGGCCTAGAGTACGGACTCTGTAGAGTCTACATTTGGTTAGAAGAACTTAGAACACTGCAAAATAGGTTGTACTACTATATACATTTGGAAGCTCTCGCTACTGTCTCTGTACTGCCTACAAAGTATTATATACTTTCAGCTAACTGGACACGCACTAATCCACACTGTCATGGCACAGTTTTTGGCAGTAGAGAGGCAGTGGGGAGGCAGTACTGCCAGATGCCCTAGCTAGCTCACCCGTAGAAGAGTGTCGAACGTAACTTACAAAAATAGGCATCAATGGGACTTTTGGTGGATTACTTCAACAATCAGTCTTTCTTGAGAACGTGCAGCCAGTGAAGCGAATTGGATAATTGAAGATCAATATTGAACGTCATCTGCTTTGCCAGATGATATGGGAAAAGGGATACTAAAGTAAAGTCTGATCATAACGTTCTCTACTTGGTCTATTCCGAATAGTCAGTACAGCGGGCATGAGCCATCACTATGCTGATCACGTCATGTTTTAATCTACTATCATTTATATTGCTAATGGGACACTATTATAAGACTATTTTGTACTACATTTGGGGATAAGTTAGTTAGCCAAAGGCAAAACACACACACAAAACAAGAACAAAAAGTGTTGAAACAAAAATAGACAACTGCTTCCAAAAGGTTAGCCAAAAACTAAAGTGCCAACTAAACCTTTTAAGTGCATTGAACCCATATGAATCAAACAGTACCCCTTATAAAGGAATACTCTCTGAATGAATGGTGAAATCAAAGTATGTGAAAATCATACAATCTTTGCAACTGCAACAATTTAGACTTCATAACGGCAAAGAGTATTGTATACGTTACCTCCGAACATGGTCTGCCCTGGTCGCTTGGCCTCTGCCAGGCGCGACTTTTCCACCAGGCTGAACTGGAGGAAGACTGAGCTTGACAAAGTGTACATCTCACATGCACTTTCACCGATGAATTCACAATCCAAAAACGGGAGTCGGGGGAAAATGGTACCTGATAGAAAAAGATGCATCTGTGATCATCCAGCAGGAGTGAGATTTATACAGTAATGTCACTTGTTGTACAGGTACACCTTCTTTTTGTTATATTTCCCTCATTCCTCTAGTTTTTGCACTTTTCCAACATCCCACAATTTGCCAACAGTTTCCATACATCCCACATTGTAGAAACCCAACATCCTTCTTTTTTATAGTTCCCTTCCCTCATATTAGATTTTTTTAAGCACCCTCATTTAGGAATTTGCCCCTACATCCCCATTTTTGTTGTTTCCCCTGAAAACCCTGCCGCCTCCCCATATATCAAGGCAGATCCAGGGGGTGCAGGGTGGCAAGAATTCCCTTCCACCCCTCCCTGTTATCCAATCCAGTGTTTTTGTTCCCCTTTTTCAACAACCTGAATCTGTGTATGATACACCTACCTGCATCATACTCGTCATACTTGCAGCTCTGGTCCGTGACCCGGAAGTTGTCCACGGCCACATCGGTGGCAGCATCGCTGCCCTGGAAGTATGAATACAGAGTTATGTGATGAGACTACTTTGTATAACAGCCGATGTAATTGATGACGCGAGTGTAGGTGCCTTGTATCACATATTGTGATAACTATACAAGAAATTTGACTATTCCTCCTGATGTTTTAACCACACACTAAAATTATTTGGAATTATTTTCACGACGTAAAAATATTATGTTAATGATGGTGATTCAGCAGGCCAAAGTTGAACTGAAGAGAGCAAACCAGGGGTGGTTACTTGTTTGTCTTGTTTAAGGGTAATTCACTAGTGAAAGCTAATTATTTCATTAAGAAATGATACAGAACCACTACTATTTACAATTCATTTGTTTTTCCTATGTATCATGCATAGTTGAGAAAAGATGTATATTCTGACCTGAACAGCGGCCATCAGTAGACTGTGGCGGCCTTGGGGCCAGCAGAACACTGCCTGCCGCCACAGCGACACCCAGCCTAACTCCAAAAAGAAGTCAGACTCATGGAACAGCTCCTGAGAGAGAGGGGTTTGCAGATTTACATTAAGATTCAATTCTAATCTTTTCTCTTCCAGTCCTACATATATATAGCATGCAATTCATTTTACTATACAGCGAGCTTTCTGGGATGATGGTATCAATCTGGTCACACAATCCTAAGGTTGTAAATTCGAGTCCCGTCAGGACGGCTTGATGTTGTAAATGGAAGTTTCACCCCAGTCTACTGTGCCATTTATCAATGCCACAGTAAAAAATCCATAAAGGTACTGGTGCCTGCATCCAATCTGAACACCTCATTTGCATACTTGTGCTTGAATTCGAATATGCATACATGCAAGTCGTTAAAACTATCATAAGTGGGGATTCCCCAGATGAAAATATCATTA
>CM032669.1:11312072-11324674 GCA_019095985.1 Streblospio benedicti
TTTGTAGATGATTATCTAATCTAATGACAACATGTTTTGAATTGTATAGATTGATGAACATTTTTTTTATAAAGCATTTAGTGAAAAAATTACAACTTTGCCTGTGAAGCATATAACTGATAATAAACATCAAATGACCAAAATCACTATTCAGTTACAAAATTTGTATATTTATCTAGAAAACCTTGCCTCAATTTTTTTTTTATATTTTTCCCCTTTATCATTTTACATGCATTTTAAGTTTAAAACCACTTATTTTCCAAATTTTCTTGCAAATCAATACAAAAACGTTCATCATTCATCAACGAAATAAAAAAATCAAAATCCCTAGTAAGGTTTCCTTCAGAATGCATATATCTTCAAATATATACACGTTTGTGAAAATTTGATTTCACGGTTAGAGAGAAATATAAAAAGAAAAATTAATCCACTATTATGCAAACATAGTTTTGAGAAAATGGGCTTTAAACATGGCCAATCAATATACATTGATAGTATAAGAAAAACTATTGATGATTAAAGGTTCATTTTGAAAAGATGTTTTTCTCTATCATTTATAGCATACAAAACAATGAAAATGTAAAAATTTAATTTTTAGCCCATATAACCTTATCAGTCTGCAAAGAATGAGTCATTGTTTTTCACTCCGGGTTGGTCTTCACGAAATGAGTTGTAATGGGAAACCTATTGAAGATAAAAGGTTCATTTCAAAACATGTTGTTCTCCATAGTTAACAGTATAATATATATTAAAAAAAGCTGAAAATAGAATATTTTTCCCTTAAAGAGTTCATAGTACCCTTAATCTTTGACAAGTGCCACCACTTGAATAATGCAATACTGTAGAATTGCGAGTATTAGTCTATCTCAACTATAAGTCGACACCCCATCTTTAGCCATCAAAATGAAGAATTTTAGTAAAAATTATATTAAAATGCTTGAACCTCACCCAAAACATAAACATTTGTGCACATGATTTATACAAGGCACTGTGACACTTTTCTACTCAAATCTTGGTTAGGTTTGTTCATAGCAGCACAGCCGGTGTATTATTTTATCATTTATTTGTATGACCTTGATAGACTCAGGTGACTCCTTACATGGCTGCTACATTATCGCCCATCATGACCACAACCGTGCTAATGTTTACACCAGATTATAAGTCTACCTCTATGATTTAGGAGGATTTTTTAGGAGTAAAAAATTTGACTAATACTCACATTTCTAAGGTATGATAGTCTAAACCATTGCTACTTTATCATAATAATAAATCTGTACACAAAGTTTTAACTGTAGCTATGATTATTAAGGACACTTTTTTGTGACATTGCCTGTTATTGTGCATAAAAGCCCATGGCCCAGTCAAATACACACAGGCTCCTGATAACTATCCGATTGCATTGTGTTACAAATTTATTTGAAGCTAAATCATATTATATTTCCTTACAATATCATGATTATTATTATTGTAACTAATTAATTAGGGCAGGATACAAATGATTTTTTTTGTAAAATTGCAAACTTTCTTTGATAAGTACATGAAGACTAATGAAGCTTTAGGAAATGATCAGATTTTAGCACATTAATTTCACCCCTATATATACAGTCTATCTTTCTCTTATAAGTGGAGGGCTGACTTCATCATGGACAAGAACAATAAGGGCAATTGCCCAAAAGTGGATGATGATGACAATGATGATGACTTGATATACCTGATGTTGAACTTGCCTTCCTTTTATCTTTTGAATATTAACACCTATAGTAGGATTACACTGGTACGCCAGTAATTGTGATATGACTATGCTGAAAGTTGTCAACCACAAAAGATACCTTGCCCTACTTGTCTTTTCATTGACACCACGTGTGAGCTATATGAAGGCATCGAACATTAATACCTACAGTGTGTAAAAAGATTCCACAACATATAAAGTATTCTATCAAAATATATATACTACCGACCAATAACACACTACTTCATATACACCTGTTTACTTTATGTTCAAAATTGATTTTGTAGCAAAATACATGATTTACCTCTCAAATATCATCATCGTCAATTTGGAAGACACTAATAATACAAACTTTGAGTAACACTTTTGATAAACAGAGATTTTGTGTCACAGGTCCATAATAAGCTATTTGATATGACAATAGAGGACAGAATTTCTATATATTTATTTGTCCCTTATATAAACTTCCTACATCTTCACTCTAACTGGAAGGGCTGCTGTCATCAGATAAGATTACCCATGGCTGCTTGCCAATTATAAGGAAGATGAATGATGAAAAAAAAACTGATGATGACCTTGCCCTTCCTTTAACTCCAATTCAATTGAGACAAAGATTGTTGCTTTGAAGTAGAACTTCTGAATCCCATAATAATCATACCTGCCGAACTTTTGCAGATGAACCCTTACAGGGCGGGATTCAGAAATTTGAGACCGAGGGGGCTAATTTTCAAATTTTGAGAGCGGGGGTGGGTGGGTGGGGGTTCGGGGGTTGTCCGTGCGTGGGGGGGAGGGGGGGGTCATGGTATGGTGGGGGGGGGATTTGGAGGTGCGGGGGGCAGTAGATGTATGATTATATATATTTACATTATATCTACATTATAGACCTTAGAATTAGAATAATTGTAATCAATAAAATAGTAAACTTTTAATAAAGTGTTTTTTGAAAATGCATTTTTAAAAAAATCTTTGGCAGGGGGGCTAAATTGTAGGGTTGTAGGGGCGGGGGGGGGGCTTTAAGGCTAATATGGCAGGCGGGGGGGGGGCTAGAGCCTCCCGAGCCTCCCCGCTGGATCCGGCCCTGCCTTACATACTTATTCGTAGCTTGGAAAGAGCAAAAAGAAGTTCAAAATCAGTTTTGTGAAATATCTTGAAAATTTCTCTCTTACAGAGGACATTAGAAATGTTACACATCTACATAACGAATGCTCTTCAATTAGGCGCACACTAACTTCTTATTGCTTGTATATTCCATAAGGGTTGATGACATCAATCTTTGACAAGTGCCACCACTTGAATTATACAATACTATAGAACTGCGAGTATTAATCTATCTCAGCTATAAGTGAACACACTATCTTTGGCCATTAAAATGAAGAATTTTATTAAAAATTATATTAAAATGCTTGAAATTCACCCAAAACATAAACATCCGTGCACATGATTTATACAAGGCACTGTGACACTTTTCTACTCAAATCTTGGTTAGGTTTGTTCATAGCAGCACAGCCAGTGTATTATTTTATCATTTATTTGTATGACCTTGATAGACTCAGGTGACTCCTTACATGGCTGCTACATTATCGCCCATCATGACCACAACAGTGCTAATGTTTACACCAGATTATAAGTCTACCTCTATGATTTAGGAGGATTTTTTAGGAGTAAAAAATTCGACTAATACTCACATTTCTAAGGTATAATATAGTCCAAACTATTGCTACTTTATCATAATAATAATCCGTACACTAAGTTTTAACTGTAGGTATGATTATTAAAGACACTTTTTGTGACATTACCTGTTATTGTGCATAAAAGTCCATGGCCCAGTCAAATACACACAGGCTCCTGATAACTATCCATTTGCATTGCGTTACAAATTTATTTGAAGCAAAATCATATTATATTTCTTTACAATATCATGATGTTTATGATCGTAACTAGTTAAGACAAGATACAAATGATTTTTTTGTAAATTGTTAACTTTCTATGATAAGTACATGAAGACTTATGAAGTTTTAGGAAATGATCAGATTTTAGCACATTAATTTCACCCCTCTATATATACATTTTATCTTCCTATTAAATGTGGAGGACTGACTTCATCATGGAAAAGAGACAACAGCGAAACGCGTCTCCAAGCTGCCAAGTCACCCTCAATTCAGAAAGCCTATGAGGCGTGAGGAGATGACATTTTCAGACTTTGTGAAGAAAATGGAAGCGCAAAAAAGCAGGAGATGAAAGACTTTACCTTCAGCAGCCTCTGACCAGCCAGTCTGGGCAACCTGTAGTTAGGGACTTCATGATGTTCAACTGGCAGTGGATTAATAATATATCTAAAAGTAATAACTGACCCTGGGGTCCACTTACATCTAATCTCCTGCTTGTTGGCATGGAAGGAAATGTGACACCATGTCATTATGATGAGCAGTAGGACTTATTTGCTCAGTTGGTAGAGGAAAAACGTGTCATCCTTTTCCCACCAGAGCAGTTCCCGTGTCTGTACCCATACCCAGTGCATCACCCTCATGACAGACAAACACAGATTGATTTTGACAACCCGAACTACACCCTGTTTCCACGATTCTGAGAAGTGTGAGGACTGGAGGCCGTGCTCAGTCCAGGAGATGTGCTCTACCTCCCCAACTATTGGTTCCATCACTTTGAGTCTCAGCTGCGAGGAGGGCCTACAACCTCTCTCACATTCTGGTATAAATCCGCACCAACCGGGGATGTGGTGTACCCACTAAAAGCTGACGAGGAGATGGCCTTGACGAGAACAGTAGAGAAGATGGTCACAGACACGCTCCAAGACTATGATAAGGTTGGGTCATTTTTCTCCAACATGGTATTGGGCTGATACACACACGATGTTGACTGAACACCCGCTATGAGAGCTGCAGCAGATGAGGATCAACAGGCAGCACCAAATAAAACCGACGAAAAGCCAAAAGGCTTAGTTTTTTTGTCAACCGATTTGCGGCTGATGCATTCACTGACCGAATCAGAAAATATTTTTGAATTCAGTGAGATGATGTGTTTTGACTTACGACAACTTCATTAAATTCTGAGGTTTCTCTGTATCATATATATAAATTCATAGGATGGACAAACTTTCGGATTGAGTGCGGCTACTAAATTTTTAATGATTCACTCTTTACAAGAGTTTTTATTATTATTATTATTATTTCTGTGAATAATATTTTGTGTGGTTGTATTGAGTTTTTTTAAAATTTATTTCTGTGAATAATATTATAGATGATTGTATTTTATAATTAATTTTGATATTTGTGGTGTAAAAATGTTATATTATAATAAAAAAGATATTTTTGTATATTTTAAGAGACAGCCAAGAACCTCTATAACGAGAGCACCTTGCAATTGAAACCACTTGAGGCCTGTCAGTAACAAGGCCCTTATAGAGAGGTTCTACTGTACTTTTATGAATAGAAACCCATAAGTCATGTAAAACATGTGACTTTTATTTGTTTTGAACAGTTACTTCGCTGATAGCACTGGTCCACTAGGCAGCCTCACACTCTACATCCAGTCGAACTTGCAAAGGCAGATCCCCATGGTGAGTTTCAATCTCCATTGAATAAAAACACTACACAGAAATAGTTGCTATGTCTAGACAGTAGACAGTGTACATGTATTTATGTTTTACATTTTTATTAGCGTTCCTTCTTTCCATTGGTTACAATGACATGCGGGAAAGTTTGAAGCAGTTTTAATGTAATCTAATGCCTGTTTTCCAAGCTTGATAGTGTATTCAATTCTTTTCTTCTGTAGCAAGCGTGTTACTTCCCTTTTATTTTCATAGCTGAAGACAGGTTTTACAACTCTTGCCTTAAGCTTCCTATCCAACCAAAGGTTATATTGTCACATCACTTGGTTGTGCACTAAAACCCCTATAACTATTGTATACACAATTATAGTTCCGAGCCATTCTTTTTTACCCAGCCAATCAGCGAGCGGCCTCATTAATAAACATACGCAGGTGCGCTTATCATGGTCTCACAAGCTTTACCTCCGCCCGTAGTAAACAGTGAGAAATTGTCATGTTTTGACACCAGATTTTTTAATGAAAATGTGCTATACGTCTTAATTTTTCAGTTGGGATGCACTACCTTTCCTTCTTTCCTACATTGTATCCAATGTAGGCAATCATATCACCTCATCGATTTAGAAGAGTTATGACGTTGTAAACACTGCACACTGTCAGCTGGCATAGTTTTCACGCCTGAGACAATAACGCTTTCCCAGCTCCATGGGGTCACTTAATTTTTTTACAGTCTAATCGTGATGCACTCAGAATATAGTATCACAATTCTTATTTTCAATATCTAGTTATAGGAATAATTTTATAAGTCTAGATTATCTTCCAAACATAGTTGGAAGCTCACCGATCTAAAAGACCGGTTCGAGGCACTTTAGAAAAAGACGACTTCTAAAAAGTTCTCTTACTTTGTAAAATAATGACTGCTGTGAGTCATCATGTGCTGGTACAGATGATGAAATGAGACAAACAGCTACTTGGGTGAAAGACTCTATAAAAAACGTTCCAAATATATGTATTGTAAAGGTATTAAACTGTCAAATTTATCGCCAACAAATCACTGTGATTTTCAATATTCGATTTGAGAATTATCCTCTATGACTTACAATTGGCTTCTAAAATTGATCTGACGTAGAATTTTAGATTGGTACATAGACTAATCCAGTTTTTCACAAATAATATCACTCTTTGGCGATTTAAAGGTAACGCCATTTGTATATCACATTAGCCTTTATCACACGCCGTTATTTGGTCAACACTGATTATAGCGATTAAGAGAAGCGAAGCCTCAAACCTTCGATATCACGGGATCTCATTTGGTAGTGGAAGCAAAAAAGATGGAAATCCAAATGCTTCAGCAAATCGTTGCCATCACGATTTCTGAGAACATTTCTTTGCAGCGTTGTAGAACAGAGGTTACCTAATTTATCCCAAGTTAAAACTAAGTGAAGATCAGCAAATTTTGACTAAAAATATGGAGTCCTTAAATTCATTGTTGTCATTTTTAATAATCTGGTATCGTTAGGGTTTGACAGTAAAACTGTACAATAGGAAATAAATATTGAATTGAAGTTGACTTTAGTAAAGATTTAGATTTGTAAATAAATGATAACTAATACTTTGTTTACTTAGTCTTTGTCATATATTGCTATAACATGATACATTTTGATTTATCCATTCTTGTAAATGTAGATTTTCTCAAAAAAAGTCATGTATTTAGGCCAGATCTATGAATAGTCTACCTGTTATTTATAGTCTAATGGTACCATTGAGACTTTTTGATTATAATTAAACAAAATGTCATTATAGTAATATAAGCAAACAGTAAACAAAGTATAGTTGTCATTTACTTCGATACCTTACTAAAGTCAACTACTCAATATTATTTTTCCTATTGTTAAAGCTTGTTTAGGGTGCCTCCAGTCCTGCAGCTTGAACATGATATCTCCAGCAGTCGAATTGTCGAGTCCCTGCGACTCCTCATGAAACAATGGCTTTCAGCATTACTTGGGTAATACTATTTGCAACATAACATGTGAATCAGAACAGCGATTATTCTGCCACCACGGCGCATTCCTGAAAGTCATGACTTCGAACACTATTTACCGACTTCGTAGTATTGATTAGCTTGGTTCTTGAATGAGCCAACTGCACAAGCCTACCAGGCAGATGTCAAAGCGTTTCCGAGTACGATTTGCTTGGACAATATTTCATGATATAAATCAGAGTGTTCAGCCTTAGCCTGAAAGACTGTCATTTTCACATTTGGCTGGCGTGCAATTAGCAGATTTAGTCATTACTGGGGTTCTATTTTAGTCATAGCAGTAGTAGTTCCTGCCAGCAGCTTTACGTTAATTTTCACGCAGAGCTGCTTTTTACTCCTGCCTTGAATAGAGCCAGGTCATTCAGCACAATCTGCCTCGCGGGCTGAAACACGTTCTTCATTGCATGATGCTGGGATATTGTATGTTGAAACATTGACTATCAACAGTGAATTCCTCCAGCCACTGACCACTGCTAGAGCTGCAGGCAACACTGGCAGGTGAGAGAGCCCTAAAATCTGGTCATAGCTGATCATGCTGCTATTGACAATAAAATAGTTTCTATAAGTCAGCTATAGCAGTCATGCCTGCTTTTCACAAGCTTTTCAGCAGTTGCCAAGAAGCCTGCTGATTGTGTAGCTTTAAGTTCCAAAAAGAACCATTAAACTGTGAGCTGATTTTGTCCTATTTGGCTAATTAGTTAGATGAGCAAAACACCTTTATTTTGATCAACACAAAAACAGAATCTTGGTAGTCTTGAAGCTGTGAAATGAATGACTAGCATAATTTATTTATAGAATTTATTTTATTGTCAATTACAACAGCATATGATATTAATATATTAGATTTTAGAATCTAAGTGAGTATAAAATCTCACCTGCCATAATTTGCTTGGTTGCTCATTACTTTTGGCAGGTTATCTGCTAGTTGTCAGTGAAACGAGAGGAATTCCTTGTTGATGAAGTCAAATGTATGTTTCAACATACTATTGTCAACATCGTACTTTTTGGTCAATTTATTTAGTATTTTAATGAAAATTTGATGCAGTATCATGCCAGCAAGTATAGCTGACCCTGGGTAGCTGACATGTATAATTAGGCTTAATGCAACAGTTAATGTCATTAAAAAAGTCATAAATTCCTGGTTTACAATCCAATATGACATTACTTTTACATGTATAAAGTCAGTAAATAATCTTGATGTGATTTCAAGTCCATGACTTTTTTTCAATCGGATACAAAGAATAAAAATGACTTTTTTCCATAGGATACAATTTAACAAAGAATAAAAAATTGTGGATCCCATGGAACCCATAAAATATTTATAATTTGTTCTAGTTATGTATGCCAGGACTACTAAATAATTACATGTTATATATACATGTTACTAAGTAATTAATTGTATTGCCCCTTGGAAACATTGTTTCAAAATATGCGAGTCCTTAGGGACTCATTGTTGTCATTTTGTAGATTAATCATGGTAAATTGCTAGGTTTGAATTTCATAAAACTTGTACAATAGGAAATAAATATTGAATTGAAGTTGACTTTAGTAAAGATTATCGAAATAAATGATAACTAATACTTTGTTTACTTAGTCTTTTGCTTATATTGCTATAATGATGATACATTTTGATTTATCCAATTTTGTAAATGTAGATTTTCAAAAAGTCATGTAATTAGGCCATTAGACTTATGAATGGCAAAGATTAGCTCCATAATATTGGAGGCTGTCTTTTGATAATATTCAAAACATATGTTGTTAAATTTTCAACCAACTAAAATGTAAATATATTGTAAAATGCCTATATAATATTTTTATGAATGTTGTGTTGAGTAATTCAATAACATGGTTTCAACAACATATGCTTGTATAGAACTAGACCTGTATATTAACAATAATGTACTAATATCTTATCAAAGCTTATTTATGAAGTGAATTTAAATGCAAACTAATTACATAGTTAGCAACAAAAAGTTTTTTTGAATAATGTTGAATTATAAAAGCAAGCTAATTATTCAGTCTACTACTGGTAGTGTCAACAGATCTAGTTTAGACAACACATAAAATTGAAAATTTATAAAGTTGCTCTATTATTGATTGCCTAGTCTAAACGTGCAGCAATATCAAATTGGCTGGCATCCAAGTTGTTAATAGCAGCCAGCAGTCAGCAGCAATTAGAGCTGTCACCTGTAGCTGCTGCTAGTACTGAAGTGTGCTGACCCAGCTAGATCTAATGTAAACACTGCAAGAGCTACGACGGGGGAAATCGGTGTCCAAGTTTATCTTCTAATAATCAAATATACCCAAAAGTTACAATTGTTGAGATATTGTTTGACATTTATTTATCAACAGATTGTCATATATTATGGAATTGACCTCCAAATAAGGGGAAATGCTATTATTTATATCAGTTACCAGTGACCTAGTTTTTGCTTCACATGGGCCTCGTTTTCAACCAAATCATTTCCAGACACAGGACACATACGACGTTCGAGTGTGGTTTTTAAACTATAGTGCGTTTCACGGATTTTTTTTGGCACTTGTTTGCATTATGATTGTGGGACTATGCGGGTGATGTAACTGTGTTAATATCGTTAATACCATCTTATGGACATGGTTAGTCATATAAAAACAGCTAAAACCATGCCCTCTCGCCATGGAGTCCAATAGCAAATTCCTGAACTTTTCACATTGCTTTTCACCACATCTGCTCCCGATATGCCTGAACTTCAGGACATTGCTTTTCACCTCCTCCTCGTCATCGTCCATCGTTCTTTCCATACTGCAAAACGTCGCACAAACTGGTGGCGCGGTGCCTTGCACTAATCCGGATATCTGAATCCAGCGGGCACCCACACACACTGCTTTTCCAGCCTGGGCGGTGGATTGCTAATCTCGCACATCACACACATCCTCAGACTCTTCGTTGGCACCACTTTCACCGGAAGATTCGCCCACCACGAGCGGTTTCGGGGCCGCTAGGGTCCTTAATCGCTCCTCTGCTAACCACCTGGAACGCAATTGCACTGTCGCCCATGCGCGGCAAACACGAGTGTTCCGTCGCGGCGTCCAATGCGTTTGATTGGGCAACTTTTCTTTTTTCTCCGTCTTCTTCGTCTGAGTCCACATCTCGCGCAGCAATTCCCACCTCAACTCCGGGCTGAGAATGGTAATTGCTTCGGATGCGCCCTTGTTGGAGTCATCAGAATCCTTGTTCCTGCAGCTCTCCAACTCCACAATCTTTCTCACTCCTCTGCTAACCACATGGAACGGCGAATTGCAACTCGCCCATGCGCGACAAACACGAAAGTGTTCCGCCCAGCGACGTCCAATGCGTTTGATTGGGCAACTGTTCTTTTTCTCTCCGTCTTCTTTATATGAGTCCACATCTCGGCGCAGCAATTCCCACCTCAACTCCGGGCTGAGAATGGTAATTGCTTCGATGCACCCTCGTCGGAGTCATCAGAATCCTTGTTCCTGCAGCTCTCCAACTCCACAATCTTTCTCGGGTTTCCGCGACAAGCCATCGGCTACTGCCTGCGACTTCCCCGGAACGTGATGCATCTCCCTATCTGGAACGGGTATTAGAGAAGGGTAACTGCTCTATATACCACTTGATCTTCTTGAAAGCTCCATTGCTGACTCTCAGTCCACTTCAAGTCACACTTTCTTCCCTGGGCTGAGCCGATCATGCTGAAGCACTTGGGGCCATCCAAGGCACCCAAGCATTCATCACTTCCACGGCAGAGGATATACATCTTTCTCCGTCACTGTCCAGTCCTAGGAAATCTAGAACCGGAGTTCTCCCACTTTCCTGACTAACACTACTGCTCCGCCCCAAGGCGAATTTTGAGGGATCACTCCGCCGCTATCATCATCCCTCAGCTCAAATACAGTACTCGCCCATGGAGCGTAAGTGAGAGTAATTTCTCCCTTATCGGCTTGGCATCCCCTGCATCTACTTTAGGAGAGATCAAATCCAGAAAACCTGGACTTCGTCCGGGCTCACGATGTCTTTCCTACTACCATCACCAGGGCCTCCAACTTGAAACCTCATCTGGCGTCAACTCTCCTTCAGCCAAAAACATACAGCAACGAGGCCCGATACACGTACCAGCCTCTCACTTCAGTGGGCTCAGTTGACTCAAATTCAGCCCGAACCATTTCTTCCGTGAAGTATTCCTACAGCCTCCCCTGTAGACTAGTCAGCCTTTCCTTCCGGGTTCAGTTGTCGACTGGTCCACTCCATTCGTGACTGGTGCCAATGGCATAGTATTCGCTACCTGCCATATCCCCAGTACAGGAGGTCTCGCACTTCCGTTTTAAGCCGTGGTTGACGTCCTCTTCCAGACGACTTTCATCCTTAGCTGGAGTGTGGCGGTGTGTATGATAGAGCAAAGACCTTTGTTGTTCACTGATTTTATTCTTCGTTTATCATAACAAAACCTTGGATGCATGGTAGAGCCAAATCATTGTAATAAAAACGTTCATTCATAGAAGCGTAAAACCATCAATTCATAGAACAAGACTGTTGATGCATAGAGTTAAACCGTTGATTCAATGTAGAATAAAACCGTCAACTACAATAAACATACAATAAATATTACAATCTGTGTAAATCACGGTTACAAGAAGTCATAGTTCATATATATTTATCAATTACATATTTACTTATTACTAGATAGATCTAGAACATATATCATTTATAATACAATGTACTAACCAACTCTTTGGCCATCTTCTAAACTCTACACCATTTTAACATGCGTGACATATATAACTTGATTATAAAATTTAGGTAGATAATAAGTATTTTAAGATTTTACCTTGTATTCAGTACTAAGCACATGTCTGGGGTGGCCTCTTCCCCCTGCACAGGTTTTACTATAGATCTATATTAAAGTGCATATGGTTGCATTATGATCAAAATTAAAATACAAAATTTGTAACTTTGAAATAATTTGATTAACAATAACAAGAAATAACAACATAGGTAAACCTGTACAAGTACAATGAATTACAATAAAATTATACTACTAGGGCCTGCCATTACACTAGGGTCCTGCGCTTGGCTTACAATCATCCCTTCGGGATCTCTAAACGTTTGTACTCTGGTCCTCCAGGGTGAGGGGCAGATCCACCATCTCTGATCACCTCCGGTGATGGCACTCTGAGGAGCTCATCGCCACAAGTGACGATGTTCTTCGCTAGCACCTCTTGCCCCACCATCTGCGTCCCGGATGCAACCTGCACTGTACTCCCTCGGGCCCCCT
>CM032669.1:11324774-11342532 GCA_019095985.1 Streblospio benedicti
AGCGACCAGCAGCAGGCGGTGCGGAAGGAGAAAAGCGGGCCGACCATCGGGCTCACATGATAACACGGAGCAGCTCCCTCGTGACCCTAGAGTTGATGGGGATGACTGGCGGGGTGCGGTCGGTGCCTCCGGCACTGCCACCCTTGCCACCACTTCCATCAGATGGGGCCGCAGAGGAGATCAACACTGCCGCGGGTGGCGACGTACCGCATGGTGCGAACGTGCAGCCGCACACCAACGTGTTTGTAGCGCGGACCACCAAGGACGACAGAACAGTTGCGGCGCGACGAGCTGTCTGATGCCAACAATTGGAATCAGCAGGAGTCGCGAGAGGTGAGCACAGACGAGAGCGAAGAGGGAATCAACCAATGCAGGGGCGACGCGACCGAGATGGGCGAGGAAGTTCGCCATCCTTTTCCAGCAAACTCGCGCACAAGCGACGAGCAGGGGAACAGGGACGCGGTCGACCCACGAGTGAATGTTCAAGGGCATAGGCCACAGGGGAGTATAGGAGCTGTGGGGGGTGCATGGCTGGACAAGTCGCAACCCCCAGGTGAAGACGGAGGCTCGGATCAAAACGAACCAGGTTCACGACGGAGTGAGGAAAAGTGATCATGACTCGGGAAAGAAGAGCTTTCCGCGAGGTCCTGCGACAGCAAGCAAGATGGGAAAGCTGATCGCCCTTGGGATCGTCAAGATGATGGATGCGATGGCCCAACTGAGCGAGTATCTTACTTGGGGTCCGTCTATGACGTGGTTCCGGGCATAGAATAAGCTCAGGGGGGGCAGTGGTGCGAGTCAGCGGAGATGCCAGGGTGTCTGTTGCGTTCAGATACCGCCAAGAGGTTTTGTCGGAACACCACAGGAATATACCAGATGTGGGGGGAGGATCTCTTCCCCTACGCCATGGAGGTGCGACGTAAGTGTGGCGGCGAACGAGCAGGGTGCAGGATGGCTGGCATCAAGGGAGTATTGCAGAATAGGAGTCGCGGGAGACCTCGCTGGATGATCTAGTGTCAGAGAGCGAGTCAGAGCTTGGTCAGCGGGTGCTTCGTCTAACGAGACGACCGGTGGCCAAGCCCATGAAGGGGAAGCGACGAGACTGGAGGTCGCCGTCGCGTTCCCCTAGCCAGCAGGCAGTCGGACCTGTAAAACCCGACCCATCAAGTGAAATCAAGAAGTTACCATGTAAAGAACGGCAGTATCCCAGCCCCGACTCTTTGGTCTCCCCCAGGGCGACTGTTACAGGAGCGGAGGCATGGGACAAGGAAGGAAGACGACTGGGGGCACGGTTGCGCGAACTGACGTGCAGAGACGGAAGTCCCGTCCCTCATAAAAGCAGACCGGTCAGGACACTCAGGAGCGGCGCGGTAAGTGCCACAGACCAAGAGTTCCAGCGATCAGGAAGCGACAGAGTGGGGCAGAGCGAGGCGAAATGTCTACGCCGCGAGGTGTACACAACGAGCCGTCTGCCGTCGCTATTATCAATCCCCATTTGTAGATGCAGTAGAATAACGCCGTGGATAAGAGTCAAGTGCGACAGGTTCGCGAAAACGTGACCTGGGCGCGACCACGTCCATCAGGAGGTCGCACAAAGCAGGGACGGCCGTGTTAGAAGTGTCAAAGGCGACAGGTTCGCGAAAACGCGACCTGGGCGCGACCACGTCCGTCGTCAGGAGCCGCGCAAAAAGCAGTTATAGGAATTGTGGGGGTGTCAGCCACGAGTAGGTCCCGCAGCAGATGCCCGACAGGCTACCCTCGCCCACAAGGTTGGCACATCGTCAGGAAGCGAGAGGACTTCTCCACAATGCAGATACCACTTTGCAGAAGTGGCCACAACACCAGGTTTGCGGAAACGCGACCTAAGATGGGACTACGTTTGTGGGGAAGCAGTATAAAGTAGCGACAGCCGTGTGCGGGTATCAGGCGCGACTGAGGCTTGCAGATGCGAGTCAGGCGGCCTATACTCGCGCGGGAAGCTGGTCGCATCGTCAGGCGAGCGAGGGAGCTCTCTACAACGCAGTTATCACTTGGCAGGAGTGTCTCTTTCACTAGGGTTGCGACCTGATTGAGACCGTGTCCGCGGAGAGAGCCCATAATGATGTGTATGTAGCAGCGAGGTGCCTGGCGACAGTGGATACGCGACCAGACACAAGTAGGCGACGATGTACGTTGTACGTGAGCGAGCTAACGTAGTTAGCGGCGAGACAGTAATACGTGACCAGATGGAAGCAGACAACACCCGGGAGCGGCAATGCATGGCGACAATACATGCGCGACCAGTAGTTACCAGCAGACGACATTCCAAATGTCGCTGTTGGCGACGCGACTTCAATGTGCGACAGCTGCAGCAGGCGGCAACGGCGCGACCATCCCCATTCCATTAGTGGAGTGGCGAGGGTGATGTATGGCGAATGGATTTAGCATATGAATGGATGAATGGCGGGTTGGTTGGTTGATCTACTGACCGGAGAAAGCGCAGAGTGCGCTACAGGATGTGACCATAGGATGAAGAAATGACTGGACTACCCTCGTGACGGCGTGCAACTTGTACTTTCACACAGGAAGTCCAGGTGTGTACGGGGGGGGGGGGAACTCCACACGAGGAAACAGGGCAATGAGGAATCGGTGCGAGATTTCATTTAGCAGCTGATGTTCCTGGCGGGATAGGCGCATGAACAGGGCATCAAAAAGTGAGAGGCAGCTGTCGTCAAACGGATCATGATAGGACTGGACACTGCTTCCCTCCAGCGCATTCACGACGGAGCTACCGCGCAGCCAGTGGGGCTGACGGTAGGGATACGGAAACGGGTACGACAGGGGAGTCATAACGACCCCAACAGGTGTCGGCCGTACATTGCGCAGGAGAAAGGATGAGAGAATGCTGCAAAGCTGAGGAACCCTTCTCTGGCAAATGTTGCCAGGCTAAAGGAGGCGATGGATCCGCGGAACACGTCGCAAGCTTCAGAGCAAGCAAAGTGTCGCGAACAAGAAGGATGCAGTTAGGAATGCACCGGACTCCCAGCGGGGTGGTCAACGGAGGCGAGATCCCCAGGGAGGTGCCCACAGGAATACGGAGAAGTCCAGTCAGGGTCGCGGCACGGAGCGGTGGGAGGTGTGATCGGAGAGATCACTACCGCTGCCAGTGCCCAGACGCGACCGGAGCAGATTTGAGCTATCGAGGCTCCAAGAGCGTAGAAGACGCGAACGGAACGAGGGTGGCTGAACGGGCAGCCGAACGCAAGTGGAAGCGAAGCTGTCCAGGGAGGTTCATGCTGGGGTAGGGTCTGACCAACCCACTTTGGCTAGGCCGCCGTCGGGAAACGAGTGAGCAGGGAAATTGGGCCGCGAATTCCCCCTGCTGGTCTGGTATCGAGCGGTATGCGAGATGAAGATCTCGCACTGGATGGTGTTGCGTTGCAGCTTTCGTCGGGGGGCTCACCAGGAGGTGGCAAGGCACCACAGGACAGGAAGGGCCACAGGTGCAGCGACCGACCTGCGTTGAGTCAGGACTTTCGAGCATCAGGGGACCCGGCCAATGGTCAAGGACGGCTGGGGCGGTTCTGGGGGGAAGTCCAGTGGTATGGAGGTAGGGGATGATCCACTCAAAAGGAGACAGAGGTCTACCCCCGAGACCTATCATCTTGGGAGTTCGTCACCCGGGGGAGATCGCAACGGAAAGGAGGCGATAAGTCCCACCTGCCCGGGGGCGGATTTCCGCTCGTGCAAGAGGATGTCGCATCCAGAAGGGATAAGGGATGTCGCACGGGAGTCGGATGCGAGGGACAGTCCCATCGGAGCGTTGGCGCGCGATGAGGGAGATGTATCTCGCGTTCGACTGTTGCCGACGGAAGAGCGGAATGAGCGAGGAAGTAGTCGCAGGAGGAGCCGAGTGCAGCGCTGGACGAGAGGCTGGGGCCAAGCATAGGTGTAAAAGCTAGCCGGGGGCGGAGCTGTAAGCTTCCTCTGCCTGGGGGCGAGGACCTGCCGCACGGCCGACGCCTGGTAGTAACCCGTCGGTTGGGGGTGGGTATCCATATGCCGATACTCTCGATCCACCAAAATCCATCTGTAGAGGAGTCGCAGGGGACCGCGATTCGAGTCTACCAGGAGTACCGCACATCTTTTCCTCTACCCGCAGTGGAGGGCACCGGCCCCGTTGCAGCCCGTGGGGGCAACGGACAGGAGGCGCCGCGCACCTTGGAAACTGGCGGGATATGGAGAGATGGAATATCAGTCGCAGGAAGTGGAAGCCGAATTCGCACAGGAAGATAGAGTGCTGGGCCTGTCTGGAGCCGCACTCGTATGCAGAGTCACCATAGAAATGGGCGGGAAACCGCTGGTGGCCTGTATTGATACGGGGGCGACTTTCAGTTTATTGGCCGACAAGGTACACGAGGAGCTACAGAGCGATCTACATCCGGTACAGCCCGCCTATGAGGAGCTCTCCGGAGCAGGCGGTGAGTTGCTGAAGTCAAGGGAGCGGTAGACGCAATGTTCCAGCTCGGGGATGGTCTCTACGACCAGAGGATCCTAGTGGGTCGGTTGGAGGGGCTGGACCTGTTGCTGAGAATGGATTGGTTACCAACGTATAGCGTGAACATCGAATGTGCCACCAAGGCGGTGCACATAGGAGAAGCTCGCAGTATCTTGTACGGTCAAGTTTTAGCAGTGCACAGCAGCGACCTGGTGCGACTCACAAGGGCGGAGCGAGTGCGCCCGCAAGGGAGTACAGCTCGTCAGATGTCGCATCCGGATCGCAGATGGGTGGGGCAGGAGGTGCTAGTGGGGGGCCCCGTCAATCTTGGCGGAGTGCTGTTCGTAGTGCCATCACTGGAGGTGATCAGAGATGATGGATCTCTGCCCCTCACCCTGGAGGACCAGAGTACGACGTTTAGAGAGATCCCGGAAGGGATGATTGTGGCCAAGATCGCAGGACCCTCAGCTGAGGATGAAAGTCGTCTGGAAGAGGACGTCAACCAGGCTTCGGACGGAGGTGAGAGACCTCCTGTACTGGGGATATGGCAGATTCGTACACAGGTAGCGAATACTATGCCATAGGCACCAGGCACGGAATGGAGTGGACCAGTCGACAACTGAACCCGGAAGGAAAGGCTGACTAGTCGCCCATGCGCAGGGGAGGCTGTAGGAATACTTCACGGAGGAAATGGTTCCGGCTGGGTCGTCAACTGAGCCCACTCAAGTGAGAGGTCCGGTACGTGTATCGGAGCCTCGTTGCTGTATGTTTCCGGCTGAAGGAGAGTTGACGCCAGACGAGGTTTCCAAGTTGGAGGCCCTGGTGATGGTAGTAGGAAGACATCTTCGTGAGCCCGGACAAAGTCCAGGTTTTACGGATTTGATCTCTCCTAAAGTAGATGCAGGGGATGCCAAGCCGATAAGGAGAAATTACTCTCGCCGCTCCATGGAAGCGAGAGTACGTGTATGCTGAGCTGAAGAGGATGATAGCGAGCGGAGTGATCCGTCCCTCCAAGTCGCCTTGGGGCGCAGCAGTGGTGTTAGTCAGGAAAAGTCGGGAGAACTCCGGTTCTGCGGCGATTTCCTAGGACTGGACGAGGTGACGGAGAAAGATGTCTATCCTCTGCCGCGAAGTGATGAATGCTTGGGTGCCTTGGACGGCCCCAAGTGCTTCAGCATGATCGGCGCTCGCGGAAGGAAAGTGTGACTTTAAGTGGACTGAGAGTCAGCAATGGGCTTTCAAGAAGATCAAGTGGTATATAGAGCAGTTACCCTTCTCTAATACCCCGTTCCAGATAGGGAGATGCATCACGTTCCGGAGAAGTCGCAGGCAGTAGCCGATAGCTTGTCGCGGAAACGCGAGATTCCGAAGAACAGAAGGGAAGGACAACTGTCTCCTCTTCCGCCTGAAAACCTCATGCTCACTGGCTTCGTGGAGACGAAAGGACGTTGAGAGGTTGAGAGTGTAGCTTTGACGGTTTTTGCGGTCGAGGAGACATATTTGTGGAAAGATGGCTGGGGGAGCTGGATCTCTTCCTCGGCATGGATTTCTTCACCACGTGTGGCGGGGTGGTTGTCCTGATGGAGTGTTTTTGAAGGGAAGTTGGGAAGCTGCAGGAACGAGGATTCTGATGACTCCGACGAGGGCGCATCCGAAGCAATTACCATTCTCAGCCCGGAGTTGAGGTGGGAATTGCTGCGCGAGATGTGGACTCAGACGAAGAAGACGGAGAGGAATAGGAACAGTTGCCCAATCGAACGCATTGGACGTCGCGCGGAACACTCGTGTTTGTCGCGCATGGGCGAGTTGCAGTTCGCCCAGGTGGTTAGCAGAGGAGCGATTAAGGACCCTAGCCCCCGAAACCGCTCGTGGGGGGGCGAATCTTCCGATGAAAGTGGTGCCAACAAAGAGTCTGTGGAGGTGTGGGGCATGCAGAGATTAGCAATCCACCGCCCAGGCTGGAAAAACAGTGTGTGCGGGTGCTCGCTGGATTCAGATATCCAGATTAGTGCGAGGCACCACCGCACGACCAGTTTGTGCGACGTGTCGCAGTATGGAAAGAACGATGGAGCGAGGTGATCGACGAGGAGGAGGTGAAAAAGCAATGTCCTGAAGTTCAGGCATATCGTCGCTGTTGGGGCAGTCTATGTGAAGCAGAAAATGGAGTCTGGACCACGGATCGAGTAATCCGTGCGAAAGGCCGCCCGGTGGAACGTGTACAATTCTGTCTGGAGCCGGTCGCATGGCGAGAGAGCATATGGCGTTGTGTTCATGTTCACAGTGTTAAGCGCTTGGGCTATGAACGCGTCTATGAGACTCTACGTCGCCGTGTTCGCTTGGCCGGGAACGACAGAGGATATGAGGCGGATGTATCGGGCATGTGTGACTTGCCAGCAGAATAAGGCAGGAGCTGGGGGAGGAAAGTCGCTGATGAAGCACGAGGACGTGGGGATTTCCTCACGAGCGTGTGGGTGTAGACCTCCAGGGGCCGCTACCCGGAACTCCAGCCGGTCAAAATTATATCTGTATGATACAGGAGTACCTTTAAGAAGAGATAGCTGTACGCGTTACCTTAAACGACAGCGGGAGCTGCCGTAGATGTGCTCTTCCGGGAGTACATCGCGTGCCACGGGGTGATGAGGAGACTGCACAGCGACCAGGGAGTTGCGTTTAACAACCAGCTCATGCTGGAACTGTGTAAAGCGTGTAAGATCTACAAAGCGAGAACCACCGCGTAGGCTCTGCCGAGCAACGTAATGGTGGAAAGGAGCAGTAAAACAAGATGATAAAAAGCCATATTGGAAGCGCTGAGTGTTCACGACAAGGAGAATTGGGACGAGTTGCTGACGTATGTCTTTAAGGCGTACAATGCGACCCTCCCAACGCGAGCACAGGGTTCCCGTCGCAGCGACTGTTGCTAGTCAATGCGAGGATCCCCTCTTACCAACTGACTTGATGTATGGGCGTGACGACAGGGCAGTGCCTCAGTGTTATTCAGCCTACGTTTTCCATCAACGTAATCTGGCTATGCAGATGGCTGAGACAGTCCGAGAGGTGCCAGGAAGGGCGGTGCGCGGTGCGCAACTATAAGGATGGAGTCCAAGTGATGATGTTTTCGCCCCTCTCGGGCGGGAAAAGTTGCAGATAGATCCGTGGACCCGGGCTGCATCAGGTCATTGCTGTCGGCAATGATCATGTATGTGGTCAAGAGACGGATTTTCCATGAGCCTGCCCCCGCCAAGGAAGTCAGAGGCCACAAACCGATGTTGGAGCAATGGGAGAATGTCGATCGTCTTAAACCGGTTTTTAAACTGGGGCGAGGCGCGACTTTAGCAGTAAAGGAAGACACTTCGCACTCTGTGAATCTGCTAGCCCGACACAGGGCGAGATTCATAGAGTACTGGAGTGCGACGTATTAGACGAACAGCGGAGGGGCGAGTGATCAATTTTCTGATCGCCACCCCACATACTTGATGGAAGTTTCACATGTGGGTGGAATAAGAGAGCGACCTATCATTCCATTTTCTTCCTTTGCCGTGGGTTTCATTGTGAAACTTGGGGGAGAGTGGAGTGGGGTTGCGCCAAGCTGCAGAAGGAACGAAAGAGCGATCGACCGCAACCGCGGTTGGAGATGGTGGTCCTAGTGCGACGCGACCTGTTCGCCTTAAAGCGACAGGGCGCGGGATCCACATGAGGACAGTAGTGGCTGTTTGAGCAACGCGACCTGTTCGTCTTAAGGCGCGACGGGGGGCGACGAGCCACAGGAAGGCAGTAGTACGGTGAGAGAGGACAGCCAGTCCGCGAAACAAGGATGAGAAGTTGCATGCAGTACACCAGTGAGCAGTTATGTAGTAACATCGACGGTAACAAAATCCAATGGAAACGAGACTGAAAGCGAGGATCTAGTGGCGAAGCGATGGCCGGTGGGCGTGGTCGCTCATTCTGTCACCATGTATGGGAGAATGCGGATAGTAGGTTCAGATGAGTCGGAGGTGGGTGCGGAGCCCGGCTGTGGTGTCGGTGTAATGAGAATCAAGCCTTTTTTGATTCAGTGAGTTGCATCGGGGAGTCACAGTTTGGGTCGCGGACACCGAGGATGAGGATGACGTGGGCCGTGGACGGCGGAATCCGTTGCATAGGTCACCGAAGTGAACGTATTGAGTCCTTTTTAGCTGGCGGAGGGTAGCGGCAGAGCGCTGCACCTATGGACACCGTGGGGTTGAGCCGAAAGCTTTGCGTTAGTAGGCGGACATACC
Organism: Streblospio benedicti; assembly: GCA_019095985.1. NCBI lineage: Eukaryota > Metazoa > Annelida > Polychaeta > Spionida > Spionidae > Streblospio > Streblospio benedicti. The sequence continues at coordinate 11,333,508 of CM032669.1, forward strand.
ACTAAGGAGGAGAATCGTAGAATGGATAAAGTGCGAAAGGTCAACTGCAGTATGCGATAACCAGTGGGAGTGGCGGGGCTGCAATATGCCTTAACGGGTTAGGGCAGTCGCGCTGCTTAAGTAAACACAAGGAGCTTGTCGCGCAAGCGAAAGGTCGCGTTAGGCGACTCGCGGCGGCTAAGGAAAAAAAAAGTTTTCAATGAGGGATCGTCGATCGTCGCGCGACATGCCGCATGGTCGGGCGGGCGGTCGCGCTGGTTTATGTCAACAAAGCGCCATATGGAGGCGGGATACTGTAGAGGGCGATGGTCAAGTGGCAGGATAATGGCTGGTGATAGGCAAGTGCATGGATGCGCGGAGGTGTTTTGGCGGTCTCATGACTAGAGTGCTGCCTTTTGAAGTTGTTGGCGGTTTTTGGGAAGCTGATCGCCCCTGGGATCATTCATACGGAGTGTATTTTGCAGCTTGATGATTCATAGAAGTGTTGCTGGGATTGGAGTTGCTGCGACCTTTTCCAGTGTTTGGTATGGGTCTGTAAAAGCCGCAATGGCCGATACAGTCCCCAACAGTAGCAGTGGGGCAGACGTGGGTTCTACGCCGACGGCTGTCCCCCAGATGGAAGAGTCCGGAGATTGGGGGGACGAGCTGAAGCCCTCCCTGATCACTGATGCTGAGGACGCGACGCAGCACTTTCAGGTAGCAGGCAGGACGTCCCAGGAGGTAGAGATGGATGTGGCGGTGTCGGGGCCCGGCGTGAAGGGCGAGGGCACCCTGGATGCAGCGGAGGACGGGGGTGCTGGGGCGCGGCTGGAGAAGCTAGCTCTCAGGCACCCGGCCTCAAGGAAGATGATGATGCGGTCTCGTCGTCGGCTGAGTCCCAGACGGGATCAGTCGGGGGCGACGGTTCAGCGACCGGCGAATCAGAGGACTCATGTGATGAAGAGGATACACGCGACGGACGACCGCGAAGGCAGTTGGGCGGACCGCAGGAGCGACGCCGCCGCGCACCAACAGCCCACGGTGGGTGAGGTGCCGCGGTTCTTCGGTGATCCGGACACACAGGACGTGGTGTACATGAGGAGATTTTGTCGGAGCAGCCAGAGTGGAAGGGACAGGGTTCACGAGATACTCACATCCCAGACCGCACACACGAGGATTGATGGAGAGGGGTAGCAGCGGTGGTAACCAAGGGTGGACACACCAGGTTCCCAGTGCTGTGGTCGGACGTTAGGATTCCAGTTTCACAGCTGCCCAGCGACCATGCCACCTAGGATACCCAGGGATATAGTCTCTGTACGCCATCTGGATGGGAGCTGGGATGCGCTGCCCCATCCCGGTTGTGAGCCGTGGGAAGCTCTAGACCAACCGGAGAACGTCCTGCACAGCCGCAGGCGTTACACAGCAAGGATAGCGGATTGCTGCATCGCGAGGTCACAGATTGCAGCACGATGAATCTCGTTCTTCTTTGTTCCCCTCATTCAGGCATGTTGTAAGAGCATGGCTTGAAGAGTAGTTTCGAGTGGGTAGGGGAGCACTGGTGCCACTTTCACCTGAAAGCAGGCAGGTGTTTTCCGGTCCCATGTTGCAGCAAGGCGCCAGTGGAGACCTCAGGACCACGGCGTCACAGGATGATGTTTCTGCAGTTCAGATGCAGCGAAGCACTTGATCGATGATCATGTTGCAAAGGTGCGACAGGCGTGGAGCGACCTTCAACGAGACGCGGATAGCGCGAGTGGATGTCAGCGAAGGCGACAGGAGTCGGAGCAAACACAGCTCCAGTTTGATGTGGAAGACCTTCGCTCAGTCGCACAGGAGATGTTCCAGGGACAGTCAGTGGGCCTCGGCAACACCTTCGGGTAGCACGAGTGCCGCGACCAGTCACGCTGCCAAGAAGGAATTGAGCAGCACCATCGCCATAGCCAGGACCGCTCCAACGACGCGCGGAGGGTCATCTGGTGGCCAGAAGTGGAAGATGAGGCAGTTGCCTCCTAGCATCAAGGGCGGGCCCCCTCCACCCGGCTGGAAGCGCGACCGTTCCGACTCTCGTAGTTCGGGCCGCGGCCGTGGTGGTAAGAGCCAGAGGACAAGTACCGGTGGGCTTAAGACCCCCCTGGGAAAGCGGACGTGTGCGGCAGGACCGCCACCGGAAGTAGACGAACTTTGTTGATTGCAGACCACGACAAGGAACCGGCGCGCGTGACAAAGTACAAGGCTGACAGTGTCACCTTTTAATGGAGTACAAGGGATCATCACATGACAGTGATGACAGTAACGGATTATTTACGTGTTTTTCAAATGCCTTTGATCAAACAAAAGATGAAAGATTGCTTGATGAACTAAATAATATCAAAAACGAAATCGAGCAGATTATGCAATAAAAAAAAAAAGGAGCAAAATTGAGATCCAAATTACAGATATAGAGGATGGTGACAAGCCAACTAAATACTTTCTCAATCTGGAGAAAAAGAATTACAACATCAAACATATTAAAAAATTACATTTAGATTCTGACGTCAGTATTAATGACCCCCCAAAAAAAATTATTAACAAAATCTTTATAATAAAAATGACAGAAATTCAACTTTTGATGATTTCTTGTTTAAAGATATTCCAAAATTAGATATTGACAGCAAAGAATCTTTAGAACAGCAAATAACGCTTAATGAGCTTACTGCTGTAATAAAAAAAATAAGCGGCGTAAGAGTCCAGGCACAGATGGTTTGACATCAGAATTTTACACATTCTTCTGGAATGACATAAAAAGATTTGGTTTTTTGAATGTTTTGTATACTCCTTTGAAAACAATATATTATCAATAGAACAAAGAAGAGCCATCTTGAAGCTGCTACCTAAGAAAGATAAAAACTTATTGTTCATAAAAAATTGGAGACCAATATCACTTCTAAACACCGATTACAAGATATTGGCCCATCTATTGGCAAACCGTTTGCAAAAAAATACTACAGCAAATCATTTCTATTGATCAAAATGGATATCTAAAAGGAAGGTTCATAGGGTACAATATTCGAGCTATCTTAGATGCTATTGAAGACAGTAATACCAATAATAAACCTTTATTTCTAGCCTTTTAGACTTTGAAAAGGCATTTGACAGTCTTAACTGGAATTTTTTATTTAAGACTCTATCAGAATTTGGATTTGGTCCTCAATTTTTCTCGATGGATACAGTTAATGTATAAAGATATATCAAGTTGTGTCATGAACAATGGTTATACATCAGAATATTTTAACTTGAAATGTGGTGTACGGCAAGGATGTCCTCTCTCAGCTCTCCTTTTTATCATAACTGTAGAAGTACTAGCGATTAATATTAGAAATAATAAACATATTGATGGAGTTACATTGGGTGATGGAGAGATCAAGATAACTCAATTAGCAGATGACACAACACTGATATTGCGGAATATCTGTTCTTTGCAAACTTCTATGAACATAATATATATGTTCTATGGTGCATCCGGATTGAAATTAAACAGCTCAAAAACTGAAATTTTATATATTGGAAAACATGATTTTGAAAAAGTTACAACCATTCAATCTTAAATGGGTGAAAATAAAGTTTACTCCTTAGGAACCTGGTTTTATAAAGATATTGATAAAACAACAGAGTATAACTGGGAACACAAGACCAAAATCTTCCAAAATACACTTGATCAGTGGAAGAATAAACATATGTCTTACTTTTTTTGAAAATAACTGTTATAAAGACACTTGCATTGTCAAAAAATACATTATTTATTATCAAGTTTCTTTGTACCAGCATGGGTTACGGAATTTCTAAAAAAAATCAGTAAGAGACTTCATGTGGAATGGAAAACCATCTAGAATAAAACATAACACCATTATCATGCAGTATGAGGATGGAGGTATTAAATTCCCAGATATACATGAGTTCTTTGTTGCTCAAAAGGCAGCTTGGGCTAAACGATTGTTAGAAATGCCTAATTCACTCTTAAAAACAATTATTCAAGAAACATTAGGGAACATTAACATGAAAGATCTCCTGAATTCCTCAATAGATTGTACACAAATGACCAATGATATACCACTTTTTTATAAGCAAGTTTTAGTTAGCATTTTCGAATTACGGAAATATCCACAAAATATTGAAGACGTTAAAGAAGAAGTGATTTGGCTTAATAAACATATCAAAATAAATAACGCTAGCTTATGGTACAAACAATGGTACTTGAAAGGAATGGTATGTATTGAAGATATAATGAATAATAATAGGTTCTTAACTTTTAATGAGGTAAAAGAGAAATTTAGCCTGTGTAATAAACAGGCCTTCAAATACATGTCTATAATAGATGCATTACCTCGAGAATGGAAATTAATATTAAAAAGTTTGGATCAACAGCAAATATTACAAAGATCACAAAATAAAGATATTACTAAATTCAAGTCCAAAGAAATTTATTGGAATTGCATCAAAAAGACAACACCAACATGTAAAATGTCTTGGAACAAAATGAACATAAGTTTAACAGACTCTGAATGGAAATACATATACACACTGATACATAAATTAACTCAAAATTGTAAATTAAAAGAATTTCAGTATAAAATTGTGAATAATGTTTATGCCTCTAAATAGCTTAGTGGCAAAATTTGATAAAAAAGTATTGACCCGAAATGTAACCTGTGTAACAAGACTAACAATACATATCATTTCTTTTTATGAGTGCAATAAAGCAAAAACAGTTCTGGACTGAATTTCAAAAATTGATTGGCAGAGTCTTCCACCCTTTTGAGATTGTAGATAAAAAATATTCTATTCGGTATTATTGATGATAAGATGTACGTGTGTAACTTTTTATTTTACATGCAAAATGGTTCCTTCATACAGAACACAAAAAATTCTAAATCGGAAATTCAATATAAACCTAAATTTATACAATTCCTAATGTGTATTAAGCATATACTTAATGTTGAAAAAAAAAAGCAACTGTATATTAAAAAGAACAAGCTATCTGAATACAATGAATTATTTGCCTGTGTCGAACAAATTGAAAATTGATCATGATCTCTCAATCTCCAAATAAGCAATTCTGTGAATGGGTAACAAATGTTATCTAATGATTGGATTGTAAAATCTAAGGAATATATAGAAAAGTGTGTGGGTATATGCAAGGGACAATGATCTGCCTGTACTGATAATTCATACATTATTGAAAGCAAGACACTGGTAGGAGGGATATTATAATGCTGTCGTTGGATACCAGGAAAAGAGATTCATGTGAACCGACGATGCTGTTCTACATAATGCAAACAGCCTCAACTTTCATCAGGGTGGTCTTTAAAAGTGCCACCAACAGCAGTACAGTTATACATTAACATTAACAAATAAAAAAGGAGTTTTGGCTTGAACGCCATGCCTAAGCATGTAGCCTGGTATGCGGACAACGTCTGGTAGAGTCATGGTCTCCGCACATAGTGTCGGTACCGCTGCATGTGACTGATCAATAAGGAGAGTTGGTCAGCGACCCGCTGAAGTTCGAGGAAAGGCACTGAAGAGTGCTCTTTTGAAGAGATGTTGAACGCAGCAGTGACCGTGAAGCCGCAGTGTCACGCCATCGGACAGGAGCAGCGGGTTAGGCATGTCCTATCACCCCTGTCAGGAGCCGGCGCTGGTGACAACAGCGACTGCAGCAGCGACAACCACAGAGGCGGCGGACGCCTGTGTCCAGCGGACTGGCGACTTCAAGCATTCCCCCGACCCACGCTCACACCCGCCAGGATCCGTGAGTCCAGTCCTGGGCTCAACTCGGTAGTAGACGAGACCGACGTCGATGAGGTGACTCCAGTGCCTGCCTCTAGACGACTCTCAACCCAGGCTCAGCAGGACGACAGCTTCAGCGCTCCTCAGTTCCGGAAGTGACTCACGAAGCAGGCGACGCCGTCCCGCAGCTAAGGGCTTTCTCTCCAGGAGGCGGTACCAGCAAGAAGGGCCAGTCGCGGAGTGCGCCTCCGCAAGGGCGTCCTGGAAGATGGATCGTCCAAGGTCTCCAGCTGCAAGGCGAGCCCCTGACGAGGTTCCTGCGCAGTTGGAGTGGAGAGCAGTCACCTGGACAAGACACGTCGCACCCCTGTGACGTCGGACACGATGCCACGCGCACCAGGTCGTATTGCTCTCACGAAACCGTGCGTTGTTGCCAGTGCAAGGTTCTCGTAGCCCGACTTGTCAGTCCAAGAGTAGTACGAAGACAGTGGCCTTTTCTATCGCATTCTATTTGACTCTACATGGTCGCTCTGTACTCGTGGATTATGGCGAGTTCCCCAGATTTCCCTTTTTGTTGGCCCCTTTTGTGTGAATGAATGAGAGACGGCACAGGTTGAATGTTGTGTGTGAATGTGTGCCCTGCCGCCCCTCGGCAAAGTAAGTCTATAGCACGAGGGTGCGCTGCGTGACAAGTTCGCGCTGTGTGAATGTGACAACGTGTTGAAGCGAAGGCCAGCCGTCGCGCTGAGCGACCATGACAGAAGTGAGCCGTCACGTCACTGGTGTGGATGTAGTTGGACTTTGGGGAGGGTGGTGGGGTGTTTGCATGTTTTTGTTTGTATGTTTCAGGCTTACCTGGTGAGGCGCAACTTCCAGGGAGACAAGTTCTTCGGCTGACCTCTCAGGGGCAGGAAGGGTGGAGCGTCCCGCTGGCAGACTTACCTGTGTAGCAGTCAACGCCCGACCTGTCGCTGACGTCCGGCGGCGCCCGTCGCGCACACTCCATGAAGTAGGAACCCGCTGACGACCAGGACCCACCTGTGCTTAGGATACTCGGATATGGGTTGGGGGAGTTTCCATGCGAGAGTGTCTCACTCTCTAAAAAGCAGTGTTCCATCCTCATGGAATCTGGGGGAGGGTGTAACAAAAGTTGTTAGGGGCCTCCAGTGCGCTGGGTTCATTGCAGCATGACCCAGAGTATAAAAACCCCTGTAGTATAAGTTGCACTGGACTAGGTTAATATCCCAGTTACACACACCTTGAATGGCTTTGTTGTTTACTATGGCCACTGTAGGATTAGGGACCAGTACTCTCTTATGACTTCGACGTTGAGCTAATCACCAGGAACTGCGTATGGGGAGCCGTGATGGACTTGTTTTCATCATAAAAAAAGTAAGGTACAGAGCTGGCACCGCCCAGATTATCTAGTTTGGGTAGTGTCTAACATTTTGTATCAACATTATTAATAGTTCTACTTCTTATTAAAATTGTGGAATTGCAGGCCGACGCATTGCCTTTGTATTCTAATTTTACATTATTAAGGGCGGGAACATGATAGGTAAAGGGGGTGTTTGATTCTGAGTATAAGGTAACATTTAAACTTATGTGGAGGGAAGCTAATCGGACGCAATATATACACAGCAGAGCCTGAACAACCGACATTAAGTGGTAACATTTAAACAGGCGGGGAGTGACGGTGATGTGATCTGGGCTTGGTTGTAAAGAATATATACATTGTAGGGTGGGCTATGTACATCGGCTGGCGCTACTCTAATAAGCATCACCATAGTCATCATCATAAGAATCATAACAATAACCGTCATCATCTTCATGACAGCCATCATGATCATCAAAATCATGATTATCCTCATCATCTCTAACGCCATTATCCGCCATTATCGTCATCATTAACATCATTTCCATTGTGTTTCACATGTAGTTTTAAAATCTAATAATTCCTGTTTTCCTTCCATATCAGCTTTCAAATCTTCTAAACCGACATGATACAAGAATTATAGTTACCACTCTTCAGATGATCTTCTAACTGAGCCGAGATACTGCCGTGAGTAGCCTTTGCCACGATTAATTTCTGCTGCTATTTGCTTCTGCCACAAGTTAATTCCGCCGCGAGTAATCCAATGCCGCGATTAATAAATGAGAGGTCTCCAAAGTTTCAAAGAGTGAAAAAGGTTCAAATTAGGTGGCGGGAGAGTGAGTGAAGCGTGGATGGAGCAAACAAGCAATTAGTACTCTGCAAATGAGAGTCAGCGGTGCGAATAGACTGATTGTCTTGTGAGGGGCGGGTCTTAGTGGTCCTGTACTGTGATTGGTCAGTGGGATAGGGGCCGCTGGTGACGCTTGGTGGCGGGAGAGTGAGTGGCGAAAAATAGACTGATTGCCGCCGTTGAGGGTCAGTCGGTTTAGAGAGTCTTGGGAGGGAACATATGGTGAATTCGCTTTTGCGTGGGATCTAATGTGTCCTCGGTGAGTGTATCATCGGGGGGATTGAAGGCGTGTTGCAGGCCCCGTGGGGATGCGAAAGGTATGAAAAAATCCACTATCGCGTGTAGATGAACATATGGGGAGGTCGGGGCTGGTGGGAGGAATTGGCCATCAGTGGTCTTGGGGGTGGAAGTCGGCCTATTCATGGGGAGGTCGGGGCTGGAGGGAGGAGTAATCCTGGGGTGGAATTCGGTCTATGCATGTGAGGTCGGGCTGGGGGAGGGAGTGATCCTTTGGGTGGAATTCGGTCTATGAGCGTGAGGTCGGGCGGGGAGGAGGGAGGGTCCTGGGGTGGAATTTGGCCTATGCATGTGATGTCGGGCCGGAGAGGGAGGGGAATTTGGTGTATGCATGGGCGGCAGGGGGGAAAGAAAGGGTTCAAATTAGAACATCTCCACCACTTATGTCATGTGTGGCTTTGACATATGCGTGGTGAGAAGTAATAACAGAACCAGTGAAGAGTTTCTATCCTGTTTATTGACTGCCTCCAGAGAAGCTTTCCATTGCTTATATACTAGCCACTAGCCTGGACGGCATGTGCGTGTGGTAGGCGTGAGGCGGAAGGAGTGAGGCTTCCATGGAGCCTATGAGTCTAATCGACTCAGCTCTATCGTGTCATTACAATTCATATACAATTAATTTAAAAATATGTTTAAAAGAACTAAAAGATTTTTTAGCATATGTAAAATAAATATACATGTACATGTATTGGATAGATACATACATAAATAAATATTTAGGGAACACAAGTCAGCAATTGCCTAATTTTTATAACATTAGA
>CM032669.1:11342632-11353272 GCA_019095985.1 Streblospio benedicti
TTTATTGTCTGCTCGTAAAACCCCAAATGAAAAAACACACAAACCTTAAGAGTCCCAAAGAAGCGGGTCAACTCCCAACTGGGCTTGCATCATGGTGGGGGAGCGGCAGACCTTGCCCCAGTTGGGGGTAGTAGCTGGGAAATGCTGACATGATGCTCTGGGCATCCATGCTTTCCACACTGCCTGGCTGTTGTTGGGATCCAAGGGACCTGAAGAAGATTTTGAATAACATTAAATATGTTTCATTCCTTGTACATATGTTTATGATGTTAGTCTGAAGGTAGAATTCAGAAAGTGATCGATGTTTTTAAGCTCTTACTTGTGACCGTTAATTAATCATTATCATTTTTACATTAGTGTTAGCATGTCTAACGAGAATTGGTTGCAGCCTGCCCCCAGACTTGAGGAGGTGGGCTGCCAGCTGCCGGTGCATTTCTGCCAGCAGAAGGAGGTGCAGGACACTGGCCCCCACAGACGTAGCTGTAATGAGCAGCAGCTGCAGCAGGGGCAGAAGTAGAATGGCTCACGACAGGAGCTGCCCATGGTCCAGCTTCCTGGCCAGCTGGTTCTGGCTGTGCCATCTCCTCATATCTTGCCAGCACTTGGTATATTTCATCCCGGCACTTCCTGAAGCAAATTAAAGCAAGTTTTCAATGAAAGTTTTATTTGCAGGTTTGATAGTTAAAACAAACATTTTACAAACACGTCAAATAGTCTACAAGGTTCTATCTTTATGAAACTGATAAAAGGGATGAAAAGTTCATTACATAAAAAAATGATAAAAAAATGATCACTTGAACACATGTGGCTGCAGCTGGCTGACTGAACATGTCACGAAACTCCCCAAAGGAGTTGACCACAGCATCTGGCACCACAGAAGATGCCCAGATCGCTTGCAACTCAAGCCTGACGCCTAGCCTGAGAACGTGGATGAAGATGACGAGGTCGGCGGCGATGATGGATTCTGATTCTGGTGGACGAGATTATCAGCTCTCAGGGTAAAAAAGAAGAAACGCAATCAAGTATGTGCATCTCCCTTCTGAGGTCCAAAACGAACTGGTCACTTGATACAAGAAAACCAACATGTTTACAACAAGGGGCAGGGCGTGCAAAGTGTGTCCAATTTACAAAAAAAAAAAGTAGGAATAATGGAACCACCGTCAGATGGGCCTGGTGAGAATGATGGCATTGAGCTTGCTGTCAATGATGACAGAGAAGAGGGGAACATCAGTGTCCACCCCTGTGTCACATCAGTCTGCGTCGCAGTCCGCCCCTGCTTCATCCTTCGCCAGCGAGGTAGACAACCTCTTCAACTTTGACGAAGGTCGTGCTGTCGGTCATCAAACCTCATGTTTCTAGGGCTCATGGTCGTGGGTCAACTCCTTTGGGGAGTTCATTGAAAAAGTAGGAAAAAGTAGGAACCATTTCAAAAAAGTAGGAAAAAGTATGAAAAGTAGGAAAAAGTAGAACGCTGGAGAGCCTGTAACACATAAAGGATGTGCTTAACATCGATGGCACAGTTAAAGAAGATATTTTCACCAATTTGTCAAGCAAGCAAAGTTACTTTAGAACATTTTACCTGTTAAAGAGTTGCCTCAAGACATTTAAGAACTTAGATTTTCAAATGAATTTGGTATACATAATGTAAATAACACAAAAAGATAAACCTCAAAAATGAAAAATGAAAAGATTTTTATAAAGCACTAATTTCAAAGAAAATAATCAATAATTATAAAGTTAAGGGTAAAATGAACTCTTTAAGGGAAAAAATTATATTTTCAGCTTTTTAATATTTATTATACTGTAAACTATGAAGAACAACATGTTTTGAAATGAACCTTTTATCTTCAATAGTTTTCCCATTACAACCCATTTCGTGAATACTAACCCGGAGTGAAAAACAATGACTCATTCTTTGCAGGCTTATAAGGTAGGGGTGGTCAAAAAAACTTGTGTTTACAGGAGCCTTGTCAAAGTTGTTTCAAAGTGTTCCTATAGGCCTCAAATCATCTGTGATTTTTTCCAGAATTTTCTTTCTAGCGTGTTCTAGGGTCCTCTAGGTGTTTGCAATTTGCATATTTTGATGAAAATCGGGTAAAATCACAGATTTCCGATCATTGATTGCATGTTAAACACCTAATTTTTGCATGTTAAGATTTTATGTCCATGATTAGGTCATTTACATCTACTAGTTTACACAATGTAACTCACAGGATGCTATACATATGTTGTCATTATGATCCACGTATCTGAAATACAGCTTATTTTTGAATATGGAGCAAAATGAGGAATTGTCTTCCATTGAAATATGATAATAGAATCACGCCATATTGGATTACATGAAATCATTTATCATTGATGACATGATTCAGATTGGATTTTTCAAACTTTAAAAACAAGAACCTCATTACAATACTAGTTGATGTATCATATCATATTCAAATGTTTTTTTTATTAAGCTATGTACCAGGGTAGATTGTCAGATGGTGTACTTGTCCTAGGATGAAAGGGAACATTGTGCCATGAATATCAAAATGCATTTTTTTTCTATACTAATCGTCTGTACTCACACAAACAGTAACAATTTTATATTTGCAAATGGAAGTAACAAAAAATAGGAGCATGAGATTGTCTGCATAACAAACAGTTCAAAAGCATCATACTCCTTTACTTATGATGATTTAGAAAAACACCCCCACCATTTAGACAACTGAATCTGATATACTTCTAACAAATGTTTTGGGCCAGTTTCTCTAACTCGCCAGTTTCTCAAAATACAATTATGCCTGGAAAACCTGGAAGAAGTGGTCAACCACGTGGTGCCTCTGCACATAACAAAGATTACTTGTTCTGAAGTCAGAAAAGTAGAATGACCAAAAGGCCCCGCAGTAAGTCTTTAGATCCAGCATCTAAAATAGAACCTTCAGATACAACATCACTATGTGAACAAGTTAAGAAACCAGATAAGTTCAAACTCAGAGTAAAACTTTAGTCAAAATCAACAGCAGGGGATATTTAAGTTATTGGCAAAGCAATAGATGTTCTACCTGCAAACAAGCTTTTGATTCAAGGGTTGTGTTCCAGCTCTGGAGAATGTTGAGTTCTCTGAATGAGCGAGAATGCTCCCAAACCAGAAGCAGGTCTGACATTCCAAAACTAAACAGCTAGCTGTCGAATTTAGTAGTATCTGACAGCAAGCATGCATTCCATCAGTCACAGAAGCATTTGTTAAGGTCAAGATATTGAAGCTAATCAAATATTACCATAATGTTTTGAAGAATTATATGAAGACTGAAACTTGTTCGTATAATCATTTCTGTCGTTCAATGAACATGATTTTTGATATTGCTCAAAAGAATCTCAAATGAAAAAAGATTGAAAATCCAAGCTGGGACGAAGACTCAGCATTTTACAACAATCAATGCAAAATGCCTCAGATTGGCACAATGGCAGGTATTGAGAGTAATTCTTCAAAACATTATGATAATCTTCGATTAGCTTCAATATCTTGACTTTAACAAATGCTTCTGTGACTGATGGAATGTGTGCTAGCTGCCAGATACTACTAACTTTGAGAGCTAGCTGTTTAGTTTTGCAATGTCAGAATTGCATCTGGTTTGGGAGTCCTCTCGCTCATTTAGAGAATGCAACATTCTCCAGCTGGAACACAACACACCAATCAGAAGTTTGTTTGCAGGTAGAACTGCCATTAACTTTTTATCTTTAAAAATATTCTAGCTGTTGATTTTGATCCAAGTTTTACTCTGAGTTTGAACTTATCTGGTTTCTTAACCTGTTCACATTGTGATATTGTATCTGACTTTATGTATATTCAGTTGCATAGACTAAATATTATGTATACATATATAATTTAACCTGGGTGTCTAATCTCCACATTATTATCCATGATTGAGTACAGTACACCCCGTTTATCAACATACGTGTGACGTAGTGATAGAGGTGTTATTGATGCGCCAAAATAGTCAGTTCTGGATTACTTCACAATATTAAAAAATGAATCTTATTTGTCTCATCATTTCTTTCCACTACAATACAATGAAAGTGCCAAGTGTCCTTACACTGATGCAGATGAGCACAGTGCGCTGTCTATAAATGTAAATGTCTATAGTCCTGATCAGTATGAGTGTTTTCATGGTACCCAATTTATGACCCAATTACGGGTGGCTTGCAAGGTTTACCATTGATTTATTAATAATTATCTCGCTTTTTATGCAAGCCACTCGCTGGAACGCCCTGTCCGTGGTCAGATTCATGCCGTCCTCTGTGTGCACGTAAAAGACATAGAAAATTAGTGTAAATCACAATTATGTGTACAACCCGGGAGTCATTCACTTTATAAAAAAACCCGGTTTGCTCAGAACGCTATGCATGATGCAGCGGTTAGTTCCATGGCTCTACCATTTCTTCCTTTTTTAATTTATTTTTGTTGCAATACAGTAGTAATAGAAATTGTTTTGAATACTGAAGATTGATAGTAGAATAGTACAGGATCAATTTATTTTTGTTTAATACAGTTGCCTCTATGAATAGTTCCCATATCATGCTCCAAACGTGTTTTATTCATGTGTAAACAAACATCCACACCTACTGAAAGTTGTCATTTGAATACACTTAAGTCTATTGTTATTTATTTCTACATATTCAGATATTGATTCTTTCACTTCTTAAAATGAATTCCGTCATAATCATAGAGAGCAATTGATAAACTTATTTTTCATACCTTCCAATTTGAAATAGGGGTCACGTGACCAGTGGATGGCCATGTCTAGAGGCTCAAAGTCAAAACCCACAAAGTCCCAGTCAATGAAAGAGATCTCGTCTGCAAAAACACTTCATTGTAACAGTATTCAAATAACACACGTGTTATTATTACGAAAAGATACAATGCACATGTTTCTTTTGATTATTGACTCTCCTGAGCCACTCATTGAATAGATTGGACGACATCCAAGCCTTCTTATTGGCTTCATAGTGAACAGCAAGTGATTGTTGAGTCATGGAATTGAAACATCAAGGCTTTTTACTTTTCCAATGACCACTGGCTTCAGTTTCTCCCAAGTAACTGAAGCAGCAAAGAACTGTGATTCGTTCTTTGGCAAGTTTTCCATTCTTTGTGACACCACCCTTTTTGGACAAGAGACCTGTTAGGCAAAGTCCTATAAAACAATCCAGTTTCGTCTGCGTTGAAAATGTCCTCTGCTTTATACCCTTTCAACACCTCAGGGAGGCAGCTTGGTCCAGTCTTCAACATCGCTTTGTCAACAGAGGCACCTTCTCCCGATAACACACTTGATGATATGGAATGTCTTTTTTGAAAAGACTAACCATCCATTGCTGGCTGTAAAATTAGCATATCCCAGCTGAGATGCAATGATCATTGCTTGATCTTGCAAACAACGTGCAGTCACTGGGTAATTTTTTGATCTAGCCATTGTAAACCATTAAAAAAACCTTTTAATTTAAATCAGGATTGGTGACGCCGCTTCTATTTACGAAATGGCTTATTGACTCCTTGTCAATTAGAGGCCTGCACAACATTGTTGACCTACATACTCACCTCGAAACAAAGGGCTTCTAATGACTCCTGTAATAATGACCCCTTGTTAATTACATTACATAATAGATATACAGTACTGTACCTGAGATAACCGTTCTATCAACACCACTGACCAATAACAAAGCGCGATTAATTATGTCAGAATACTTACTTGCATAATGCTCTAACCGACATTGTGACCGATAAACGATAGCGCCGAAATGACGGTTAAAAGTGGTGGCCGGAAATATTCTAAGTGGCCGTAAACAGAGGTAAAACGGACCAAGTTTGACATAAAATGCGGCCGTTGGCCGCGTAAAGCAGGTGGCCGTCCAATACAGGTACATAATATAGATAATAGGTTAATGCATGGTGAAACTGGCCGGTTAAAGCAGGTGGCCGTCTATTGGAGGGGCCGCACAAGGCAGGGACACTCTGTATCATGAAAATTATTTGAAAATGGTGCTGTAGTACCGAAACATGTTAATAATGGTAAAAACTTTTGGACCAACAGCTATTTTTATGAAATCACATGGAGGTGTCGCGGATGTGACTCGGGCGGCCCCCTCCGTAGTTGTTAGAACTTCCATTGAAGTCACATTACGCGACACCTCCATGTAATGTCATTTCTGAAGCTGAAGATAGTCTTTAGATGACCGAGACCGAAATTTTCAAATTAGTAAGTTGAACACTGAATTTATTCTAAAATTACTCATTGTGTAGTGTAGCATTTGCTCACCAAATGGCAACTCTCATGGGCATTGTGACGGTGTTAGAGTCTTTGCTGAACAGCATGCGGATTCCCTCCACGAGGAAAAACCTCAATAAAATTATCCTGCAGTGAAAACAAGTTGACTTGTAGAACACAAACCATTGAAAACGAAGTAAAATTATCATAGCTGAAAAAATACTTAATTACTAAATAAATACTGTAAATCATTTAAATTTTGTAAGCTAAATTCAATATTTGAATGGTAGCAGTTCTTCTCATTCGTGTTTTGTTTAAAAGTAGTAACTGCTGGTGAAAGTTGGTCATAAAAGGATAATTTTGAATACTGAATTTTCTAAAATTTATTACCCAAGCAGCTTCAAATAAATAAATTCCTCATCAGAGCAGAATAAAGTATTTTACAAAATTAAGTATTCAAAATTTGACCTAAAATGGAACTAAAATCATTTCGGATAATTACTGACAATGGATCGTAACTAAACCTAGCCTCGTTTTCAATATATCATGAGCGTCATCTTTAACAGCTCCCTAGGTTTATGACAATTTTAGTTACCCACCCAGCCCACCCTTAATGTAATGTCATTTGTTAGTACTTCTTGAATATTTTAACTGTTAATTTTGTAACTAGTGTATTTTGTCTCATGGGCGGTGTAATGCTAATTGGTGTAAAACTATGTTGATTTTTTGTAAAAATTTAGTAATGTATATTTGTGTAGATCTAGTGAAAGACTGTATAGTCTATTGTTGTGTACCATGCATGTTAAAAACTCAACTATAACGCATGCTTTGATATGAAATTTAGTAGGGTTATAGCTAAGACGGCAGTTGACCCAGAGGTCCGGGGTTTGATCCCGCCCAGGCCAAGTCAAAGACTGTATAAGTCTACTTGGTTCTGAATGTACTAAAAAAGTACCATGCATGTTAAAACTCAACTATAACCCTACTAAATTTTATATCAAAGCATGCGAATCTCCACAACAATACTTCATTAGATCTACTCAGTACTATAAAGGAGATACTTAACCATCATGGACATCGTTGGACGTAAGACATGACATCAGAGCTAGTAGTGGGTATCAATACGTCATTGAAGCAAAGGTTTTTAGCCTTGTGGATGTGGCGTAGTTGGTATAGCGCTGGCTTTGTTGGCTAGTCGCTAAGCGGTGCAGGGGTTCGATCCCCCCGCCCAGGCCAAGTCAAAGACTGTATAAGTCTACTTGGTTCTGAATGTACTAAAAGTACCATGCATGTTAAAACTCAACTATAACCCTACTATATTTGTGTATGTTGATTGTTAAACTATATTGGTATTATCTTACTGTTTAACCCTAATCAGTACATTAGGGGTCTGTTCGGACCCCAGGGGTATACGTTTTGTGATATATCTTTGTCCGCTTTGTATTTCTTCTTTTCCTTTTAAGTAGTTGTCACCCTATATCTTGTCTCTCTATCAGTACCGAAGATTATTTTTGATTTATTCAAATATTAGGACATACATAAAATATATTTGCTTGGGGTCCGCATGGATCCCACACCGTTGAGAACAGAAAATGCGGGGTGCACTGGAAATTTTCATGATTGAAGGCCTTTAAATAAGTTGTCAGCTAATATTTTCACATTATCAAAAATGAAAATTATTTTCTTTGGTTATACATAACAACCAATATAAAAAGCAATTTTATTGGGGCCCGCATGGACCCCGACACGATGGGTACAGAGAACACAGAGTTGTTTGATAATTAGCCCTATTAGAATATGTATATAATAAAAAAACATAACTCTTTATTGTTATTTTTATCTGGCACAGTCATAATTAACATATGAATGTATTTGTATCACAGAAAGATCATGAATTGAAAAGAAAAATCACATCAAATAATTGGGGTCCACATGGACCCCTATTGTACTGATTAAGGTGTTTTGATTAATGTACTGATGAGGGTTAAATTTGTTGATAATATGCAATTGGTTGAAAGAAAATGCCAAAATAATGTGTTAAGAAATAAAATAAAACATTAAAATATTCTTATGAGTTGTCTGTAATTATCCTTTTTCGACCAACCTTTCACCAGCTGTTATGACATATAAACAAAACAACTATCAAATTTTGCGTGTATTCTATTTTGCAAATGATTAACAAACAGGGCAGGATGGTGTTGAGAGAGGAGTGCTCAATTTTTAAACCTTAAATGGGTTAAAAGACAGTGCACTTTTCAACCTAGTGTCACAATTAAAACACACGGTATGAAACCCGTGAATATTTGCTCACGGACCAAAGTGCTGGCAACTATAAAAAGTTGCCAGGCCTGACAAAATGTATCCAGCCCTTAATAAGACAAATATGGATACCTCCCAGAAAGTAGCCTAGCAATCGGGCCATGAACGTTTGAAACCAGGTAGCCCAGGCAAAACATCAGCTGACATAAGGCAGCCGGGCCACTTCTATTTGTAGCCTGTTTATGTGCAATTCTTAACAAAATTCTCATGATTCTATTACTCAATGTTATTTCCTGCTTGTGTCCCAGAAATAACTCCAAACTTATAATTCTAATTATATACACATTCGAAAAACTGAACCAGGCAATCACATGCTGCGTACTGCTCAGCCAATCAGAGTCCGCGTACCTTGAGTGATCCGGCGATTGCCACAGCAAGAACGAGCAGGAGCAGACGCGCCTCTTTCTCGTGCAGCACGGGCTCCCCTGTCTCCACAACCCGCTCCACAGTGTCATGCAGATGGTCCACAACGTCCTCACGGTTCTGCAGCAGCTGGAAGAGGCAGGAGTAACGAGTGAGAGCAAAGCACAGCTATGAACTTATGCGCTTCTCTTTCGAAGGTCTACATTTGGGCAAAATATAGTAGGTTATGAGGTAGAGTACAAATCAAATTAATTTACTGAGCCGACCCATACCGTGTGAATTTTCAGATGGAATATATATCTGATATTGATACTACAATAATATTAACATACATAACAGGTACTAATATATAGAACAATACATCATCTACTTTATCCTGCTCTATTTATACCATTCTTACATGTACATGAAAATAAATGGTTAAAAATTGGTAAACAACATCAGCAATCGAAGCACTTGTCCAACCAAGACAGACAGTAGAAATTATATGGTGGTCCATAGACCAGTTCATATGTCTAAAAATTGTGGGTAGTAATCTTAAGACAAACAATGATTTGTGGGTATTTTTCAGACAAACATTGAGAAAGCACATGGTTTTTGCGATGCAACGTGAGCACTTTTTAAAGATAGGTTTGTAGCTACCTGGCTGCGAAAATGGTACTATGATATGAAAAGTGGTGCGTACGGTGAGTATGTGCCGACTGATGAACCTCTCGGCGTGCGGTCCGGCTGCCACCATGCTGCGTGCCTGCGCCCGAAGGTCGACAGATGGAAAGCGCAGCACGAACTGCAGGCTCTTCTCCAACTCTTACAAACAGAAAATACACACTTAAAGATAAAAGGAGTGTAAGGCAAGGGAATACCAAGACAAAACTGGGACACAGTGGTATAGAAAGAATTAGCCTCTATGGGTACAGGTCAATTAGACCCAAATGACAGAAAAGCTTGGAAGAGACTGTTGCGGGTAGACCGGTCAGCCAGACCACACCCTCAAATTGAGGAATAATTAGGGCCTGCCCATATAAATTATCGATGTAATTGATTGATTAATTGATTGATTGATTGACTGATTCTACAATTAACATTAATTTATTATCTATATTTTTCAAAACTGACCTTTAATTTGATCTTGAGAAAGGAATTTCTTTGGATCATAATCCTTTTCGACCACTTCAGTGTCTGCAGTTTTAGCGTCCACCTCTTCAGCTGTATTTTCACTAGTATCCATTTTCTCTTTCTTAATTATTGCTTCTTCAACTGAAATAATTTGTATTTAATAAATTGCATGCTGAAAATCCATTCATATTGAAATTTTCATTTACTCAGTATTAAACACCATATCCCCAATACGGGTGTGGGGTCCAATGTACGGCGCCCAAAAGTCGTAACTGGGTACTATACTATTCGTCCTACCACTATCGACCATTCGCAAATAGACATCATTTGTACACTGAGCCCAGAAGTCGGGCAGATTAACAGTCAGACAGTTATTCACTGGCTCTTGGATCTTAGTAATATTATATTGAAAAACGGCTTTCTTTGTCACATCATATACGAGAGCCTTTGGGAAAAAAGAACAAAGATCACAAGTAAAATTATGATTATGTGAAGTCAGAGCTTCAAACGCTAAGTAGCCATTTAAAATATCCTGTTGGTTTAGAACACCTTCACAATCATATGTTTTTTCTATCACAGAAACAGCGCTGCCAACGG
>CM032669.1:11353372-11367415 GCA_019095985.1 Streblospio benedicti
TTTTCAAATGGTAACAATTTCAATAACATTCATGAAGGCGCACATGCTTGCAAGTATATTATTATCAAATATAAATAATTCACATTGGCTTTGTCAGTTTACTAGTGATGGTGGCTAACAGGTACAATCATGAGACATAATATTACTTTCTAGTTCACCCCATTTTTTAGTAAATTGTTCGTATCCCAAAATTGAGCATTCTGCTTCTAATCTACATTTTAGATCATGAATGTAAATATATCTAATGTACATAATGTATTGTTTTCCCTACATTTTCTAATATAATGTTTGGCAAATAGAATGCAAAAACTTAATTTATTTAGCAATTTTTATTGCTTCTTGCAATGTCAAGTTGGTCATAAGTTCTAGCTTATCACGAGTGGGTTTGTGTAAGATACCTTGTACAATGCGGTCCAAAATCATCTCATCTTCATCAGCAAACTGGCATTTCTTCACTTGTGCACTAATATCACGTAGAAAATTTTCAAAGGGTTCATCTTCTTCTTGTTTTTGTTCATTGAAACGAGCACGTTCGAATCGTCTCATTATTGTTGGAACGAAGTAATTATCAAATTTTTTTATTATTGTATCAAAATCATTTGGGTCTTCTTGTTTAACAATCACCTCTTCACTGCCATCTTCTTTTGTTTTAGTCTCCTGAATCTTTTCAAATTTGAATGTATTTGCGATTTTTTTCGCCTCAACAGCACCCATTGTATAAAAGAGGGTGTTTTTCTGATCTTCTGCAGATTCTTTATACAGCTTAGAACAACTTCTAAAGCTTAGAAAACTTCTTTCCAGTTAGGCCATTCTTCAGAAACAAAGTTGAAAGGCTCTGGTTGTTTCCACGCTATATTTGACATTTTCTTAGCTACTTTTCTTTACAGTTTCATAAGTTGTTACTCACATTCAATATGGCGCCGTTTTCTTTTTTTTTTTTTTTTTTTTTTTTTTTAGGTTCTGTGACACACTTCTGACACCATGTTTCGTGTTCTTTATTCAATGTTCAATCATCAACTGACTAATACAATACAGGAAACAGTACTATGTACATTACAGTATGCTATTACATTAATACATTGGAGGTTGGTTGCTTTATACTCTGCGACTATTATGACAGTGTTAGGACAACATTTTGTTGTGTGCTTTGTTTTTTGTGCCAAATTGTTGTGCCACCCGAAAAGATTTGACCTCTGACTTTACTCAACGCTTTATGAATATGTACTGAATGGCTAAGATACTTACCAATGCTTATGAATGGGTTAAACACTGCAGTTGACCGAACGTTACAATGGTGGGGTTATAGATTAGAACTAGCAATCCTCTTGCGGTAGACACTGCATGGTCTGGATTCAGCTAGGAGGGACTCCTTGTAGATGTTGAGGGGCTTTTACATACTTCAAAACTTTTTAATCTTCATATTAATAAGAATATTCTTACAAAGTGCTACCTGGGGATGCTTGAGCTTGGACCTAGGACTTTGCTCATTGCTTCACTAATATGAATCGAATGGCTGAAATACTTACCAACACGGTCGTTTGACGTTCGATTTTTGAGGACTCTCTACCTTCGCTTGCATTTTCCATCCTTTCTTGGCAATTATCTCACCCAGGCTCTGATTGAAAAATGTCCGGCTGATCTTGTGCATGATTGGCATGGAAAAACGACTGCGATAGTTGGCGAGCTGATTGTTCAACTGCTTCTCGCTGATGTAGTGATCTGCCTCTGCAAAATGGCCATAGTGAAGTAACAATTAAGGACAACTCAGACGGCGCTAAAGACGCAGACCTATTAGTCATAGTTTGTTTTTAATCTTTGATGGAGAAAAAGTATTAACACGTGCAATTTTTCATGCAGCTTATTTTTCGCATCCTCTGGGTAGGGGTTGTAAATCATTCTTAGATAATTGTGGTATTCACAAGGTTCCATCTGATCCTTGAGAATTAAGAACTGCAGAATGCCTTGTCACGCCTTTGATAGAGAAAAAAATGTTATTATAACTAGCACAATTTTTTTAGCAGCTCCTTTTTCCCATCCTTCTCTGGGTAGGGGTTGCGAATCATTTTAAATAATTGTCACCATGAGGAAGCATCTGATCCTCGGGAATGAAAAACTTCTCAATAAGATTTTTCAGCACGCAGTAATGTGATATATCAAACCATGATTTCCAGTGATGTAAATAGATCCTCGTCCCTGTGATTTTCGTGATAACTAGATCTATGGCAAAGGCTGTCAAACTTCCCCGCCGAACAAGAAATCAAACTTTGTACACGGTTTTTTGACATACTATTGTATAGTCATCTATTATTATAAGAATCGGATGACTTAGGTTGTAATTCATGAGTATCTTTGATGCAACGTTGCTATGATTTTAAA
The DNA here is from genome assembly GCA_019095985.1 of Streblospio benedicti. NCBI lineage: Eukaryota > Metazoa > Annelida > Polychaeta > Spionida > Spionidae > Streblospio > Streblospio benedicti. The sequence goes on from CM032669.1 coordinate 11,355,749, forward strand.
AGTTGTGATATAACGCAGTTAAAAATCAGACGCCGGGCTGTCAAATCGAAGCAGCGATCTCCTCCGACATTTACTTTAAATATTTCGTTGAACCTGAAGATAAGCTTATATGACCACCTAACGGTGAAAATTTTGTACATGTACGCAAATTGGCATATTCCTATTATTTTAGGCTCTGCAAATATTCTTACAAACACGAATTACAGTCAAAACCGTAAACATCGAAGACATTTTTTTTTTACGCGAAATAATTTTCCGGTCCCGGCACGGAGAGGGGTATGTACGTTAAACGTCTGGAAGCAATAAGAGGGTTAATAGCAGCTCTGAAATAGTCAGTTTGGTACAAAAAAGAAAAATTACAAGTAAAAAAGTACAAAATTTTCAATGTACATTTGGCCTTTAATTTTGTCTGAGAATGCACCAGCTGCCTTCTTTTACCTTCTAAATTTCAAATTTTCGTGGGGGAAATCCCCCCCAGACCCCCCCTTAATGCTTAATGCCTTCGGCACTCGATGTGGGCTGGCCTCCGGTCAGCCCATACAGGCCTCCGGCCTTGGGAATTTGACCGCTTTCTTGTAACTTTTGACTGGTCAATTTTGGTCTAGTCTACTTTTACAAAATTTTAAGTACACAAAATAAATAATTTGGTCTACTCAATCAAAAAGTCAATTTATATTGCTGTGTATTACTGACTTGTGATGAGAAAATTTATGATTCTATTCAGTATTTGATATTGTATATTAAAAAATTGATGTGATATGATAATCTGTAATCAACACACAGATTTATAACATTTGTATTTCTACCTCATAGTGGTATTTTTGGGTATTTCTCCTGGTCAGCTTTGCCTATTGTCTGCTCATCCTGCCGAACGTTTCTCCACAGCCTGGTCCTCATGTTGAGTCACTTCAGTAATTTAGGGAGATGTTGATGTCAATGTCCATTCTATCACATTTATTTATTCCTAGTGTTTGCATTATTTTCAATTTTAGGTGGCATGGTCCCATTGTCTCTTATTCTTTAAGCTGCATTTCCCATATCCATACTATCTGTTGATATTTTCCTTTTCCTATTCTTTGTTTCTGTGTTTGATGTTATTCTTTTAAAACTTGTCTCTTCCTCCTGAATTTCTGCCCGTATTTCCATGAATATCTTACCAAGAGTACTTTTCCAGGCCAATGCTGAGGATCAGTCATTGTGGCAATATCTTTGGTAAGAGCACACCCCAATAGCGATCACCAGGCACTGCTTCAGTGATTATCCTCTGATTAAAACTGGAAGCAACTGGTAATAGTACAGAAGAACCACTTTTTCAAGACAAATACAGAAGAACCACTAAATTAAAGAAAAAAGAGCCTCTCATATTAGAAAATGAACAAAAAAATAACAGGTGAAAAAAAACTTGATTTAATACACCAAACAGGCGATGTACATTTGTTCAAAACTCGTAAAACTCGTAAATTACTGATCCTCATGTAGAAGATCATTATTTCTAGGCCTTTTTTATATCTAGATATAAAAAAGGCCTAGAAATAATGATCTTCTACATAGGTTTTTTTCAAGGTCCTTTTAGCGCCTCTTGCTTCACCAGCAAATCTGCTAGCAACATAATTGATACGCTATATGACTTGGACTTAAAATTTGAACACGAACAGCACGATGTATGAAAACACAAACACAGTAGGAATCTCTCTGTAAGAATGCGGGAAGATTGATCCCGCCAATTACTTTTATACGCTAATGATACGTGCATTTAAGTGTGATTATAGGCAGCGAAAAATGTGTCCTATATACTGATTGCAAAATATGTCCAGTTGATTTTTGTTATGTGGTACAATTGAATCAGGATTGCAAAATAATGTCCATGCCATAATGGGAAATCTAAGTTAAGACCGAGGGACATTTTTGACCACACAACCCGGCCCTATAACCGAGGTAGATGTCTCCCGGGAGTTCATGGGGGTGGGGGTGACTCTTTCACAATCGAGTTGGGTATATATGCTCAGCAGAAAGACCCACGCATTTGCAAAAAATTAAGACATCCAGTTTTGAACTCATAGTGGAGAATGCATACCCAAAACAATGGGCTATACGCATGCACTAGCACTCAATAATTATGGCATCAATGTAACACAAACACAGGACATTGTATACAAAAGACGGAATATTGAGTTCTGAAATCTAAAGAGGTCAATTTTTATGAAGAAAATTGAAATCAAAATTAAACTTTAGAACAAATTTTTTTCACCTTATCAAGAATACAGCTGTAAAAGAAAGCAATACACTTTTGACAATTTTCACATTCATTGTCATCATGGACATTGTCATCATTAAATTCTTGAAACAATGATTCATGTTGTGATGAAGTGAACAAAATATTACCATCTGGCTGTACACTACACACACATCTACCATAGGCAGCTAGAGTGGGGGGGGCGCTGGGGGCACGTGCCCCCCTTTTCCGACCAAAATACTTAATTTTCGTAGGGTTTTCGCCATGTCCCCCACCGATCGCGCGTACGAAACAGATGAAATTCCTTAAGTGTGTCCCCCCTTTTCCAAAACGTGGATCTGCCTTTGTCTACTATCTTACCTGAAACTGATGACGATACATCTTGATGAAATTTATATGGGTTTTTCTCTGTAAATCTGTATTCTGTTACGTGACAAAATTCATCATCCTCATTAAAATCCTTTACCAGTTTACAAATTTTCACATCTCTCTTAGCAAGTGCGAAGTATGTGTGTATGAAATAATATTTCCCATAGCTAGGATCACCTTATCATCTTGCAGCTGCTGGTCTTTTCTTAAAAAGCTTACAAAATCCACATGTGTAGGGTCTTTTCTCGACTTGGTGTAAGCATACAAAGGAAGAGTGCCTACTTTGTCTTTTGTAGTTTGGGATCGGATATTGAGCTGATGCACTCCTTGCACATATGCATAAATTGCCAGGGGACAACGCAGTACATTTCACACATATTCTACCAGATCAGTGCTATTCCTGACACTATACACAAGAGCTTTGTAAAGTTGAAATATACTTATCAATTTTTATTCTATTCATGCAACTTAAAAATTTCAGTTACGTATGTATTCTTGTTTCCTTCAAGTGGCAGACAAAACTCTGTGATGAGATTTTCTACACAATGCAATGATACTTATATATAATGATAATAGACTGGAAAAAAACCATGGCTTCATACAAATAACGCACTGGTTTTCATACAGGGACAATAATGATTGCAAATCATAATCAATTTCGAATATCATCATTGAACTTATTCTGTAAATAGACTGCCAAATTGGGCCGTCGTATTTGGGTTAAACTTAGGATTCCTTCATTACAAAAGCATTTAGGTTTGGGGTGGCCAAGGTCATCGGGGTGGTATTCTGGGATTACCATTTCTTCATCAACATGTCTATGACCCATGACAAGGCTCGTAGCGTCACATACATCATGGTGATGTGCACATTGAAAATAAGAAAACACTAATACATACACACAACCACGCAACCAACATAAAATTAGTTTATAAACAGTCACAACGCTATTATTATTGGTCACACAAAAAAGTTATACCCGCAATTCAAACAAAAGTCATTCACTACTAATATATGTTGTACGGGCAAATTAAACACAAAACTGTTATTCGCAATACAGCAAAGATATCCAGTAATAATCCAAGGTGCCATTTTAAAATATCGAAGATATGTTGCGAACCTGCCACGTGACATTCACCCCAAAGTTCTTGGCGTACACGTCACATTGATGCGCCAGCACATTTGTCTTTACACCTTTGCTGAATGGTGGGTTGAACCATGTTATGTTTGTTTTTTTTTTGTTTTGTTTTCTTTTTTATTATTTATTTAATTAAACCCACCTACTCCAACATACATACATAATAAAAATTATACAATGGTAATACAATAATAGTAACATTATTATGAATCTATTAATGTATAACTATGACTATAACCCCTAACATTTAGTTTAAAATAAAAGTGATGATATTGTTTGAACATTATTGCGTCGCTTCAGCAGCTGAAGCGAAAGCCTTGTGATCACTTCGTTTGTATGTCTGCGTGTATATATGTCTCTGGACAAGCTAGAGGGTATACTGATGAATCGATTTTCTTCAAACTTTACACAACTATGTGGCACCGGAGTGATTCGATTTTGAGCACTTTGCCAATTAAAGTGTGCTTTCCACGAAGCGATTTATGGTCCATTTTGTACGTTTTCTGCAGTATCTTTAAAACTGCTTGGATGAACACATTCAAACGTGGTACAATGCTTACATGTCTAGAGACCATCACTAGTATTCAATTTTGGCACTTTGCCAATTTAAGTGTGATTTCCTGAAGGCCATTTTAGGTGGTTTTTTGTCATTTTCTTCAATAGATTCAATACAGCTTGAACCATGAGTTCCAAATTTGATACACTGCTCATATACCTAGTGACCATCCTCAGCATCCAATTTTGGCACTTTGTCAATCAGAGTGTTCTCTCCAGAAGGCCATTGGCATTTTTAGCTTGACATATGACTTCCGTATTTCATGCAATATTATGGGACCGGTGACCACAATCTACGTTGAACTTTGGCCTTTTGCTAACTAAAAGAAAAGTGCTCAGAGAGCACAACATTGTGTAGCAGTCTATAGACATTTTAAGTTTTTTCTTACTTTCTTCAATACTTTCAATACAGTTTGAACAGATGACCTACAAATTTCATTCTATGTTCATGTAGCAACACATGATTTGCAGACTATAAACAATGCCTTGCTATATGTACTATGTTTTAATATCATGTGTTGTAGTACTATATTTGTTTTACCAAATCAGTTGTATATATGTTTCTGAACGTGAAGGTTATAAATGAAAACTGCTCTTAACCTGTACTTGTTAATTCAACATTAATGCAAGTCCTCCAGCTCTCTACAAAATAACACATGGTGGCAGCGGTGTATTCAACAAATGAAGACAGAATAACTGAAGCAACTCACAAATCAGCAAATTTTGAAGAGGAATCATGTCTACAATGTTGGAAATGCCAAAACTGGACTGGTCTAATCCGGATCAGGTGAGAGCTTTTAATGACTGGAAGGACTTTCTAGAAAGCTTTTTATTTATTAACAAAGTAAAAAATGAAGATAAGTGGCACTATATTAAGCTGTCTGCCGGACTCAGGGAAAGACCTATGGGATTCATGGCAATTAACTGACGCTGAAAAAAAAGATGCCCCTGGCATATATGCAAAGTATGAAAGCCACCTGGTCGGCACTCAGAATAAATGGGTCATGAGATTAGAATTGGCGGCCATAACACAGCAGGAGTCCGAGAATGTAGAAGATTTTGTATGCAGGCTCCGTTCGAAAGCAAAGTCATGCAGTTTTACCCAGGATCAGAAGGATGACCATATTACTTTCCAATTAATTAAAGGTATAAAGTGGCCAGAAGCTAGGAGGAAACTAATTGGGAAGGGCAACAACCTCACATTAGATGATGCCATCAAGCTAGCCCAAGATTTTTCCAGGCAACATTAGCAAACATGTCTGTTTTTGAGAACAACAGTATTGGTGCCGTGAGACGACACAACGACATGGGAAAAAACACAACGAAAATGAATGTCAATACACCCACCCCTCGCAAGTGCCCAGCATACGGAAGAAAAAAAACATTTCAACCACTATGAAAAGATGTAAATCTGGTAAATTCAATAAACAAGAAAGTAGGTCAAAGGCTGATGATGACAAAGGGGACAGATGCTGGAAAAAATGTAGCCACATGTACATTGACAATAGATGAGCAAACACTAGATTGTGGTCCATAATGCTATGTGCTACTAGCAAGTCAACCGATAGTAATGATGAACGCCAATCCATCATGGTAAAACTAGACGGCCCACCTAATGTGAAGCAAAAAAGTAACATTGAAAGTCAAGGCTGACACTGGTGCAAATGGGAACATTCTTCCTACAAGATGCTTACAACAAATGTATCCAGATGTTTCAAAACATCAAGCTCTGCTAAAGCCCACCTGTACACGATTAACGGCTGTAAATGACACAATATCCACATATATGGAACCATACAGATGCCTGTAAAACTCGACAATTTTGAATGGATTGAGCTGCTTTTTTATGTGTGACACCCAAGGACCAGCCATTCTGTCGTGTGATGCAACAGAAAGGCTAGGATCATTTCAGTAAGTGAGAGCCTTAAATGTGTCTGTTGCTGATGCCAAGCCTACATCAACACAAATAACTGACATTGATGCTCTAGAGAAAATGTTTCCTGACAGATTTGAAGGCCTGGGAAACATGCCTCGCTCATACAGAATTGAATTGAAGCCTGATGTTATTCCCACACATCTCTCCTCCACGTGAAATATCCAATCAGGCTACGAGATGAAATTATCAGTAAAATCCAAGAGATGGAGAAGATGTGGTGTTGTCAAGAGATGCAATGATGATGAAGCTTCAGAATGGATCCACTCACTTGCGTTTACAAGAAAAAGCAATGGTGAGCTGAGAGTGTGTCTAGACCCAGAAAATGGAATGCATGCATCAAGTTTAACATACCACAAGATACCGACCATCGAAGAAATCAGCCATAAGTTATCGGAAGCAACTATCTTTTTTCCAAACTGGATGCTAAGCATGGGTACTGGGGTGTCCATCTTGATGAGTACAGCAGTAGGTTGTGCACATTCCAATCTCCTGAGGGCAAGTACAGATTTGTGAGGCTCCCTTCGGTCTCTCTCTGTATCTCAGGATGTGTTTCAGCTAGAATGACAACATCATAGCCAAAGTAGGCTATGGTGTGATTGGAATAGCAGAGACATCATTGTTCATGGTCGAAAGTATTGCAGAACACGATGCCAACCTCATCAAGTTGATGCATGTTGCTCAACAAGAAGGCCTTGTGTTTCGACGAGAGAAATGTGCAATTCGACAGGAAAATGTAGAGTTTTTTGGGCTACTCTGGTCCAGAGATGGTATGCACCGGACCCGAAAAAATGCGACGAGATCAACAATCGCCCAGCCCCCAAAAATCTGCAAGAACTACAGAGTTTCCTCGATTAGTGCAATATCTTAGCCCATTCATACCAAACTTAGCAGACAAGACCAAGTTACTACGACAATTATTGAAAAAAGACGTACCATATGAATGGACAGCAGAAATGCAAAGAGCATTCCAAGAGGTTAAAGATGCAATCCATAATGATGCTTATCTCAGATATTTGACCCAAAGCAACCCTGTGAGCTTGAAGTAGATGCATCTGGCAATGACTTGGTGCGGCTTTGATGCAAAAATGGGATGCCTATAGCCTTTGCCTCAAAAAAAAGCTTGGACACCTGCTGAAACACGATATGCCAATATAGAGAGAGAGCTGCTTAGTGTTGTGTTTGCATTAGAACATTTCCATTGCTATATATATGGGCAGCCAGTGACTGTTATTACGATCATAAAACCCTTGAAAGCATTGCACTGAAAGAAACTCCGTAAGGGGCACACCTAGATTACAACGCATGTTGTTAAGGATACAACCACGATGATACTATCACGTACAAGCCAGCAAAAGAGTTAATCTTTGCAGACTACCTCCTTCAGGCCTCGAAACCAGGGCAAGGAAATCCAACTGGAGCACACCATCCATACCATACAGATATCTCCAAACCAACTAGAGAAGGTGAAGTGCGCCACTGATGCTGATTCTGAACTAGTCACCCTTTACGGACAAAATAGTTGCAGGATGGCCATTGAAAACCAGATATCCCAAAAATGCATACGAGCTTACTAATAAAAGCATGAAGGACTACATGTCCATAGAAGATTGTGTGTGATTTTCTATGGAGAGAGGATGGTAGTGCCAAGAAGCATGTATGATTTCTATCTCCAAAGAATTACATGAAGGACACCTGGGAATCAGCAAAATGTCAATCACGCAAAAGAAGCAGTATATTGGAAAAATATATTAATGATATTGCCTCAGTACATTGGCGACAGAAGGCGTGTTTAACTAACGCAAGAAGCAATAAAAAAGAGCCAATGTTGAGTCATGCAGTCTAACTGTCCTGGCAGATATTGTCATCAGATTTATTTGAATGCCAAGGTGAACACTATCTCCTAGTTGTAGAGATCAATATAGCCGGATGCCATTTTAGAAGAAACTTCTTGGCCAGAACACCAAGAGCAGCCAGGTAGTAGCCTTCATAGAAGAACTATTTGGAGTACATGGCATTTGCTGCACACTCATGTCCGACAATGGCCCCCTCAATATACATCAGCAGAATTCAAAATTGTTTTGTGTCTGAGTGGGATATCAAACCACGATACAAGTAGCCCACAATATGCTCAATCAAATGGGTTGGTTGAACGCATGGTTGGTATTGTAAAAAGACATTATCACCAAAGCAAAATCAGCAAGAACAAATATCAACGCACTGCTGGCATACAGAAGTTGCCCAATGAGTGAGTGCCAGAAAAGCCCAACAGAACTGCTTTTTTTAGACGAAAGCTCCACACCAGTTTGCTGTAAGTTATTTGGTAATGAGGAACACTATGAGCAGATCATACAGCAGAAAAGGCAAGAACACTATGATCGCACAGCTGGTCCCTGAACAATCAACACATTGCTTCCCGGAATGAAGCGGTACGTGCAGGAGGGGGAAGAACTGGTTCCCCCTGCAATCATTCAATGCCAGGCAGATGAAACCACTACCATACGCCCTTATGACACCAAATGGTTATGAGATAAGAAGAAAACCGCCGCTTCCTTAAAAGACTTTCAACGTGTTAGCTAGTAATAAATTCAACTTTCACAATTATGGAAGGTCCCATTCTCGGACAAAAGTGACAAAAATTGTACCAATACAAGACAAAGATAGTGTGACACTCTCGAGGCCCTAAACGGAAAACCAAAAGCCAAAAAAAGACTTATTGAGGAAAAGGACTAATTATTGATTAATGTTCTTTTTTACAAAAAGAGGGATGTTTCATGTAGCAACACATGATTTGCAGACTATAAACAATGCCTTGCTATATGTACTATGTTTTAATATCATGTGTTGTAGTACTATATTTGTTTTACCAAATCAGTTGTATATATGTTTCTGAACGTGAAGGTTATAAATGAAAACTGCTCTTAACCTGTACTTGTTAATTCAACATTAATGCAAGTCCTCCAGCCCTGTACAAAATAACACAACATGCATATAGTGACAATCATATATTTTCATCTTTGGCATTTTGCCAATTAAAGTGTGCCGTTTTATTTCCATGTTCGATATTTTTATTGATAGTATCAATGCCTTTGAAGACAAAATCTTCAAACTTCGTTCACTGTTTACATTTATCGAGGCCATTGTGAGTTTTCAATTGTGGATATTTCCAGATGTCAACGTTGTTCTAGCGACGCTGTGTTCTTTGAACACTTTTGATCTAGTTTACTGTTTATTTACTGTTTCGGATCTTGCGCATATGATTTGATGGATATTTATGTACTTTTTATAAGAAGGTCAAAAACTCAGAAAACTTGAATTTTGTATTCACGTTTGATGAATAAACCACTTTGCTGTAAATATGATAAAATTTGCTTCAAAATTGTGCATTTCTATTGAATACCCAAAAATTAAATCAATGGCGCTTAAGGAAAAGCATTTTAATTGGAAGCTCTACTATCCGTTATTTACATTACTGAATTGGTGATCTACAATGAAAATGAATAATTCCTATTAAGATTCCTATTAGTATAAATAATATCCTGAGAATAACATCACTACACATTCAATATACTCTATATTATTCACTGTAAGCACATGGCAACTTGTGGGACACTACCCGACTGCTTTGCAGTTACGTCCGCAAGCTGACTGTGGGGGAACATCCCGACCTGCTATGCGAGTAAATCAGCCAGTCGACAACACTCTTGGGCAACTTGTGGGACACTACCCAACTAGTTACGTCCGCAAGCTGACTGTGGGGAACATCCAGCTTGTAAATCGCCTGCTTGCCTGCACAACTAGCTGCCTGACGTCTGCTGCCTGCAGTGCAGTGCAGCGAAGTTGGTCAACCCATGGCCGCCGACACAGACGGTCTTTTTGTAGAGGTTGTTTGCTGTATCGTCTTTATGTAGTCTTAGGGCACCTCCCAAAGCCTGGCAGAGCCAGTATGGCCCAATTAGGGAGGCACGCCTTTCTTTTTCTATTGCCTGGAGCCAAAATAAAGTGTAATTGAACTATTTTGTCACTAAGAAAGAATTAGTTCATCTTGGATATTAAGTTATTTGTGATACATCAATGTTTTGTGCAACAGCTCTCACCAATTGCAAGTTGAGCTTTGTAATGAACCCGATTATATATGAGAATTTGGCATCATAAAAATTTACAGATGTAAAATGAATCGAAATAAATTAACGCTATTCACATGTGAAGCTTCAAAGAATCATATACATTATTTACCTCAACTGTCCGATCACATTTTGGCCGTCAACTCGTTCAGCTGTACGTCCACAATTAATATTTGCACAATAATTTTTCATTCAATTTTCATTCATCTTATCAATCTTATCTTATTTTCATCGACTTGTATGCCTAATAGATTGTCATTCCATGGTTGAATCATGCCCCATGGCGGAAAGGGGTCCATCAAACTTTTTAGTATAAACCTTAGCTGGATCATTTATTTTTCAATTTTCATCAAATTTATACATGGTGTAATTGTCTATATGATCATCATTCCATAGTTTAATCATGCCCCTAGGGTCCATCAAAATTTGTAAACATAAACCATAGCTGGGTTGTTTTTCATTTGATTTTCTCCAAATTTACACACAATGTGTATACCTCAGTGACGTCGCACGCACCTTAACAGTGGTCCGACAAAATGAGCGCTGAAAACGGCGACATAGTCGCTGTAAAGCTAGGGGGGTCTGGGGGCATGCCCCCCCCAGAAAAAAAAAAAGAATTTACTACTCAAATGGTGCAATTTGAGAGGTATTTTAATGAAAAAAAATGATTTAACTGGAATATGATCATTTGAGATTTTATTTATAGGAACATTCTACGTTACATTCATATCAAGCATATATACAGTACTACAATCAATTATTTTACAGCAATATATTAATTTTCATTACAATTTATCACAAAACAATACAAATAATATAAATCAACAATATAAATCAACTCCAACTTAATTGTCTATTTCCTATTATAGATTATTGCCTATTATAGATTATTTTAGTGACTTTTTCAATTTAAACAATGTACGTTACCAGAAGGATTTCAGCTAGGGCTGCCATGAAGACATAAAAGCAAACCAGTTTTTGTTAAGGTGTACTACATTTGAGTACATTATGAAATATATTTAAATGAACCTCCAAATGAGACCACCTCTATAATAAGACCACTTTTCACGGGCCCCAACCTTCATAAAGCTACCAAAATGAACCTATGTATAGAGAGTACTAGAGACCACCTCTCTATTGAGACCACCTAACACTAGCCCAAATGTGGTCCTAATAGAGAGGTTCTACTGTACGTTGTATGACCGACCATATGGGCAATTCACTTGTGGTGTCAGTGTTAATTTGATAAAGGTTGAATGTAGTACGGTAAATGTAAGCATCTACATTAGCATCCTCTCCTGAGTAAATGAGCACT
>CM032669.1:11373225-11439076 GCA_019095985.1 Streblospio benedicti
ATGGTCCCAGCAAATGCACAAAACTAAATGCTGCATTCTGAGTATCAGATGTCCTGAAGAGACCTCTGACACATAACTATCCCCATAAAAAATTTTTGACCAACCATTAGGTTGTGTTATCTATATTCATCACAGGACTGTGGATGAATATAAATGAGGTCAAGTGATTGGGTGTGGCGGGTTCAACCAATCAGGTTGCTGGTGTGACTTGTTCAACCAATCAGGTAGTATTTAAACAGGTCCCATGACATGTAAATTATCTTAACCACTCTCAGGCCGAATAAAACATTTCAGAGATCAATTTGTTTTGACATCTGGACACTCAGAGTGGTCGCTTCAATCGACACAAAAAATTATGAAATGCACGAGCTACGCGTTTTTGTCCCCTGCTTATCAAAACCTGATGACTTGAAAAGGCATAAACATAAACTTCACAGTCAATCACGTGCTTATCTCCATATCATACATGATTAAACTAAACAAGCTGTGTATATTGAGGAAATACCTACTAGTTTTGAGGGCACTATCGTGATATCACCGCCCGAATTTATTGAATAATGCCGGAGCTTGTGACGGAGGGGTTATGTAACAAAATGAGGGCTGTGATGTCACAATAGACTCACAATAGTGCACAAGAAACAAGTAGACATATCATTTGCGCCACGCCAAACACTCACAAAGGTTCAATTCATAACAAATGGACAGATATTTACAAAGTATTATAAATATCAAAGTTAGGGACGAAATGCAATCTTGCGAGTCTGTCCATAGTAGATTTACAACAAACTTCAGAGACGTGTTCATACAGTTCTATAGGTCACACCCATCGTATATATATATTTTTGTTTTATTTGTATAGCATCCAATCAAATACCTAATAATATTTCTACCGTGAACAAGCTTGTTTCCCGGTGCCAAAGTGTAAAGATAAAATTTCTATTACCCCAGTGCGGTGGTCATCTTGAAACAGCTAAAATTAAATTAAAGTGTCCACGGGTCATGTTTTTTTTAGCTTGAAGTAAGTAATGGTTATACATCATGCCAACATAATTTGTGTAAATTTGTCAGATATATAAGGCATACTTAGTCTTTTTTCTTTGCATAATCCACTATTCAAGCACTAAACATTTCATTTTCTCCCTGACTTACTTTCAATGACATCTACGCAGTCACTGGATCAAGGACTGCACATTGCTGTAGTATCGTGATGACAGTCAACATGTTCGACTTCTTACACACATATCATTCATGTATTAATAGTTGTACAAACATATTCAACTTCTTATCACGACAAAAATTAATGTTATTGAATGGTCTTGTTGTTCAACAGAACAGTCTTCCTGAAGCGGTCAATTATAGTTCGATGTGTTTTCAATTTTAATAGGGACATGAATTCGAACAACATGTACATGTAATTCGTTTTAATTATATCTGGTGAAGATATAAGCCATCTTTATCTACCACTGTTACATTGGATGGATACCTGCTTATATTGGAACTATTTAAATGTTAAACGTTTTAAAATTACATGAAAGTATTAGTTATACGTCAGTGTAAACAATTGTAACAACATGATGAACTTTATAAACATGTAAAAACACATCTTAATTTGATTTAGCATAATTGTCATAAAATGTATGTTGATAAACTCACAAATATATAAACATAAACATTTTTATTCAGATTGAGCGTACAGCACATTGAGTCATTATGGCACGAACTTTGAAAGCAAGTTATAGATTAGGATACAGGTATGTTGGTAAAACACAATTAACCAAACAAATCGTAACTCACGTAACCAATTAGTCAAAGTTTGTCAATTGCGTCATAATAGCATATTACTTGTAATATCCTCAATGATGAAAAAAAGTTCATAATTTTCACAGATTATCGGACGAAGTGGCTCCATATAGATTATACATGGTATCTACACGTTAAATAGGTACAGGTCAGGCGAGTGAACGCTAATGTGAGTGATTAGCACGTCTGCGCTACGGTAACGATGTGCTTATGCTCCCCCGGGAGTTAAGAAGGATATGGTGTGACAAGGATGCCAATGACCTGGTGTAAATATGTAACGTCGCTAGAGCACGATAACAGTGAATTGCGACAATAAATAACCACATTTACATTTACATCAGATAGCTATTTGACATGTATATGCATCAATCTAGTTTAACAGGTAACTACATTAACTTTCACTCATACAAGAACACGTTACTCCCAGTGTCCTCAATGGAGAGAAGAGACATCTTTGTAGACCTTTTACTAAAACATATGAAAATTAACAATGTTAAAATACCAAAATTTTCACTCCCACTTGAACATGTGTAGTTTGGAAAGTCAGAGGCAATAAATAAAACCATGTTTCACCGATTATCCCACTCTTACTACTTTGTTATGTTCGATGGGGCTCTACATTGTCCTCTGGTTTCCATGTATCAAATGGTGTAAGACAAGGGAGTTTAATCTCTCCAATTTTCTTCACTATATATGTGACTAAGTAAGTAAGTAAGTACTTTATTAATCATTATACATGAAACTTGTTTTGTGACATATTGCAAAAGACAGACAATGAGCACATTGCAATAGACAAGTACTACAATATACAAACAGAACATATAAAACAAATAGTATGATAGTATAACAACACCAATGATAATTATACTACTGAACTACAGTTGATATTAGCAATGTTATCAGGGTATCTTATATATTAATACGCTAATTTTGGACTTTGTTCGGCTATCTCCTCTTTAACCTGACTAGCTGGACGCCATCTGACTACAGGAGATTGTTCACGGTACTGGAGTTTTGCACGATTATTTTTTCATCGTCAAAATGGCCCTGAGAATTGTTAATTAGCGGTGAAACCAGTTTTGACCACCTCTATAAAGACACAATATGATTTTAACAGTCAAGTCTTCCAAAAAAAATGCATACGTCCCAAAAAAGAGAATTGTTAATTAGTCCGCGCGCGGTTTTAACTAGATCAAAAAAATAGCAGACAGCAACGTTGACTTATGGGCAATTAAGACTGAAATGATGTATACTTTACAATCAAGAAATGAATAATTTGAGGAGAAAAACATCCAGAATGAATGAGAATCAAAGACACAAAAGATCTATTGTTAAGATGATTTATAACAGATCTAGTCAATATCTTCAAACCCAAAATCAATACCATTGCATATGGATTTTTCTTGGTGCCTTATAATTGAATATCAGACCAGTATCCCAATATTAAACAGTTTAATTGGCAGATTAAAAAATCGAATCACTTCGGTGTTCAATAAGTTGTGTAAAGGGATGTTCATTCTACTGAAGTTGTGTTAGGAATATCTGTGCACAATGCTTGCTTCAGCAGCTGAGCTGAGAGCATAATATGTTCCCATTATCATAGATTACTAAATTTTTCATGCCATAGCTTTTTGCATGTTACATGCCAAGAGCATTTGCAGTGATCAATGACTTGCATGAGAAATACTCCTACGATGTTCAAGTTGTAGTCAATCCAGGTAGTTCTTAGTCTGCGCCAAGTATACTACATACGAGCTCAGAAATCCGTAGCTTGATCTGTTGCTTGACTTCTAGCTCATTGCAAAAAATATATATTGTGGTATAAGAACTCCCCTTTCTCAATTTACCTTCAGTCTTAATTGTTGTTCCAAACCACACTGTCTCCATATCATATTTGATACTTGGAAGCTGTCAAGATGGGAAGCATGCCATCAGGACTTGGCGATCAGTGTCAGATTTGGGGCTGAGCTTTTTAGGACAAGGGTGGGTGCTGTCAGGACGATAGGTGAGAGTGGATGGTGTAGACCCGTGCTAAGCAATATTTGTTATTAATTAATGGTGGGGTGTGTGGGATGTGGGCAGGTACTGCCAGGACAGGGCGGTCGGGGTCGGGTTGTCAGATTGCAGAGTGGGCTTTGTTAGGACAGTGGTGGTGCAGCAGGGGGAGGGGGAGGTTGTTAGAACAGTGGTGAGTGTTGTCAAGACGAGGCGTGGGATGACAGGACAGTGCAAATGGTGTAGATCCGTGCTATTTGATAATTGTTGTTGAGTAGTGGTGGGGGATGGGCAGCTGTTTAGTTCAGAAATAATGTATATTTTGGAAGGTGCCAAGTTGTCATTGCAATGAAGTGACAATATTACATATTTGTGAAATTGGTCAGAGTCAATGTTGCAAAGTACCATCCATGTCCGTGGTTTGCACAAAGGTGGGTGCTGGGGGAAAAAAGTGCTGTAAATCCCTGTCCTATGTCCTTGGAGAGCATTATGTTCTCATTTACATAAACACGAACATTTCGTCCCTCAGCTGTGACTATCATAACTTGGTGAGACCTGCTTTTAACAAGCATGTATTTGAAGTGACTGTTACTGTGGTCACGCAATCGAAGTCCTCATTATAGATGCTTGCAAGATTAGTAATTTCTTATCATTATGTGTCTGGGTGGGAGTGGATGGTGTAGACCAGTGATGAAGACCCCCGACTACGTAATATTTGTTATTAATTAGTGGTTAATTAGGGAATGGGGGATTTTTGCAGGTACTATCAGGACATGGGTGGGTGGTGTCAAAATGCGGACATTGCGGACTGGCATTTATTTTTTGGATGGTTGATGTCGTGAAATTCTTTTCGTCGTCGACTGCTGTTATATGGTTCGAACACCTCCGTCGATGAATCATACTTGATGCTTATGTTTGCAGTGTAGTTATTGTGTTAATATTATTATTTATGTGTTTGTACTCTCTAAATAAGAATACTTGTAGACAATGTTGGTGGGAAATTTCAGTGGCTATTACAGAGGATGGTCACCCTGCCATGTTTACATAGTCAAATTACTGTCTTTCAAGGAATAACGCCGTGGCTTGATCTTGGATGTTGTGTGTATGGGGATGCTGTCAGGGTGCTTTCAGGATGGGTGGTGGTGCAGTCAGAACGTGGTCAAGTGTCGTCAAGACAAGGGTCATTGAAGATAAAATGCTGAAAAAAAAAATCATATTTATATACTCACCAAATATGTCTTTTACATTGTCCATGGTGGGCATTGTGTTCTCATTTACATGGACACTAACATTTCCTCCCTTCCCTTGGATGTTAGTTTTAGATGCCAAGTCAATCGATCTCACCATGATTTAGTTGGGATTATTTAGGGGTACTGTGAACTCTTTATGGGAAAAATCCCCAAACTGAAGAACAACATGTTTTGTGATTCTACAACGATTTTGTCTGGAGTGAAAAACAATGCCATTCTTTGATATATGGGCGAAAAAATTAAATTTTTACATTTTTTAATGGTATACTATAAATGATAAGAACAACATCTTTTTTAAAATGAACCTTTTATCATCAATAGTTTTTCTTATATGATACATTTTATGCAAAGTACTATCAATGCAGACTAGTTTAGCCCATTTTCTCAAAACTAAGTTTCTGCGTAGTGGATGAATTTTTTTTTTTTCCTAACCATGAAATCAAATTTTTCACAAACTGTATATATTTGAAGATATGCATTCTGAAGAAAACCTTACTAGGGATTTTGATTTTTTATTTCGTTGATGAATTATGAACGTTTTTGTATTGATTTTAAGAAAATTAGAAAATAAGTGGTTTTAAAACTTGTGATAAATATAAAAAATTTGAGGCAAGGTTTTCTAGATAAATATCCAAATTTTGTAACTGAATAGTGATTTTGGTCATTTTGATGTTTTACTATCGGTTATAAGGCAAAGTTGTCACATTAATTCCGTTATAAAAGTTTTTTTCATCAATCTATACAATTCAAAACATGTTGTGTCATTAGATTACCAATATACAAAGAAGGTGTACGAAGCATAATATGAAAACAAAGTTTAATAAAATCCTAAGAAAAGAGTTCACAGTGTTTCTTCAGCATGCCTCTTTGATATAACGGGTATAAGCTATTAACAGCAACTCATCGAACTGCTAACTAACTCATGGCTTACAAGCTTGTTGTTACTGTAACTAAATAACACCATTCATAGAAGGTGTACGTTCATGGTTACTACACCATTCATCAGAGCCATTTGGCTCCCAAATGGTTAAGCTCTCTTTCCATGTAGGAAACATCATAATTGTCTATATAACATATAATTCTTATATAATTACGCAAAGAGGGGCGGGGCCATGTTTTTTTGTGTTTTTTTTTTAAATTCGCCTGCAACACTTTCCTGGGGCGCTTTCAGGCATTTTGAGTGTTGCACTTTATGGGAAATCACCTTTTACAGGTTTATTTGTTCTTCGTGCACTTGCTTTCATCAGTATTGACGAGAAAACTGACTTACCATCATTTTTCGCATACAAATGATTGCTTTTTTTAATACGACTCACTTCCGGTTACATTGTTGCTGCGTGCGTTATGTTTCACCGTTGCTACGTGTGTCTGTCTCACTGGTTTAGAAATGCTGCGTGCGTTATGTTTCCATGTTGCTGCGTGCCACTTTATCCATCGTTGTTGCTGCGTGCGTTTGTCTCTGTTGCTACGTGCGTTATATTAGTCTCCGTAGGAGACGGGAGAAGCTAGTAAGCGTGTAAACTTGTTCCCAATGTGAACAAGTCTTCAAATATTAAACATAACATACTGTTTTGTATATATCTCAGCCTGAAGAAAATTTCGAAAATATATATTGATATGTTAAATAGCAAAATCTTGTAGTTTTAATGTGTTATTCTATTGTGATAAGTGTCACATATATTTCAACTTCCACTGTTTCCCTGTTTATTATAAAGCACTGATACTTGAATTATATATAGCTTATGTCGACAATACAGTTTGCAGTAAGAAGGATTAAATCTTTAAACAAATATTGTCATAACGTCCTTTTTGCACTGCTAACCGCTAGTATTATACAAGCAAAAAACGAATGCACAAATATAGTGATAACGCACACGTGATAGGAGGCTATTGTGTTGGCATGTGTTCCGTGAACTGTGTTTAGAATGCAGAATGCATGGCAAATGAAATCTAACTGAAACTATAAATTCTAAAGTTTATTTATATAAATGATGTACACATCCTTTTTTACAAATAATATCACAAATGCCCATCGCAACGATATTGATGAAACACAAATGAAAAAAATATATATAATAGAATTGACACATTTGAAACAACCTATATGGAATATAATGGAAGAAATTCATGGATTTCCCATATCGAATTACATGTTAGTATTCATTCTCCAGGTTTTGCTAGGAAAGAGTCCCAAGTGATAGTTGACGAGTACAGATCCAGCTTTAAACTCAGACCAATCTTTGATACATCTTGCTGGAACAAATCTATTTTTAGCTAACACACTTCTTATTTAAATGATTGTTCCGGGGGTCATTTGTATTGACAATGACTAGAGACCTTTCTGATTCTGCATTCACGCAAGGTCCTTGATCTGTGCATTTTATCCATGAACTATGCATCTGCTTTGTCAGCCAGAAAAAAAAGAAGAACAACTCCTGTCTACTAACACACACTGCAGTGACCTCCTAGTCCAGGGAGGAATAGGTAAGGATCTCACAAAACATCAAAGGTTGAGTTACATAACATGAACGGGACACTTTAGCAAACTCTACAACTATATATTTGACCAAAATATAGAATGTAAATAAATATTTATCATCTAATAAGTTAAGAGGCAATTATCCATAGCAGATCTAGGTTTTCAGAAAATGGGTCGCACACCTAAACTAATTCATGGGTTTCCTACATACTAAAGCACAAGGAGATGCTAAAAATCATACGGAACTGCAATTTTATGGTTAAAAAGTAGGTGAGGCAAGTGTGGGGGGGGGGGGGGTCAAGTGTCTCTTGGGCTGCCCCCTCAATCCCTGTACATGCCACCTGTCGTAGATAGACTAGTGGAGTAGTGGGTGGAGCAGGGCGGAGGTCTCCAGCAGACTGAGGGTGTTAGGAGCGGTGCGGGGCGGGACGGTGGCGAGCTCCGGCAGCAGAAGTGAGGCGCGCAGGGCCGCGGGCAGCGGCAGCCGCGCCACCTGTAATAGCAACGGCAAACAGTGAATAGATTGATTGTAAAACTTTTGTCAGAGAGTCCTTAATATTGAAGCCAAACCAGACATTGTTGCGTCGTTTCAGCAGCAGCCTTGCGTTTGTTCTGTTTGTATCTGACTATGTATAAACAAGCTGAATTATGAACTGATGAACCAATTTTTTCAAACTTTACACAACTATGAGGTGTGAGGTAACACAGAACTGATTCCATTTTGGGTTCTTTGCCAATTAAAGGGCCAATTATGGTCCATGTTTGACATTTTATGCAATATCCTTGATACTACTTAAAATGAAACATTCAAACTTGTAACAATGCTTACATGTATACTGATTCAAATGTCAAACGGCCAAAGAGCCATTTTAAGTCTTTCTTATCTTATATTTTCTGTTCACTTTAGGGTCAATACTGTTTGAAACATTACCATGAAATTGGCATAATGATTATGTTAGATTAAAAGTCCTCAAAGAGCACAGCGTCACTAGAACAATGTTGACTCATGGACAATAAATATTTACTTGAGCCATGTTTATGAGATCCAAAATTTCATAGGATGTAATATGGCAAATATCTGTTTTAAATACTAGCTATGAGGCTTATTTATTTAGTATAAACCACTCAGTTAAAAAGGAAATATTTTAGATACATAATGGGCTCAGAATACCAGTATTACTAGAAAATAGCATGTAGATAATAGATAACCTGTTCCATGAACAAGCCTGCAACCAAAGATTAGTTTTTACAGAACAATATATTTTACAGCACAGTTTCAATTGTGGGAAGAACATTTGGAGACTGCCCGAAACGTGCTTAATGATTATGCCTAGTCATAAAAATGTTTTTTCTGCAATAGCTGGTATCAATGAAACATGATTTTGTTAGTTTGAAGTGTGAAGTCATTAAAAATTATATTTTGTGTGTGCTTTTAAATGATACAAGCCAATAGGAATGTTCCATTTTCCCAGTCTTATTAGACTGGTCAGGAATCTTCAAAAGAGGCCTCGGTAAGAGTTTAGAAACATATCTGAGGAAAAGTGGACTTATGGTCCATCCACTTTACATAAATGGGGGATGCTGAACACGATTTTAGTGTCTGTCGCATGATAGGCTGCCTTTTTTTAGCAATATTGAAATTCTGATCATTTAATATGTAATCTGATCTAGAATTAGAATTAATATCTATAGTGTTTAGTTTTATTTTTCAGCTATATTCTCTATTATACACTATAGATAATTAGAACTAGTGCTGTAGCCCAATTATATAGCATATATAACATGTACAAGTTAGTGCAAAGAATATTTATATTTATGGGCATAGCCATCACTCATTTATTAGACAGTGCATATTAGCCATTTCTACAATCAATGCACTCAACAGGCTTGCATCCATTGTGTGTTCTTTTGAAATGTTTGGTTGTATCTTATTGCTTAGGTGACATTGAAATACAAAAATGTCACTTTTTTATGAAGTAAAAAGTAAGATCTTTAAAATGATATATTGCACACCGTTGTAGATTTATTATTAAGAAAGTAGAGATGAAGTTTTACTGTAAAAATGACACATGCTGTAGTAAAAATTTTATCATGAAATTCCTTTCACGGGGGCAATGCACTGTAATTGGTGGACTTGTAGGTCATAATTTTCCAGACATCTTTTGTGATTGGCTGGTTAAGCTCACACCACCAACAGCTACCATGTTTTTTTCAGTGATGACTTTTTAGGAGAATGCTAGAAATTATAATATTAGACAGCTATTGAAAAAAAAGTATGCATTTTGTTGTTGAACGCTCAATCAAGGAGTTAAGTGTTCTCAACCTTTTACGTTTGTTAGATATACATAAACATTATCGTTTTAAAGCTGTAAAGTGCTTTAGTAGAGCCATTTGAAGCCTTTACAACCAAGTATTATTTATGAAATAAAAATGGTGGAAGCAACATCACACAAGCAAATTAATTAACATTTAGATTTTTCAATATTACTTTTTAGCCAAGGTTATTTGAGTAAAACTAATGATGGATTATCGTTTTAAAAATTCTACTTTACATAATTCCAATGTCAAACCAAATAATAATAGCTTGTCAAAAAGATGACAAGTATTAAATATAAATAGTTTAAAAATAAATAGTTTTAACGTATTTTTTTTCCCAATAACAAAACAAAAGTATTTATTTTCCCAATAACACGAACAAAAGCAACTTATTCTATGATACAATAAAATCCATTAAACACATTATACATTGCATGACTTGAACCTCAGGCCACTAATTTTTTTTTTTTTTTATTTGTTATTTTTTTTATGTTTCCATACTGTTGATTTTGGACGTTCGTCAAGCACATGAATTTCACTACAGTTTTAATGTTTTACCAAATTCCTAGATAATCTAAGTTAACGAAATACTTTCACACAACTTCTAAACTGTGTAGCATAAAAACAGGAGCTAGTTTAAAATCTAAAATCAACATTATGCGTTTATTTACATCTATATAGTAATAATAATACATCATTGTCATTTGCACACGAAGGATCAATTAAAATTATCAAATTCAAATTACATTTTTCAAACATAAAGAAATACACAACGCACTACATCTTCATCTACGTTAAAGTACAATTACAAACACAACTAAACTATATGGATATGGGAATTTGTAGGTTTTCACAATTTTCAAAAACCCAATACAACATAATAATCATTGTCAATTGGACACTTAGGGTCAGTTACTATTATGAAATTCAAATTACATTTTCAGAACATAAAGATATACACAATGCACTATATCTTAATATACATTAAATTACAAACACAGTTAAGGTATATGGATATGATATTTGTAGGTTTTCACAATTTTTAAAAACCTATAACCTCAACTTTCCCTTTATGCAAGATCATGTTTGTTAATGCTTTAATTTACAACCACATAGTAAAAGACAATTTACAAATGACTCACTACATTAATTGATAATAATCGCAACCCGTCTCGTGACATTAACTTTATTTTTCTTATTTTGTAAATATTTGTAATGTGGAAAATCTAAAAAATTACATGGACAATGCTAGCCAAATGGCCATGCCCATAACATTGCATCATTGCTTTTCCACACCAGAAATATGTATTTCTGTCACTCTGATTATTCTATATATGCAGTATGAATATAATTGACCTCCACCCAACCCCTAGCCTAGCAACCAATTTAAACTTACCACCCACTAATTTGTTATGTATAGTATGTTACATGTATTTACATTTGAATATAGGAAAAACTTTTATTTAGGACACATTGAATTTAAGTCTTAAAAACTACTTTCTTTCAATTAAACTGACCACTGCTATTTAGATTTGTCAAATTTATAATAGATTTTACAGTAATTGATGAACGTTGCCACAATACTAAAATTTATTGGAATATCAATAAATTACTAAACTAGGAAAAAAATATAGGACATGATTTTTCAGTTCTACTTTGAAATGACCATCTATTTACATTTGCAAATGCTATAATGTACATCTGCACAATACTAAAACAAATTTAATAATGTTAAACTATTACTAGGTAACAATTTTTCAGTTCTACTTGAAATCCATCAAAACATCTAGCATGCTATAATGTACATCATAAACACAAATTGAGTGATGTTACATTTACGTCTATTTGTTAATCAAATACCATGAATAACATAATAGATTTTGTTTACATTACTGGTAAACCGTGTATAATGGCAGCTATGTTCTCTATTATAATTATAAGTACATGTCCATGAATCCATCATTGTCCTGTGTTCTCGTCCTCCTCATATTACTAACTCGCAGTGATCTACGAGACAATAGTTTCACGTCCAATGTGGCCAAGCATATGCTCCTTTAGCAGCTTCTGATCCTCAAAACGTTGGTTGCAGGCGGTGCACATGAATGTGACCTTACCTGGGTGGGAAAACATGTGGTGATTGAGGCTGGCTGAATCTGAGAAACTAGAGGTGCACAGAGAGCACTTAAATGGATGTGAGTGGGTATTCTGGTGGTTCTTCAAGTTGCCTTTTTGTGCAAAGCTCTTGTGGCAGACATTGCATTCATGTGGTCTTTCAGCTGAATGCACTCGTGAGTGGGCTTTCAACTGGCTAGGTGTTACAAAATTCCTGTTACAGACCTTGCACTGGTATGGCTTCGTGCCTGAGTGTATCATCTGGTGTTCTCGCAGGTAGTTTTGGTCTCGGAAGCCCTTGTTGCACACGTCACATCGGAACGGTTGGATAGTTTCTGCCGCATGCCGCCTCATTACTGGCTTTTTCCCTACATCACTGGATAGACGTAGATTGCTCAGCATTGCGCTGTTTTGATGCAGCGTTTTCATGATCGCATCATCGTGGGCAAGGGCTGCTGTTGCTGGCTTCAAATCCCCATGTTCGCTCGCAGTGTCTGAAAAGCTTTGGTGCACCTTTGTCATATGGCTCTCTCTGAGGCTCTCGTGGGAGAAGTGCTGCCAGCAGAGGTGGCACCTGTAGGGCTGACTGCCGCACTTGGTTAGAATGTGTGTCCTGAGTTCGGCAGGGTCAGTCACCGGTGACTCGCACATCAGGCAGTGGTGACGTTTATCGCCGCTACAAGGTGGCTTTTCATCTTTACTTTTCATGCGGGTGAACTTCTGGGTAGTCAGTGGTTTGTTTGGTGTAGGGAAATTCTCTTCTTCAGGTGGTTTCTCTTGGTTGTTTGGCATGGGGAAATTAATTGGTGCAGGAGGTGAGTAAGGAAGGTGCACTGCTGGTGTGTCTGACATGCGGGTCGACATTGAGCTGGTGGTTGTCGTGAGATTCGATGATTCAATCTCCTCAAAAGGTACGGTTTCCTCATTACTGGCCATTGGCACCTCCAATTCATCATTTTCAATTTCAACTATGGTAAGGCGATCCTGATCTTGGTCTATGTAGTAGGCATCTGAGTCAGTAATGGACTTATAATACTCATTTGTGTATTGGTTCGAACCTACTTCGTTCATTGGTGGCTCAACACCGGTTGCTTGGCTTTCTACGCCATCAGATTTAAGAGGTTGGTTCATATGGCAGAGAGCATTATTTGAATGTTGTTCCATATGTTCATCTGCTTGAATCAAGGGTTTCGTTTCTTCTAAAGGCTCTTTCATTGAATAATTTGATCGAGACACTAGCTGATTTGAATTGTCTGTAGGACAGTTAGGCGACTTTATCTGTTGATTCATTTGGTTATCTCTTGAATGGTTCACAGGGGCATCATTCAATTCGTTCTTACTATAATGCACATGGTTCATTGTTGGGTGTGGATGGGAAGAATTAGGCCGAAAATCTGGATTCGTTTGGGAATATGATGGATGCAACGGAGCATTCAACTGGCTCATGAAGCTACCTGGTTGGGGATGATTCATGTCGTTGTTGATGTTGGAATGGTGATGTGACGGGTAAGTTGCTTGATTGAAGCTCCTGTCGTGCGTGGGGCCAGTATTCATGGCAGGCGTAGGGTACGGCTGGTTCGTTGCCTCTGGCTGGTTTGCTGCGTTGTAAGGCCGGTGAGCATCATGATTCGCATATCTAAGTCTTCGGGCCGATTCCACGATGCTTTCTACGAGCATCCTACCGTAAGCTATTGACGGGAAACGAGGTGCATCCATTTTATATCTACGCAATGCAGGTTGCTTGGCCAACCAACAAAATATTAGATTTGAAGCTAGAGTAGTGTCTATGTCTAAGGAACACGTGTACCCGAGTACTGAAGTCTTAAATTCTAGGAACCCGTGTACTAAATATAGTATAAAGCGCGCGCCGACTGATAAATCAATAATTTTTTTTCATGTACTTGTATTGATTATATTGTGATAAACAAATTGTGGTAAGAAAACCTTACCATTATAAATTCAAAATAAATTTTCATACATTTTCCTTTTTACATTATAGATAGCTTATACCTAAGTACATAATTACATGTTTGGGTGATCAAATGCAGCCTTTTTTTAAATGCCAAAGATTAATTATACAAAATTATAAATTAGTTTCATACATAATTTCTTTTGGAAAATATGTTTTTGAGAAATCAAAGGCGAATATGAATCATGTGTGTTTGTATTAAAATATTATAACATTTATGAGAAACTTAATTTGGAACAGTGTAGAATGTTACACCTCTAATTACCAATAGAAATTTCTGAAGTAGTAATGAAAATTTAGAAAATTACACTTATTGATAACCATAATATCCTCCTATATATTAATACGCTAATTTTTGGACTTTGTTCGGCTATCTCCTCTTTAGCCTGACTTGCTGGACGCCATCTGACTACAGGAGATCGTTCATGGTACTGTGTAGTTTTGCAAGAATGTTTTTCATCGTCGAAATGGTCCTGATGGTTGTTAATTAGCGGTTTTATAACAAAAATAGCAGACAGCGGCAGCCATGACAGCGTCATGTGGAGTTGTGTGATGTCATAAAGAAGCCAAAGCCGTCACATGGGTTCAAATACTAGGGATTAGCACCAATTTGCCAAACACAGAATTGACTATCACCCCGCTATCACTGGTACCTTGATGTGCATGTGTGCCCCGAGGGCGCGGCGGATGGCGAGCCGGCACGTGTGTGCGAGGGGCGGGGGCCGGCAGAGGTACGCGGAGTACACGCACACCAGGTCGCTGGCCTCACCCGCGCCTGCAAGTGAGGGGGTGATTAGTGGATTTTCATAAAGGATCCTTATAGACGTGCGGTCCTGCAGTAGAAACTGTCTATTAATAACATGTGTAGGGCTATGTGCAGGTGATGCAAGCATATGAGAATGATCGATTGATGATAAGTAAGTGGGCCAATGACCTGGTGTAAAATGTAAAGTTGTGAGAGCAAGACTTGGATCAGGACTATAAACCACCACATTTACATTTACACTGACATTTAGGGCTGCGTCAAGTCAATGGAAATGGTGTATCTTATATATAGCGGTAACGTCAAGATATGTAAATGAAAATGTGTTTTTTGGAATAGTGAACAGCCAAAGAAAGAAAAGACAAGATATCATGAATCCATATGCTGTATACCAAGTTACTAGAGTACTTTATACAGATTATTTAGTTTTTTATATCTGGATACACGTGAAGAACATGTAGTATATACGGTAGTCAGCTTAATCTTCATTGGGGGTGCTGTGTAACCGTTTGTCTCGACAGTATGCAAATGACTAGATGTTGGGCCGGGTCTGGTTGTAAATATTATAGCTACACATTACATAGGCATAGGTCAGGTGAGTGAACGCAAATGTGAATGACAAACACCATGCGCTATTGCAGCAAGTGGTGCACGCTCCCCTACGGTGGTCGGAAATTTCACTTTTTTGTCCAGAGCTTAGCACATTTAGGTTCCCATGCCTTTAACCTAGTATAATACCTATGTGCAATATCAAAGTTTCGCATCAACATCTTCATTTTTGGAAAGCGACTTGAAATTTTGATTTATAGTTGAAAATGTAAGATTGACATTTGCACATGTTAATCATAAATAATATCAACTAGTTTGATTTTGTATGTTGGTAACTAGGTGCAATCAATTAATTGCATCATTTAAAGTATGTACTACTGTATGTACTACTGTTAACCCCTTTTGTATGATTTAATGGGACATAACAATATATTGAAATCGGGGAATATTTCAGCTGTAAGCCTGTTATGTCAAATTGTATCATTTACTGTGCTTAACATTTCACGACCAGAATTATCACCTATGTGGAAAGTGCACCGTGTTTAAATACGAACTCATATAAATACAAATTGGCAAAAATTAAATATTGCAGAGAGTTATTTACACAAGGTAAAAAGGAATGGGAACCTAGACTAAGCTCTCGGACAAAAAAGTGAAATTTCCCAACGCTCTAAGTTTGATATTGGTCTTTTTTTACGATGACTTGCCTGGGCTGCGCAATGGTCATACATGTAGGTGCAGTTTTTCTAGGGGGGTTGGGGGCATTTAAACCAATCTTGCAGCTTAAAACAAATATATTAAAACTCGGTTTCATTCAGGGTTGACCAAAAACAGATTCATCCCCCCCACACACCCCCCCACCCACCCTAAAAGCCCCCCACCCCCACCCCCTTGCCTCTCATGTAGCCACAGCCCTGCTTGCAACGACAGAAAGTTATATTTTTATTAGATAGGTGGTCAGCTTACAGAGGTGATGTAAATTGGAGGTTCTACTGTACGTCCAATTAAGACAACGTCCATAAAGAGACGACCTCCATGATAATCCCATGTCGTGCAGTCCATGTCAGTCCATGTCGTCTTCGGCTGTTCTTGGTCTGAGAAGGTTTTCATAGGCGTAAGAAAACCAGTATGCTCCTTCATCTCTATATTTATTTGCTTTTTGGACTAGTACACGGCTCCTGGTACTGGTCGAGGCGCTCACACCGCCTGGGTTCTCGTTGTGTTTTCCCAATGATACGTAGGCCCACACTACGATCGTACAGGGCCTCTCCCAAGACCAGATTGACGGCCCCACACGGGGGGGACTTCGCACTGGTGCTGGTAGCGACGGCTTCAGACCGTGGCACACGCCAAGCTGAATATGTATCAAAGATGGTACTAGATCCAAGACACGTATGCACGAGGGTCTAGTAACCTTTAATACGTGAGTATAGTTTGAAAGGCCCCGAATCTACGAGATTCGGGGGGTGTTATTCCTACGATATTTGTCGCAACAACCTCTCAAGCTAAAAAACTGACGGCTATTCCGTCTTTGATTTGCGAAGTCACATAAAACCGGATAAAACAAGACAAAACCAGTCTGTAACTTAGCAATGGGACACATCAGGACACCGCGGGCGACGTAAAATACGTCATAAACTACAGGTACGTCAAGAATGAAGTACCTATTGCGAGCGTAGGGACGTACGGGCCATCACGGTGCGGGGTCAATTGGGGATTGACTGGCTGATGGAGACAATGCTACAATTGTCCCACCCCGCACCTCTAACTAGCGTTAGCTCACATATTTATACAATTGTCACGAGTCACTCGCAAATCCAGGGCTTTTGGAAAAGCTGGGGTGCACCCATAGGCTTTCATGGGTTTTGTACACGTGACGGCTCGCAGAGATACAAAATACAACATCAAATTTACATGTTTGGGGTGGAAAGAGGGACATGGGTGCCTCCCCACCTCCCTGGATCAGCCCTTGCTGCCACACTGTAGCAGAAGTCTCCAATGATGGACAAATTATCATATCATTTATTTCGAAGCCAGCATACATGGCAAGCGACAGAGCCTGAGCTTACGTACCTAGTCGCTGCCTCAGCCAGCGGATGGCTTGGTGGACCCCGCGGGAGCAGTCAGCCAGCAGTAGCATCTCCAGCACGGACGGGTAACCTGGACAGTAAAGCTTTCTATTAGGATCACCCAAGGGACTGTCCTGGAGTGGTCTCAGTAGAGAGGTGGTTGCTTGTATTATCTATGACTGCACAACGCATTGAGACATAGGTGCGGGAGGAGGCGGGTTTACTTTTTGACCAATGTCAGTTTGTAACAAGGTCAGGTTCAGCAAGTTCCAGAGATACTTCCCTAGGCATATCCAAGGCAATTGTCACCCATCAACTCGCCCTCTGGGTTCTTGCCGAAATTCTCTATCTGCCACTAATATTTGATTACAATCAGCTGATGCTGACGTAAGTTGCAGTGTCGTTGGTTACTACGTCTACAAGTATTAAACAATTGAAGGATTCATAAGCAAATATATTTATGCCACACATTTTAGTCATGACACATGCATTTGCGTAGGCCTACAACTATATTCAGTAGACAAAATATTTTATACTTTCTTTTTCAAGATAGTCAAGGTTCAAGATTATTACATTTGAGCTTTCGAAATAAAAACTCCTGACTTAATCACAATGATGACGTCATGGGTAGTCACTGTGTCACAAAACAAGGATAAAACTACCTGATCAAAGGACAGTGCTCAGGCTGATGGTGAGAGTACGTCCACGTGATCATACCCTACATCAAGGGTGAATCAGAACACATCAGAGGGTTGTTGTGCAAATACAAAGTACGGGTATTTTTCAAGCCGGTGAAGTGAACACTCTCAGACAATTGTTGGATAAGCCCAAGGACCCCTTACACAAGGAGAGAGTGGCTGGTCTGGTACACCAGTCAAGTGCAATGACTGTGATGATTCGTATGTGGATGAGACAGAGCGAGCTCAGAGGACATAGGCGCCCGAGCTCTATTGGGACCAAAGTATCACGTCATTTACACAGTGACCAACGGGGGCATGTCATTTCGCTTGAGGATACCAAGATCTTATGTGTAGAACCTACGTACTTTGAATGTGGAGTAAAGGAAGCAATCCAGATTTAGGAAACTGGAACGATAAGGCAAACGGGATGGAGGCAGATACAACCTTCCTACCAGAATGACCAACGTATTCACCCCACAAGGAGGGGGGGGACTTTTTCCGCGCAGTAATGACAAATGATGTCATCATTGATATCAAAAAAGTAGTTTCTGTTGAAAGCGCAACTGGAGTTTCTGTTGAAAGCGCAACTGAAATTTTAAAACTTGAACTTTAATTATCCAGATTAAGAATGTATAATATATATTGTGTTTAAGATCCATAATATAGGAGCTTCCATCAGACTATCGTATATACATGTATGGGTAGCTTTAGTTGATACAAGTAGTCTAATGCAAGTACACTCCTGATTAAGAATGTAAATATATATATTGTCTATAAGATCCATAATATAGGAGCTTCCATCATACTACAGTATATACATGTATGGGTAGCTTTAGTTGAACTCCTCACATCTGTTGAACAACATAATATGTTAGAACTGTTGCAGCTGAAATTATGAACTTAGGATTAATCATAACTGACTGTACTGATGAATACGTAAATATGACGTGTGCGTTATGAATAGACATCTACACGTACTGCAATAATGACAACCTTTATTTCTTTACATGCATTAAAAGAAATGAGAGAGAACTCCTCATTCCTATCATTTTATAAACATAATTCATATATTCACGGTGCAGAAAACTTCATATAGATTCATATTAAAATACATATTCATATTATTTTCTTCTACGTGAAGGTACCAATTTTATGAGCGTGCCAGTTAAAAATAGTTTTGAATGAAGGGCTCTTTTCAATAACTTGCGAATTGAATAAAGAGGAAATATATAAGCATGCCATAGACTTGTCTGCTGACATAAAAATATTAGAGAAGGCTCGTAGTAGCATTTTCGCCGATAGGTGGCATACATAGGCCCCTACCTGTTAGTCTCGGCCGTCTAATACTACTAGCACAAGGAAATGATAATGAATGATTATTGTTAGTATAAACCCCCACAATTGCAATGGTTTGTAGCCACCAATTTGTGGCCTACCTTTGATGACGGCGAGCATGGCGGGCGAGCACGTGGTGGGGCCGCCGTCAGGGCCGCAAGGAGCGCCGCGGCAGGTGCACGGCGGCAGGTGCCCGCCACGTGACGACAGCAGGCTACGCGGGAAGCGTGCGCGGTGACACGGGAGCCATTTTTAATGACAGCTATTTGTAGTTTATGTGCGAGTTTGAAATTATTACGTTGCTTCAGCAGCTATAAGCAAAGCCTTGTGTTTGTTTCGTTTCTATGTATGTATCTATGTATGTTTTGGACAAGCTAGAGCGTTTACTGATGAACTTAATACAACTATTATGAGGTATGAGGCAACACCAACATGTTTTGATTTCGGGCACTTTGACTTTGCCAATTTAAGTGTGCTTTCCACGGGACCATTTATGGTCCACTTTTGACATTTTTACTAGCATTGAAAGCACTTTAACCAGCATAGGTGAATCAATATTACAGGTAGCAGCAATAGTCTACTGCATTTTGTTGTTACGATTGTATTTTAATGTTTAGTGGTTTTTAGGCTATTTCTTTATTATTATAGATATATACATATTGGAAATGTTGAAGGTTGGCTAAAATGTTATAGAAATCTTGATTAAAAGTAGGCACTTATGTAAATAATTAGTGTGAGTGTGCTGTCTAATAGTACTGGTTTGTCATTAATATTGATCTTGCAGCAGCTCTCATCACCAGTAGACTATTGCTGCTGTCTGTAATATCGATTGGTTCATGCTTGGTAAAGTACATTCAACACTAGTAAAAATGTTGAAAATGGACCATAAATGGCCCCGTGGAAAGAACACTTTAATTGGCAGTGCCCAAAATCGAATTTCTTCGGTGTGGCCTCATACCTCATAGTTGTAATAAGTTTGAACAAAATCGGTACATCGGTAAACGCTCTAGCTTTTTCGGAGACAAACACAGTTTAATAGTTACAAATGAACGAAACACAAGGTTTTGCTTCACCAATATTTACATACCTTGTTTCACATATTCCCCCATGGAGAAAGTATCCCACGTAACCGACTCATGTAGGGGAAGCAAAGCTTTTAGAATTTGCCTAGTGGCCACTAATATTGAAAAGCATAGACTTATACAGCATGCACATAACATGCATGGTATACTGTCATACACTCTATATATCATTAAGAAAAATCTAATTCTTTACATAGAAATCAGCGTTACAGTGGTGAAAAGTAGGTCACTTCCTCCAAGATGCAAAGAAGGCATGAAGTTTTTATACAAATGTGTTTTATGCACAAAAGTGTTGATGCTGCCAACAAATGTATGAATCGTTTCTAATCACTTTAAAATAAAACATCTCACGTCTGAGAATGCGGTCAATGATAATGTCCCCAGGGCAAATATGATTTCATTCAAGAATGATTTATCAAATACAAGTTCTTTTTACTTCATATTTGCATCAATTCGTTGTGGAAAAAAGCATAATGAAGGTGGCAAAATTTGATTAAGTTTGTTTGGTTGAATTAGGTACATAAAATAGTTTATGACAAAACAATACTAACACTGCAAAAACATGAACATACACCATAAAACAATTAGGTCTAATTGCAACTATTTCACATTTCAGGTATCACAGTGCAAGTATATTTTCTAAATATGCGTTCATACAAACTACATGGCTGATAGAAGTGAAAAAGGTAATTGCTGTGTGTTATATTAAGACAAGCTAGTTTCTCAACAACAGTTTAATATGAATACATAACCGGGAGTTTCGATCAACGACCTCCAGCAGTTACAATTATAAATGAAAACACAAAAATAACATGCAGTGGATGCCGTCAATGGATTCATGGTCAATTAATTGAATATCACAGTTTAAACATAAAATAATTCAAAATAATGCGTGTACTATAGCAGAGGTTCTGCATCAAAATAATCTTGAGGCCTGGCCATATCCGAAACGTCTACAACTGCTATACTTGGTAATAGCAGCAGACTTCTTCACTATCACCCCAGATTGTGGGACTACAGTACTTGGTAGCACTAATACAGTCGTAGGGCACCCAGTTCGTCCGACAGTGGTCCCAACATTACACATGACAGCAAACGACTCGGAAGTCCGAGTTTCCGGAAGTTTTCCTTACTTTTCACCTTCACATTTTGTCTGATGACTAGTACGCACGACGTCACTAATGTTCTTGGCCCTGTAATTAAGTTTGCATTTATCGTTGCTAACATTTCATTAACGTCTCTGATATTCGGGATAAAAGAGTTGGTTTTTAAAGAAACCCCGCTGAATCGAGGCATCACAGTGCAAATGCGTCCCAAAAGAATACACAGACACGTGAGCGTGGTGTGAATAGTAGTCATATCATCCAGAAGAGGGATTTCTACTGTCTGCACCCAAGGTAAGTCCACGTGGTCACTAATGCAGTGGTCACTACAGCGGTCAGAATGGTCAGGGTTGAGCTGCTTCATCCTCAGACTCCACGAGTAACGGTTGCCGGACACGGCTTCCACCTTAACGCACACACAGTCAAGAACGTGGACCGGCGCCGGGAAGTACTGCAGTAGTACTGCAAAACACGCCGGGTGGAAGCAACGAGCCGTGAAGGCCGTAAGAACTAGGTCAAGTGCGACAGTCGCGCCATCCCCGCGCCCCAGCAACAGTTTGAGTAGCCCGGGGTCTCGCTGTCTGAGCGCCGCGTGGACAGCTGTGCTCAAACAAGCTTCCTGCTCGTGGGTACTGTTGATACTGGCCAGTTTGAGTACTATGTTGGCGGGCACCTGCTGCTGGCTGAGCGCCCAGTGCAGGAGTTTGCTGCATAAGTACGGACCGACTTGGGCCGAGCTTAAGTCGGCGCCATGCTGGACGAGCGTCGCTACCAGGTCGTATCTGCCCACGTGACTGGCCAGGCTGATTGGTGTGCTGTTCAATGCTCTGTTGGAAGGCAGCCTGTTGACTGGCTTTATGACTGACTGGGTGAATGGCTTGTTGATCGTACGTCTTACGGTGACTGAATCATTGGCATGCACATGGACGGCTAATTTGAGTGTCCCGATGTCTTCTTCTTTGACTGCAATGCTGACTGGCATGTTGACGTTGCTATGTGACGTCAGCACAGCCACAACGTCGACAGGCACGTTGGGAAGGTGCAGACTCACGTGTAGAGGAGTCTGCCCGTGCTCATCCACTCTGTTGACATCAGCACCATGGGCGACGAGCATGCGCACTTCATCCCAGTCCTCATTGGCCAGAGCAGCTAGAAGTCTCGTGCTATTACCAGCATGTTCTAGAGCATTGTGTCTGTCTGGAGTTGGCTGCAGTGGGGCATGGTATCGTATCCATTCTGCGTAAATGCTCTTGTGTGCTTTGGCCCATTTGAGGAGTAGATGCAGTTGCCAAAAAGCAGTGATCATGTTTATGCAGCACTAGTCACGTTTAGTAATGGCAAAGTCGGGCAGTTAGGATCCATTTGCGCAGTAGCGTACGTTTCAAACTGACTACCACGCCCGAAATATGAACGCTCCACCTACTATCTCCCGGTATGACCTCCTACTTCAAGCTATTTCAATAGAACATCTCCTTCATAAGCGTTCAATTAGCCAGCAAACATTAAAAACATGACCTTGGATTCCATTGCCAAATCTACATGATTTCACACTGCAATTAATATCCAAATTTATGAACTTCATACACCTACTAACAA
Organism: Streblospio benedicti; assembly: GCA_019095985.1. NCBI lineage: Eukaryota > Metazoa > Annelida > Polychaeta > Spionida > Spionidae > Streblospio > Streblospio benedicti. Next base: position 11,396,324 of record CM032669.1, read on the forward strand.
TCATATGCCCGAGAGGAACATTCCTAGTAAGCAAACTTTTCCATACATTTGCACCACTGTTATATTTGCACTTTAAGTAGTCAAGTAATGAAATCAACATAAAAAGTGAACCTTTCACCAATAAAACACGTTTTAGTTCATTCCGCAGAAGACCGCTTTATGTTTTTTTGTTCATTTGTAAAGTGATATTCCTAGGTCCTGCCTTGTCAAGTGATTTTTGATTCATGATAATCATTTGATTATGGGTATGGTATTGGTTTGCGTCAATATTGTTAGTATTCGCTAACATTTTCAATGCTATTAACATAACTGATGAAATATCCAAACTTATCAAAGCCAATATGAATCCAACGAACAGACGACTTTTGTCGGCACTGATATCGACTGTTGATATCTCAAATTGCCTTGCATAACCTTTCATTTGTAGACACCTGCTTATAACACACACCGCCGGTGATACGTGTAAATAAGTCCATTTGCAGATATTTGTATTGAATGGAATTCATTTCACTCAAATAGACATAGTTTGGAGTAAGGCATATCTTTCAAATGCAATGGGCATGTTCCTCTGCTCGTAGAGCATATGTACAGAGTTATGGATATTAATATACAAAACATCCTACCGCCAAAAGCCCTGTGTGAAAACTACCATACAGCCTTCCACTATAATATTTACTTTTTTTGTAAATTGTCAATTTGTCAATTCAGACTGTCCTGGTTATCGTCGCATGCAAGTGCTTTTTTATCCACAACATTCCAATAGTAAAATCAGCAATATCAATCAGGAATTCCTTCCAAGTTTTATTGCCTTTCACAAGTATGCCTACACATAAATACATATCATGGCAAGTTGTCAATATTCTATGCAGATAGCAAATGTTGTTTTGACAAATCACGATCACATATATATGTAAATTTCCCTCGCATAAGTCTGCAACATGATATATATGAATGCCCCGTTTCGGGAAAAACACACAACGGAACAGTACTACCTTCTAAAAATACCACTTGTAGAACTGGAACACTTTTATGTAGACACCAGCTAAACAAACACACAACTCACAATACTGCCTCTTGTACCCTTCGTAAAGTAACCACTTTTGCACACAGACGACTTTCCCTTTAAAGGAGTGTTCTTTTTATGGAGGTTCTGCATTAGTGTGGGAAAGTCACCGCCGTTTGCTAGCCAGGAATTTCGGACTACTAAGTCCAGTCTTAAAATAGACCAGTAAAATAGTAGGGCAGCCCCGTCAAATTAGAACTAATACGTGTATGGTGGTATATGGTGGATACTTTTATTTGCTCTGTTAGTGTGATTGTTGGCAGAGGATGACATTGTGTGCCATGTAGGTCTGACTCATAACTCTGTGCTAAACACACAGCGTTAGATAATGCATGAAACCCGGTAGAAACTCGTTATCTCGAATGCGTAGGGATGACAGTAAAATGTTAGAGATAGGCGATATTTCAGCAGCAGCAGCAGCAGCAGCAGCAGCAGCAGCAGCAGCAGCAGCAGCAGCAGCAGCAGCAGCAGCAAACAAGTAGATCAAAAGTGTCCAAAGAACACGGAGTCACTAGAACAACGTTGACTTATGGGCAATAAAGATATATATTGGAATGATGTATACTTTATAATTAAGAACTTCATGAATTTGAAGTGAAGCCCGCAAAATTAATTTACAGCAGTGATCAATATCCAGCAAAAGATATTGCTTTGTGTGTTGCAATAGTACTAATATCAGATAATAATCATTAACAGTTTCTAAGCCCAATAATCAACATTACTTAACACAGTGCAGTGAGTGATATACGTGTACAATAAAAGTAATTACATCTTTCATAAATTGCAAAGCCCACTTTAATTATAAAGTGCCTAAAATCGAATGACTTCGGTGTCGTCTTCTACCTCATAATTGTATAAAATTTGAAAAAGAAATCGGTTCATCAGTAAACCCTCTAGCTTGTCTGGAGACATTCATACATAGTATACTATATTCTATTTTTCGCTGCTTTATTCATCAAACAAATCAAATTAATAAAACGTTTTTTTTTTCTAGTTTCGATATCTGCAGTCTCTTTTTAAAATGAGACCTTATGCTGCATACCAGGTACATTCAATTTTACAATTCACACATAGTTAGAAACGAAACAATCACAAGGCTTTCGCTTCAGCTGCTGAAGCGACGCAACACTATGATTAGAATAGGCGCTTCTGCTCACAATCATTCTATCAGCCACAAAAGAACGTCCACCATTAGAGTGGCGTTTACAGTAGATCACGCGGTAAATCACGCTTACACAGTGTCGTCTGTCATTATCCAGGCCACCCGAGGTGACCTGGACGCGTGACAAGTGCTACGTTTGGACAGCCGCCCGCCGATACGCGCAAATATAAATGGTACTTGATATTGCTATGGCAGTAGAACCTCTTTCTATTGATATCGATCATCTCGAATATCCTTGATCTACATTATGAACATACATCAGTTGGTTAGCCAGATCGAACATTGTACCGTCCTCTCTACATATTCGATAACGAGCATCTACTGTATAATTATTATATTTAGGTTTAGAGTACTAAGTTAGTTTATCTGAAAATACTCTATCAAAAAGTACTCGAGAAGATGTTGATGTGATTAACCACTTACTTGCTTACTTGTGCTACTAAATACCTACTCACCCACTGGCGGATCCATTTTTTTTAATATTAAGGATTGCACACCAACAGGGATTTCATGGGTTTCATGTGCAAAAAGGGTTCACTGAGATGAAAAAAAGAGGTAAAAATAAATAAATAAATGAAACTGATTTTTTAGGTCGGAAAACGATAGGAGTGTCGGCTGCGTCCCATGGAACTGCTTATCTACCCCGCCACCTCACCCAGCATTGCCTGTCTATACACACCTGGCCAACTTGGAATGGTTCTCTACCTCATTGTCAGGAGTCATGCGAGCAATCACCTGAAACCAACACAATACAGATTGGATGTATTGTTGTTTACTGTTAATGAGGAGAATCAAAATTAGGGAATTATCTACAAAAGTATTGCATGTACTTCACAGTCACTGAGTCCCAATGTTTAAATTGAGACACACACACACATCGACATAGTAAGGTCCCTATCTTTGAAAGGTCGGTGTGGGTGTGGCTAGTTGTGTTAACATTGGCGTTCAGTGACTGTGACGTACTTGAATGAACCTTTGTCAGTAAATGTTCAGGCAGCAGTCCCAATACCTGTGAAAGTTTCATAACATAGGAATATTAATAGACCTCTATGTATAGTAAAATCATGACCCTAGCACCTTACATGCCATACATAAAATGTGGCCGTGAAATGATAAATATTTAACTATAGGCTTGCGAAGGGAACCATAGTAAAAGTCTGTTCTAGCGATCTTTATCAAACTTTCAATATATATTAAACGATGATTCTTGACATATACTGGCAGTATTTCATTCATATACATGAATATTCTTGGGGATAATCTCCTAATTCCGATCTCTCCATTACCTGAAAACTACGTTACATGGTCAGATATCGTGGATAATTGCAACCGCTCAATTGTGCTTTTGTAAATGTAAAATAAATGTGAATGTGGTGGTTTATAATCACGACCCAAGTATTTTGCTCTCATGACTTTACATTTTACACCAGGCCATTGCCATCCTTGGCACACTATATCTTTCTCAACTCCCCGGGGAGCATACGGCACATTGCTACCGTAGCGGAGACGTGCTTATCACTCACATTTGCGTTCACTAGCCTGACCTATACCTATTTAACGTGTAGGTACCATGGAGCAGTGTGCGACCTGTTTGGGGCAAAGTTTGCTCAACCTCCACCACCAGATCCGATCGGGAATAGGAACCCAGGACCTTCTGGTCACAGTGCGACTTCCTATCCATTCAGCCACGGAAGTAGTCGTTACCCCCGACCCGACCCGCCGTTTCACATAGACGATGGTAGGTCCAGATGCTTCAGAAGACGGCAAAAAGCTTAATGTCATTTCGGGGGGTCGTTGGTGATTTGACCTCAAATTTGGAATGATCTGGCTGGTTTGGTTTGTCGAATGGCACAATTCAGGCTGGTTCTGGATCCTGCGTAACAGTGTCTTCGTCTGCTGCTTTGGGATGAAGTAGGGTCGATAGATGAAACTTAAAACCCACTTCACATAGGCCATCGTATGCGAATCTATGAAACGCATAAATACGATTTTGGCCAGTTTCTCTACCTTGGCGTATTGAGGCGGCAATGGACATAGTAAAATGCTTGTTACTTTGAGTTGCTGAGCCAAACGAAGTGTTCCTTCATATGTGCGAATGTTCTACGATCCGTAGACGTAGCATTACTAATTGAAACGAACCTAAACTAACCAGTATATTCGTCAAAAAATTTGAACATGTTCAAAATTACCTGAATAATTTGTCAGTTCGCCATGACACATGGAGTTACGTTGGCAGAATTCGCTAATGTGTAAAGCAGGTTTAAGTGCCGCCACTACCGTCACAATATGAAGCAGTGGAAGCGTGAAATGCACTGTATATTCCAACAGTTCTGTTGTTCACGATGCTCCATGATTAATGCTTTCTTCCTGGAGGAAATTACACCGTTCTGCCTGGTTCTGGCCCGAAAATTGTTATCACTTCTCTGGGAAATGATTTCTATGCTTGTTATGGATTATTGAGTTGTTGATCTCGAACACTTTTTTCCTTTTCTGTGTCGTCGGGAGGGCTAACTCGATCGTCGTGAGGTCTTTCTGCTTAAAGGTGTTCCCGTGTTACAGTGTGCTATTTCCAAATGGTACAATGAGCCTGTACCTACATCCGGTCCATCTGAGAGGTCACATTTCGTTATTGCAGATGACCCCAAAGTTTTGGCCACAAACTATTCATAAGAGGGACCATAAAAGGGTTGACAATATTTTTTCGCATTGTTCGGCGTCTTCTGGAACATCTGTAGCTATCATCGTTTATGTGAAACGGGAGGGCTAAAGGGGGGAAGGGGGCCTGTCTGATGTGGGGAGGTGGCAAAATAAAGAGGGTTGTCCAGGAAGCGGGATGCGGGGAAAATGCCTAAAAAAGTGTAGGCTGTGGGACAAAATGCCCAATACGCGGGAAATAAGACAATAAAAATAGGGATGTGTTATCTTTTTATCCCAACAGCAACCACATGCCCTCAAAAGTGGGCACTGAATGTGTAGTTTGCATTATGGTTAAACATTGGAACCTGTATACTGGACTTGTAAGACGAACATCTATTATAGAGCAAAATAGTTCCAGTAACTATGAGCGTTCACTCACTAGCAGATCCAGATTTTTTAAGGGGCGAGATGCATACAGGGGATCTTATATAGGTTTTGAACTCGTGATCAATAGCATACATGCAAAAAACACGAATATGAAATATTCTAGTGGAAAAGGGGGTGGATGGGGGGGGGGGGGCTACCCCTAGCTGGATCTGCTTAAGTGTACTTACCTCCAGTATGGGACATATGACGTTGCCATCAGCGTCATTTGCGGTATCCTTTGCCATGTCTCTGTGATAGTTTACTGGTATTTTAGCACCAGCACGACGAGGTTAATCCAGAGGATTGACTTATGTTGGTTCATCTATTAAAATCCTAATAACATCCTTAATGTGCATATTGTTGATTGCACATCTCCAATGAAATACAACTGTTGCATGACACACTCAGAGGAAATGTGTGCATTTGATTAACTATTCCATATACTATGAATATTTTCCAACAATAGCTTGGGTATGTAAGATATATACACGTGTCAAGCACACCTAGTTCTCAATTTTAATATCCTAAGCCAAAGTATTGCCAATATAAATTTGAAGCGTTGATTCAACCGTTGATTCACAGAATTCTTGCTTCATAATTGCCACATTCAGCATTCAAAAGGAAGCAATGAATGCCATTCTTTAGGGGTGGGGATGCCAATAACTTGCTATAACTTGTCATATAACGTATCTGGGTTTGTTTATGCCTACATGCCCATTGTTTTGAAAGTAGTGTTGTTATTTGACGTAAGACATTCAACTTACTATTGTATTGTTATCAGTTATATGAACAAAACATCTCTAAAGTAGGTCAGTGGCCAAAAAGCAGATGACATACCCCAGGCACTTTGGGCTTCAATAGTAATGATGTTTGATTGTTGATGACCCTGGTTTGCTGCTGCCGTTTGCGTTGTGATAGTTATACACCATTTGCTTTATCCGCCTGTACAATTAGTGATATTCTTCATGTCTCTTTGATTGTCCACCTTTGATGAATGTATGAATTTTCTTTTTTCTTTTAAGTTATTTTATATTTTATTTAATTTAGAATTAAATTGAATTTTTAATTTAAGTTAATCGTAGTTAAATTAAATCAAAATATTAAAGATTAGATTCTAAATTAAATCAAATATAAAACTAGAAAAGTACTCATTAGAGCACAAAGTCCACACACCCTTTAAGCATTTGTTAGTTAATGATTTTTCCTTGAATTACAGACAATCATAGCTCTTATAAGCATGATGGAAGGGTACACTATATATATGTGTGTGTGTTACATGGTATAAACACGGATAATGTTTAAAAGGTTTTATTACAGCAACATTAAACAAAATAGGCATTCACATACCAGAATTATATTAACACACTTCAAACAAATAAAATCTATACAAAAAAGAGAAGTCCTCTGCACCAGCTTTAAAACTCAACCTTTGACTAAAAATAATAGCTATGTTATATTTTTATTTGATTTATTTTCTCATTGATTGTGGACAGTTAATACTCATTTTTATTTGGTGTAGAAGATAAATATTTGCCAAATCAGCAAACTGGAGAGAAATTTTAGCTTAACATTACCAGGACCAGGAAAATCATATAGATAGGGTTCATAGTGTAAGAAAAATATTTAGATAAACTGGCCTGTCTAAAACAAATGTTTCCATAAATAGCTAAAATTGCATTTCAAGCAATGCTAAGTGATTTAAACGTAAGTAACAGAAGTACATTTGGTTATGGGGCTGCTCAACAAGAAACTGCATAAATTTCTGCAGAGTATGATGGTCTATGTCTGTGAATAGAGCACAGCAGCTATCTTCTATGCAGGAGTACCAAAGATTTTCACACTCAAGATGTAATATGATGAGTCAAACCCAAATAACACCAGATCTACTAGAAAGCTTGTGATCATCCTCAACCTCTTGTGACAAATCTAAGAGATGATACATTTAACAAATCAACGATGTGTAAAACTTTCAACAAGCAATGTGTGTTTTAAAATCATGTATGGTTTTAAATAGACCATCATAAATATATAGAGTTATAATCAATTGATAAAACTCACAACACAAATACACCAATTTTTGTCCATCTTACAGTTAGGGAACAATCATAATTTTAAAAAAAAAACATAGTCATTTCGTTCAATTCATTTTGGGGGGGAACAAAAAACAAACCTTTTAACCGACCCCCATCAACATTTTAAAAAGTTGAGTGACCCCCCACCCACCCCCACCCGATCAGCTAAAGCAATAGTCCTATACATAGTCATTGCATTAATAGACAATTGCTAAAAGAAATTTAAAAAAAAAAATACCGTAGCATGATAAAAAAGTTTAACGACCCCCAAAAGGAACAAAAAAAAGTTGAAACCCCCCACAATTTTTTGGACGACCCCCGGTATCATTATTTTTTATCGTTCGCTTACTATAATCATATCAATTAAAAATTACAAATAATACTCAACTGCAGCGTAGTTTTTGATCAATAAATCACAATCAATAAACAGGCCAATTTGCTTACAATGTATCTGGTCAGGACCAGATGCTTTCTTAGAATCTACTGTGAACAAAGTGAATCCTCCTCCTCGCCCTGCCGTGTTCACACCGACGACAGGACTGGATGAATGGTGCATCCTACGCGCCTGCGCGTAGGCGCAGCCTCCTGGCTCCGACTCCCCTGAGTCGTCCTCCTCCTCCTCATTGTGTTGTTATGACAGACACGTACACCTCACACCACTTAAAGCCACTTGTTGTGTGGGTGGTGTGCAGACTCTGGCCTCACGAAAGGCCTCCCGCAACCATATATATAGTGGTAAGTAGATGCTGTAAAAATATATATTATACTAGTATTTGAGTACTTTATTATAAATGTTCATTCTTATTTTTGGGTAACAAAAATGATTTTTTTTATTATCTTATAAATTATGAAAGCAACTGCCCAAAAGACAGCAACATGAAGATATTGCACCATCTACAGGAACATTGTGTATCAAACTTGAAATTCAGATCACGGGTTTCATACAGTGATATTGCTGTCAAAAAAACTAGGTCACTATGTAGGTATGGGATAAAAATTTAGGCGAATGACGTACTTCCATAGTAAATAAAATAGCTATGAATGAGAAGTCTTTCATTATACTATGATCTACAATATGTAGGCCGTTTCATTGTATGTATATTCAGTTGTATAGACTAAATATTATGTATACATATATAATTTAACCTGGGTGTCTAATCTTCACATTATTATCCATGATTGAGTACAGTACACCACGTTTATCAACAAAGGTGTGACGTAGTTGTCTGAACTTGATGTACGTCATTCGTTCAAAACCACGGGTCATTCCGGTGCGTTTGGCTGAATTTTTGGCTGAATTCTGAGTTGAGTTCATAGCCTACAGACCTCGTGTGTATAGTAACCAACCCAATCGTGCTTTTTTTGAAATACTTTATTCTTATATTTTGATAGTAAACAACAATAGATTTGGTTTGATATATAGATAAAAACGACCAAGAAGTTGTCCTGATTGTACACACATAATATGGAGTGTGTAGTCTTCTAGTTAAAAAGCCTTATTGGAACAAAAAAATCCTGCTAGGGGATCTACTGTAGCGCAGAACGTGCTAATCAATCTACTAGTACTGCTACACTAGCGTTCACTTGCCTGACCTGTACCTATTTAACGTGTAGGTACCACGGAGTAGTGTCAACCTGTTTGGGGTAAGTTTGCTCAACACCGACCACCAAACGGAAGCACTGGAAAAAGGGAGTCTTACTAACTTGTGAATGGTTGATCTGTGCCGGCTCACACTGTTGTATGCTTGGGTTGTGTTTTTGCTGCGCATGTACTATGTATTGCTCAGTCAAAAGATTTGTAAAATATATCATCATCAGTAGGTCCCCTGTACAATACTTTAGTGTGGATTTTTGTAATGCGCATCGAGCATATGGGGGCAAAGTCCACGGTTTTTAGAAGATCGCTATTAAAATCAATGTCGTGGAGAAAACATAATATAAAGTTTATGTTTGATTGTTTATCCTACCACTGAAGTACTTCAGTGGTAGGATAAACTAATCAAACATATTACGACAACTACCACTTACATGATGCACAGAATATTAACAATATAATCAAATAAACCCTAAATCAACATGTTGAAAATAGGCTCCAATAAGCCACTTTCGTGTTAGGTTTGAGATGGCCGCTGTAGGTAGCCAGATATATAGGCGCTACTTGTGGCCGTTCACACAATATTGACAGCGTGACGTCACTGTTAAAGCGGACGTTTTTAAGGGGAAGCCCAGAACATTTTTTTACTTTTCTATTTTTTAGTTAATATAGATGATTTTCATAATCATTGGTATAATATGATTTAAGAATTTTCTCAATTTTTTTCAAAAGTGAAAAAAATTTAAAATGTTTTTGAAAGGCATTTTTTGTGAAATAATGACCACATGTTTAGGTACATATACTGAACCACTGATAGTGTGTCATTAGATAGAAACACATCTCTTGTACAGAGGAGATATTTCTTTAAATCGTACCAGCCTTAGAATTTTGAAATATATCCTTTTAATGGAAAAATAGTAATTTCAAATATGACTCTAGCTTTTATGACAGATATTACAAAATGGCCATTCCCAGCTCATTAGTAGTTCATTATGTGTGTGAATATTCATGAAGGAGATTAGGACTACTTTTTGGTAGGCTCAGAAAAAAACATCACATCATACTGATAAAAAATATAGCAAAATTATATACATCATGATAAGTTGATTCAAGGAATAAGCACATATCTTTAACTTTGTTTAGCATATAAAGAGCAATAAAAAATTGGAGGATGATAATTATCAAACCCAACAAACCAATATGTGATTCATTGAAATGTTGGTAGCCTCACATGAGACTTTATTAATGCCTCACTGGACTCTTGTTTGGTTTTCTGTATTATTCAAGTGAAATAGTCTGGGGGGATTATGAGAAAGCCATTAAGTAGTAGTACAATGAAGAAATACAGTAGAACCTATCCCATGTGGAGACCTTTGTAAAAAATGAAAATTGTCCATGTAAAGGCAGATGTCCTGAACAGAGAGGTTTTTTTAATATGGCATTGAAGTAATTGAAGAAGAAATGTGTCCATACAATACGGGTCTCCTAAATATAAAGGTGCCTACATAGACAGGTTTCACTGTACCTTGGACCTTCTTTCAGCATCAGCAAATACTACTACTGCGTATTAATTTCATAATATGAAATTTCAAGAAATTGCATAAATACTTTTCTGTTGAATTAACATTTTATAAAGAGAGGTTGTAGATACAGTTATCATCCAATCAATGGAATAAACATCTTTGTTGTGTCAACACTTTAAAATGGATTGACAACATTGGATTATGGCATAAACTTGGTAAAAATCTTGTACCTATTGTAATATCGTTCATGACAGAAGAAAACACAATCTCAAATATGGATGTTAGAAAATTTTCATCAATTGCTTGAATACAAGGTCACAAAATGAAAAAAAAAGGCTGGTACGACGTTGATAAATAATCTAAGATAGAACCACAGAATTTACAGAAGTGACGTGGCTGACGGTTTCTATTTATGTACCTAAAGATATGCCTAAATTTCTGAACATTTTGTGTTTAAAAATATTTTAAAAAATTATTTTTTGAAAAAAAAATTGTTTATGTGGTGGGGCTATTTTTTGTAAAATGAGTGATGTAAAAATCATGACTCTGAATTTTTTTCCTAATTGATGAAAATGTACTAGGCTTCCCTCTTAATGGATTAATATAGTGTTGCACAAATTTTAACAGTTTTAAATAAAAATGGCTAATATGTTTACAAAACCCTACGTTCATGCGCTTTTTATCACACTGAACAGTGCAAGTTGTGATAGCATTGCCTAAATCTTAATATTGATTTTCTAGCACAAACCCACAATTTAAGAGTTACGTACTTTATAAAGTTGCATTGTGTTAAAAATGATTATCAGAATATATGACTAATAATTATATAGTTCATGCTTGCTATATGTTTCTTTACATTTGCAATGTATAAATTAACATTTTTAATATTTATTTTTAGAAATATATATTTTTTCGTATATTTCATCAATAAAAAATAAAAAACATCAAAGAGATTTAAAGCACAACCATCGAATAAATATTACTTTTCTTACTACAGTGATGAACTAGATTTAGTGATGAATGAGATTTGAATATTTGAAAAAAACACCTTCCAGTGGGTTAAAAAAACGAATAGCATCATACATAATTACTTTCTTGTCGAGCAAAATTCTACATAAGGTGTGCTTGTGGCCGAGTGGATAGGGAGTTGGACTCGTGACCAGAAGGTCGCGGGTTCGATTCGGGTCGGGTCTGATGGTAGGTGTTGAGCAAACCTACCTCTAACAGGTTGCACACTGCTCTGTGGTACCTACACTTTAAATAGGTACAGGTCAGGCGAGTGAACGCTAATGTGATTAGCACGTCTGCAATACGGTAGCGATGTGCTGTATGCTCCCAAAGTTGAGAAGGATATAGTGTGAAAAGGGATGCCAATGACCTGGTGTAAATATGTAAAGCTAGAGCACGATAATAGTGAATTAAACTATAAACAACCACATTTACATTTACATTTATTTACATTTAACATGCATTATTCACAGCTAAACAATACCCATCACTGGCTGTCACCTTAAACTTATTCGATCTAGTTTAAGAGGGAAGCCTAATACATTTTCATCAATTAGGGAAAAAAATTCTCATAATCATGATTTTTACATGATTCATTTACAAATAACTAGCCCCACCACACAAACAATTTTATTTTTCAAAAGAAAAAATTAAATATTTTTAAACACAAAATGTTCAGAAATATAGGCATATCATGATATCTTTAGGTACATAAATAGAAACAGTCAACCACATGTCACTTCTGTAAATTCATGGTTCTATCTTAGATTATTTATGTAAACTTTCATTTTGTGGTTCAAGCAATTGATGAAAATTTTCTAACATCCAGTTTTCTTCTTCATTTACAATAAACAAGATTTGTGACATATGGTATGCAGCATTTGGTCGCCCAGCTATTTTTGCTGCTTTTTTCCAATTTATGTTTCCAAATTTATTTAATGGTGTTGAAACATGTTTAAATAAGAATTTGAATGTATTCAAGCAATTGATGAAAATTTTGGCAGAAAAAAATCCACATTTTATTTGGGATTATGTTTCGGACGAAAAAGAAGAAAAAAAATACTTGGAAAATCATGAATGAGAAAAAAAGTTGAAATAAATGGCGTTCGGTAGGAAGAAAAAAGTCTTTTTGATCTGTTTCTGACATACAATCTGGTATGTATAGTACATATTTCACACAACTGTTTTCACAACTGTTCAATTTATTCATACCTTATTTATCTTTATAGCAGTATCATCATGCAGTTATGTTAAATATATTGTCAAACATTGTATTCTATGGAAATATTGATTACAAAAATAAAAAAATCAAGTCTAACTTTTTTTCTATACTCCCTCTTTATTTATCAAAACAAGACTTGCTTTGATTCCCATCTATGTTAAATAAATTTGTTCATTTGTACCAATTTGCGTGTTTGGAAACCAAATATTATTTTCACCTTTATGGATTTGATTTATAAAACAGCAAAAAATAGAACAGAGAAAAAGAAAAAGGTGAAATGTTTGCTCTGTCGAGTGGGAAATGTCAAACTACAGATATATTACAATAGGGTGCAATATTTTACCAAGTTTATGCCATAATCCATTGTTGTCAATCCATTTTTAAAGTGTTGACACAACAAAGATGTTTATTCCATTTATTGGATTATAACTGTATCTACCACCTCTTTTATAAAATGTTAATTCAACAGAAAACCATTTATACAATTTCTTTAAATCTTCAGATATTATGAAATTAATACGCAGTGATACTTGCTGAAATAAGGTCTGAGGCACAGTGAAACGTGTCTATGTAGGCACCTCTATATTTAGGAGACCCATATTGTATGGACACATTTCTTCTTTCTCCAATTACTTCAATGCCCTATTGAGAACCTCTGTTCAGGACATCTGCCTTACATGGACGATTTTCATTTTTTTAAAAAGTCTCCATATGGGATAGTTTCTACTGTATTTCATTGTACCCCCCAGGGGGCGGGGGTCTTAGTCAGAAAATGGGTACGGACGTGCCACAGACAGGTTGAAAACGGCACCCACCAATATACCTATTTTTTTAAAAAAAGTGACCCACAATATACCAATATCTGAGAAAAATGTGAACCACCAATCTACCAATATCGGAGAAAAAGGTGACACCAAATATCAAACTCAGATTCTAGTACATGTAGATATCAAGAATGAATATAATAAATATCAATATTTTTTTTATCCTGATAAATATACTAAAATGTGAAAAATACACTCCAGCAATATACCAAAAATGTGAAAAAAGACACCCAGTTTTGAGGCACGTTCATACTTATCGCGATAGTGTGAGACATTTTTTCTCGTTTGATATTTAAAAGAAATAATTGAGACTCAAATGCCTTTGGTGCACAGACAAATCTGTAAAAATCACTTATCTCTATAGTGAAATGAAATCTCTGGTGGATTTATATGGGCTGACAGAGGTCTGATTTTTAGATTGTTGTAGGTATGCAGAATTTATTGCCAATTCAATGATATTTCCTGGACATTTAATTAGGCCTAGAAATGATATGCTGATTGACTATTGTTCAGAGTAGGATATGCGCCACTTTTAAACATAATGTACCTCGTATATAAAATAATGACTTCTTACAAGCATGATGTGTACAATGTACTGCCAAAAGTGTTATCACCACTACACAATGCACAATGTTGCGAAATTTGAATAAAATCAAAAAACTCGCTAATGCTATAGTCACACGGCTATTTACTTTAAATGTGGATGGTAGCGGATAAAAATCTCTAAGTACCGGCAAGAATATGTATCCTTAAATGAAACATATATATGTATCTATCTGTTACTCAATAGCAGGATACACAGATCACGCAGATCTGCCAGTAAAAATTTTGAAATTCTCAAAACTTTGTTATGCATATCAAATGTCCGTAAAAATATAAATCTTAGTTAATATACATTAACTGATACTCATCCACAAGGCTCCGTATCGTACATAAACATCAGTATTCTATATGATGTGACTGTAGCATTTTGTAATAGCAAAAGGTCAACCTAAAGGAAAAAGCAGCAGCAAGGCTGTAGTGGTGCGGCAGTGCACAAGTACAGTTAATGTACTCAATGTTACCACAATTGGTGCCGTTTGGCGATTGGCTGCTAAAAGCTAGTGTCGGGCAATCCAGAAAATTGAGATCATTTTGGTCGTGCAGCACATTTTTTTTCTCCTAAAAAGAAACAATTAAATTAGGTATTGGCTAGGGAGCCGACATTTTTGACACATTTTCCTGTCATTCTACATTGAATGTTTTGGTTACAATATAGTCAACCACTTTTTATGCATATTATGATATTTGAATGAAAGATAAATTTTGATTATTCGTACTGCTAAAGATGGTTATGTGGAAAGCCTAATTCAAGTAGTACCAATAAATTTCTTTCAATGAAATTGTACTTAGTACATATGTTTATGTCAGAAGTATTCATATAGTCAATTTCAAGCATTATGAATGCATTTTGTTTTGTCCACGGTAACTAAATTGGTTAAAGATGAGCTTGGTTCATGAATTTCTTAACCAGTTAATCAGTCAGGTTATTTTTTGCAGAGAACATTTTATTTGCTGAGAACTTATAAAGTGTTGCAAGTAGGACTCCCGAGAAAACAATAAAAAGCAAGTAAGCAAACACGTTTATGCAAGAAAACTGTATGGTTATGTTGAGAATGTGTTACAGGTAGCATCATGGAATCAGGAATGATATAAAAAAGGCACTGACATGTGCCTTAATGGATGAAGAAAATGTTGATTTTAGTAGAAAAGAAAAAAATATTTTGATGAAATTGCTTGACACTATCATACGATTGAAAGTTTTATTCACTGTTACATCCATATTAGAATGAACAAGATGAACTATATGTATTATTAGTATCATCTGAAATATGAACTTTTTGTATGTAATGATTTTTGAATGTCAATATTCAATGAAGTATTAAAAAGATATGCATGTATTTTTTACAACTGAACTGGCCCTTCTTGTAACACTCCATAAATTCCCAGTACATGTAAATAAATCATTCTCAGCAAACAAATAACTTAATTGGTTAACTGGTTAAGACATTCACCTAACTGACTTCTATTCAATTTAGTTACTGTGAAAAAAAACAACAAAGTGATAGTGCTTGAATTTAATTATATGAATACTGCAGACATATTCTTGCTAGTAAGTACAATTTCATTCAAAGAAATATCAGGAATACATACTAAATTATGCTCATTTGAAAATCATTGTTTTTGTGCAAATATCATGTAATATATACAAATAACCATTATGATGTAACCAAATCATTCAATATAGGATAACAGGATGATATAATCGTTATATATTTCATTAAAGTGGAATACATACTAAGCTATTTGAAAAATAAAAAATGTATGCATAATGTTCAAATATATGAATATTTCTGACATATACATTCGTTCAAGTACAATTTCTATGTTTGCCCTTTTTAAGATTTATTAGGCTCAGTAATAAAACACAGTTATTGATTAAATCATAAAAATTTGACGTTAAAAAGATAAAGGTATCTTTGTCAATATGGATAAAAAATGGATATGGATTTATGAGACATAATTACATATTTTTTTGGAGCATAAAAACAAATGTTAACTCTCAGTTTCATTAAAAAAAATAAAGATATAACAGAGGAGGCAGTTGCCTCCCCCCATAATCCTAATATGCCTACGGCCCTGAATGTCTATGCATCGATTAAACAGGAAATTATTGGATACACATATATATGAAATGTTCTAAAACAACCTTTACTAGATACAATTTTCCTGGGGTACACAGCATAGTGTTTACAGATACACACATATATTTGATTATTTCACCTCTTGTGTCGAGGCGAGGATTAAACGACAAAGGACCCCCCATCTTTTTAGGATTCTGTGTGCTGAGGTTGATGCTCCAAAACAATAACGTATGTTGAACAGAAACCTTATTTCACATCCAGCTCTAGGCCATTCAAACTTGATTCCTAGGTTGACGTAAAAATTTCACTTCAAAATTTTCCATTAGGTGCGTCGAAATAAAAAATAATTTGAAGACGAAATTTATCGTATGGAAGGCAGGGGAATATTAAAAAAATAATTTTATAATTTTTGGAACATTAAAACAAAAACTGGTAGTTTCATTAAAAATATCCAAAAACTGAGGATGGAATAGGGGGGTCCCTGCCTAAAAATTTTTCATGGCCCTTATATAGCAAATGCAAAACTGGGGATTAATGAAAGGTTTTCTAGAGCTTAGATACATTTTTCTCTGAAAATGACCCTTGTTAATGTTAACAACCTTTCGTTTGAATAGTTTGGTTTTCCTTTTTAAAAATAGACTCTTTTAAGTATTAGTGTTTAATCTTACACATTCAGGCACGGCATTCTCTTTGCAGGTAGATTTTGTTGAAATTACTATGGTTTAGGGATTCAGACAAATGACCCCCCCCATTTTTTTATGTAGCTTTTAATGATATTGATCCCCCAAAAGGCACCATAGCATTTTGAATAGAAAAACTTGTTTCACATTATGCTTTAGGAATAGTAAACTTGTTCCTAGATTGCCCAGGAACATACTTCAAAATTTTACTTAATTTATGTCGAATTTAAATAAATATTACAACATATTTAATTTGTGTATTAGTGTGTATTAAAAAAATAATTTTTGTAGAATAGTCAGGGAATTATTTCAAAAGTCTACTAAATACTTTGAATGGAAGGGGTCCTGGGTATTAAAAATAAACATGATTGTATCACTTTAATATATGGCAGGGGGATTAAAGGGTCTTATATTTTCATTTTATGGCAGGGATTTAAAGCTATATGTCTTTTTTTTCTTCCATGATTTTTTACAATTTTGTCATTTGCTTTGTTGTACTATGGTTTTGGTTCAACAATCTTTATTTCCGTATTAGACTCACCATGTACACTTTAGAAAGTTTTGCCAGCATATTTATGGATTGAAATGCCAATCAAAGTCTACTTAAAGTGGCATACAGGTAAACATGAATGAGATATAATAGTACCAATATTGTTTATTTTTCCTTTAAACTTTTTTGCTTTCATATACAATGTTGTCATACAAAAAAAAGAAATGGCAACCATATCAACCAATGTAACATGGTATTCAGCACAAGTGTTCCAAACAATATATCAAAAATTCTAAAAATGTCAATGAAGCTATGTGCATTTCAATCTATCAACCATCATCAAGTCTGGTTTTCTTCTCATACTCCTTTATACCCCTTCTCTGTTCCTGTAGCAGTGAGAGGGCCACCACCACAATAGATACAGCTAGAAAGACGTTCTTGGTGTCATTTAATAGCTTATTTTATACCAATTCCTTGTGTAGGAACATATTGGTGCGTTACAGGTACAATGTAACTCTAGCCTCGTAAAAATCGTCTAAATACATTCTGGGACACAGAGCGCGATAATGGTGTGTTTTTGATCCTAAAAAAATATCCTGTTTGTAATCCAGACATTTTCCATGTTTAATACATGTATTATACTTCAAAATCTGATGAAAAAAATAAGCAAAGATCGGCCGACAAAACATTAAAAGGGGGGCATTTTTCTGGGTATTGGGTGGCAATATATAAAGAATAGGTTTGCTAGCCATGTTATTTGATTATCGGGGCTAAAAAGCATGCATCGGCGCTGCTGTCATCGAGGAATCAAGTTGTGTTACGCCCTAATGAAAAATAAAAAATAAACTAGAAAAGTACTCACTGGAGCACAAAGTCCACACACCCTTTAAGCATTTGATAGTTAATGATTTTTCCTTGAATTACAGACAATTATAGCTTTAATAAGCATGATGGAAGGGTACACTATATTTAAGTGTTATATGGTATAAACACAGATAATGTTTAAAGGTTTTATTATAGCAACATTAAACAAAATAGGCATTCACATACCAGAATTACAGAAGAGGTTGAAACAATGCTGAGACTCTATGTTGGAACTCCTGTGTTGAGAAAGGTAATCTTTACTCTCAAATAAATGTATTGAAATGTAAAGACAAAGGTAAAATTAGGGGTCAGGATTAGTGACTAGCTTGCTCCAGGACTTAATGTTAGTGGTCCGTACATGTGAAGCTTCGGCTGGGTATGTAATCAGCAAAAGAAATGTAAGGACAAGCAATAATTAGGACCAGGATTAATGATTTCCCTGCTGCAGGGGCTTAACCCCCCTGAGTTCTTGCATACCCATAATGTGCAGACGCCTTCCGTGCGGGACTGGCAAATTATTTTCGCTCAAAAACCGTCTTCGATGTTCAGGGTTTGACTGTATTTCGACTGTATTTAATAAAATTTTCAAACATAAAATAGCAGGAATTTCAACATGCCAATTTGCGTATGTGCATAGAATCGCCTGTAGTTTCAGATTTTCACCATTTGGTGGTCATTTTATGATCTTTCATGTAATATAATATAAATATAAACTACCGTGGGAAGCAATCGCCGATTCGAATTTGACAGGCGGGATCAGATTTTAAACTGCGTAGTATCACCGGTTCGTAGCAACATTCGGTTTTAGCAGTTACAAACCAAACACAGCATTAAATCATTGTATTCTTATATAATAATAAAACACATTTACTCACAATATTTTTGCTCAATTAACACGTTTGTTTTGATGGCGTTCACAAGGTTTCGTTGAGCGTTGAAGCGTGGTTCAACTGTTAAATTTGACATTTGGCATAATTTCTAGCAGTTGGATTAAACAGGCAACACGTTTTCGTAATTTTTTAGGCTTACTTTCAGACGGTCAACGTAGTAAAATGTACAGTTCAACTTTAAGACATAAACAGTAAAAAAAATGTATCAATAGTATAATATAACCATAGGTTGTATAAACACCAAAAATGACTGAGTCCGTCTAGAGTTCATTCTTAGGGGGATCTGAAAGTTTGGGGTCATAACACTCCTTAGTTTTCTTCAAATCGTCGGGCATAGGTTAACGCAAATAAAAAAAAACGTAGTCCTCTGTAGCAGCTTTAAAAGCTGGTGCATGGACTAATAAATAAAAAAGTGAAAATTCATACATTCATCAGAGGTGGAAAAAGACAATTAAAAGACATGTTGTGATAGTGTTTGGTGCCTTCAGGTTGCCAACCTCAAATTTTTGAAATTTCTGAATCCAGGCCAAAATTTCTGAATTTGGGTCAAAATTTCTGAATCTTACATTAAATATGTATTTTAACTTATATTTAAATAAGACTATTTTATAACACTGCAACATATGTGGTTAGAAATAAATACGGGTCAATGGACTTTTAAAAATGCACATGAAAGTGTAATTAAATTACGTGGTTTCAACATATTTGATTAAAAATAAATACGAAGGTTTGGACGATAGTCGTCTATTTACTGTTTTGAAATTTATGAAATGGAATCTTGGGGGACATTTGAAAAAAAAAAACGTTCAAACCAAAGGTAAAAATCAATGCAGAAAATGCATCACATGATGTTTTTACCCCAAATTTGAATCATTTTATTTTTAACTATGTTACATATTGTAGTACGACTGTTTCAGAAGAGCGGGGAGGGGGAGGGGGAGGGGGGAGGGGAGGGGGGAGGAGGAGGGGGGAGGGGGTTTCGTATCTATAGAAATTCTCGTGACTCACAGAGATGCTACAAAAACCTCATGTAAGCAACATTTTTTGTCAAAATAGGGTTCGGGTATGCAGTCTTCAGTTGTTTGTAGATTAACTATAAAAAAGAATGACAAGTAAATGTAGATAGATTTATATATTTTCATAATTTTACATGGATCTTGATTCATATAGGCATAATGATAAACATGCAGAAATCACAGTCAAATTACATTGTTAGCAGTACGGCATAGTATATGAAGCTATCAGGGCCATAGCCAGGATTGCAAAACAGAGGAGGCAAATATGTTGGGCGAGGGTGCAGGCAATTGCCGTAGTCACACAGCTGTTCTAGGGTGGATTGGGAACATAAAAACCAAATATGTTAACTCTGTTTCATTCAGGGTCTGAAAAAAACAAACTCACAAAAAAGAGGAGGCAGTTGCCTCCCCTGCCTCATATGTAGCTACGGCCCTGACCTATACATCTATATAGCAGAGAAAACAAATGATGGCAATGCACCATGTTTAGTATCGAGATACTAATTAACATGAATGTATTATTACCTCAGGCCAATGCTCTTAGGGAACTACCATTTATCATGGCCCCATTGAGTATGAAAAAAATAGGGTAGACCTTTTGGCTGGGTGTGTGGGTGAAAATATATGATGCTGTTACAGGGGTGGTCAGCAAAATATGATTGTAGGTGTGTAGTAAAAATTCTAATCTACCCCATAGTATTACACTTTAATGAAACATTACAAAAGGCATACATGTAGTATGTAACCTTTAAATGAATGAACACAGTTCTTAATTCTTGGACCACCGCTGTTTTTGAGGCAACCCCCAGGGCAGGGGGAGGGGGGGGGTTCTACATGTAGCATCTGTTTTGGGTTGTTATGCTCAACAGTGAGGTCAAAATGGGGAGTCTTCATTTTTTGTTCATTTTTGAAGAGGGGGGGGGAGGGTCTTAAATATGGTGTTTAAAACAATTCATTGAATCTATATGAAACTTGAAGGCAACAACAAAATATCATTATGCTTCAGTTTATATTTTTGCAGAAGTTGGGGACTTTGCTTTGAGATTCAAAGAAATTAGGGGATCTTTGGGGTTTGGCTGCCAAGAAATATAGATATTTTATCATCTCAAAATTGGGGTCTTTCAGCTGAGCATACATACCCTACTGGACTGTGGAAGAGCCCCTCCCCGAGAGCCACCTTTACATGTTAAAGTGATTCATTTAAAAATCGTTATCTATGGATAAGAGATACATATATATTTCTGCTATACATCGAGATCACAATAAAAAATTACACAGGAACTTTTTGAAAATTCTTAAAAAGTGACACAGAGACACAGCATTTCAGGCCCCATGTTGGAGCCTCCTAAAGGCCTCCTTGCCAGGAAACACTGCTAGGTTTACGCACGTATTGCCATTTTCAAATTAATACAAAAGCAATCATTTTGGCAATGATATAGCACATATTTAATGGAATGTCATCTATCTTTTTAAAATAATACCTTTAAAACAGATGCTTTGCTTCAGAAACATTAAAGAATACAATGAAAATGTTTGATAAAAACATAGGCATCACTGCATCACTGCTGTTTACTGATTTGAAATTAAGGCACATACATGTACACAAAGAGAAAAACTCAATAGTTAGTGCACCTAAGAAAAAGAATTGCACTCAATGCACATGCCACTCATAAATAATTCTAAAATCCATCTTTATATAATGACACATTATACATGTAGATCCATATGTCCATATATCCAATATACCAGTTCTAGTCTGGATAGACTGGGATCTATCAGAAACTCAATCGCTCTCTAATCTCTTTGCCTTCTCTTATCACTCAACAAGCTCCGAATATCTAGATCAATCTACATCATTCTCTCTCTGGATCAGGCTCTGAATAAACACATTCCTGCTGCAATCTCTGAACCATGAATCCCATCTCTCTCAATCCCCAGATCACCCGACGGTATCCCTTTCTCAGATCACTCCACCTTTTTCCCCTTCAGCCGCGGGATCGTACTCATAGATGGACCGGACAGACCGCTTCCTACCATTTACGTCCACCAGCTGGCTGTTCTGGTTGTTGAGAGAATCGAGCTGGCCTTTTTCTCCTCCTCGCCTTCCTCCTGTTTACTGCCTCGGCGCCTGCTCTTGCTCACTGAGCGGATGAGCAGGTTGTAGATGAGCAGGTCGAGCAGCTCACAGAGCGTGATGGCCGACGCGCCAATCAGCAGACCCATGTAGCCACCAATGTCACCTGCAGAAAGGGAACATAGCGTTGTTTGTTGGTAATGGAGTACAAGTACAGGAGAAACTAGCTATCAATAATATGTAGGGAGACACCATTAAGATGTTCGAGATCGCCACTATTCTAGATAATGAAGTCACATCTGGTCATAGTGTGGATGAAGCAAAATCAAACTCACTTCGAGATAACAGGAAGTTCCATAAAAGCAATATCGAGTTTCTACTGTATATATATAAGCTTTACCACACCTACAAATATATCACCTCTAGAATATGACAAGTTTTGACCGTCAAAACTGAACATACCACTGCATGAAGAGACCACCTGTTTACCGAGTCCACTTGAGACAATCAGTCAGATTTAGCAATGTTGTTTGAAGGTAATGGAGATAATAGAAATTATGAATTACCATCAAATGTACTGCATATATTTGGGATGACATTTTGTCAGTATACATTTAGAAACTTGTTGTAATATCTGTTTAGACTTTATAGAGCCTATGACATATAGAAAACCAACCATGCACAGTACAGGTTTTAGGCCTACTATGAGTATCTTTCCATCAATCTACATGAAAAGGCACGCCTCCACCCCACACTGGTACTCACTGAAGAAGCTGGAGAGCTCGTAGCCTTTCTGCTGCTGGATCTTTTCATACTTGAGCTCGCCAAAGTACACATTCAACCGCAGTAAGTTGTTCCTACAACATGTAAGCAAACTTCTGAAAGGCTGATAGTACAAATTATGAGTAACGACCTACCAGATACTTTCATCTTTATATTCACTGCACAAAAATTAAAATCTTTATATCTGGTGCAATAAACAACAGAAAACACCTTTTGTCCAATAACGTCTTTAATATCAGAACAGAAATTCCATAAAAGTGACATCAGTTGGTGCACAATTGGCAAGGGTAGTTAGAATTCATGGCATAATATATTAGCTCATTATTACATTACATTTACATTTTTATTTTATTTCAGATATGTAAAAGTTACAATCCATATATTAAACTAAAATTATATATACAGTATATACATAATATTTAACAGTATTCAATAGTCTAAAAATACACATATTAAAGTTAAATAACTTTTAGGCATTAAAATTATATAGTGTTCTGTTCCACCTGTTTGATTGATTACCATCAATATAAAATACAGCGTTAACAATGGTTCTAATCAAAATATTATTACTCTTTTGGATAATACATCAACTTTTGCTCAATTTCATTAAAACTCTATCATACATATCTATGATCATACATATACACAAAATAAAATAATTCAATTTTTGCATACTATTCTCCGTACTTGGCTTACTGTCACAGTACACATTAACATATTATTGAAAACTACTGTTCTATGATGTATAAAAACGACAGTCTATAATCACATGTATGCAAATGTATGTGAGGAATGCCCTAATCAACTGGAATACTCACTTGACAAAGGCAGTGTCCACTGTGGTCAGTCTGCGGAAGGTTTCAAGGTGTGAGCTGAGCGCGGCGGCTGCCACCTCCACATCCCCCGCCTGACGCTGGACCGACGCCTGCGCTGACGCCACCACCGCCTGCAGGAAAACCTCGCTATCTTCATATAATAATATAGAGGTATTTATAGTGCCAATATCCATACGCTCATTGACACTTTACAATAAAAGATACATAATAATTACCGTAAAATTGAAACATTAACATTAAGAATACAAATATCGAGAAAAACTTTAAAAATTACTCAGTACATTAAGTTGCATTATTAAAAGAAATATTAAACAAAAGAGTTCTTATAAGCCTCTTAAAATTATTTATATCAGTGCAATTTCTAAGAGCTGATGGTAAACCATTCCATAAACATGGAGCAACATTAACAAAATTTCTATCGCCATAGGTGATGGTGTTAGCCCTAAGTGTTATTAAAAGAAGACCCTCATTTGACCTTAAAAGTAATGGTCAATTGATTTCACAGAAATCAAATCACATATATATTCTGGTGCCAAGTTATGTAAGGCCTTAAAAACAAACAATAATACTCTATAATTGATCCTCTGTAGTACTGGCATATTGCTTACATTGAATTCTGTGTTATCTTGTGGTTAATTCCACTTCCTTTCATCTACATATACAAATGTAGTAGCAAGTTGTTATCTCGAAGGTGCATGTCGTAGAGTAAAATCCTCAATACAACCATTATTCGAGATAGCCAACTAATATAAGATATGCTCATAACATAGGTGAAGGGAAATAAAATTAGTTTTTATATGACAAAGAACTCGAGGTAAGCGATATCAAGATGAAGGATTTATACTGTACAGTAAAATCAGGGGCGAATCCAGCATTTTGAGTTAGGGGGGGGGGCGCAACTATGACGAGGGGTCTGGGGGCCGTTTAAAGCCCCCAGTGGTTCCAGAGGAGAGCCATGTTGGGGGGGCCAGACGGGCAAAGCCCCCGCAAGCTACAGTGCATATGATGTTTTAGAGGTGTCTAGAGGGGTGTTCACTAACAATGAAAAGAAACGATTCATCTACTTTTTTTTAGGGGGGCACATGCCCCCCCTCCCCACCAACTAAATCCACCCCTGATACATATCATAAAACTAAAAGAATGAGTGTATGAATGAATATCAGTCCTACGTATAGTATTGAATACTAAAACATCATATAAATAAAATCTCATTTTATGATTGACACACAATCCTTCCACATTAGTATTCAGCTTATTACGCTGCGATCGATATTTACTGTGTGGGACAAGATTTCAAAATAAAAGATGTTCATGAAAATCGCCCTATCCTACTCACATCATTTAAAGTTTTACATATTTGTTTGTAGAAATCTGTTCCATAGGCGTTTCCGAACAACTTGGAAAAATTTGAATAAAATCCGGCACTTACTTAGAAAGCTATGGGCATTTAACTACAAACACTTCTGTTCTCGCTCGTGCATTGTCTTATAACACAGTTTCGGCGCGCGCTACCCCAAAAAGCAAGATTTCAGACTTGTATTTTTGAAGTTGGTTATCCCCCGGATCAAATGTGACTATGTCCTCCATTTTGGTTTTAATTGTTGTAAAATCGTATGTAGAACCTAATCACGACTGCAAATTTCTAAAATTGGAAACCCTCCCCTCTGAATTCATGACCAAAGTGTCGATCACATGGTTTTTTCACTATTTGGAATGCTATGTTTTGCAAATGTCTGGATTTGCTTTCATTTTCCTAATCCTTATTTTCTCCTCTTTCAAATGATATATAATATAAAGGTTTAATCTAGTTTGATCCGGCGAACATAAGCCTAAGAATGATGCATGGTCACGAGAGGTTCGCCTTAGTTTTGAGACATGCGCCAGTGAAAAATGCCCAATTAACATAAATTATGGAGGGATAAAAAAATGACAACAAATAGTTTTTTATTCAGAATTTTTTCTCTTTCCAATGGTATGTATTATATTAGTCTTGCTTCTTCCTCTTATTTGTGAAATGAAAAAACAAGTGATATGGTCGGAAAATCCTGAGCATCGCATGGCCGTCGTAGCGGCAGTTGACAAAAAAAAACACCACACTAGATATTGCATCATATCTCTGTTATCAGTTGTCCTAAAAATTTATAATTTAGATGGAAATAATCTGCAGTAATATGCGATTCCATTCATATAAATAAGCGTATGTAATTATTTTAATTTAATAGTTTATTTTGAGCATCAATCACTCGCAACGTCATATTTGACACTCCGCGATCAGCAGGAATACCCATGACGATGTTTGCGCAATAATGCAACAAAAACCACTGAATTGTTTGTTTTGGGATGGTAAGAATAAAAACTATAATGCATTTTTCTATAACATACTTTATTTTTACATAAATTGAAACAATAGTCAAAACACAGCAATAATTTTAAAAACCCATCTCATATTTGGTGAGTACGCAACAGCAGCTTTTTACTTGTTTTTGCAACGTGAAACGTCGAAAGTTGGTGCAGATTTTGAAATGCGTTTAACATGGGTAAATGGAAAAATCGTGTCTACAAAATCCCCCCCAAAACAGACAAAGAAATGTTAATAACTTTGTCAATTCTTGTCGGATTTTGGTGATCTTTTTTTAAAAAATGATTCCCATGAGACGTAGAATTTTTTCAAATCAAAAAATTTTTTAGAAAATTTTTCAATTTTATCCCAGTGTAGCTATATAATATTGATTAGAGTTAAAGTCTCTTCAGTAAGAGACCCTCAAATATTGTAATATTTTTGAAAATTTACATTTCTTCCCTATAGCTATGTTAGAAACAAACATAACTTCATGATTCATTTCAAAATACATTCCTATTTCTTTTTGCCATATACATTTTTGTATTTTTCTTTCATAGTTTTATAAAATATATTAAATATTTGCATACTAAAAAACTGCTGTATTAAAATAAAATATTATTGATGAAGATCATGAAATATATAAATAAAAGCTGCTCACATTTTAAAATATTTATGTTAAACATAATGCACACATTAGTATTCAAAATGAAAGAAAAACATCATTTGACCTTCAGGAAGCTACAGTGCATATGGCGTTTTAGAGGTGTCTAGAGGGTTGTTTACTAACAATGAAATGACACAATTCATCTATTTTTTTTTTTTTTGGGGGGGTGCATGCCCTAGATCCGCCCCTGAAAATCTCTATCAATATTAGTTACCTCAAATTTTCTGTTACTTGATGTTAAGCCTTGTCTACACTGCTAAAACTACATCAAACTGTATCCAATAAAACGGTCTTAAGCAGTTTGATAAAAAAATGGAAAGACGTTTTGTCTTTCACGGAGCCTGTCTACACCGCTAAAACTCAACGACGATTAGTCGTGCAATTTCTACGTAATATATGCAGTGTACGTAACATCAGAGGTAAGATACAGTATCAAACTTCATAAGACCAAGACTTGGTTTAATATATATTTATTTAGCAATTGTCCAGAAAGTACATTATATTAAGGACTTGACATGCCAAATACTCACGATGGCTTGAGATGAGACGGATTTTGTGGAATCTTTGGTTTTAAGCGCGTCCACACTGCAAAGACATTGCCCGACAAAACATCTTGTCAGATATTGTTTGAAAGAAGTCTTAGCGGTGTAAACTGGGCTTTAGTTTTACTTCCCTTCATCCACATTATGAACACGCATGAGGTGGTTATCTTGAATATTGCCTATCTCAAACATTTTTACTGTTTTCACAGATTCTAGATAACGAGCTTCCGCTGTATACAGTAAAATCTCTCTATCAAGACTATCATGGGGCACTCTCTACTTGTCTAAATCTAGGAAGGTGGTCTCTTAATATGAAGGTCTATTACAGTGGTGGTTTTATGCAAACGTGGCACTGTGTAAAATAGTGTTATCTTAGATGCAGTCTCTTTATGGAGATGGACTTAATTGAAGATTCTGCTGTACATTGTCAAATGCACAATTTCCCTGCAAGTGTGAAATTAAACAAATGGACCTCGTGGAGCTTAACATTTAAATATATTATACTATTTAATTATTTTATATTGATTACGCCATATAGAGCGTAAGTACCGTTTTCTTTTTTAAATGCTGTGCCAAATAGACCACCAATGTGTCATTATCTAGTGGAAGGTGATCTTTTTATTGCCTTTGTGATTTCTATAAATTTAATTTATGACTGTGATGAGTTGCACAATTTTCCTTTTTATTGTGTTCTCAATTCTGAGTGCATAGTGAACAAAAAACATTTTTTGTGGCAGGAAAAGAAATCCTACTTTTATTTTTAGCTTGCTAAAAAATAATGTTATCACATACAGTCTTTTAAAAATAAATCAAAACCTTCAAACTGAATATTTTTTTTGTGAATTTGTGTTTTGATTCATGTAATCTCTGCATATTCACACTGTCTGAATCACTATCAATAAAAAGAAATATTTAGAGACAAATATGAAATCATTATATCATATTCATTCTATACGATGAATCTAATATTACCACAATGAGTCCCATCACAACTAAGAAGGACCCATATCCCAAAGCAAAGCAGCGGTTTCCTTTACCTTGAGTTCTCCATAAAAGGTGTCCACGATTTGTCGCGTGGCTGAGGCTGCGGTGCCTGCATCAACAAACGTTCCCAGCGACGTCTTGAGAGGCCACACGAGGTCTGTGTCGTCAGGCGACAGCTCATAATACAGCGTCTAGGTAACGTAAGAAAGTAGACACGCATGAGCACATGCCTCTTGGTAGATAGGGTAGATACATTTTTTCAGAAATGGGTGGGGGGTGGGGGAGGGGCAGCGCATGCACAGGTTTTTATGGTTTTGTACGAGGGAAGGATTGATGACTAAAAAACTGATGTAAGTGTACATAATAAAAAAATGAAAATTCCTAATAAGTTTAAAGCTGAAAAACGATTATTTTACCCTTATAAAGTTACTCGTTCCCTAAACAATTTATGTGAGTGATTTGAATGTTTATGAGCTGCATTGTAAATGTTAAGGGTATGACTGACACCAAAATTGTGTCTCTCAGAGTGCGCAATTCTTTCAAGTGGAGAGACATCATGCATACTCATTTTTCTACATGAAATTACAGAGATATTAATCCTCAAATCTTTAGAATAAAACGTGGTACTACACGAAATGAGAAACGTAAGCATTTTTCACAATATTCTCATCTACTGCCTTATGTATGCAATTTAAAAGGCTTAACAAATCATCAATTCAGAATCAAGAGCAAATAGAACTGAAAATATTACCTAGAGTACTGATTGGGAATAGTACAGGGAATAGATGTATTCAGTAAATTCTTCTTCCCAAAATTCTATTCCCCTGTATTCTGTATGTTCATCCTTATTGTGGTAAATTCTGCTACCACACCATGGATCCAGTGTGAAATTGGGAAAAATACGCAGTCTACCTTGGAAATTCACCTTTTTTCGGTTCCACTTCTCAAAATTCTCAAAATTCCCTTTGTATCATTCGTTTCAATGAATATTCTCAAATAATATTGACAGATTCGGACAATTCGCAAAATTCTAAATCAAATTCATTTTATTTCAGATTTTTTGCGAATTTTGCTAAACCACCCAATGGCAGTATGAATGGGGGAGTTTGTACTCTCCATGTTGCAAAATACTATATATGTTATAGTGCAGCAAATAAACTTGAAACAGTAATTTTAAATGACACATAACCCAAAACAATGCGCAAAACAGTTGTGTGATGCCAGGTTGAGGTCTAAAACAAATTTTGCAAAGAACACGAAAACATTCACAAATTTACAGAATCGACTATGAACATCATTCTCAAAATTCTCATAATGCTGATTCGAATTATTATCCCAATCACGCACATTTCGCAAATTATGCAAATTTTCAGAAGTTCAGAATTCTTTTTATTTGTGATTTTCCCCTTTCATCGCCAATGTCTAGTAAGGTGAGTAAAACAAGAATTCACCATCCACTTTTATGAATTCGTTCGCTTTGATTCGCTCATTCATTTAGAATTCGAAATATTTGGCTAAATTTGCTGTCTCCTTTTCCGAATCAGTACTGTAGTCAGTGTTGAGGTGGTGTTAAGCATATCATCAATGTATAAATAAACAAAAAGAACTTTAAGCACTTAAAATACTACCTGGTCAATTTTGGGGTGCTGATCAATCGTATCATCAATATGAAAAATCAATTAGAAATAAACTAGCACTCACTTGGTCCGAGTTGAGTCGTGGCCGGCGCCAGACTGACCAGAGGCGGGCGCGCGTGTCGTACGTGTAGGGCGCGTTGTGGAAGTGAGCGTCTCGGCGCGGCGGCGAGCGCCCGGCGCACCACACCGACCAGACCCGCGGACCGCGCCTCCCAGCGCGACAGCAGCGGTGCCAGCCACAGCTGCTGCACGGACTGACGACACCTGCCAATGGGGGGGTTCTGATTTCATAGTTGTAGCTTATTTACTCTTAACTTAAAGAAGGGAGTGCATTACAGTTAAACCTATCTATGAAGACCACGCATGGAACTCGACTCGAGTGGTTTGAATAGAGAAGGGGTCATTTTATGAACGTTAATATTGGTATTTTCATGAAGTTTCCAAAATGGGCTGGGAGGAGATGGGGTGTACCCACAGGATCTCATAGGTTTCCTACATGCTGTTACAAAAAAATTCTTTTCCGCTTGGGTGTAAAAGTTGAAGTCGTGCAACCACCCCACCCCCACCTATGTGTGGTCTGAAAACCCACCCTCGAGCGTGTCCCCAATCCCAGCCATCCTTCGCACGGCCGCACTGCCCATCAGACCCGCCTTGGTGGTCTGGTTGGAGAAGTAGTCGTCCACTGCGGTCTGCACGAGCAGGCGGGCTGCCACAACGTCCCCTAGCACCGAGGACGGGTCGAGGGGCACCGCCTGGCTTAAGGAGGAGGACGACAGTAGAGCCACATTCTCCATACGCAGGGAGTCCCAGTCGTCCAGGCTGTCTCTACAATGGGAAGGAATATGCTTTTGAAGTGGGTCAGTTAATGAAATATAATAGACTTTGTATGCAAAATGTCTGGTCAATGTGCTACCCGAATGCAGTGTCACTGAAAAGTTGCAAACATTTTACATACAGGAATGGAGTGTCTTAAAAACAGTGTGGCAAATCCAGCTTGATTGTTGTACTGTTGTCTGTGCAGACTCGACATGCATGTAATGAGTGAAGTACTTGTAAATGAGTTTCTACAGTATTTCTCAAGGGAAATTCAGGATGAACAATTATTAGCTTTAGCTTAGTTTACCATCTATCTATATTTATAACATGAATACAATTTACATGATAATACCAAATAGGCACAGTGACTATTTTACCAGCACCGGCTTCATGTTTCCACTTACTATTTTGCTGGCACCGGCCAAATAATATGCACTACTCGTAGCTAAACAGAAAAGTACTTTGGTATACTATATGCATATAATGATATGTGCTGTTTGACACTTGTGTTATTCTGAGTTATTATTGTACGTATTATTACTATTAACCGTCAATTTATGGAACTTGTCCTATAAAATGAACAATATTTTAATATGATAAAATTGATAAGGAAGCTGTGACTTTGAAAATGTTCTGTAAGATATTTTTTTAGAAAACATTTAGATTTATAATAAAGTAGCAGAAAAGAAAAGAAATACTTTTTAAATGAATCCATATACTACATACCTATTAAGTAGGGTCATAATAATATTTAAAACATGTTACTCTCTCAAAGTTAAAACTTGTGGAGTCCATTATGTATGAAATCTATTTATTTCTTTTCGAATGGGATACTTTTCTTTTAAAACATAATCAACTCTGCATTCATTTAAGTTTATTTAGTGAGTTTTAGTGCCATTTCAAGTTCATCTCTTATACATGATTAGATTATAATTTCAACAGACTAATAGCTAAAAAAGGGAAAGATACTTTGCTGTAGAAATAATCATATCGATAGCTCATTATGATGTAAATATATCTCTTTTGATTAATCAAATTCTAGCATTTTGACTGTTATTTTTGGATTGGTCATTACATGACCAATCATATAGAAACATGTAAATACCAATAGAAAGCAATTATCATAATCCTTGACAAACTATGTCTTTGTCTTTCTCAACTCCTTAGGGAGTATACAGTACATCACTTCCGTAGAGCAGACATGCTTATCACTCACATTAGTGTTCACTTGCATGATCTGCACCTATTTCACGTGTAGGTGCCATGTTATGCATATGTTAGATGGAAATACTGTTTGGTTTATACAGATCAGAGCAGTTTTGATCTACACAAGCATGGGATGGAATGCTTTCAAAGTCACACAACGTTTCATCAGACAGTTTTCCAGCTGTTGTTTTAAAGTGTGGCACATTCAATTTGGATGATACTTCATTCAAAGCATCAATCTGTTGTTCTATATTGTAGTGCTTGGTGCAGATACAGACTTGGTTTAGTATACATATGTAACGTAGAATCATATTCACAAATGTAGAGACTGAGAGCTTTCTTGACAACTCAGGATGTAATATTCTAAAGTTTTTATATACGCATGATATTTTGTGTTTTTCCACTGGTATTCCATCTACAAGGCCAGTGTCTTTTTATTTTGCATGACTCTGCTGTTGTCATCTAGGCAATCTAGAATCTTTTTGCTCCCGTGACATCAGATATAGCTGTGGCTTTGTGTGAAGTCTCTTCATTTGTTTCGTCTGTCTGTTCTGGTAACGCACCAAATTCTTCTTAGTTGTGTACATCACTTTTGCTTCTTCACAAAAAAAGCCATTTTTTCACATGTTGAAGCTTTTTTTGTTGTCTTCCAATTTTGTTCATGTTTAGAGTATCAGCCACTGTTTTCATGCAGCCTGAAGATGGTTGCCACACTCAATTAACTTCAGAAGGGCTTCACCGTTGGGGAGGCGTTTCTAATGATGTGATTCATTGCTTTTGCCCAACAATTTGGAGAAGGGAGGAAATCATTACACCTTTGAACCCTTTTACGTGTTCTGGGAGAAGAGGATGACAAAGTAGGATTGCTTCCCAACTCATCAATATTCTATTTTGTTTTCTTTTTAGGCTGATCTTGCCTAGCGTCTTTTCTCCTGTTGCTTTGCTTCCACAGCCTCTTTCAGTTTCTGCTCAGCAATTTTTTTTTCTTTGATTTTCTTTTCTTCTGCTCGTTTGTTTCTTGATTCTCTCGTACATTTTAACTTTATCATCTATGGTCTAATCTGTTAATTTCAACTGTTTAATCTTGGTTTGGTACTTCATGTTTTCTTGCTCATTAAATTTTCGTAGAAAATCAGTACAACAGTGCACGCTTCACATTTTGTAGTAGTTAGACGTTCTTGTTTCTTGCACGTGAGACGATGACGTAAAGACATCAAGTTGTGTGTAAAACACTTGGAGTGTGGCCTCTAACACGCAAAACCCTTTGAAGCAATTCTCTGGTCGAACATAATCATATGAATCGCACCGTGATTTCATGTTCTGAGTTTGATTGCAAACTGGCATTCAATATGTTATATCTATTTGGTTCACTGAACATACCATCAACTGTAGCTGGGGCAAAATGTTAAGAAGCCAAATCATTGAGCAATAAGTTACTTATACATAAAGCCGCCAAGGAACATGAGCAATATTTGAAAGGCATTAAAATATGCAGAAAACATGTAGTTGTGACACTTGTGTTAATCTGATTTATTATTATTAATTGACACTTTATGGCACTTGGTCTCATAAAATGAACAAGTTTAATAATACGTATGATAAAATTGATAAGGAAGCTGTGACTTTGAAAATGTTCTGTAAGATATTTTTTAAAGGAAATATTTAGATTTATAATAAAGTAGCAGAGAAGAAAAGCAATACTTTTTAAATAAATCCATATACTACATACGTATCTTGGATTAAGTATAACTACATACCTATCTCGGATTAAATATGATTATTTAATCCAAGATACCTATTAAGTAGAGTTGTAATAATATTTAAAACATGTTATGCTGCAAGTTACAACTTCAAATAACGTAGAGTACATTATGTATGAAATCTATTTATTTCTTTTTGAATGGGATACTTTTCTTTTAAAACATAATCAACTCTGCATTCATTTAAGTTTATTTAGTGAGTTTTAGTGCCATTTCATGTTCATCTCTTATACATAATTAGATTATAATTTCAACAGACAAATAGCTAAAAAAGGGAAAGATACTTTGCTGTAGAAATAATCATATCGATAGCTCATTATGATGTAAATATATCTTTTGATTAATAAAATTCTATCATTTTGACAGTTATTTTTGGATTGGTCATTATATGACCAATCATATAGAAACATGTAAATACCAATAGAAAGTAATTATCACAATCCTTGACAAACTATGTCTTTGTCTTTCTCAACTCCCCAGAGAGTATACAGTACATCACTTCTGTAGGGCAGACATGCTTATCACTCACATTAGTGTTTACTTGCCTGATCTGTACCTTAGTCTTAATTTAACGTGTAGATGCCATGTTATGCATATATTAGATAGAAAGACTGTTTGGTTTATACAGACGTAGAAAGGTGATGTAAAAATGATTGTTAAAATATTATATATACACAGTGATACATTTAGAAAATCATTCTTCTTATCTGCTAACACAAAAAATACCATGGAAGCAAACATTTTTTAGTTACTGATTTTCATTTTCACAAAAGTGTGGTAGGCCTATATTTATACATCGTAAAAAAAACCTGAACTGCCTGCGCTAAGAAGATAAAACAAACCTGTGAACATGACTAGTTCTAGGCACGAATGTAAGTGTCAAATAGGACTTCACTTATATGCGTACAACAATGAGAGATTAAGAAAAGACAAATAGGTTTTTCAATGTTTAGATTTTTATTAAACTGTAACAATATCCAACCACAAACATGAAATTTGATAGAGTGGACTAAAGAGTTAACCTGAACTGCTAGGTGAT
Organism: Streblospio benedicti; assembly: GCA_019095985.1. Taxonomy (NCBI): domain Eukaryota; kingdom Metazoa; phylum Annelida; class Polychaeta; order Spionida; family Spionidae; genus Streblospio; species Streblospio benedicti. The sequence goes on from CM032669.1 coordinate 11,431,161, forward strand.
TTGGGACTGTATGGTTGTGGGTTCGAATCCCACAAGAGACTATGCGATATCGTCCTTACCTGATTTGGAATCATAAGTCTATTTATTACATATAGTTTCATCATATAACGTATGGTCATCATCACTATCAACGTTATCAGATACATAGACCATACTGAGCCGATATGGAAAATGATAGTGAATCTCTATCTAAAACCATGGGGCAAATCTCTACTAGCTTATTGTAATTTCAAGTAACTAGCAATCTCAATATCCCACATTTTTTTATGTAGAATGTTTTAAACGATGGTTTCATTTCTTAGATATCATAGAGTTTAGAAAAAGCCCTTTTAACCAAATCATTTGGAATAACAAGCTTATATTTTAATTGACAATAAATTCATTTTTTGGAGGAATTTTATGGCAGTAGGAATATGGGTCATAGGAGATTTATATAAGGATGGCGAAATTATTGAATTTGATTACTGGCACAGTAAAGGAATTGCTAGAAAATATTATCTAAATTGGATGAGTCTGATTTCATCCATACCTAAAAAAACATAAAGTTTTACTTAAAGAAGCTCCTAGAAATTTAGTAGAAAATAATACAATAATGATAAGTAAACATAGAGATATTTTCAAAGCCCAAATTAAGGATTTCTATTGGATAATGATTGAAAATCGGTATACAACCCCATCCTCTCAAAAGAATTTCAAAACAATAGAAATAGATGAAAGTGAATGGGAAGAGTATTATCTTATTCCTCACTTGTATATCCAAGATAAAAAAGCAATAGATTTCCAATTTAGGTGCCTTCATAGACTAATTGCTACAAATAAACTTCTGAATAAAATTGGTAAATTGCAATTTCCTAATTGCAGAAACTGTAATGAAGTAGAATCCTATGAACACTTATTTTTTTAATGTGCTTTTTGTAAAAATTTTATGGAATAAGATTCAACTGAAAATAATGTCGTTGTTTGATATAACATTAACAGAAAAACAAATATATTTAGGAATTCCTAAGACCCATTTTCCAAACCAAATTATAAAGATTTAGAAAATCTTTATACAACTTCGCACAACCTCATAGTTGATTGTTACGAGTTTCAAAAGTAACAATCTAACTGTGAATAATCTCATTTTCAATTGCTTTGATTTTTGTGTTCAAACTGCCAAGTTCTGTTTCTTTTTGTCTTGCAGCATTTCTGTGGCTATTACTAAGCACAATGAGTTTGTGCATATCATCTTTCTTAGGTTCTGTTTCTGCCTTCTCAGAATTTTGATCAGCCTTTTCCATCAGCATCTTGATATCTAACTCAAATCTTCGCTTCTTTGCCTGGAGATCTACTAGATCATCTTCGAGTTTCTGACGTTTCTTGCTTTTTAAGGCCTTCTTTTCTGCTTCTTTCTTTTCTTCAAGAAAATTAGAATATCTACTCCTTGCATGTTTGACATCATTTAGAAGAGAATTTGTGAGCAAAACATTTTCGACACCACCTACGAAATTCAAGTGCTGCGTGCAATTAAATTGCACTCTGAAAGATTTTCAACCGAAACTTCCTTATTAATTGAAAAGCCTCGCTCCACTTGAGCCTGACCATGTGAAAGCAGCAAGACATTCTTCAGTATATTCCAAATGTTTTTGTACTTGTCCTAATACAAATCATATCAGATTCTCTGATCAAAGGATTAAACATGCATGCCAAATAATCATCACTTACAAGAGCAGCACTAGAACTATGGGAATTTCACCACATCCATGGCACATGTGCTGCAGGCGGAACTCCCCGCACGTCTGCATCTTCTACTGATGGTTCATTTTCATCTGCAGAATCTCCTGTCAGACTATAGGCGATCGTGCTAAATCATCCTCACACACTGGACTATCCTCTGAGTCTGGCCAAAGCCTCAGATACGAAATGCCAATTGTCTATCATGAAATTGTGTCCCTGTACTCAGGGGTCGATTTATCTGCTGGCCCCTGGCCCGTGGCCAGTTAAATGGTCTCAGGCCAGTTGACTCTGTCTTGAACTGGCCCGTTTGGCCAGTTGAAAAAATGAATATTGTGTCCAAAAAGTCACAGATAGGACTGTCAAAGTCGGTTTTTTTGACCATGAAATCAGATTAGTTTGGAAAACAAGCTTATTCTTCACTAACTAGTTTGTTTGGTTTAGAGTGAACTGAAACAATGTACATAGAAATGTAATGGTATTTTTTCATCTTCAGATTGCCTGTTTGTCAAAATTTTGAATAAAATCATAAAATGTGGGTACCTGTAAAATTGAATTACTTTTTAATATTAAATGGTTTTATATTCGGGCTATTGAATGTTGGGTCGGGTCAGCTGCATTCAGTGTCAGCTGGCCCGACTGTCTAGCTGAAAATTCAGACTTAAGTCGACCCCTGTGTACTGGGCTACTTGGTTGTGTATCCGTTTTTATACTTGGAGAGGAAGACGTGCCATTGGTGTACAGTTGATTCTTGAGACATCTTTCAGAAGGTCGGCCTGTCAAGCCAAGCCAGTAAGTTTGCAAATAATAAATGCAAAAAAATATTGCTTGTTTCATCCATTTGCCGCTAATGCTTATTTCATCCTCTATCGCAGAGTTCAAATGGACCAGTGTTAGAGTAACCAAACACCAATAGATGGCATGGCGATATAGGCTATTTTTTACATGATCCTTTATTGCATTGGTTGCATTCTTGCATCAAAGCGACCAAAGGAATGCTGATCAAGACTGTGGTGGGTTGAATTTACCTACCGTATTTTCGAATAGGCGCCCCGGCGCTTATTAATTTAAAAACATGCCATTCACCCAGTGCTTATTCAAGACAGGGGAAGTTCAAAGGCCGGGCGCTTATCAAAGAGAATGCCGCCGGCCGATTTCACTGTTCAAGGAGATCAATAATTTTACGGACTTTTAACTGCCATTGGGCAGTGGCGTTTCTTTAATTGAAATTACTTGAGCACATTATATGGACACATTATCAAAGAGAACACCGCCGGCGCCAAGTTGATTAATATGTTTATTACCTATGATGCGGTTGTTGACTTGAAACTTCGTTATAATTAGTCCAAATTTGACAGTTAACATATCATTTTAAAGCTGAGACCATCGTGGATATGACTATCTACACCATTATATGAATATCTATATAATTACCAAAAGGAAACCACGTTTATTTACATTAAGAGTGGGATCACACACTAATCCCTGTATTTATACACTTGAAAAGCAAGTGACGGCGTTTTTATTTGAAGTTACTTGAGTAAGTTTCTGTGGCTTCCTCAGGTGTGTCTTACTTAATTGAAATTACTTGGGGATATTGACTGAAATTACTTTTAAGACATGCAGGTTGGCCCAAATAAAAAATATCAAAAGGCTTTAATTGCAGGTGTGCTAAGGTGAGTAGTTTGTTACCCCATTTAAAATGCGTTGGAGCCATCGATCCGAACAATTACCCATTCAATAAATGTAATGAAAGATAATATGACAATGCTAAACTCTACTAGACTCTACGTAAAAAGAAATCAATGCTATTACGTCAGCATTCATTATGTAGATCTACTAGACCTCTACGTAAAAAATCAATGCTATTACGTCAATTGATATTGTTTAGCCGCCAGGGGACCCGGCGGCTAAACAAGACCGGCGCCTAAGTAAGTAATATAGCCTCTACACCCGGCGCTTAATCAAATGCCGGCGGTTGATCAAAGGCTAGGCGGTTGATCGAGAAAATACGGTAGTAATTATGAACACATGCTCTTTTTTTCAAAGTACTTTAACATCTGTATCACTATCATTTGTTAACAGTTTTGACATGACAGGTGCCCCTTGTTGGAAACGCATGTTTGTTTATTAGGTAAGGTCGATGGCTGCTTGAAAAAGTTTAAAGTTTTGTATTTTATTAAAATCATCGATATTTCCCGGAATTGGGTTGTTTTTCAATTTTTAAGTACATTTCCAGTATATTTTTGAGAGTTTGAAATTTCCATGTATATCCCGTTTTCCCCCGTATGTGTGGCAGCCCTGACTTTGGCACCTGGAAAACTATTGTGTTCAAAGTAGTAATATTATTTGGTACTTGTTTGGATGGTAAATATTCTTTTTTAAAAAACATACGGGATGGGTGTAAAAAAAAATATACGGGATGGGTGTAAAAAAAATATACGGGATGGGTGTGCACTGCTCTAAACACAAATAAAGTTTAAATGCATTAAATCCTTTACTATAGCAACATTCTCTCCTCTGTTGCCGTCGCCGTTTGATAATTGTTTCTTTACTTAAGGGGCATTATTTCACATTTAAAATAATAAACATTGATCGGCATGGATTGTTTATTTGTTTTGATGGTGTTCGTAAGAGTTTACATTAAACTGTGCTGTATTTGACGTGTGGCTTAATTACTATCAAATGGGTTAACGTTTGACACGTTTTACGTCATTCTGTAGGTTAACTCTCTGACGCTCGACATACCATGACGCACACTTCAACTTTAACAACCAAAAAAAAAACAGTCAAAAACAGTATCAATATTATAACATAACCATAGGCTGTATAAACACCAAAAATGACTGGGTCCGTCTAGGGTTCATTCTTAGGGGGATCTGAAAGTTTGGGGTCATAACACTCCTTAGTTTTCTTCAAATCGTCGGGCATAGGTTAATGCAAATCGAAAAACAGATAGTCCCTGTTCCAGCTAAAGCTGGGGCTGGGACTAAATTAGATGAGGTACGGGAGATGAATAATTTAAGTTTTCCAAAGAAAATATGACAACTTCGACATCTCCATGACAGGGGCCTTACCATATGCAGAAAATAAACAACACAAGCAAGTACTCACCATTTGATTGGTCAAAATCACGTACGCAGACTTTACACGCTAGCATTGTGACAGATTCATAATTGTGCTTTCCAAAGCAAGGTTCACTGCATGGTAGCTTCTATCACACGAGTTTTTATGGCGATTAAAGGCAAGAATACCATGTCGACAAGCTTAATGTTATGGCTTTTGCATCTTGTGGAATCAGGCTCATAATGTATTTAAGTTGATATTGGAGATGATTGGTAGATATCGTGAAAAAACGTAATTTGTTGCTTCATCAGCTTGATTCTAATAATAAGAGATGTATGTAAGTTTTATTTTTGCATCGGGGGTTATGCTGATTCATCGGAGCATCTGTCAAACAAAGAATATAATTACAGTCCCCATAGCTATTTATCACATGCAAATCACATGAACATGTAAAACGTTAAAACATAGTGGAGCTCAAAAAGTGTCCGTAAATATAGTACTGACTACGATAAAAGTATACAGAACTGTAACAAAATTAGAGGAATGGGTGCAATAAAACGTAGCAATACTTAACAATTCAAAACAAAGTTTAATACAACTATCACGGTTTTTCTTGGAACTGCTCAAATACTGAAACTAAGATACTTACGATTATCAAAAGGAACAGGAAAAACGTAAAAATCTGAACAATAAAATCAGAACATTTTCTATTACGGGTGTCCATCTTTGATAATTATTTGCTCATAAATATTCGGATGTCTTTGGGCAATGAAACAAAAATCTGTCAAAATTTTCAGCGTGGTCGTGAACTTTGAGAAATATTCTTTTTATGACGGGAACATCCATAAAATGCGTAATACAAGGTTAAAAAACAAAATAAACGTAACTTCAAGTCAGTTAAGACGAAAGCCATAACCTGAGGAAGCTACAGAACCTTTTTACATTCGTAACAGTCACAACAATGAGAATAGGAGAAAAACATAAGGAATCGTAGCGTAATTCTTATTATTTTGTTTCTGTGTCTATCTGACGGGATCAGTACTGTATAGATCTCATTGACACCTACATGTATAAACGTTTTTGTAACACTTGCATCCATGGTGACTGTGTGACTGGGGCTTTACCTGAAGGCGTAGGTGCAGGGCTGCAGGAGCGTGCGCCAGGCAGCCAGCGTGCGCTGAAGCAGCCCGTTGTCGCTGAAGAGGTGCAGCTGGGAGAGGTCCGTGGCCGGGTAGGTGAAGCGCGGGGTGGTGCTGTTGGTGTAGAACTCGCGCCAGCTCATGTAGAGGGCCGCGGTCTGCAGGTTGGTGTTAATAATGTAAATAAATGTAAATGTGGTGGTTTACAGTCATGATTCTAGTGCTCTCATGACTTAACATTTTACACCAGGTCATTGGCATCCTTATCACACTTTATCTTTCTCAACTCTGCGGGGAGCATACAGCACAATTGCTACCGTAGCGCAGACATGCTAATCACTCACATATGCGTTCACTAGCCTGACCTGTACCTATTTAATGTGTAGGTACCACGGAGCAGTGTGTAACCAGTTAGAGGTAAGTTTGCTCAACACTTACCACCAGACCCGACCGAGAATCAAACCCACGACCTTCTGGTCACGAGTCCAACTCCCAATGCACTCGGCCACGGAAGCACACAGTTAATGACAGGGTATGTTCCTTCAATTTTTTACTACCAACTGTAGTGCAATGATGTGTATTGCAATCTCTTTTATAATTGCAATTTGTAATTCTGTCCTGTTTCTGATGAGCCATCAGAAACCAAATCGTTTATATAATTTATTATTGTATGTAGATTGTACTTTTTTCTTTACGCAAATTTGGATTATCAATATAGCAGAAATTGAAAGGTAACTCCCTACCTTCGGTAGGTCGGGGGCGTGTCTCTAGATGTAAACAAACATTGGGACTCAGTGACTCTAGCAAGCAAGGCTTTAGGCTACATGAGAGGCAAGGGGAGGGGGGGGGGGGCATTATTTTGGGGTGGGTGGGGTGGGGGTGATTCTGTTTTTGGTCAAATCCAGAATGAAACCGAGTTTTAATATATTTGTTTCATGTTGCAAGAATGGTTTAAATGCTCCCGACCCCCCTAGAAAAACTGTGCACCTACATGTATGACCATTGTGCAGCCCAGGCAAGTCATCGGAAAAAAAGACCAATATCAAACTTAAAGCTTATGGAAATTTCACTTTTTTGTCCAAGAGCTTAGCACATCTAGGTTTCCATTCCTTTTACCTTGTGTAAATATCTCTCTGCAATATTTAAGTTTTGCCGATTTGTATTTATATGAGTTTGTATTTAAACATGGTGCACTTTTCACATAGGTGATAATTCTGGTTGTGAAATGGTAAGCACAGTAAATGATACAATTTGGTACATAACAGGCTTACAGCTGAAATATTCCCAATTTTAGTGTCTTTTTATGTCCCATTAAATCATACTAAAGTTGTGTTAACAGTAGTACATATTTTAAATGATGCAATTAATTGATTGCACCTAGTTACCAACATACAAAATCAAACTAGTTGATATTATTTATGATTAATATGTGCAAATGTCAATCTTACATTTTTCAACTATAAATCAAAATTTCAAGTCGCTTTCCAAATATGAAGATGTTGATGTGAAACTTTGATATTGCACATAGTTATTATACTAGGTAAAAGGAATGGGAACCTAAATGTGCTAAGCTCTGGACAAAAAAAGTGAAATTTCCGACCGCCCTATTCACATATGCGTTCACTAAACTGACCTATGTCTATGTAATGTGTAGCTATAATATTTGCAACCAGACCCCACCAAACATCTAGTCATTTGCATACTGTAGAGACGAAATGTTACTCAGCACCCCAATGAACCCGGCCAAGCGTTAAGCTGACTACCGTATATACTACATGTTCTTTATGGAATGTCTTCAAAATGGACACAGTGTAAATGTAAACGTAAGTATAGTGGTTTATAGTCGTGATCCAAGTCTTGCTCTCACGACTTTATATTTTATACCAGAGGATTACTTTTTTATTCTGTATCTGTATCTGTATCTGTATATATATCACTGCTTGAGGTCCTGAACAGGTGCGATGGCAGCAGGAGGCCACGTGGTGTTGGTACGTGGAC
>CM032669.1:11440108-11451448 GCA_019095985.1 Streblospio benedicti
TATATCTACGGGAAGGCTTGACCTTATACTTCTACCATAGAATATCGTTGCTGGAGCTGGCATTTTATGATCTATTGGTGTTGTTCTTAGATCGAGTAGTGTCTTACGTAAACACTTTTTGTCCAACATAGCTTTCTTAAGGATGGCCTTGACGTAACCAATCATGCGTTCAGCATAACCGCTACTTTGACTGTATGTGGGACTAGAGGTTTTGTGGGTGATTTCCCAATCATTCATGAAGTCCCGAACTCCTTAGAATCATATTGTGGTCCATTGTCACTGTAACAGACTAATGGCTTTCCAAAGATACAGAAAAATATCTTTGAAATACTCAATTACTTCTGAAGACTTTTTGTTTTTAGGAGTCTACACAGGAAAAACTTTGAAAATTCGTCGGCTCTACACAATAACATTTACGACATTTTAAAGTGAAGATATCAGTATGAACCGCTTCCCAGGGTTGAGTTGGGACTGATCTTTTCAAACATTGGTTCTCTACTCTGCGATCTTTGAAATCTTTTGCAGAGTGTGCATGGGACGGAGCACAATATAGGCTCACTCAATTCGGGAAAGAACATCATATATCATTGGAAAGCTTGAAATCTCAGCTTTCCAACCATGTATGATGGCATTGCACAACGAGTAGCTTATTATTAGAAAAATGCGTTTGAAAAAGACCCCTTCGAATTCGTTCGGACCGGTTTCTGTGTCATTCAGCAGAGCATAATTTTTCTTAAGTGTTTGTAAGCCCGCAGGCAAGTTGTTTTGAAAGATATATCCAGTGTGCAATATACCATTAAAAAGAACAGACTGTCAGCTTTAAGATGGTGTATATTAAATATTTCTAATTATTACTAATATAAGAAAATTTTTCGTTATAGAAATGTGTGTAACAGGCACTCGTCACTACAAAAAGGAACGAAAAAATACACTCTAATTTTTAGCTTACGTTTAATCTGAGACATATAGATCTTCCGTTTTTGCAATTTATTATATACCAGACAAAAGCATATTCTGTAAGCTTTACATCGGTGCCTGATATGTATTTTTATATACCAATCTGATGATTTTACAGACTCATCAACCGATCCCTTTCAATCGCTCAAATTCCAAGTGAATAGGTACCTGACTAGTAACTGTGCATGGGACGAGGTCTGTATTTTTATGATACAGGCTCACTCAAAGGGGAAAGAACAAACATCATATATCATTGAAAAGCTTACAGTCTCAGCTTTCCAACCATGTATTATTGCAGTGCATAACGAGTAGCTTTATATGAGCAAAATGCATTTGAATAGGACCACTACCAGCGTGTCCGTCGTAGATATGACTTGTCATTTTTGTAGATGATTTTTATTTGGTGTTGACAATCATTTTGTTTAAGTTTTGCATTCAGAAAATGTAATGTGTAATGCATCAATCACACGGGGGAACAGTTTTCTTTACATTGGTATGCATATCGCATATATACAGATCACATATAATATAAAAACTGACCTATTTGCTTATGAGTGCGTTGTGACAATAGTTTGGAAACTATATTAATCAAATGACAACATTTCCAATATTGCAAAGACATTGGTTATCATTTTCGTCTCATGGGTTATTGTTCACTCATAGTACCGCTATCAAAATTGGAAACAATTGCTATGGGAATAATTTATTAGGGGGAGGCTAAAACAGCAATATTATAACCAAATAATCATTCTAAAATGGATCACATTTCCTTACCAGCTTACTGATTATCACAGCATTTCTTGCTTGCTTTCAAATGTGTGTTGTTCCTTTGTTTCCTTCTAGTTGGTTTTGGAAGATTGTTTCTAGCATTCCATTCGATAAATTGTTGGAATTGTTTGCTTGTTTTTTTGCAGTTCATGGTTGTTCTATTTGTTTCGAGCATTCTGGCTCAAAGATTCTGTTGTTTCACTATTGAGGTTCTTGATTGATCTTCTCTGACTATCACTCTATTTCTGACTTTGCCATACACATTTTTTTTTTTTTTTTTTGTATATGCATTGTCATTGGTTTCTGTGTGTTTGATATAGTTGGATCATTCTGTTTTCTTTGATGACTTTTGGTTTGATAATTTAGTCAATAATATAGATCATGGCAGATGATGAATTTACACTGGAGAAAAAGCCTTGCACTGCAAGTGCTACAACTTCAGATATAAGATGTATAATTTGTAAGATGTCTTCTGAAAAACTGATTTCACCAACTAACATAGCATCATGGGAAACTCTTTTACAAGCTGCTCAAATTCGGAAGAATTCTGATATTCTGGAAATTGCCAATGGTGTTAACAAAGGAGATATCCCACATATTTTTTATCATCGAGATTGTCGTAGCAAATTTACACACAAACGTAAACTAGATGAGATGAAATCACTGGTCACTGATGAGTCTGAACCTGTCGTAATGAAAAGAAAAGGTGAACGTCAAAATGTTCATACACGTACTGATAGTCGTACCTATCCAGAAGAGTGTATATTTTGTCTGAAGGTCAGATATAAAAGAGGATCACGAACTCGTGAGCCTCTTTCCAAATGTGTTCAATTACGAGGTGATCATACAATTCTTGAAGCTGCTATTTCTAAAAATGACACTCGCATTATAGCAATAATGGACCGTGACTTGGTTGCAGCAGAAGGAATGTATCATGGTAGTTGCTATAAGGACTACAAGTACATTCCCCCACCTACTTCTACTCATACCCAAGTTTCTGATTATTCTGCAGCTTCTTCAGCTGCTTTTGGTGACGATTTGTATTCAAAGGCTGAATCAGCCTCATATGCAAAACTATTTGATTTTATCAAATCTGATATATTGACAAAGCACTTGGTAGTAAAATTATGTGAGTTAAAACGTAGGCTTGCTATTTACATGGGAGAGTATGGAATAGATGAATTAGCACCATCTACCACAAAAAAATTTGAATAGAAAAATGAATATTGAATTTGGTGACTTACTAATGCGTGCATATGTTGACAAATATTGTCTAGTTTTTGCAAGTTCTGTTTCTGTACAAAAACTGGTGGTTTAAAACTATAGACTGAATCAAGAAATTGATTTTCTAAAATCAAGTTCAGTAACATCCGTTTTGAAAAGTGCTTCTTTGCATTTGCGTACTGCAGTGAAAGAACATGAAGAGAGCTTGTCCGTGTCTTGGCCTCCAAACATAGAAACCTTGAACAATAACAATATTGTAATACCGTCTCATCTCAAGGCATTTCTCATGGAACTCTTGTCAGTTGATCCAAATAACAAAAGTAAGAATTACCAGATCTTAGAATCCATTGGACAGGACTTGATGTTTGCAATGAGCAATGGCAGAATAAAACCTCCCAAACATATACTGCTCCCCATATTCAGTAAAAGGTCTGACAGGGAATGTTGAGATCATTCAATTTCTAAACCGATTAGGTCATAGTATATCATATTCTCTTTTGTTAGAGATTGATACTGCCCTGTGTCTAAAAAAGCTAGCGGAATGGTCTCAATTTTCAGTTCCATTGCCAGGATGCATTGTTCCTCATGTATACACATGTCTGGCTTTTGATAATATTGATAGACTGGAGGAAACTTTATCAGGCCAAGGAACAAGCCATCTTGTAAATGGTATTGCCATTCAAACTAGATTCTTTGGTCCTCAACTTGCTAGACGTGAAGTAAAGATTGGAAGAACAAGACAGAGAAGTTTACTTGGAGCTCTCGAGGATCTACACGTACCAGATTATAATGCTGGTGAGCGTGCTGGTCCTACAAGGCGCACATTTCAAGAATTGGATTATTCTGAAGCTAATATGGAAGCTCTACAAAAAATTTTCATATGGCTTCTGTGTCGGATACATGATGAACATCAAATGATTCCTGGTTGGACTGGCTTCAATGTGCAAGTTAGGTCACCAGCTAACATTACAGACAATGTTGTTGGGTATTTGCCATCCATTAATGCTCCGGCTACATCCATGTCAACAGTTAAAGAGATCATGAGAGGGTCTGTGCAGCTTATGTCAGATATTGAGGTTCCCTCTATTGTTTGTGTTTGTGTCGTGATACAGCCAGCACCACATCCGAAATTGGATATGATTTCCCGGGGGAGATTTCTTTTTAATAGTTTCTGCAAATTTATGTCTGCTCGACATGACCATGTATATTGAATATTGTAAGAGAGCCCAAGAATTATGCTTTCTTCTGGTATACTACACAACATACACATACTACACAACATACTTTGATTATATATTATAATCATTCCTCCCCTTGTCATGTACTCATCTGTCTGTCCATAACATATCCTGGTTTATTTATATGCTAGAAAGGACATTGTTTTACATTAATGTTTCTCATGTAAAGCTTCTCATTATGCAATGATATCATACTGCATTGAAAAGGTGAGATTCCAATGGTATATTATAACCTGTATCTTATTTTAGGGGTCCTTATACACTAAAAATAAAGTTTCAGTTCGATTCAATGAGGTTTTGGTACCCATTCACTTGGAATTTGAGAGATTGAAAGAGATCTGTTGATGAGTCTGTAAAATCATCAGATTGGCATATATAAATACATATTAGGCACCGTTGTAGAGCTTACAGAATAAGCATTTGTCTTGTATAGAATAAATTGCAAAAACATGAAGATCTATATATCTGGGATAAACATAAGTTAAAAATTATAGTATATTTCTTCGTTCCTTTTGAGTATTTGTTACATTTTTATAACGAACAATTTTCTTATATTAGTAAGAACTGGAAATATTTAATATACACCATCGTAAAGCTGACTGTCTGTAGTGCACACTGGATATATCTTTCAAAACAACTTGCATAATTTTGTGCTCTGCTGAATAACGAACCCGGTCCGAATTCAAAGGGATCTAACGTGCTTGCCATAAACATATGTATGGAACTTTTCAAGAGCAAATACAATGGCTAAAAGTTCAAGTTCAATATTAGCATTCTTTGAGTCAAAGACTTGCTTGCAAAAGCAATGGGCCTATCATTCTAGATCCATCCCAATCCAGATAAACTAGCATCCACCTCAAGTGTAGTTTCTTTTGTGGATCAAAATACTGAAGTGTTAAGTCTTTGTGGATATGCTTTTTTATCTCTTCGAAACATTTGTTATGTTCGGCTGTCCACTCAAACACCGCTGACTTTTTTTGGTGAGTTGAATTCAGTTGCATTTTTGGGGGTTTTTCGCGACTTTATGTCGTCACACTTTTTTGGGATCCGGCTTCATTCCGATTCATTCCACATCATTCCAAAGAATTGGACTTCTGCTTGCCTAATCAGACACTTTTCAGGTCTAAAAACCAAACCATTATGTTGTGCGCTTTGCATGAGCTTGTGTAATGCTATATCATGGTCCTCAGGTGTTGACCCATACACAACAAAGTCGTCAGCTATCCCTATCACACCACTTGTGTCGGTGCAAGGGACACGCTTCAATATGTCGTCCATATGCTTTTTGGAATATGTCTTGGCTAACACACAGACCAAATGGTAAACGGAGAAACTTGTATTTCCCTACGGGGTTTGGAACGTACACAGATCCTGACTTTCACGATCCAGAACAATTCCCCAATAGCCATGTCTTAATGGCATTGTTTAGGTGCCTTGGGTCAAGGCAGATCCGAAGATCACCATTTGACTTTCTCAAAAAGGCTAAACTATTTACCCACTCAGAGGGAATATCATCATCACACTTCGCTATGACACTTAGATCGACCATTTCATTTAACTTGTTGACAATTTCAGTTTTCAAATGCACAGGGTACCGCCTTGGTGCGGCTATTACCGGTTGTGCACCTGGCTTAACCTCAATATGATACTTCCCTGGCAATCTGCCTAGTCCAGTGAAACACTGCTTATATAGGCTTTGCAAGGTTTCAACACTAGTAAGAGGTTTCTTGAATTTTGTTTTATCATATTTTAGTTTAGTACTTTTGTTGGTTATAGTACTCTTGGTTTTACTGTGTGTAGATTTTTTATCAACCGCACAGCATTGTACCGAAGTCACAACACTTTGGTTAATACTACTGTCAGTATTGTTGTCAACATTATGGTTAATACTGTGCATACTGTTTGCACAGTTTGAACTTTCGTCGATGCATAAGATATCATCACACATGCATATTGATGGTGAATTTGCAATATCAGTTGGACCACTTAGGGGGTTGTTAGTAGTCACAACATCGGGGCTATTGATACTAGAACCATCATTTTTGCATGTATCATCAGTTTCGTGGGTCTTGGCACTTCCGGCACTACCCAAATTCAACGAATCGTATGATTGTTGATTTGTTAAAGGTACATCAGTACTTGGCATCACGACCTCAGACTGACACTTCGACCTAACTAAAGCATCTAATTGTGCTACGTGTTTGCTATAGTTTGATATGAGATCGGATTTAGCTACAGTAATGATCCCTAAGCCAATACTATCAGAACAGGAAAATATTGCTGGACCCTCTGTACTAACTACATAGAACTTACATGACAACCACCTACTTTTGCCAAAACGACACTTAGCATAGTATTTACCCATTGGATACATCAACGTACCATTCACTGCGGTCAAAACACTACTACTAGGTGTTAGAAGTTTTACTATGGACTCATCTGACAAATGCTTGAATATCATTCTAAGTACCCTTAATGGCATGATATTACAATTAGCACCAGTGTCGCTTTTAACTTCAAACTTATACATAGATTTCTTATTAGGCACTCTTAGGTCTAGGTTACATATGATCTGCATGTATCTATCATTATCAACACTATACAAACTGTCTCTACTAGACGTACACACAACTTTACTCACAAGTACGTGTCCAACGTGTCCTACGTTCAGACCTGGCTCATCCCCGGAGTCACTCTCGTCACTTGGTTGGTTGTCGTCGTCATCCTCGTCGCTGCCATCTGCTGAGACGCCTTTCATGCTGCGCCGCTGTTTCCTCTTAGCAGGCATCTTCCTGCGCAATGCGTTACTCTTGCCTGGCTGCATTCCTTCTGCGCCTTGGGGCACAACTTGCTGCCTCTCCAGTGTCCCGTAGACCTGCAAGCTAGGCAGTCTGAATCGAATGCAGGACAGTTCCGTGGTTCGTGCTGCCGCAGACACCTCTGGCACACCTTATCCACTTTGCTGCTCCTCACATAATCCACTGATTTCCCACTGAATGCACCGCAATTCAGCTGGGTGGCTTCGTAAGCCTCGGCTTCCATGATGGCATCCATTAGCGCTAAGTCATTGCCCTTAGCAATCAACTTCTTCTGCAATCCTGGCCACACGGTTCCCTTGATAAGCTGGAACGTAATGTTCGAGTCCGCCTCATCTTGTGCTGAGTATCCGCAATCTTTGGACTTATTCCGTATTCTGACCACAAATTCACTGACACTTTCACTTGCACCTTGGGTCAGGGAAGAGAGCTCGAGTCTGGCACACCACTTGTTCACCGTACCGCGCATGTGCTGCTGGAACTTGTTGAACACGTTGTCGACTTGCTTCTTCTCCTGATCGCTCATGTTCCACGCCGCCATGAGTTTGACGCCGCATACACCTGCGCTTGCTACCACATGATGCCACTTCTCGTCATCAGGAATCTTGTTGATCACGAAGTACGAGTCCATCATTGCACGCCACTGTTCATAGTTACGTTTCGGGTTCTTCTCACTCCATTTCAGCATCGGCAGTGGTATCCCTCCCGCAACTTGTGCTTTCTGAGCTGACTGGACTTGGCTTGTCAGCTGCTGAAGAATTGCTGGCAGTAATCCCAGGTTCACACCTGCGGCCTCACCCGGCACGTTCTGTGGTTCTGGATCCCCCATCACAACTTCTTCACGCACGCTGGACAACCTCCTGGTAACTTTCGCACACACAAGACAGCACGTCTCGCAACCAAAACTTTTCCACGCTTGACACTCCCAGTTCTTAAACTCAGTCTCTTACTCTTTGGTCGTCGGCTGTATTGCTGGAAATCACTTACACTGCTGCCACCATGTTAAACATGGAGTTGATCCTGACGTGTCGACTGCAGAGTGATAACTATCCTTTAACTTCCAATGTCTTCATTATTCACTTGTATTCTTCATTCATACATCAATCACATACATACATATATATAACAGACAATAGCTACATCAGCCTATCATAATGAAACTGCCATGTACTCTATACCTCGGACATAGTGACAATAGTACTAGACGCATTGTTACTGCTGCGTGGTGGTTATATACACAGACACCAGACATGCTGACATGCTTGTCTGCATGTTCACCTTGAACCATATGATCACAGAACGTGACTTACATACATGCTTCATGATTAAGTACGTTTCACCTTGATCTACATACTGAGGCTAACACGACGATGGGCAATTTTAACCCCCGACAAATGAATAAAATGACTATAACCTTGTTTTATGATATTTGTTCCGACGAGACAACCAACAGGCAAGTTAATGTTTTTTTTCCACAGGCAAGCCAAATGCAGTCCCTAATCCCCCCAGACTAACCAATACATAGCAGGCCTGTGGTTGTTTCCCTCATCATCGCCGATGAACACTGTCACTAGGCGTGATGAGCAAACGATTCTTCAGGTGTTTTTTTACGACAGCCGATTTCGTTTTCGTTTTCACAGTACAGGATATTAGCCTTGTTCAGCCAGACTTTTATTGCCTACTGGGTGAAAGTGCATCATCACAGGGTGATTGATTGATGCTAACGGGACATTTGATTTGTTGAGCATGTGCACTGACAGTCTGACACGGATGCGTCATGTGCAATTTATTCTTCATAAATAAGTAAGTTATTTTGATTTTCCGACGAGCATTCGTAATAGATTATGAGAATTATATCTTTATGCAGGCTATTAGTAGTAGTAAGAATATCGATAGACGTTCGTAATAAGCTACTCTACTACTCACAAATCAACATACACTGACGTTGCGGCTTCCATCACGGAGCTCCGTGATGGAAGCCGCAACGTCAGTGTATGTTGATTTGTGAGTAGTAGAGTAGATTATTACGAACCTCTATGAGAATTATGTTACGAACGTATTATACAATTATATATTTGAGAACTACAATTGACGAATACCATAACAATCTATTTGACACCCAGAATCATAGCAAAGTGTACACGGCTGAGCAAAGACAATGTTGTTTACTACTAATACTACGTGAGTTTGTTCAGTCTTTGTGGATATGCTATGATCTATACACCAAGGAAGGTTACTCTCGATCAATGTATTGAGGGTTCTAGGTGGGTTACACTTCATGTTCGTTTCAAGGGGCATGGGCCTATACCAGAGATCAAACATGACCCCCCTGGAAGACCCTAATACAAACAAAAAGATGAAAAAAGACAGACAGTGCTGGGTTATTCTCAACACTTATAAAGTAAGAAAAGATTATTCCCCTCCCCCTCTTTTGGTTTTTTGCAAGAACCCCGTCAATGATAAAACTGATTTATTTTTTTTTATTTTTCCTCCCTGTCGCTTTGCAGAAAGGAGGTATTTTTCTATTTCCCCTCCCACCCCCCACCCCCTGTCAATTTTTTTGCGTCAAAAAATTTCGTCATCCAACTTATATAAAACAGATGGCCTAACATGGCACCTACACGTTAAATACGTGCAGATCAGGCAAGTGAACACTAATATGAGTGATGTACATGTAATGTATACTCCCCTGGGAGTTGAGAAAGATAAAGACATAGTTTGTCAAGAATTGTGTTACTCAAATTCTGTTTGTATTTACATATTCTTTTTGGTTGGTCATGTACTGACCAAGCCCCAAATAATGATTGTATTTCCAAATGGGTTGAAAATCATACCACATGAATCAGCAAACAAATGATATCATTATTTGCACACCAAATTATCTTTCTTTTTATTAGCTATTAGCTGTTGAAATTATAATCTACTCATGTATAAGAGATGAACTTAAAATGGCACTGAAAACTGACTAAATAAACCTAAATGAATGCAGAGTTGATTTTGTTGCAAAAGAGAAGTATCTCATTCGAAAAAAAAATAGATTTTATACATAATGAACTCCACATTATTTGAAGTTGCAACTTGTAGTAGAGTAAAAATTTTGATGGACCCGGACATTTTACCTAACAAACAAATTTTTGCACAGAAACCTTCTATATGGTCCCCTGAAGCTCCAAAAAAATTCTACCAAATTCAACCTTAGGGAACTCGATCCCTCCACTTACGAAAATCCGAAATGGCCGCCAATGCTACATGTAGTATGAAAATCTAACTTTTTTGTGTATTTGACTTACGAGCATCTATAATACATCAATTTTAAGGTTTCCTGATACAAGGATTTCATTTTTGGTGCTTTCATAATGATTTGACCTCAATTTGACCTTCAAATCCAAGATGGTTGCCCCAATTAGAAGTTTGTTCGTATGTGAGTTACATATTCCATGAAAGATATGAGCTCAAAAAGCTGGATCACCCAGGTGCACCTACTGCTACACAAGTACATGTATAAACTACAAACAGCCCACAGCCTGCTGAACAGGACTCAAAAGAAGTATAAATGGAAGGACGTTGTAAAGAGAGCAGTAGAAGTCCACTGGTGAAAGATGCTGAAGCAGGAAGCTAGTGTCAAACCAAGCTTTAAATATCTCGACCTTGACAGCTGCAGAACCAGCCAAGGCCACCCAGTCTGGGAGTGTGGTACCAATCCATCCCATACCAAAATGGCCACCATCCAAGCACTGCTGCTAACTCAAAGATACCAGCTGTCAGCCTACTCACACTCTGGCAAGAAGAAAAGTTCTCTTTGTCCTCTATGTCATGAAGCTCCAGAAACCATAGAGCACTTCCTGGTAGCATGTCAAGCATTCTCTTATGCCAGGATGACTTACATGAAGAGGATCACTGACTTCTTCCCACACCTCACAGTAACTAACTACGTGTATTTGGTTCTGTTTGAAACGTGGACTTGTGATGTTTATTTCAAATCAAAATATTCGAGAAAACTTGGCACAAAGTGTCAATTAACTTTAGCTTCAGTATCACAGGAGTATGAAGAACTTCAATTGGTATTGTACAGATAATAAACAAAGATAGTAATGCTTGCCTACTTCAAAATAGTTTACTTAATGTGAGTGCTCATCGTACTGATGAAAAACCTTTTGAATCAGGTGATATTTGAGAAGCAAATACAAAGTATCATCGATCATGTTTACAACAGTTTTGGCACATTTCCAGCCTCAACTGCTGACAAATATACTAGAAACTTACACACAAAAAATGATGAAAAATCTACTAAATTGTGTGCAGATACAGTATCATCAATATACATTACAGGTACTGCA
>CM032669.1:11451548-11473674 GCA_019095985.1 Streblospio benedicti
CTTTATTACCCATGAGTGAAACATTGTTCTAGCGACGCTGTTCTCTCTGAGCACTCTTGATGCAGTTTTGTTTTTTAAATCGCTGTACACATTAGCATTTTAACTCCAATGTCCATGGTTTATCCCTTCCACTAGCCATTCTACTATTCCATCCTAATCCTATGAGTGCTGGCCTTTTTGCAGGCTGCCCTAGGTTCCGTCGGCGACTGACCATTGCTAGCGGTCAGTACTCGGACTGCCCACACATCCGCCTGGTGCAGGCTGTGGACCTGGACACATGTCTGGCAGAGGCATGCCGTCTCCGTGCCAACCTGGTCAACTTCTACCGTGGGAAGACAGACGTGGGCTGTGGGAGTGTAGGGGACATGCACGGGTCACCACCTGTGTACTATCAAGGTAATTGGCAATGGTAGTAATGTAGTAATGGCCTAATGCTTCAGTATTTACTGTCAATCTATCTGTCTATCACTTTAGGTGTTGTGTATTCGTATGTATAAAGTACATGTACATGTACAGTAGGATGTGGGTTCATGGTGATTTTGTCGGGTAACTTTTGGATAATAATGTCCTGCATTTAGAGTTGAATTATGAACATATTTTGTGTTTAACTGTGTTCAAGCAATGGAGAGAATCGGAATTAAGGATAAATCTATCTCCAAGTATTAATGTATTTGAATGAAATGTTCTCAGTAAACAGTACTGATCCAGTCAGAAGGACACAGAAGAAAAATCTTAAGGATTACCTACGATTCCTTACGTTTTCCTCCTATTTCTTCTCACTGTTGTGACTATTACGAACGAAAAAAGATGGCGTTGCTTCGGGAAGTTACGGTTTTCTTCATAACTCGTTTGACGTTACGTTTATTCTGTTTCTTATCCTTGTATTACAAATTTTATGGAGCTTTTCATAATAAAAAGACTATTTCTAAAAGTTCATGACCACGCTGGACATTTTGACAAATTTTGTTTAATTGGGTGTCTGTACAGCGTTCGCACCGTTTACCCAATCGCCGCTGTCGCTGTGGTGGAAATAAACGAGGACGCCCTAATAAATCCGAATATTTAGGCCATCCGTTTTATATAAGTTGGATGACAAACCCGACGATGGGCAATTTTAACCCCCGACAAATGAATAAAATGACTATAACCTTGTTTTATGATATTTGCTCCGACGAGACACCCAACAGGCAAGTTAATGTTTTTTCCACAGGCAAGCCAAATGCAGTCCCTAATCCCCCCAGACTAACCAATACTTAGCAGACTTGTGGTTGTTTCCCTCATCATCGCCGATGAACACTGTCACTAGGCGTGATGAGCAAACGATTCGTCAGGTGTTTTTTTACGACAGCCGATTTTGGTTTCGTTTTCGCAGTACAGGATATTAGCCTCATTCAGCCAGACTTTTATTGCATACTGGGTTAAAGTTTATCATCACAGGGTGATTGATTGAGACTAACGGGACATTTGATTTGTTGAGCATGTGCACTGACAGTCTGACACGTATGCGTCATGTGCAATTTATTCTTCATAAATAAGTAAGTTATTTTGATTTTCCGACGAGCATTCGTAATAGATTATGAGAATTATATCTTTATGCAGACTATTAGTAGTAGTAGGAATATCGATAGAAGTTTGTAATAATCTACTCTACTACTCACAAATAACACACACACACTGACGTTGTGGCTTCCATCACGGAGCTCCGTGATGGAAGCGAACAGATTATCAGTGTGTTATTCAATAAAATAAATAGACAACTCATGTAGATTATGACTTACATTCTTCACATGACCATATAAGCAAGAAACAATTTTGTTTCTACGAACGTATTATACAATTATATATTTGAGAACTACAATTGACAAATACCATAACAATCTATTTGACACCCAGAATCATAGCAAAGTGTACCTCGGCTGAGCAAAAGACAATGTTGTTTACTACTAATACTACGTGAGTTTGTTCAGTCTTTGTGGATATGCTATGATCTATACACCAAGGAAGGTTACTCTCGATCAATGTATTGAGGGTTCTAGGTGGGTTACACTTCATGTTCGTTTCAAGGGGCATGAGCCTATACCAGAGATCAAACATGACCCCCTGGAAGACCCTAATACAAACAAAAGAAGATGAAAAGACAGACAGTGCTGGGTTATTCTCAATACTTATAAAGTAAGAAAAGATTATTCCCCTCCCCCTCTTTTGTTTTTTTGCAAGAACCCCGTCAATGATAAAACTGATTTATTTTTTTATTTTTCCTCCCTGTCGCTTTGCAGAAAGGAGGTATTTTTTCCACCCCCTCCCCCACCCCCCACCTATAGAACAGAACAGAACAGTCAATCAAATCCTAAATTTATTTTAAACAGGCCCTAATTATTCCTCATTCAGACATCAACTTTATTGTTTTTTTATAAAAAAAATCATTTGTGACACACATCTAACGATTTGACCTTATTGTGACATTCCAATATGGCAGTTATTACAATACGGTAAGCGATACTGATATAAAGTTTACAATTATGAATTTTTACCAAAGTGATTTTGGTAACTAGCTATTATGGTTTCTGTTTGAAACATGCACTTATGATGTATATTTCTTTGTTGTTGTTTTTTTACTACTTATTCAGTGTGTTTGGAGACAATAAAATATTGGTTAATTTTTTAAACAAATTGCAAATTAAACAAATTGCAGATGTATATTTCAAATCAAAATATTTATTAAAAAGCAGTAGTCATTAATTCCTAATTAATATGTGGATCAGGATTCACCTTAATCTGCCAATGATGTCACAACGTACACATGGTTGTATTGATTCCTATTATTGGTTTTGCTTTTTCTATGTTTCAATGTTTTCCAATGTTAAATTCATGCAATAAAAACATGATTTATTAAGGCAAATTAAATCCACTATAGATGAATATACTGTATATGTGTGATTTGTATAGATGGTGATGGGTCATTTGTATAGATGGTGGTGAGAGAAAACTTGGCACAAAGTGTCAATTAACTTTAGCTTCAGTATCACAGGAGTATGAAGAACTTCAACTGGTACTGTACAGATAATAAACAAAGATAGCAATACTCGCCTACTTCAAAACAGTTTACTTAATGTGAGTGCTCATCGTACTGATGAAAAACCTTTTGAATCAGGTGATATTCAAGAAGCTGATACAAAGTATCATCGATTATGTTTATAACAGTTTAAGCACATTCGTTAGCCTCAACAGCTGACAAAAATACTAGAAACTTACACAAAGAAAATGATGAAACATTTACTAAATTGTGTGAATGGTTAACATTACAGATACAGTATCGTCAATACATTACAGGCACTGCAGTCACAACTTTCTGAATATCTGCACAAAGATGTGGTATCCGAGAAGACGTTTTGTCGGACAACGTCTTTGTGTCTTTGCGCTTAAAACCAAGGTTCCACGATTATCCGTCTCGTCTCAAGCCGTCATGAATGTTTGACATCTCAAGTCCTGGTCTTATGAAGTTTGATGTAGTTTGAAGTAGTTTGATACAGTCGTGTTAGTGTAGACAGTTTTAAAAACGGATCGTTGGGGCATAATTTAACCAATTATAGAGCAGCATTCAGTTCATAGATCTAGAGTGATACTGCACGTTACCTCTGATGCTACGTACACTGCGCATATTACATAGACTAATCGTCGTAGAGTTTTAGCGGTATAGATAGGCTCCGTGAAAGACAAAACATCTTTACAATTTTTTTATCAAACTACTTAAAACGTTTCGTCGGATACAATTTGAAGGAAGTCTTAGCGGTGTAGACAAGGCTTTACAGCATTATTCACATCAAACATTCGATTACTTTACACAAGATGTAACCATAAATGAGATTGATGGAAAATCTAATATTGTTACATTCAAGAAGCAGACTGAATCTATTTTGTATAATGCATATGTAGATCTAAAATGCAGCTTCTTCAGGAAGTTATACTAAGTCATCATGCAAGCTGCATAACAGATTTTCGTTTTATTGGGTGTCTGTATGGGGTTCGCACTTTTTAACGAATCAGCACTATCACTGTGGGGGAAATAAATGAAAACGCCCGAAGAAATCCAAATATTTATGAGCATATTAAGTATCAAAGATGGACGCCAATGTGCAGAAGTATAAAAAATTATTCTGATTATTACGTTTTTTTTGTTTATGTCGATACTCGTAAGTATCATAGTTTTAGTGATTGAACAGTTCCAAGAAAACCGTGGTAGGCGTCACTTTGTTTCGAATTGTTATGAATTGTTACTTTTCTTACGCTGATTCCTCTAATTTCATTACGGTTCTGTTTCCTATTGCCGTAGTCATTACTGTATGTCTAGAAACCTGTTCTAATATCGGAAAGTTTCATACAGATCAGATAAATATTTGATATAATTTCTTTTACAAACCTTCAGTAATAAGATCCTGTTTCATGGCCACACTAACATCAGGAGTTTACTACAAGGTTATGTAGGAAACTATAGGAAATAAGTGTACTTGCTTGATTTTAATGATAACTGTTGGATGATGGGCTGGATTTGCAGTAGAATGTCAGAAATATACTCTTCTATGCTTAGACATACAGTGTATTTGTAAAAGCACCAGGTTACTCCACAGAGATGGTTCTGTTACAGTATAACGCTGTGCATTGCAGATGTGTGGATCAGTGAAGGAAATCTCCAATCTCAACTTGAGGCAGGACTTCACCGGGGCCGACATCTGGACCACTAACCCTTGTAAGTAGCACTATATACATTATGGGCTATTCAAATTACCGGTACATTTCCTTAACATTTTCAGAAAACAAAGCTTAAAGGGGTAATGAATAATGATTAAAGAAAGCACTTTGTAAACAGCGAAGAAGTTCGTTATCTCAAAACTGTACAGTCTGACAGTAAAATATTCGAGCTAGTCAATATTTGAGATAACCAACTAATGTCAGTAATGCCATGTTCATGATGTAACAAATGGAAATGAAACTATGTTATACACCATTACGGACCTTAATGAATTCTTTTTGACCTAAATATTGCTGGTAGTCCAGTGATTTATCCCCAAATGAAAATTCTGGGGGTTTGCCTCATGGACTATTATGAGTGCCATGAGTGAGCCCGGTGTAGCAGACAGCTTATATTCATTACAGATGATGTGAACTACATCCTGCTACATCCGGCCAAAGACACCATGTGGCCATTGTGTCCAACTAAACTGGAAGAACAGGAAGTGAACGTCGGGGTTTCAGAACCCCAGTCCCAGGAGGTGAAACCGGAAGACATAGACCTAGAATCTGAAGGAGATGTGGATAAGTGCAAAATCGGGGCCCAACAGTTTATGACATCCGAAAATGCGCTGCTGGCTTACTCAGGAGAAAGGTAGGTAACAGCTGTGATTACAGCAGAATCTCTAGTAAAGATCATCCCTTCCAAAGAGATCACCTCTATAAGACAATTGTTCGAGGTCACAAGCCTTCAAAAGAATACTAACATGAACCTCCATGAAGAGACAACCACTCTATTGAGATCACTTGAGGGCAGGGCTCCAGATGGTCTTTATAGACAGGTTCTGTTTGGTGCATGTTTTTTCTTCAGCATATTTAGCATTCTCTAGCTTGTAAGTAACTAAAATGATTGATTTGATAAAATGTATGAGTACCATATATGCAATGGATGTGCAGGTGTGTGGTTCTGACATGTGCGGAGCCAATGAAATTAGTCACAACCGGGGACGATGCTGGATATGACATCTACAGCACTACGCAAAGTAAGCATTTGGAAGGTTGTCCTCTATTCAAGTACTGTGCGTTTGTTTATTTATTTTTAGTTATTTGTTTATCACATGTTCACTAATCTATCATTACAGGGCTGATTATGGCAAAAGGATACAGAACCGTAACAAAATTAGAGAAATCGTAACAATTCGTAACAATTCGAAACAAAGTTATCGCTATCACAGTTTTTCTTGGAACTACTTGATCACTGAAACTACTATACTTATGATTATCGAAATAAACAGAAAAAATGTAATAATCAGAATAATTTCTTACACTTCCGCACATTGGCGTCCATCTTTGATACGTTTATTGCTCATTAACATTCAGATTTCTTCAGGCATTCATGTTTATTTCTGTCACAGTGACAGCGCCGATTGGTTAGAAAGTGAGGATGCCGTACAGACACCCAAATAAACGAAAATCTGTCAAAATGTCCGGCGTGGTTATGAACTTTTAAAAATATTCTTTTTATTACTGGGAACCTCTGTAAAATGCATAATACAAGGGGAAAAAAAAAAAAAACGTAACCTCAGCCAAGTTATAAAGAACCCGTAACTTGCGGAAGCAATAGAACAGTTTTTTCGTTCATAACAGTCGCAACAATGAGGAGAAATGAGAGAAAAAAATGAGAAAAATGAGAGAGGTAAGGAATCATAGTGTAATTCTCGCAATTTTTCTTCTGTATCCTTCTGACGAGATTAGTACTGTATGTCATTGGTTTCATGTAACCTGTAAACTGTGAAGACATCATTCTAAAGTTATTCTTCAAACCTGAATTGCAAATCTAATCTTAACATACAGAAGAAAAGACATAATAAGCAACAATGCAATCATCTGAAGTATCTGAAATCCAATAACCCAAATTTCAATAAATTGTGAAGTCGACATATAATAAGCCCAAAATCAAAAATTCATACCCATCCCCCACCTTGTTCCAGCCTCTTTCCTGCGCCTGTCGTTTCCCGCGCTCTCACCTGAGGATGTGAAACTGATCACAGCGCCCTTCAACCGCGAGCGCTCCATGTGTCTGTCCTTCCAGCTCTCCGGCACAATCGTGGATCAGAGACAATCTCTGGGCGGGATCGCGTTGTCTCTACTGATGGCGGGCCAGGTAAATCTAGCATAGATCTAGAGCATTTCAAAGTCAACAGATAATGGATGAGTGTATTTACTACTGACCATTCTGCATCTTAAGTATGAGAGACTTTTTATCATTCAATGACTATATATTCAATAGGATATTACATTGGCTAGGAACGCAACACGCAAACCCTACATATCAAGCTGTATCACAGTCTAGTCCCTATAGTGTATTCATGCGTGCCACAAGTTGGAAACTATATATTCATAATTTTCTACACTACACATCTAAATGTGTTTAGAATAGCGCTACATTTGTTTCGTAACATTGCATGATAAATAAAGAACTTGGTTCCCTCTATTGGCCCCTCTGTGCCCTGCAGTCTGGCCCGCCGGCCCTGGTGTACCACCAGCAGGCCAACCAGAGCCAGGCAGTGGCCGTGTTGGCCATGCTGCCCCCCGGCACCCGCAGCCTTATTCTGGTGGCACGCGGCAACAGCTTCTCGCGGCTCCAGCTCCGTGGGCTCGTGGTTAAGGACGACTGCGATGGCCTCATTGGTAACATAATGACTTATATGATGGAACTCATTAAATTGTTGTTAAAAATTGTTTAAAGAGTTTCGTGAATTAGAATGATATAGCTTGTATCACATACATGTGGGAATTGTCGTAAGATGATGTCCTATTTGTCTTTTGATATTTTGTTTATGAACACACAATGTATCAAACAGTGTAAATATATAGGGATTACATGGATCATAAAAATATCACATACAATATTCATTTTTTAAAAAAAAGCATGGTCAAAGATCTTGATTTTTAGTGTAATATACATGTATATAATATAATCTTTAACTATGCTAAGAAATAAAAATGTGATTCGCTTCCTACCATAAAATATAATTTTTTGTATATATATGGGTTGTCATGTAGAATAATTATCTATAATCAATGGACTCTATCGTAACCATTCAGGGCCATTCACACCGGTGGAAGAGTTTCTACTGTATAGTCAATAGAATTCAAATAAGCACACAATGTGACCATCCACTGACTGCTTGCAGCTGCTGACCTGCACACGGACCCCCCGCAGTCGTTCTATGCGTCCACCCTCGTTGACCCCTGCCCGCCGGACTCTTCATGCACAACATTCAAGATTCAAGCAGAGAGCCATCCTTTTTATCCCATTGTGGATGAGGACTGGAAACCGCCTGCGAAATACGACCCGCCTCCAAACTATCATGACTACAACGCCAACATGTCCAAGCTCTATAACAGGTAACATGTAGTTTGGGTACATTTCTATCACTGGCAGATTCAGGGTTTCCAAAAAGGGGATCTCGCTGCATCCACAAGATTTTATGGGTTTGGTACTCACCAAGCATCACCGTAATCCCAAAAATGTCTATGATAATTACATTTGTGGGTGTGAAAAGGAGGGGTTGCCCACTGAACACCCTGGATTTCTACCTATGTCTATTATGGTCTGTGCTTTTTATCCTGACCATTCACCTTGTGTGATTTGTCTACAGTTTTATTACTAGGCCTACATGGTATGTACTTCCACCTGTATCGAGTTTTAAAAATATGTCAAAAGCAATCAAAGATTTATATAAAGAATTATGATGACGATTGATGATATAATTTTTTTTTGTTTCAAATGTATTAAAATGAAATGTTGTCAGTATATATGTCTAGAACCCTGTTCTGATATCTTTCGAAGTTTCATAAAGGACAGATATTTAATATAGTTTTCTACCCTATATTAGAAATATTTCATTTCACATTCTGCTATAGAAAACCTTTGGGAAACTATTGTGATGGCAGGGATCACAAGAGATGCATGAGTTTGTAATCGTTTATTACGTTCAATTATATTCGCTGTTGAGTGTATCGGATATTCCAACACTGTGGAGTTATACTGATGCTGTCTGTTAGAATGACTCCGCTGATTTGCTCCTGGCCTGCGGCAATAAGTAAGATCAAAACTCATCGAAACTCGTCGAAACTCACCCTAACTATGCTGTTTATATCTATTCTAATCGTTGAGAACGTCTTTTCTTGTCATCAGTGTATATTTACTAATACATGTATTTCAATAATTACAAATGGGTGAAAATAAAATAAAAATGGCTCTTTTCACATTTTGGACCCTACAGTCAATAAAATCTACAATTGCACAATTCTGTCTCCATGCAAGTATGTGACCTGTCCAAGTATATAACTTCAAAGCATAGATTATAATGCCATACATTCAATCGAAACTGAGGTTGAATTATGTAGTCTAAAACCGTCCCTAGTGCAACACTTTTGTATGACGCATTGATTCAAACGTCGTTTTCTAATGCATACTGGATCGTAATGATATGAATATGAGACTTCTACTGAGCATTAATAACTGTGCAAACTATTTGACTTTACACTTGTTTCATAAAAGCATGATATTGCATCTGTAACCACTTGATACCTTAGGAGAACCTCTTATACCGTTATTACAGTTTTGTGACAAATGGTAGTATGGAGCAAAAATTACATTTACGCCACATCCATTTACGCCACATCCATACTAATACATAACCATATTTTTAAAGTAGAACCATCTTGCCAACAAATGCATGGCTTAGAAATATGATTGTGTACATTCCTGCATGTGTAAATTTGACCATGACGTCATCACCCTTAATTGTCCCTAGTGCAACGCTCATAGTTTTGTACATCTGTCACTTTCCAATCTGTTGTTAAATTGCATTTGTTTTGTTCTGTCAGAAGTACATCGTAGTTTGAGGTGGATGGTCATTACCAAGAACAACTCTGCTTGCTGTGCAATAGTAGAAGTCCAAAAATTTCTCAGGATTTATATTGCTAACGTGAGAACGGAGCACAAGATATTATTATTTCGTTGGTGGGTATGTACGTATTCCTTAGTGTGTGGACAATACATACATTACACTTTGGAAATTAGAAATATCCTGTAAATTAGAAATATATACAGATTTCTTATATTAGGAACTTTTTATTATTCTCATATTCAGCATAGTGATATGGTTGATAATAAGGCTTTCATTCACAAATCCCTAATATGCCCCTCCCATTTTTTACTACGACCTGGGAGCCCACCAATTACAATGCACCACGGCCGTGTTGTCCTTAGGCAAGGAGGCCACAGCTGACTTTGATGGCAATGGGCATGATTTGAGTCATGTCCACCAATCTTCTTTATTTCTACGAACTTAGGGTCGTGTGATGGCGCATTCGAACGGGTAAAACGTGCTCTGTTCAGCCGTAGCTTCAGATTAAAAATCAAGCAAGTACTTTTTAAGATAGAGGCAAAAAACATACTTATTATTAAAAGCACAATTCTCGCAAGTGTTGACCTTCACACATTTAGGCCGGGGAAACAGGGCACGTAGATCTATAATCCACTACAATATTCACTCAAGTGTGACTTCAGGAAAGGCTAAAATAATTCCTGTAATCTCGCTGCAATATTAAAAACGCCAACATGATATTGCACTGAAGAGTAGGCCTATAATGCCGAAAATATGTCTGGTCTCCACGATCTTTTGTTTCTTAACGTATCTCATCCAGTAAAATATCATTGGAAAGGTCTCGAGAAGATGTTTTCAAAACTGATTTCAAATAATTTTTTGGTCAAATAGTTTTTCAGTTATGAGCAAAAACAATAATCGCGTAAGTAAAAATGCAAAAATGAAGTAGAATATTAACCACAGTAACCACGCCATTAAGTAAGCAACGGACACATTTGTTAGTATAAGATAGCTCTTGTATAGACCCAACTTGGCCTGTGTTGGGTTTACTGTGAGGGTCTGTCAATCAATGTAAGAGTATTGATCGTCCGTTAAGTTTGTTATTCGTAATGACATGGTTAGTTCTCGGAAAAAAAGCAAAAATATTTCGAAACTTTGGCTTTTTCTAACAGCTTTCCCCATTTAAACACATTATAAGAATGTTCTGACCTGAGGAGAACTTCGGTGTGTAACTATGGACGCATTTTTTGCCATGAATAACTACATGTATTACAGTATGCCTGTCATGATAGGCACCGTTTTTTCTGTTTTGAAGGAAAATATCAATGTTATGTTAATACTAGTAGATGCCAACAAGGACATTACATGGATCATAGGACTTGGCATCATTTTTTGTAGTATATTTAGTTACTGACACAGCCATGATATGCGGATTAGCAGAATGGAAGAACATGAAAAATCAAGCAAAATGAAAGACTAAATCTGCCCTGTGTCGACAGGAAATCAATAAAATCACTGATACATCTCTTTTGGACATTTTTAAAATGATACAGAAACTAGAGACATACACAGAAAGAAGTGGAAAGGATACATATTAACTTTAATGAAGAGGGCTAGTCTTAACAGGACTGACGGCTTTGACCTGCCTCAAACCTATCTCCCCTTGCTGAGGGAGTAGGCTTAGAGTGGGATGGACCATTTAGTGAAACATCTGTTAGAATGGATTCAAGGACGTGAATTGTGAACTGCCTGCATTTAAATCTGAAATCAATGTGATGGAACCTAGTCCCTGTTGATCTGCTCTGACAGCAAAAGGACTGTGATTGTATATTCACCCTAAATCTGGAGTGTGAATTCAATTGTGAAGTGGCTGTATTAAAGTCTGATATGATGCAATCTATTGAATTACAATGTCTGGTTATGGATGAAACATAATTAACTGTATTGATGACTGGTGGTATACAAAAAAGAGGCTGGCTTTTAATCAATGCTATACACTCCTCTCTCAAAGCCTATGGTCTTTTGAGTTGAACAAATTTTAATTAAGTGTGTATTTACATTGGAATTTCACTGTATTGTATATTTTGATATGGTTTACATTTGGAGTTGCAACTTACATGTGTTTGGGTGTAGTTTAGTGTTTTGCCTGGTGTCAGCCATGAAACAAAATAGAGTACTGACTGCTTCAGAGGCACACACAAGCGAAATATAAATAATTACTT
The DNA here is from genome assembly GCA_019095985.1 of Streblospio benedicti. Classification (NCBI taxonomy): domain Eukaryota; kingdom Metazoa; phylum Annelida; class Polychaeta; order Spionida; family Spionidae; genus Streblospio; species Streblospio benedicti. The sequence continues at coordinate 11,463,397 of CM032669.1, forward strand.
TACGATTGTTTCATTACGATTTCTTCTCATTGTGACAACTGTTAAGAACAAAAGAACTGATGATTCCTCACATTTCAGTTTTCGTCTTGCCTTCCTGAACTTAAGCAGTTTCTCCTTTTTTAATGCTTTGATTACATGAGGTTCCCATAATAAAAAAAACACTTTCATAACTGTAAATGGGTATCTAAACATCATACCATCAACTGTAGCTGGGGCAAAATGTTAAGAAGCCAAATCATTGAGCAATAAGTTACTTATACATAAAGCCGCCAAGGAACATGAGCAATATTTGAAAGGCATTAAAATATGCAGAAAACATGTAGTTGTGACACTTGTGTTAATCTGATTTATTATTATTAATTGACACTTTATGGCACTTGGTCTCATAAAATGAACAAGTTTAATAATACGTATGATAAAATTGATAAGGAAGCTGTGACTTTGAAAAAAATGTTTTTGTAAGATATTTTTAAAGGAAATATTTAGACATTTATAATAAAGTACATAGAGAAGATTAAAAAGTAAATTTTTTAAAAAAAATCCATATACTACACGGTCTTCAAATTGTAAATTCTAATTATGGATTATTTCTTTTGAATATAAAAACATACAACTTACTAGTTTAGTGATCTCAAGGAATTAAATATAATTATTTATTGTTTCTGAGATACCTATTAATGCTTAGAATTGTAATAATATTTAAAACATGTTATGCTGTAAAGTTACACTCAATTTTTTCAAATAACTGAAGCCAAAATCGAGTACATTATGCCAGTAAATCTATTTTTATATTGTTTTTGAATGGGATAATCTTTTAAATTTTAAAACATAATCAACTCTGCATTCATTTAAGTTTATTTAGTGACTTTTTAGTGCCATTTCAAATGTTCATCTCTTATACATGATTAGATTAAATAATTTCAACAGACAAATAGCTAAAAAAAGGGAAAAAATACTTTAGATACCTGTAGAAATAATCATATCGATAGCTTCATTATGATGTAAATATATCTCTTTGGGATTATTCAAATTCTAGCATTTTGACAAGTTAGTTTTGGATGACAGTTTCGGACTTTATAATGATTTATATCTGAACAGATAATAGCTAAAAAGGAAAAATACTTTGTTGTAGAAATAATCATATCCAATATGATGTAAATATATCTCTTTGGATTAATCAAATTCTGACATTTTGACTGTTATTTTGGATTGGTCTCAATCATATAGAAACATGTAAATACCAATAGCTGGATGGCTGTTCCATGATCTCCATCATTTTTCTCATGAGGATCGGTTTTGAGAGTCCCCAGTCACCTGCTTCCATGAAGTCTTGGGTCTGATGGTTCCACGTATACCAGCCAACTTGCATGTCCCATGTTGTCCTGATTGCTCGGGCTTGACCCGTACCACGTGGCCATACCAACGAAGTCTTCTCTCCTTTAGAATGAGGTCAAGGTCCTCAAGGCCGAGAAGGTTCAAAAGCTCACTTGAACTGGTGGGAGGCGTACTATTCTCGGCTTCACTTTGCAGATCTGTTTGATCATTGCCCTGTCATTGCGTTTTGCAAACGTTGAAAGTTTGGCTTGGTTAGGGCCATGTTTCACTAGCATGGAGCATTGCACTCCGTACACAAAGTACTGTACACATGTCCCCGCGTCTTGTGTGAGAGGTGGCGACATGAGAGAACAGGCAGTATGCTCCCTTAAACTTCTTTCCAGGCTGTCTTCACCCGTGTTGTCATTGCAGCGTCCACAGCCACCGGTAGATATGGAGCATGTCTCCCAGGTAACAAATGGGAAGCTACGACCTCCAACTTGTCGGGTCCCACCTGAACCTCACTCTGTGGTCTGCCATCGATTGGTCATAGTACCCTGACAACGTCTGCACTTGAAACTTGGGTCCTCTGTTAGGCGTTTAAGTCCACTGCATTTCTTATGCACCCACTTTTTGCAGCCTTTACAGAGAACGCTGTTGCGGCCCTACACCAGTGCTTCTATTGTTATGCGTAAACACCTAATACTGGGTTTGAATGCCCAGGTCCGTTTTCGACTACCACTATTGTAATATGTGGTATAAAATGATGAATGAAATTAGAGTATACATGTGCAGATAATGGAACGTAACTAACAACATTATATGATAACAGAAATTATATCAACCTTGACACAACATTTTTTTTAACTATAAACTGATTGAAATCTATCAGTGTGTATTTAACCTACACACAACCCCGCACACAAAAGTGCCCCAGAAAAGTATCAAAAGATGTTTTTTTTATCGAGGTTCATTGAGGTTATAGAATGTAGGGGCACCAAATTCTCTTCTCGTAGAGAGGGGTTGGGGGTTTATAATGGATCAAGGAATACCTCATCACTGGTTTATTTTTGCCTTACCATAACTCACGTCCCTAAATGTTTTGGCCTTTTTCCCCACATCCCACACATTTTAAGGCATTTTCCACACATGCCACTTCCTTGAAATCATGGCTTCTGGTGTATAAATTTTTGACAGGTTTGTTTTTTTTTTTGAACAGATTCAGTATTATTTTGGTGATCCACTGTAGTACATACCCGTATCATAATATGATGAAACTTTCACAGATCTAAGAACACCATTTTCGAGACATAGGCATACACTGAGAAAATTGTATTCAAATACATTCAATAATGTTGGAGAAAATCCCCTACTCTCAATTATCTCCCCTACTTGAAAACAACAGGTCTACTGCGTCTCTCTCGAGGCGTCTCTACACTCAGACTTTGCTCCTGTATCCATAGGCAGAACCAAGGGGAGGACAGGACGCCCCTCCCCCCTTTTCCTACCAGAACATCTCATTTTCGTGGTGTTTTAGGCATGAACACCATATATGGCACATATCAGCCAATGGTATGTGCCTATCCATGTGTACGCTGTCCCCTCACCCACCACACTTCTCCGTCTGCCCTTCAGCCTTGCGCATGAGGAGACGGACTTCTTCGTGTCGTGTTTCTGGGACGGCGCCGACCTGACCTCGTGCGCGCCACACCTCTACCGCGTGGTCACTGATAAGGGGGTTTGCTGGACATTCAACTCCGGCACTGCCGCTGGCACCGCCGCAGAGACACTCATGTCCAACAAGACTGGTGAGTACTGAGCAGGGACTGATCTGGAAACCTGGTGAGGTAGTGGGGGTTTAAGCAAGGATACTATATTGATAGGATATCCGACTCTGTTACGTCTTATGGATTTTGTGTGATCAAAACAAATGCACGTGCGGGCACCTGCTAGCGTGTGATTATGTAAACACACGCCTGTATTTCCCGTTGTTTGTCATAGAAGTAAGAGATCTTTATCAAAAAATGTGATTTTAATATAAAGGTTATTGGTGTGCATTTGGAATATGTTATTGATAAATATTTATTGGTTTGTATGTTGCCCGTATAATAATGATTAGTAATTCATGGAGGGCTTTAGGACAAATTTTAGTCGGCTGTCAAAAACATGTTAATGTTTGCAGGTGCATTTATCAAGTCACAAAATTTTTCACTATGCATTAAGATTCTTGAGAATATATTTGAAGTATGCCTTGTTTGTAAAATATGAATAGCTGGACACGATTATTTGCTACGTGCTGTATGGTGTAGATCATAGCATAATGAATGGCTTCTCATTCATAACTATTTATATTTCTAATCATAAAATGCAAATATATCACGTCAATATCGGCCAATTCCTAAACCGTTGCTTTCTTTGTTGTACTAAATACACGTTTGCGTGTCACGTGACCTGTTGCTGCAAAATCACAATTGATCGCGTTAGCTGCAGTATCCTATCAATATAATATCCTTGGTTTAAAGGCACTTTTTAGGGCATGTACAGTGCTGACTGCGAAGAGAGGACCCCGAATTTCCCCGAATATAAAGAATTAAAAATGAATAAGCGAATGGAACAGAATTAATTAGCAAAATGCGAATGCCCAATTTGCACTTTACTCACTCTGCTAGAAATTCGGGAATTTTGAGAAATAAAGGTATAAAACGTATAAAACGAACTGGATACTTCGCACAATTCGCAAAATACGCGTAAATTGTGCTAAAAATAGAAATCAGCATGTTGGCCTATGTTCTAATTATGTTCTATATTCTAATTTAATTCGCAAATATATTGGCGAAAAAAGAGAATTTTGAGAATAACGTCTATGATCGATACTTTAAATGCGTGAAAATTTTCGGGTTCTTTGCAAAATTCGCATAACCGTATAAAGGGATAATAGGTTGAATCACCCGCTCACACCAAAACAACATTGATGGCAATTAAAACGTACGTGAAATATAAAATCATCCAATTGCATAAAAGAGGCTATGGGAAAAAAAGAATTTCTGCATCAATTTCTGAAGAATGGGGACTGAAAATTCCTCTTAGTACTAATAGAAATATTGTTTTAAAATATAAGAAAACAGGAGAAATCATAAAAGACTTGCCAAAACCACAGAAGAAAAGCAAATTCGGAGATGAAGAAGAACATATAATTTTTATTGGAAAAGATATGAAGGAGACTCGAGATATCAGCTCTAGTGTGTTATCAAGGAGGATAAAAGAAAAATTTATTATTTCCTACTCAGCATCTCGTGTGCGTTATATGCGAAGAAAATTGGGTTGGACATGCAAAACACCGAAATATTGTCAAATGATCAGAGATGCCAACAAAGAGAAGAGAGTAGAATGGTGCCGTAAAATGCTGTCTTCCAATGAGACCTTTGATTTACGTAAGTCATAAAAACAATTATTTATTAAGTAAACCAGTTGTGTATTTGTGTTTTCTTCGCATTATTCGCGAAAAATCCGTAATAAAACGAACTCTGTTACATGCAATGCATGCATGTTACGCTCGATTTCGAATTTACCGAATTAGGAGAATTTTGAGAAGTGGAAGCTGAACTATCCGAATTTCAAAGGCAGAGACCGTATTTTCCGAATTTGTCACTTGATCAATTTTTGATAGCCGAATTTATAGTAGAAAAACGAAAATACCAAATAGATCCGAATGGAATTTTAAGAAGGCGAATTTACGGAAATTTCTGTGTCCTCTCTTCGCAGTCAGTAGTGTACCTCTAAAAAATGTCAAGATTGTGTATGCTTTTGGTCCAGACAAAGCGAAGGGGTTAATTAAACAGCTAAACCCATCTTAGATCTGCCGCTACGAAGATGGTATTCTTGAAACATAGAATCGCCAATTATCAGTATCAGTATCAATAGGTCTATCAATAGTAGCCAAACCAACAAAATGACACAATAGAGGACATTGTCCACTCAGAAGTTGTAGTTGTCTATCAATATTGTCACAGATATAGAATGCACAGGTCATGGGTCAAACAACATGAGTAGGTCTATTCTGCAAGTAACTGGATCTGATGTGGATTCATATGATTGCAGGAGAGAACAATGGCGCTGGATTCTGGATCAACATTGAGCAGTATGAACAGATGCAGGGGATACACGACGACAACGGGGTCAAAGTTCACCTCCACCCGCAGGACAACATACCTCAGGCAATTACAGATACAAGTCTTTGTCATTTTGGTAATATCTACGTGAAAGAGAACTTCTTTTGAAACCAGGTTTTGCCAAATTTCTGAATGTTTCTACTTATTAGTATATAATTGAAAACTGTCTTTTATGTGAAGCTGCCATTAAACATAGACTGACAAGTATTGATGCCATACTATATGTTTCTAAAAAGCCATAATCGTGTATTTGATAAGTATCAACAAAATTACAATTATAAACCTTATGATGATACCATATTGATAATGTATGTACAGCAAGCTGCTGCACTTATTAGAAATGCCCATTACCATGCTCATGTCTCCATCGCAGGTGTCCAACCATCGGCATCCCACGCCATCCCATGCGCTGGCCTCCGTCCACCTACACCGTGATGGAGAGCCTGCCCCACCCCCCTGGGGGGGCACCTGCGAACATGACCCTCCTCAATCTACGCCACCTACACGCCAAGGCCAAGTGAGAATGAATGCCAGTCCCGGTGAGTGAAGGTTTGGCTTGGATATAGTAATGATATTGTATTGGACAAAATATAGGGAAGTAGTATAATTGCCCTACATGGGGTTCCAAAGTAAATGCCAAACTTAAGATGGTTATGGACAGTAAAGGGCATTATGGGCTATAATCAATTTAATGAATAGTATTTGTTACCCGTTTTAATAGATAAAATCTGTTTATGAAAACAGATATAGAAGGATCTAATAAATTTAGAGAAATATTATTGTTCCCTACCTCAAAGATAGGAAAGTATTGAAAATCGTGAACACTCATGTTTGTTTGATATATTTTTAGGACCTAAATTATTCAATATCTTTTTTAAATGGAAGGTAACCTACATCAAATTTATAATTTTTTAAAGCTTTTGATATTATAAGATCTTTCCATATGATACAAAAATATTGCTTTAAAACATTTTTGAGCAGTATTTAGTGGTAATAGTAAAATTTTGTATTTAACTCTATGTAAATTGTCTGTTCACACATGCCACACATGCCACGCGTTTTGGCTCATGAATCTCAAACTAGCGAGGCGACATGATTACATTTTTTTTATTGACATCTACACACTTTAAACTTTACAATAGTAATCATTAAATATTAAAAGAAAAACTGTTCAGTCCCACCTTATTGTACTATATAAGCTCTAGATTGTTATACTGTCATTTAATAGTTACATTTTGATTTTTGAGTGATGAGGATTCTAGAGAATTAAAAATATATTTTTGAAATTGAATAAATCAATTATAAAATTAAAATTAAAATTATATTTAGAAAATATTTCCCAACTCAATAACAGCAAAATAGACACATACACAAGATTATGCTTCAAAGGTAAAGGTGGATGAAAGAAGCTTTGAAGCATCACCCCACCCCTAATTGTAACACTGAATATATGTGATCCACTTAGCTACGACCCCGGTCCGCCGTAATGACCCGGTTCGTGGGAAACTCCATCACTTGGCACATTCATGACGTGCCTACATTCTGTTAGGTAGTATTCACAATACAAGACATTGTAGATCTACAAAATGTACTAGTTTATGGTTATCATCACAAGTGACAGTCCCATAGGAAGCAAAATGAGATTGGTAAGGCCACTTGAAAATTGTAATCTAACATAACAAAAAACTAGTGAAGCGAGTGCCAAATTCAGTTTGGGGGTATGTTGTCCAAGAATTTTTTCTTATGAATGAGATAATAAGATCAAAAGTGGACATCATGTAAATTATCTCTCAATGTTGTTTTTACTGAATTCCTTGCTGACTTGCAGGTCACAATTTGAGAGCTCATTGAGGGACATCCTATTCCTGCTGTATTTCCATATTATAGGGGCATAGGCGGTAATTTTTTTCAAACATGAGTTGAAGGGGCACTATAATGAGGAATGGACTTCTGTAAGGGAGGCGTTCATTATCTCAAACCTACAGATAGTTAAAAATTCATAATCATCGTATAACCCCCACCCCCCACCCCCAATTTGACATATTATAGATTAAAATATATCAGAGATTTACAGGAAGAGATATACATGTGTAAGATTATAATCTGCATAAAGCTTGAAAAGATACTAGAAAATTTTCTATTAATGATTTTTAGCCCGCAAGAAGCCCAGAATGCAATATCTTTTGACGATTAAAACTTGCACCCACATAAAGATTCCAACCCTCACCCACACCTGTAGAAAAGGTGTTAATTTAGCCCACAGGTGCGGGTGCAGATGCGGGATGCACGGGCTGCGGGGACCCGTGCAGGGATATGGTGTGTATGTAGTAGGTCATATATTGATAAAATTCTGTTCATGACTTCATGTGAATCATTTTAACATGAATTATTACATTCTGTATCAGAACAACACAAGGCATAAAATATGGCATATAATATAAGCATGTGCCGGGTTGCCAAGTTTTCCCAAATTTTGGAATCATTCCGAAATATGAAGCCGATTATGAACATTCCGATCAGAATCGAGAAATTCCGAAATTCAGTGGAAATAACCAAATATTTTAAAATATTGTACTTTTTTCCTTAAAATACTGACGATTTTTGCTCGCATATGGGGGCAGCCATTATCGAAACACGCTTTTACCGGTGTGCAAAAATGCACTCGCTTTAAATGACGTTGGGGTAACAGTGATAGTCTCGTTCAGCAAAGCTCAGTTTTTGCGAGCTGTCATTTACATGTATGCGGTGGACAGCCTCGATGAATGAGACTGACAGATTCTGCTTGTTGTCGTGAAATGCACAGTGCACCTGCACCCATTAGACCTATCAACGATATGTGAAAATGAAACTGATAACAATTATACCGGGCATGTGGGGCCGGATGCACCGCGGGGGGAGAGTGAGAGAGGGGGGATACCCCCCTCTTGCGCTAAGGGTTTTTGGGGGTATCCCCCCAAAAATTTGAAAACGTAATGCATTTTTCTGCAGTCCAGTGTATAATTTACAGCAAAATTGAGTACTTGAAAGAGTCAAAATAGATCCTTTTTTTAAAATGTTCAGCAAGAATCATTTCATGACTTACAAAACACATTTGTCATTGATTTTTCTTTACTTTGAACGTTTTTACGCGAAAAAGTTGGACGTCCATCCAAAACTTTGTAATTATTTTTCATCAAATATGTTGAAACCAAGTTATTTAGGCGCGGACCATTATGTATTTGGAGGGGGGGCGTGACCTTTTTAACCTGGTTGCAAACATTTTATTTTAGGCCTACTTAAATAATATTCTTGTTTCCGGTCAGCGAGCGAACCTCTATTATCGCCCCCGAACCTCTTAAATTTTATGGATATTGCAAAAAAAAATACCAATCTCACCGACCTTAGCTGGGTTTCACATAGTGCTAAAAACAAAGAAATTTTACCCGATCATATGACATTTTCATACCAAATCTTCATATTACGGCGACTGAATTTTACTTGAATTTTAACCAAATTTGATAGATTCCTTGGGTCTCGCACCGGCTACTAAAACCGCCACTGCAAACATAGTAGATGGTGGCGCCACACAACGACGAGATTGCGCATTGGCGGGATCCTCTCGTATTTCATAGCTGAGTACGTGGCCCCGTCAAAGCAAGGTTGCTGGCTGGTCGAGTCTAGTACATACGTGGCGCTCTTTGCCGTAAATAGAATACGTTTGCAGCAGGAATTTAATTTTTAAAAAGACATTTACACGTCTGCGTGTTTTAATCATAAATTGCACAAGAGGTACTAAGTACATGCTTTTACGTTCAATGTTACTACTTTCAATCTAGCATGTTTAAATCAAATTCCTAAAAGAACTATATTGGCATTCTGGCAGATCCAGGATTTTTTAAAAAGGGATGGGGCAAATTACGTGATTTCATGTATTTCTCTGTGAGCCATGGAAAACCTATGTAAAATAATTATTTTCATGACATATAGTTATTACTTTATGAACATTGATGTACAAGTAGGTTCAGCTTTATGCTTCTTGCTTCTTAAGTTAGAATATGTTTTGTATTTAGATTTAATTTTAGGCCACTGTTGGCGGCGTCAATAAAATATTAAAAATTGAATAATTCTAGTCTTATTGACTGAAATACTGCAAAGATTGAAAGAAACAAATACAGTATGCAAATTGGTATTTTATTTGATTTTTATCTTTGATCCTCATACATATCATCATAGTTTAGATATCCTAAATCAAGAGGTTTTTGAAAATAAACTTTTACGTCAGTAAGATGATAAAAAGTTTCGAAACCCTACCCAACCTCCCGGCAGCATATTTTACAGCAAAGAATAGAGGTTTTTGAAAATTATTTTAAAGTCTGTCGGATGATACAAAAAAAAGTTCACAAAACCCTACCTAACCTCGAAAAAAATTCCTGTTTAAAATGAAAAAAATAAAAAAAATCTCCAACCTACCTAACCTTTTTTGAAAATTCAACCTGACCTGAAACAAGAATATTATTTATTTCAGGTACAATTTTTTACGCCTACTACTCTTTTTCAGTCGCATAGATAGTCTGATAGAAGTACATGTAGTAACATTTTTCATTGATTTAACATTTTGTGAATGAAATGACTGTCATAAAAAAACTGAAATTGTTTTATAATAATGAGCATTCATAATGATACAACAATAATAAGTTCAATAACATACCGTTAGTTTATTTCTGCACCCAATGATTTCATTTCACTGTCATCATCATATTTTCAACAATCATTTTCATTCCATACTTTGGCGTACATAGAGAGGATGTGTTGAATG
>CM032669.1:11480433-11491162 GCA_019095985.1 Streblospio benedicti
TGTCACGCCTTGCAGCCCTGTGGGTAGATAATATGGCTTGGCGCAGACAATGCCATTTAGCAAAGTGGTGGTATGGGGTGGCACGCACGTCTGGGACGCCACGCGCACTTTTGCCAGTTTTAATTTTATGGAGTGTTTCGCAAAATCCAACATGACTTTGTGTCGGCGTAAAAATGTCCTTCCTAATATCATGTTATGGTTGAGAGCGGAAAACACGTAAAACGTGTCTGTTAGCTCTTTGCCTTCAAGTATGAAAGTTACGTTTGTTGTGCCGACTGGTGTTATTTGTTCATTTGATGCTACTGAGAATCTTTTGTCATTTTTAGTGATCTTGGGTTTTTCGCAGATTTTGTGTAGCAGGCGCAGGCTGATGCAGTTCATGCTACTTCCGGAATCTAATAAACTGTATGCGATGAAATGTTTATCGGGGAAAGTTACGCGAACCACACTGTTGCTATTGAAGGATATTTCTATTGTTCTATTGTTGTTTTCGGGTTTCAGTGTGGTCAGTAATGGTGGTTCGCGTTTTAGTTTAAATCCTCATCCTCAGAGGCTGTGTATTCAGGTTCCTCTGGTTCAAGAGTGTTTACATTGTCTTTTTTGTATCTGTATGGCGTTGTGTCTCTTTTATTGTATTTTTGACGATTTTGTTGTTTTTTATCTGCACTTGGTGACCTGCTTTTGCTGTATCTGCTGTTTCTGCTGTTGGATCTGCTGTATTTTCTGTTGTTGTACCTTGATTTGGATTCTTGTCTCCCCCGCGAGTCCCATTTTTTTTGATCGCGGTGATGGGCTCGTCTGTGGCTTAGGATTTGGCGTATTCGAATGCCTCTGCGTGTTGCTGGTATTCTATTAGTGATTTTGGAAGCTGCGTCAGCACGTGTGTTCGTATGTCTGAACGTAAGTTTGATACGTAGTAGTCTATCTGCGTCGTTGTGGAGTGTACGTTGCATTCTTGTATTCTGTGTATCATTTCGGCTGAATATTCCGCTACTGTCTCTGTTAGACCTTGTTGCCGATTTAGTCGTGCAAGTATTGCAGTAGCTGGTTTATGTCTCATTGAAAATCTACTGGCTAGAGCCTGCATGATTGCCATGTATGAATTCGTCTGGTCGGGCGTGAGACTTCTGTAAGTCATCAGCGCGTATCCTGAAAGTATTGTTGGCAGCACCGCTTTTCGTTGGGGGTAATTGATGTCCCAATTGAGGTATCTGAAGTGATCCTCTATATTTTGTTGCCACACGTCAAAATGCTCGTCTGCATTTCCACTGAGAACAGGTAGCACTGGTTTGGGCCCTTGCAATGGTGTGGTTGGGTCCCATATGTTCGTTGGTTGTTGCATCATGTGGTCATGATGGGGTTGTCCCTGATACGGTGGTCTATGATAATATTGGTTTTGTGCCGTGTTATTATTATACATCTGACCCGAGGGGATTTGTGCATACTGATGCGCGTTAGCTCCCTGCTGGTACGAAGCGCGATCTTCGTGCTGGCTCATTGGCCGCATCCAATGGTTTGGCTGCTCATGGTGGTCTTGCTGGCTAACCATAAACTAGTAGATCTACAATGTCTTGTATTGTGAATACTACCTAAAAGAATGTAGGCACCAGCGTTCTGCGCGGTCAGCTTTTGGCATAGTTTATCCGCCCCGTGACCGCATCATTCTGACCGCATCCGCCCCACGACCGCGCCAAATTACACTTCTGTGTCCGTATCCGCCCCGCGACTGCAAGATTTTGACTGCATCCGCCCCGCGACCGCATTGCCATGAGAGAAAATGACCGCAATTTGACCACACTATTACACATCATCCGCAATATATCCACAACACTATCCGCCATCAGAATCATTATCATTTACTGTGGTGAAACTTGCAAGAAAATGATAAACTAAATTGTTCCTCTGATAGTTTTTTGATACATCACTTAATTCCATTATGAAAAGTATTTACTTGTATTTGAATGATTATTGATTATACAGCACAGTATATAACAGATATAACTCCAAAGTGAACTGATACTGAGTTCCTAATTACATCTTATTCATAGTGGAATGCAAGGGTAATAAGACAAAGAAAGTTCTGCTTAACTTAGATCAAAGTAGTCAAAAGGAAATCATGCTGGAATCTATGTTTATTTCATTACAGCATGTATGTGTACCCACATTTAGAACTAAATATCTTATATGATAAGAGATAAAATGATTGCAGGAGACTAATTTTCAAGCATCCCTTTTAACTAATTGGCTAACTAGCTAACTGCTACTTATCAATGAATTCAAAAGGAACCATGCTGTGTGTAGTGGTTACCTCTAATAAAGGACAGTAATGGTATGAAATTGACTTCAAAGCATATGATGATTACAAGTATTAGGTGTTTGTAATAAAATGTAATACAACATTATGAAATTAAGATATATTTCATATGATTTTCTAACACAGCTCTAATAACTGCAAAATGGCAGTTTATCAAATCAAAAAGTAACAAGCTATCAAGTTCTTTAAAAAACAGAGTGAAATATGAAGATCAAAGAGAATCTTATAACGGTCTGGTGTAGATGCGGATCAAAGAATGATCCGCGGTCATTCAATTGTTTCTGACTGCAAAGCGTCCACAAAGTAACTGCACTGATCCACAAAGTGTCCGTAAACAGTTATTTCTGACCGCATCCGCCCCGCGACCGCAAGAATTTGACCACATCCGTCCCGCGACTGCAACAGCAATGATGCGGATACCCGCGGACTGTCCTCGGATGATGACCACAGTCAACTCGCGGATGTCTGCGCGACCGCGCAGAACGCTGGTAGGCACGTCATGAACGTGCCAAGTGATGGAGTTTCCCACGAACCGGGTCATTACGGCGGACCGGGGTCGTGGCTAAGTGGATCACATATATTCAGTGTTACAATTAGTGGTGGGGTGATGCTTCAAAGCTTCTTTCATCCACCTTTACCTTTGAAGCATAATCTTGTGTATGTGTCTATTTTGCTGTAATTGAGTTGTGAAATATTTTCCAAATATAATTTTAATTTTAATTTTATAATTGATTTATTCAATTTCAAAAATGTATTTTTAGTTCTCTAGAATCCTCATCAGTCAAAAATCAAAATGTAACTATTAAATGACAGTATAACAATCTAAAGCTTATATAGTACAATAAGGTGGGACTGAGCAGTTTTTCTTTTAATATTTGACGATTACTATTGTAAAGTTTAAAGTGTGTAGATGTTAATAATTTTTTTTACTCATGTTGCCTCGCTAGTTTGAGATTTATGAGCCAAAACATGTGTGGCATGCGTGAACAGACAATTTACATAGAGTTAAATACAAGATTTTACTATTACCATTAAATACTGCTGAAAAATGTTTTAAAGCAATATTTTTGTATCATATGGAAAGATCTTATAATATCAAAAGCTTTAAAAAGGTATAAATTTGATGTAGGTTACCTTCCATTTAAAAAAGATATTGAATAATTTAGGTCCTAAAAATATATCAAACAAGAGTAAAATACTGTCCTATCTTAGGTAGGACAATACAAACCATGATTTTAAGTATAATATTATATGTTAATTACATGTTTTCAAAAAACAAAATAGGAAGTAAATATTATCTACTAAAACGGGTAACAAACACTATTCACAACTGCTGATCACAGCTGATTATAGCCGTTAGTGTGGGTGTAAACATAATGCATCCCTTTACTGTCCATAACCATCTTAAGTTTGGCATTTACTTTGGGACCCCATGTAGAGCAATTATACTACTTCCCTATATTTGTCCAATACAATATCATTACTATATCCAAGCCAAGCCTTCACTCACCGGGACTGGCATTCATTCTCGCACTTGGCGCGCGTGTAGGTGGCGTAGTTGAGGAGGGTCATGTTCTCGCAGGTGCCCCAGGGGTGGGGCAGGCTCTCCATCACGGTGTAGGTGACGGAGGCCAGCGCGTGGGATGAAGTCGGGATGCCGAACCCTTGGTTGGACACCTGCGATGGAGACATGAGCATGGTAATGGGCATTACTAATAACTGTAGCAGCTTGTTGTACACACAGTATCAATAGGGTATCATAAGGTTTATAATTGTTATTTTGTTGATACTTATCAATTACACAATTATGACTTTTTAGAAACATATAGTATGGCATCAATACTTGTCAGTCTATGTTTAATGGCAGCTTCACATAAAAGACAGTTTTCAATTATATACTAATAAGTAGAAACATTCAGAAATAGGGCAAAACCTAGTTTCAAAAGAAGTTCTCTTACACGTAGATATTACCAAAATGACAAAGACTTGTATCTGTAATTGCCTGAGGTATGTTGTCCTGCGGGTGGAGATGAACTTTGACCCCGTTGTCGTCGTCGTATCCCTGCATCTGTTCATACTGCTCAATGTTGATCCAGAATCCAGCTCCATTGTTCTCTCCTGCAATCATATGAATCCACATCAGATCCAGTTACTTGCAGAATAGATCTACTCATGTTGTTTGACCCATGCCCTGTGCATTCTATATCTGTGACAATATTGATAGACAACTACAACTTCTGAGTGGACAATGTCCTCTATTGTGTCATTTTGTTGGTTTGGCTACAATTGATAGACCTATTGATACTGATACTGATAATTGGCAATTCTATGTTTCAAGAATACCATCTTCGTAGCGGCAGATCTAAGATGGGTTTTGCTGTATAACCCCTTCGCTTGGTCTGGACCAAAAGCATACGCAATCTTGACTTTTTTTAGAGGTACATGCCCTAAAAAGTGCCTTAACCAAGGATATTATATTGATAGGATACTGCCGCTAACGCGATCAATGGTGATTTTGCAGCAACAGGTCACGTGACACGCAAACGTGTATCTAGTACAACAAACAAGGCAATGGTTTAGGAATTGGACGATATTGACGTGATATATTTGCATTTTATGAGTAGAAATATAAATAGTTATGAATGAGAAGCCATTCATTATACTATGATCTACACCATAAGACCATTTCTGGGCACAGATATCACAGAAAAAAACTCGCAGGAACATTTACAAACCATATTGTTTACCCACTAAGATCTAAAGCGGATTGTGTGGTAATCACATCAGAGATTGTTCAATGCTCTTTGATCACAGACTTTGATCACGGATCTGTTTTGAGGAGGGGTGTTGGCAGCTGCAGAAAGGGTATGTGTGGGTCCATATGGCGGGGGAAGGGAGCAGCATTTAATCTGTTCCAGATCTCATCAATTTCAACCCGAGCAGCAGCAGAAAGGGGGTGATTGAGATGCACATTTAATCTGATTAGCACGTGTTTACCAGGGAGCCTATGGGGGAGGGGGGGTCTCTACCTGAAAGTAGGTACGGTTGTGCCTCCGGGGCAAAAATATGGTACCCATCTATATATCAGCTATGAGTAAAAAATGGACTCATTTTGTTACCAATTGAAAACACTTATATATTAATGAACATAATAACCATTGATTCATTTCAAACGTGTAGTGTTACAATTTGATTGTAGCAGTACACCTAGAATGAGGTCAGCCATTCTTAGATAATTTCAACCATTGTACCAAATATTAACTGGTAAATGCCATGTCTATACCAAAGAATGCAAAAATAAGGGGTCATGTCTACCAAGAGAGTGAACAATGTAACCCATTTTGGAGGCACATCCGTACTAACCCCGACAATGCAATGCAATTGGGGGGACGAAGGGGATGGAGGTGTATTTAATCTTTCCAAGACCTGTATAGTGATGGGAGCTAGTGTGAGGGATGTGGAACAGGGGAAAGGATTGGGAGAGAGGAGCATTTAATGTGTTCAACATCCCATCCGTTTCAACCAAAGCAGCAGCAGGAAGGGGTGCATTAGTTATGGACCTGGGGATGGGGATGGGGTCGAGGGTTGGGGAGAGAAGAGGGGGTGGGGTGAAAGGAAGGGTAGGAGAGAGAGGAAAATTTAATCTGTTCCGCATGTGTTTACCAGGGGTAGGAGTACCTGGGGGGAGGGATATTGGGATATTGGAGGGATCAATCATTGCCATAGTACATGTGGTGACTATGACATATAGTCTTTCAAAAGACCTTACATCTAATAGTTTTTTATTTCTATTATTACATAAACCACTCGTGACAACCATATATTAAGTGCAAAGATAAAGAACAAGTACAATTGGGACAGCCTCTAGCTCTAATAGATATAACGTCTTTTACGAAACCCTAGGGATTCCACTGATATTAAATATGCAGACTCAAACATCCTGCCCTGTTATAGCCTTAAAACCAGAGTAATCACTAGCAGCAGCTGCAGAAGCAGCAGAATATGTATGCATGGGTGATCAGGTAAGGGGTCAGCCAAGATATTACCGGGTAAGTATGTAATCTTGATGTGTTTCTCAGTTACTTGTACATGTATAACTTAGTTTCTTTTTGCCAAAATGGATACACCTCCAAACAATAGTCTCCCAAAAGTTAAACTCATGAAGATTATGCAAGATAGCTTGGTGTGACACATGTACAAAGGATAAACAAAAGTGTTAGAATTTACAGTGCAGTCTAAAAACAAAGCAGGTATTCAGAATCCTGTCACCCGTGACTTGAACTCCTCCAGGGTCAGCGCTGTCACAGTATCTGATGGAAGGTTGTTCCAGTCCCTTATGGTACAGGGGGAAAAAGGACTTTAGGTGATAGTCCTTGGTTGACTGCTGTGCATAGAGGGCGTGGACATTGGTAGTCCTCCTGGATGTCCTTGGGACACTGGACACATAACGGTCTTTACAACAGCTACTAGGTTGTTTTGAATCTTATACATCATGTATAATCTCGCCTGCCGTCTTCTCTCCTTTAGTGATGTCCATTGTAGTTGTGTGATCATGGATTCTACACTTGAGGTCTGGTGGTTCCTGTTTAGCACATATCGCGCTGCCCTCCGCTGAATTTTCTCTACTTCCTTTACATCCTTGTCAGTATATGGGTCCCATACAGTTGCAGCGTACTCAACCAGTGGCCTGACGAGGCTTATGTACGCCGTGGTCTTGAGTTCTGGTGAGTTGATACGCAGATTGCGTCTGAGGAAACCCAGTGTCCTGTTGGCTTTGCCAGTGATGCAGGAAATGTGCCGACCCCATGTCAGGTCCTTAGTGAAGAGGACCCCCAGATACTTGGCCTCACTTACCACTTCAAGTATGTGCCCATGTAGCACATAGCTGGTGTCCAATGGCTTCCGTTTCCTGGTGATACGGAGGACCTGGCATTTCTCAGGGTGGAAGGCCATCTTCCATCGTGCCTCCCAAGCTGCTAGATGATCGAGGTCACACTGCAGCACTTTACGGTCAGAGTCAGATCTGATGGTAAGGTATACCAGGGTGTCATCAGCGAAGAGACGCACACTAGATGTCAAATTTTCATGAATGTCATTAATATAATACAGAAATAAACAAGGCCCGATGACAGATCCTTGTGGCACGCCCGATCTCACCTCTGCGCTGTACGAGTACTCTCCGTCAAGTACTACCTGCTGTTCCCTTCCCCGAGAAAAGCCTGGATCCATGCATTGGTCCTTCCCTGGACCCCGTAGTGGTGAAGCTTCAAGATGAGCCGTGTATGACTGACCTTGTCGAAGGCCTTGCTGAAGTCCATTATAAGGATGTCAGTTTGCTGGCCACACTGCATATTGTTGGTGATGTCAGCTGTGAACTCGAGTAGCTGTGTTTCACATGATCGGCGGTCCCGGAATCCATGTTGTAGCTCATAGAGTATTTTGTGTGTCCTGGCATGACCCATCAGGTTGCTGGTGATGATGTGTTCCATGAGTTTGCAGGCTATGCAAGTCAAGGACACTGGGCGGTAATTTGAGGCGTCATTCTTATTCCCTTTCTTATAGATGGGGGTGACATATGCCTGTCTCCAATCCTTTGGTACTGTCCCAGTGAGATATGACTTCTTGAAAATCATAGTCAGCATCGGCGCCACGTGATGGGAGAGCTCCTTCAGTACTCTAGGGCTGATGCCGTCTGGACCTGGAGCCTTGTGCACGTTGAGCTGTTGTAACAATTTGAGCACACCTGGCTGAGTTATCTCAATGTCCCTCATGACAGGGAACCTTCCGTCTGGCAGTTTAAGTTCAGCTGGGTATTCTGTGTCACAGGTGAAAACGGATTCGAATTGTCTATTCAAGATGTTTGCTTTCTCTTTGGCGTCTGATGTTAGTATGCCTCCATCTGTCTGTGATGATTCTCCAATGTTATCCTTCCTACTGTGTTTTATAAAAGACCAGAACTTCTTCATGCAGCGGTGTTCTCCTGCCTCTTCTCCTGGTGTTAGAATTGTCTCTAAGTGTGTCCAATAGAACTTTCTCATCTCCTTCTGCAGCTGGTGTTTCTCCACCTTTGCTCTGTCTCTGTACCTCTCATCTTTTTGGCTCATCTTCCAAATTCTATCTCTTTTTCTGATCAGCCTTCTGATGGTTGGGGTGACCCATGGTAACTGGTCTCGTTGCTTACATATCTTGTGTGGGATATGGTCGGTTATCCCTTTCCTCACAGCGCCCTTAAACATGTCCCACAAGTCATCTACACTGGAGCTTGTGTAGACGTCGTCCATGTGTGTGGTAACTTTCTGGAGCAGTTGACCGAAGCTGTCCCAGCGTGCCCTGCTGTAGAGTGGGACCTCTCTCTTCTTCTGTTTGTGGCGAATAGGCCTAGCATCGTATTCTACTAACGGGATATCGTGGTCAGAGATGCCAGGGATGACTCTCACCTTCTCACATCTGGTTGGGTTGGAGCACAGAACAAGATCCAGGGTGTTTTGGGCCACGTGTGGGACTCTCAATCAACTGTTTTAGACTCATGTCGTCTAACAACTCCCCAAACTGATGATGTAGTGTTGGGTACTTGCATGGCTTGACTACGTGGTTCTTCCAATCCCAGCCTGGAAAGTTGAAATCACCAGCCAGGAGGATATTTTTGTTTGGGCCGATGCGAGCCAGTGAAGCTTCAAGCTGAGTAAGGCTGGCTTGTCTCCTTCTTCTGTGTGGCCTGTAATATGCCCCCACGTACAGTGTCTTGGATCCTCTCACGTCAAGTTTGCACCACAGAATCTCACAGTCTGTCTCAAGTTCTGGTAGTCTATCCAGGATGAGATCGTTCTTTGCTGCAATGAATACTCCACCATAGGAATCGTCCCTGTCACGCCTTTCAACCTGGTAAGTATCTGATGGGAAACATTCACTTGTGCCTTTACTGGGTGATAACCAGGACTCTGTGCCTATGACCAGATCCGGCTTCACACTCGTGATCATGTGGCTGAACTCAACCTTCTTGGCGTTGATGCTCTGGCAGTTGACATTCACCATTGTCAAAATTCGGGAGGTGTCTTTCTTTCTTTGTCTCTGGTTTTGGGCGGGTCTTGGCGATGAAGCGTGTTTAGGAGCTCCCGGTGATGATACCGAGCTGAATGATTGGGTGAATTCGGACTCAGACTCACTACCTAGGCTTGTCAGAGGCTGGTAAGTATTTCTTGTTGACAGTTCCCTGTAGCTGTTAAACAGTGATGAACTCATATTCATCAGCCCACACTCACCACAGATCCAGGATGTAGTATGACCCGCTAGACTGTGGTACCGTCCTAGGCTCATGTTGATACAATCTATGTGAAGCCAAGTCTCACAACCATCACAGAATATTGCATCTGCATCCCACTTCACCTCCTCGTTGCAGCGTCCGCATGGGTATTGAGGTCCTGGATTCAGCTCCAGGTCTCCGGACCAAAAAGTCTGTTTGCATGCATCTTAGTTGGCCTGGCTAAGAGTCTTCTTGGTTGGAAGTACAACACATGTGACACTGTGTCCACAGGGCCATAGTAGCTACAGTCATCTGATGTATGGGAGGCTAATGTGGGATCTGCACTCACTGCTTGTGGTGGAAAGAATGAGGTGTTGTAATCGGTTTTCACTATCAACATTAACAAGAGTATAAGCACCATTAGCTTGTCAACAAATGCGGGTGACCTTGACTTTTCCATTTTCGTTATGGCTAGGTCATTTAACCTCTGAATGACTCAAATACACAGAGAATGTCGTTATCCACAATCCATCATGTTATTAGATGAAGCATTATGACATCTTATAAACGTTGTTACTAACTGGGGCTGTACAGGCTTATTTGTGAATTAATGAACCAGAACCGCATTACAAATAAATAGTACCACGTGCTTAAATGGGAAAATACCCAACTACAGCTGGACTGCTGTTTCTAAAATAGAATCCATGTGCTTTTAGTAAATGACGTCATTTTTGCAAAACACTTTGCAAAATTGACGTCATACAGAGGCTTTTAGAATAGGCCTTCATGTCAGATCATTTAAGGCCGTGAGATAGGCTAATGACATATGACGATGGGAGGACAGTGATGGAGGTGTATTCAATCTGTCACAGACCTGTATATTGACGGGAGCTGGTTTGAGGGATGTGGGACTGGAGGAAGGATGGTGAGGGAGGAGCATTTAATGTGTTCAGGATCTCATGTTTCACACGGATAAACAGCTAGTATCATAAAATCGCTCAGGAAGCAGCTATTTAAGTGTAGAACCGATTGCACCTGAAGTAATCACGTCCTCTTGCCGCTAGCCCATACAGAGCTCCACTACACTAATAACAACATTCATTCGTTTGTTTCATTCATTTGTTTCATTCGTTAGTAGGTCAGTATGTCACTTGTCATTGTTAACGATTTGCAAA
>CM032669.1:11491262-11505572 GCA_019095985.1 Streblospio benedicti
AGACTCAACTCACCCAGCTCAGCACAGACTCTCAGTGCTCAGGTGAGTAAAACTCAGCTCACCCAGCACAAAGACTCGCTCAAGAACGGAAAGATAAAATTCCATTGGAAACATTAGAATCCACTCTACAATGGTGTCATTATTGCTTCATTGTTACTGGCATTACAAATGTTATCAATAAAGTTGTCGCTCAATTATGAACTTATCATAAAATGTTATCTATGTTGCTATATATCATTGTGAAGCTAAGGTAGTGCCCTTTATTATGATATAACTTATTTCTTTTATACATTGAATTTAGACATGACTTGTGTAGTTAATAACATGAAAGTATTGTTTTGGGCTACTGTCAAAAAAAGCACTGACATTACCCTTCAATTTTGTTGATATCATTTTTTATTTTTGAGGTTATCAATTGACTATTTTGATACATATTTTCACACCTGAACAACATTGTGCCTTCTAGGATTACAAAATGCCTAACACAACCCTGTATGTGGAATATAAAATATAAATTTGTGTAGTTGAAAATGTGTACCACGACCCTTCAAAGGGTCCACATTTCACTGATATGAGTTTCATATTTTTTTGTTATTGAATCACATACTGTGCATTGTTGGAAAAATATAGTACTTTCCATCATGTGAAGTGCTGATGCTTATTCTGTTTGCATGATGTATAAATTTCAATGTCATTTAATCCGTAGCATATGGAAAAGTTTATCCAGACGATGCACATAATCTTTCGTCAGCAATTGAATTGATGCATGACTTGTGTGATGACTTGACACCTACAAATTTTGAAGAATAGCAACATTACCATCTGTGTCTTCTGTTCTCATGACAGTTTATTTGAAGATTACAAAAATATCTTTACAGCCAAAGCAATTTAGCCCAATTTTGGCTCTCATATCTAGATTTGGTAGATATTCTTCGGCAACTTGCATGATTTGTCTGCAGTTCAAAGCATGATTCCTTGGTGCTTTACATATGGCAAGCTCAATTATGCAAAGTATTTGAGTTCATATTATGCTGATATGATTAGGTTGCCTGACACACACCCCTTCTGTTCATACGTTTCTGAAAATGGTGGTTTTGCAGTTCAGATGTCTGCTTCAAACCCATTTGGATCAATCCCTGTAGATCAAGCCATGGAAGAAACCATCAACAAAGACACACAGACTCCAGGTGGTACTAAAGGGGTTTAGTTTGAAGCCAGGGGCTGTCCAAAAAATATTACTTAAATGCAGAGTACAGATCTCTCTTTTCTTGGGAAGTTGAGAGACATGGTTGGTTTATCTGCAAACAATACCACGTTTCACCATAATGATCTGTCACACTCAAGAATTCAAAAGAAAAAATTGCAGGTCGACACCGTGGTTAACAAATAACAAAATAAAGATGACAAAACTTAATCGGAAAACATGTTCCCACCTGTCCAAAGAACCCAAATCTGTTAGATTGGAAAGAGTGAGAGATAATTTGGGCATCCAAATCTCTTTTCAAGTATCATACTCCAGCAAAAGTAGAGCCATGAGTATGGAAGATGTGTTTTGTCACCCACTTGTCCTTTTGCCATGGGCATTGGCAAAACCAGCGATCCCCGCATAAAGCAGTGAAAAGCTACCTTGGCCAAAAAGTCGTGAAATAATGTTCCACCTTCCGACCAACTTCCTGTGCCTCGCAACATTGATGGGATGGCTGGCCAGAACAAATTAAATGACAAGCAAACGCTTTCAATCAATTTCCCGAGCAATTTTTTTTTTTTTTTTTTTAGTTACGTATTGCTCTTGGATATAGTAAAATGGAAGATTTCTCTTCAGCTATGTCAATACAGTGGTAGGAGCTGTTTGGCAGAACAGTGAGAGTAGAATTGACAGTGTGAATAGTTTATATATTGTTGGGAGACTCTTAAGATTATTGTTTGCAGAAGAAGCGAGGTTCTTCGGAATTTGGTCACGCTCTTTATATTTACGCTAAAGACTAAATGTATGTCATAAGAATATGCAATTCGCACTATGGTGCATGAAAAAAAGGTCAAGATTTAAAATTTCCGTTCAAATAAAACAATCCAATATTCGAGATACAACCATCATACATCTGTACATAATACGGTTGAATGTAAATGAAACTAAATTTGAGATAACAGAAAACCGGAGATAAGCAATATAAGCAATATTGAGATATAAAGTTTCTACTGTAAATGCGCGATTGTGTAAATTAACTATTTCTGTAGATTCAGCTGAAAATTTACAGAACATGAATAAATAGCAAACATACACTAAGACAGTGCGAATAGTTTTCAAAGAGTTATCCTAACCAGTGTAGCAGAGGCAAGTAATGACGTCATTACCCATTTCAGAAAATGCAGCCCTTATTGAATTTGATTTGAAAAAAAAAATCATGCTGATTTACTCTGAGTTAAAAAAAATCTTATACAATAAAAAAAGTATTTGGCCCCACTCCCGTTATCTAATGAGTGGGGCAAAAAGAGCTGGTCACATAAACTAAAATTCCCATCAGCATATGAATCACTGATAGATGAATTTGTGGTCATTGTTTATTGGCTGCACCAATCCCATTTTCCAATGGTTGGTGCCTATAAATTGAATAGGTTTAATTCATCACCTCATTGACATGGTATGAATTATATATTGAAGCAGCTGAAATTTATTTGATTAATAGTATATGAAATGTACCCTTATTATTCATAATATATTGTCCTACACAAGCAATTCTCCATGAAGAAAGCCAAGAGCAAATATACATACTTATATATAATGTATGCATTATAAAGAAATCTATAAGTCCTGGTATATGATTGATATTTCGTAAACAATTGTATAATTAAAAAAAACATAACGTCCCACTTTACGCTAGTTTACTTTTATTGCGGCATATCTAAGCATTGTAAATTGCATTTACAGTCATGTCTGTTATTGCGGTAGATGTTGACAGTATTTGTAGTGTGGCGCGGGTTGGGGTATAGAAATGACGGGTATCGCATGGCCTTAATATTTGAAAAGGAAGGCGTATTGATATATATTGTCGGGGACAATAAAAGGAGACTTATGATTATTGTTTGCAGAAGAAGTGAGGATCTTCAGAATTTGGTCACACTCTTTATATTTGCGTTTAAGACTAAATGTATGTGGTGATAAGAATATGCAATTCGAACTTTGGTGGCATGAAAAAAGTCAAGATTTGAAATTTCCATTCATTGATTCAAATAAAACAATCAAATATTCGAGATACAACCATCATACATCTGTACATAATACGGTTGAATGTAAATGCAACTAAATTTGAGATAACAGAAAACTGGAGATAAACAATATTGAGATATCAGGTTTCTACTGTAAATTTGGGATTGTGTGAACAAATTCTTTCGGTCAATTCAGCTGAAAATTTACAGAACATGAATAAATAGCAAACATACACTAAGACAGTGTGAATAGTTTTCAGAGAGTTATCCTAACCAGTGTAGCAGAGGCAAGTAATGACGTCATTACCCATTGCAGAAAATGCAACCCCCCCCCCCCCCCCACCCCACCTCTCTTCCCACTCAGATGGTATGAGACCGACCGTCACAAACTATCTTTTCACCCAGGTCATGGAAGATATGGACACCACTCTTGCCAGCAGGTTTCGTATTTCTGCTTATTCTTATCTTTGAGAAAACTTGGGATATGATCTACAAGGTGATTTTGACTATTTGCACTTTCGAAGGGAGGTTCAAAAGAGATGTTTTCCCGGTTCCAGGGAAATTCACTCACAGTGTTTTTATCATGTCTCATTTCTCCAGTGGTGTTTCTTTGATACATCGCACACATGCATTGCGGTTTCAAGCAAACTGTGTCTTAATTGTCTCTGAATGTCCTCTTTTTTTCTTCAACCCCAATATTACTTGTGTCATGGACATCAGCAGTAAAGATTTCCGAGAATTTTTCATATATATGCATACATGTATTGTATTCGTTATAAAGTAGATTATTACATGCTCAAAGATATATTATTGTATTCGTTAAAAAGTAGATTATTACATGCTCAAAGATAAATTGTCAGAATTTGATTTGAAAAACAAATAATGCTGATTTACTCCCAGTAAAAAAAATCTCATACAATAGAAAAAAATATTCTCATGCAGAAATTGTAAAAAGAAATATCACACTTCAATGTTTATTGATACATATATATGCTTACGGATACATTTTCAATCTTCTCTCTCTCTCTCTCTCTCACACACACATCTTTTTAGCAATCATATTTCTACCAATGATAGATAGCTGAAGACAGGTTTTACAACCCTAAGCTTCCATTTGTTTATATCAAGTGTCCCTAGCGCGCGGGACACAAACTCACGACCCCAAGGTGGTGAGACCAGAATGATATCATCATCCTAAACATCAAGCTGAAAAAAGGACATGTAATGAGAGAGAGAGAAATTTGACAATATTTATTGGTTGCACACCACCCATTTTATAATGGTTGGTACCCAAATACTGAATTGGATAACATAGCAGATATTTTCATTGAACATTCGCAAGCTGCTGAAACTTATTTGGTTAATAGTGTTTGAAATATACACTTAATATTTAGAATATATTGTTCTCTACAAGCAATTCTCCGTGAAAAAAGCCAAGAGCAAATATATGTATCCATATATGAGGTATGCGCCATAAAAAATCTCTGTAGTTCTTGTATATTATGGATATTTAGTAAACAATTGTTATAAATATTAAACATAACGTCCCCCCAACGCAAGGCGGATTGTCGTCTTTGGTCACCCAAATACTGACAAGGAAATCGTCATATGACAAATTTGCATATGGCTAGTAAACTAATGGACAATTAGTTAATAGTTGTTTGAAATATAAACATAACGTCCCCTTATGAAAAAGCTAAGAGCAAATATTTAAATTGCTCAAAATTGTTAAAATATTAAACATAACAGGTTGTTAAAGGCCGATTCGACAGGATTTTTCGTCGTCTAGTAAATCTGATGGTGCTGGCTATAGGCTGGTTTAAATGCTCAAATTATTTGTTACAGGCCGATTATTTCATTGGATTTACAGTATGCATGTGGTGGTAAATTCATGAAGCAGTCGATAGTCAAATAGGAAGAATGCAGCAGTTGATAAGCTAGCGTTTTATGGTAATTTGGCATTGAAGGGACCTCATGGATTTTGTGTGCATGATCAATAGCGAACATGCCGAAACCCCTATCATGTATATGAAAATAAGTTTTTTGGGTGGAAAAAGGGGGCTTGCGCCCCCTTCGCCCCCCTTGATTTACCTATGAAGCATTACCTATGAATAAAGGAAGATTTCTGTTGAATGTTTGCAGGGTGGTAGTATCTAAAGTCTGTTTACTTTCAAATTACATATAACATAGTCTCCATTTGATACAACGTTTATAAAGGGACGACACCAGCAATAAGCCAAAAAGTATATAAATCCATAATAATGCAATGCACATAATCGTATTTATCAATTTGAAATGAAAATTGCGCCTATTATATACATAGAGAGAGAGGGGTCATATACAGGAAAAACGTGATTGGTGATATGGCCTAAATTGATTGTGAATTGTGAACTGTCTTTGCCCTAGATCTTGAGCGTGAATTGTGAACTGTCTGTATTTATTATAGTGACAAGTATATTACATGTACAATACAAATATATAAATAACCATATAATATAATACCCAGCCCTACTGGACTTATTTGTCACCTTAATATGAATACATAGATAAATGTGACGCCAAACAAATATGAACACAATGAAATAAGTGATATGACTATTCTACCTAGATTACGCATACAATATAATACACACTAATACACACATTAAATATATATATATATATATATAAAATACATAGATTAATTATACAACCTATTTTGGCGTATGTTCCAAGCTTTGGACACATAAACCGACACTTCTTTACAAAAGTTTTTGATTAAATAAACAAGTTTTTCAGAATCATTAAAATCATCAAAAGATATATCAAGATTTCTAGCCTTTTCAAATAATGGGGATCTAATATCATTATAAGTTGGGCAGCTACATAAAAAATGGGTTTCATCTTCTGTACATCCTAAATTACATAACTCACAAGTTCTTTGTGCAATTTCTAATTTCTTAAATCTACCTGTTTCAATTTTTAAGGGGAGAATGCCGTGAAATAAAGCCTGATTGTGTGAACAATGATCTTTCTCTTCGCTGAGATATTTTCTGTACATATTCGTCTTGAAAGCAATCAGATTTGAAGAGTCTATAGGTTCTAAGCTTTGGCTTCTTGCGCACCTCTACCTTCCAATACTCATTCATACGACTTAATAATATATCATTAACAAGGGTTAAATCAAATACAGACTTATTTGAAAAGCACTCACTATCTAAGCTCGAGAAAAACTTTTTCATTTCACTACTCCAGTTTTGCTTTGCTATACTATAATCCCACTCAAAACATTTTCTAGTAAGGCGGTTTCCCTGCATTTCAACGAGCCTATTCCATAGCCTCAGTCTGTTAACAACACGACTTAACTTAGGTGTTATCCACCCCATGTCTCCAGAAAGAGCAATGTTAGGAGACAGCTTGTGTACCCCTAGATAGCCCTATTTTGAACGGCGTTGATTGGACTCGCTTCTAAATGCCCCCAAATGCCACTACCATACTCAATAATCGGTTTCACCCCAGCATTATACATTGATTCAAAAGTCTTAAGGCCCACATTTTTTAGCGTCCTAAATTTGCTTATGATTGCCCCAAGTGCTCGGCCTCCAGAATCGGCAAGAGCTTTAGTACAGGCATCAAATTTCAAATGCTCATCCATGAGTACCCCCAAATATTTATATGAAGGTACTTTCTCTAGAACAGAATCACCATATTTGAAAAGTGCATCTGTTATCGGCTGGGTTGTTTTGCGAAAATGTACTATTTTTGACTTGGATTCATTCACCTTAAGCCGCCATTTATAGCACCAGTTTGATAACTCATTTAACATAGACTGCATTTTATCATCAGATTCTGCCATGAGGACCATACCAAAAGCTTGTTTGGAACCAGTCTGTTTGCACTGAGCTACTCAACATTATGCTTGAATATGTACCAGATAGTAGTGATTTAATGGCATTATACATTCTGCCATCGATGTCATAGTACAACAACAGCTTGTAAAGCAACATGTCTCTATGGATCCAATCGAATGCCTTTTCTAGATCAATGTAGGCACAAAAGGTGGGCATGTTGTGTTCATCCTATTTTTTATGATACTGACCAGTGAGAAGATATGGTCCTCACACGAACGACCCTTCCCTGAAGCCGTTTTGCTCATCAGCCAATAAGTTTAAATGATTGCAATAACCTACTACACCCATTGTTTAAAATAGCACTGTAAACCTCGCTACACAAGATTTCAAACTGATTCCCCTGGCAACTGAGTGGGAGATATGTTCTCCACCCTTAGGGATAGGCTTGATCAGGCTCTCTTTTCGTTTCCCACGCAGAAGGAATTACACTGTAATTTAAATTTAGAAGATGAAGGTAAGTGAGGAATGAAAAGTCAAGGATTCATCAGCTTTAAAATCTGATTGGGTAACTTGATTGAATATGGCGGAAATTTGTTCGTTAGTCTTATGCAGTGTAGCTTTTATATATGTGTGCAAAGCTCAGAGCTTATCCCTGCCATTGTCAGATATTTAATGAGAATCCCAAGGTAAATGTGACCTGGTTCACTGAACACACTCAGCATATGGGGCTATTCACAAGCATTAAGACTATGTCAAGTGGGATTTGCACATTTTACATTCTCCCTTGCTAATCAGATATACAATTAGATCATTTGTTTTATTGCTGTTATTAAGTAAAATATCAGGTGTATGGTATTTTGAAAGACCACATTTAATCGAATACCCTTAATAATTCAAATGCCATTTCCAGGGATTGCTCTTTAAATGACTAGTCAATTACAAGAGGCCCCTAATTGAATTCATGCTTCCGTGAAGCACTATTACTTTGATTACCGCAATAACAATATTTGATGGTATGAAAGTAGCGTGCATTAGCTGTTTGTTCATGACTACAATATTAATGTAAGAAAGAGGACCCCTGCTGCATTAGGCTTCATCTCACCCTAGCTAGTCATGTTTGCGATTCTCAGACTGTATTTCAACTAAGCCTTGTGAAAATTTTATAAGTAATTTGAAAGTAAACAGACTTTAGATACTACCACCCTGCAAACATTCAAAAGAAATTTTCCTTTATTCGTAGATAATGCTTCATAGGTAAATTGAGGGGGCGAAGGGGGCGTAAGCCCCCTTTTTTCCACCCAAAAAGCTTATTTTCATATACGTGATAGGGGTTTCGGCATGTTTGCTATTGATCATGCACACAAAATCCATCAGCCTATAACAAATAATTTGAGCACTTAAACCAGCCTATAGCCAGCACCATCAGACTAGATGACGAAATCCGGTCATATGCATTTCATGGAATTCTTACTTGACGATCAATATACGTCAGCCTTGCGTTAGGGGGACGTTATGTTTATTATTTATAACAATTGTTTACGCAATATCCATAATATCCAAGAACTACAGAGACTTTTTATGGCGCATACATCATATATGGATACATATATTTGCTCTTGGTTTTTTTCACGGAGAATTGCTTGTAGAGAACAATATATTCTAAATATTAAGTGTATATTTCAAACACTGTTAACCAAATAAGTTTCAGCTGTTTGAGAATGTTCAATGCAAAATATCCAATTGTGTTATCTAATTCAGTATTTGGGTACCAACCATTTATAAAATGGGTGGTGTGCAACCAATAAATATTGTCAAACTTCTCTCTCTCTCTCTCTCCCATGTCCTTTTTTCAGCTTGATGCTTGAGATGATGGTATCATTCTGGTCTCACAACCTGTGGGCCGTGAGTTCGAGTCCCGCCAGGGCCACTTGATATAGTCAAATGGAAGCTTAGGGTTGTCAAACCTGTCTTCAGTTATCTATCATTGGTAGAAATATGCTTGCTAAAAAGATGTGTGTGTGTGTGTGTGTGTGTGTGTGTGTGTGTGTGTGTGTGTGTGTGTGTGTGTGTGTGTGTGAGAGAGAGAGAGAGAGAGAGAGAGAGAGAGAGAGAGAAAATTGAAAATGTATCCGTAAGAACATGTATATATCAATAAACATTGAAGTGTGATATTTCTTTTACAATTTCTGCATGAGAATATTTGTTTCTATTGTATGAGATTTTTTTTACTCAGAGTAAATCAGCATTATTTGTTTTTCAAATCAAATTCTGATAATTTATCTTTGAGCATGTAATAATCTACTTTTTAACGAATACAATATATCATCTTTGAGCGTGTAATAATCTACTTTATAACGAATACAATACATGTATGCATATATATGAAAAATTCTCGGAAATTTTTACTGCTGATGTCCATGACACAAACAATATTGGGGTTGAAGAAAAAAGGAGGACATTCAGAGACAATTAAGACACAGTTTGCTTGAAACCGCAATGCATGTGTGCCATGTATCAAAGAAACACCACCGGAGAAATGAGACATGATAGAAACACTGTGAGTGAATTTCCCTGGAAGCGAGAAACCCTCTCCTATGAACCTCCCATTGAAGGCCCCAGAGTCCAAAACACCTTGGAGATGATATTCCAGGTTTTCTCAAAGTTAAGAATGGACAGAAATGCTAAAACCTGCTGGCAAGAGTGATGTCCATATTTTCCATGATCTGGTTGAAGAGATAGTTTGTAACGGTTGCATACCATCTGAGTGGGAAGAGAGGAGGATGGGGGGGGGGTGCATTAGGGGGGGCTGCAATGGGTAACGACGTTACTACTTGCCTCTGCTACACCAGTTAGGATAACTCTGAAAACTATTCGCACTGTCTTAATCTATGTTTGCTACTTATTCATGTTCTGTAAATTTTCAGCTGAATTGACAGAAAGAATTAGTTCACACAATCCCCATTTACAGTAGAAACCTGATATCTCAATATTGTTTATCTCCAGTTTTCTGTCATCTCAAATTTAGTTTCATTTACATTCAACCGTATTATGTACAGATGTATGATGGTTGTATCTCGAATATTGGATTGTTTTATTTGAATGGAAATTTTAAATCTTGACTTTTTTTCATCCCTACATAGTTCGAATTGCATATTCTTATGACCACATACATTTAGTCTTTAGTGTAAATATAAAGAGTGCGACCAAATTCTGAAGATCCTCGCTTCTTCTGCAAACAATAATCTTAAGAGTGAGCTAGGTCCACCCAGTTTACAGTCCTCCACTCATCCTTGTCCATCATGATCTTGATTTCTGTGGTACTGGTGAGCCCAGTGTCCCTCTTCAAATGTACGTTGCTTGAGGCCATGTTCCCCAGAAACCTGCCATTCTCATGTCCAGCTAGTCTCCGTCTCTGCCTGATGGTGTCCGACAGTTGTGGAAGATAACCATATAGTTCAGGGCTTCTCACATGGTCTACCCATGAAACATTGAGGGCGGCTCTCAGCATACGGGTGTATAACCCGTCCAGCGCTTTCTCATCCTTGGCAGTGAGGGTCCAGGCTTCACATCCATAAAGCAGCACACTTTCCACAGTGCAGTGAGGAACGAATAATTTTAACATCTACCACAATAAAAGAGCTGACTGTAAAAGCATATTGATTTGATTTGATTTGATTGGTTTATTATAGTGACATGGTACAAAAATTCAATTACAATAACATATAAGTCAATTATGTTACAAATATATACCCAGCCCTTCAGGGCTTATCAGTCACCTATATCCAAACATATATACAATCTATGATATAATGAGGCGGCTTAACTTAAATACTAACATGCAGCTAAAGCAGGACATATTATATACAATGCTTAGACATGCGGCAATAAAAGTAAACTAGCGTTAGAAGGGACGTTATGTTTTTTAATTATATAATTGTTTTCGAAATATTCATAATATACCAGGACTGTATAGGTTTTTTAATAATGCATACATCATATATGAATATATATATTTGCTCTTGGCTTTGATTGTGGAGAATTGCTTGTATACTACAATATATTATGAATAATAAGGGTACATTTCATATACTATTAATCAAATAAATGTCAGCTGCTTCGAAATATTCAAATATACCATGTCAATGAGGTGATGAAGTTAAACTAATCTATTTTTAGGCACCAACCATTGGAAAATGGGAGTGGTGCAGCCAATAAACAATAGTCACAAATTGATCTATCAGTGATTCATGTGTTGACGTGAATTTTTAGTCTATGTAACCAGTTCTTTTGGCCCCACTCATTAGACAATGGGAGTGGGGTCAAATACGTTTTTTATTGCATGAGATTTTTTTAAACTCAGAGTAAATCAGCATTATTTTCTTTTCAAATCAAATTCAATGAGGGCTGCATTTTCTGAAATGGGTAATGACGTCATTACTTGCCTTAGTGTATGGTTGCTACTTATTCTGTAAATTTTCAGCTGAATTGACAGAAAGAATTAGTTCACACAATCCCCCATTTACAGTAGAAACCTGATATCTCAATAATGCTTATCTCCAATTTTCTGTTATCTCAAATTTAGTTTCATTTACATTCAACCGAATTATGTACAGATGTATGATGGTTGTATCTCGAATATTGAATTGTTTTATTTGAACGGAAATTTTAAATCTTGACTTTTTTTCATGCCACCATAGTTCGAATTGCATATTCTTATGACCACATACATTTAGTCTTTAGCGTAAATATAAAGAGCGTGACCAAATTCCGAAGATCCTCGCTTCTTCTGCAAACAATAATCTTAAGAGTCTCATTTTATTGTCCCCAACAATATATATCAAAACCCCGTCCTTTCAAATATTAAAGCCATGCGATACCCGTCATTTCTATTCCCCGACCCGCTACAACTGTTATCAAGCTGAGATTTAAAGCATATTCGCATGAGAAAAGAAGTGGTAAAAAGATACATAGCACACAAACTGACATATAGTTTTAAGATATTTATATCGTCAAAAAAAGTGTGAAAATACCTTTGAATGGTCATTTTTGGTTGTCAACCGGTTTATACAGTTTGCATTGAACAAGCTACTGCACAAATAATAATATGTACCCGCAAGATGTAGGCTGCATATTCGCATGAGAAAAGAAGTGGTAAAAAGATACATAGCACACAAACTGACATATAGGAGAAAAAAAAAGAATGATGGTTTGCAGATGCAGAACAAGCTACTGCACAATAATATGGCAAGATGTAGGCTGCCTGCTGACCTTTACCGTCTGCTATACGGAAACGCCCTCACACATCACCCTGTATAGTGACAGCTGGGAACGCATGCGGCTCTTGTACGACCTGATAGCTCTTTGAACTAGAACGTTTTCACGCACAGTAGCACTTCCGCCATGCACTTGTATAGAGAGACTACCTTATGATAAGACCATTTTTTCGGCTCCAAGCGAACCTCCCTATATAGACCACTTCCCTGTGCCTATTGAGAATGCGTAAGAGCAGGTCTGGTTGGGGTCATGATAGAGATGGCTCACTGTAATTTCATTGGCTACCACGTCTATGTTCCAGGGAGACCTTGTTATCTAAAGTTGTATCAGCCATGATTGAAAGTCTGCCATGTTATATACAGATATGTAGTAGTCATGTTCTCGACCGGACTACTTTTTTGACAGCTACCTGTATTGACGATGGGATTATTTTCAAAAGTCAGTTCAAGAGGAACATGCTGAACTGAACAGTTGCTCTTCATCATATTCGACAATCACAATATATTTAGGAGATAATTAAAACAATTACTTATATATACATGTGATGGCAATTAATAAAGACATCAGACCAGGGGGGTAGCCAGACTTTTTAAAAAGGTACTCAAAAATTGCACCACGATGTCAAAGCGCGGGCAGCGCGACATTCGCAACATGTGTCGCACTTAAATGACATTGGTATCATTAATTTCCCTCTTATCATTATTAAGTTGTTAATAGAATTTTTTCTATGATATGCAGCTAATCTTAAGGCACTAAGAATAAGTTGAGACATTTTTTTTCGGCTCCTTTTATTTTTAGTGTACAATAGTGTTCTCACTCAAGCATCTCAAAGCAATAACTCACTATTTCAAAACGTTTAAATAATATTAATTTCAACATTTTCTTTCTTGACTACTGCACAGCCAAAAAAAGAGCATAAAACAAAACTATCATGGGACCAAATGCTGTGAACCAAGTATAATGGCTTTTAAATAGATATGGAAATGACAATCAATATGGCAGTCCACGTTTTTATATATGGGTATTGATAATTTATCAAAATGGATACTAATAATTGTAAAATCATAAGTTATTAGGAGCAACATGTCAAGTGTATCAAAAAACAAATTTATCAATTCAAAATATCTAAGAAGGCATTTGCTGTGCATGTCTCTTAAACATTTATGGGACCCGTCACACTGGAGATTTGGTCGTGCAACTACATTTAGTTTTTTTTTTAAAGATGATCAAAATCTTTGACTGGTGTCCACAATTGATATATTTTTTGTTGGGAAATCATCGTACAACGAGCTGTAACTGATCGCATCGTGGGACGCAAAGATTGCTTGTGGGGGGACGTTGTGACCGCTTACACTGCAGTTACCCAACTTTGGAATTTTGAGGCTACCTCTAGTCAGGGATTCTTATTGATTGACTGGAACTCGAAGCTACTATTACGCTGGTGACCACCAGTGTAATTATTTTGTGGGTGATTTTGGGGTGGGGTTAAATTGAGAGGACAGGGTGAATTAAGTTATCAACAACAAATTGCAACTAGCACATTTGAAATACAAAAGCCATCTTCACATTTTCCACAAGTTGGAGCATACAACATGATGTCATTTCAAAGCATAATCGTACAATGATCATAGATGGTGAACTCGTACCAAAACAGCGGATTTTGAAATTGTCAAAGATTGTTCACTTTTGAGTAAAAAGCATGAAACTTCCCATGAATGAAGGATGGTATGTGGGGAGTATTTTAAGATGCAGACCCCAGCTTGACTCGGTGGTCATTAAAAGGGTCAAAAAGTGGGTCAAAATTCAAAAAACGTTTCGAAAAAATGCAATATTTAAAAATATATATATATATATATATAATTGAAATATCATTTAATTGTTCACAATGATCATAGTTTCATAGGGCTTTTTGGTGTATTAGCTTACAAATTTGTTTCATGCGTACATTTTGAAATATCATTATATTTGAATATTAGAGAATGTTTTAGACTAAGCAAACCAT
>CM032669.1:11515540-11538183 GCA_019095985.1 Streblospio benedicti
AATAATCACAATGTTGTGATATTTAGGTGATACAAATGTAGACCCATCTGACTAGGCACAATTCTACTAAACCTTACAATAAATGAAGCAATGTGACAATATTTACATTTTGATATTATTATGTATTGTATTATTTTGAAGTATTTGGTATTCCATTATTACTTATATACTGATTACTTTGTGGTTATATAATAAGTGAAATAATGAATTAAAGATGTTGTTTATGTTATGGTGTTTATATAAACAAACTTGGCCATAGCATTAAACTTCTATTGCTACCATATATATTAATAGTTACAAACACAATACATGAAATAAAACATGCTACCTAATCATAATCAAAATATCTCTGGTTCAATATTTTTAAAAGAAATAATATGATATATTTACAAGTTAGTGCAGACAACTGATGTATTTTTGCTACACACAGTATAAGTTAGTGCAAATACCTATGATGTTTATGGGCAAAGCTATCGTCTAAATTTTAAGCGAGCAAAAGGCATTCTAAACGCATAGTTTGAAAATCTAAAATAAAAATGTGTCTTTAATTATGAATTAGATAAACGGAATTAAGGTGGCCTTTGAATTTCAACACACTGTATGTGTATGAAATAAAAAGGGGGGAGAATTCGCACCTAGTGTACCCCCCCCCCCTCCCTCTGCCTTGTGACCTCAAGGGGCGGGTCTATAAGGAAGTGGTAAGTGGGGAAAAAGCCAAGAAATTAAGGATGTGGGAAAAGGGCCAAAAAAGGGATAATGGGTTACAAGGAAGTGGGATTTGGGGGAAAGGCCAAAAACTAGGGATGTGGGAATTATGACAAAAATAGTAATGTCAGATTTCTTGACCCCTTATAAGCCCCCCTCCTGGACTAGTAGGAAGCAAACCCACTCAACTGGAACGTTCAGGAAAAGCCATATGAGTCATAAAGGCCGCGTCCCACTAGTTTTGACGTATGGTCGACGCATAAATTCTAGGGATTTCCAGACAAAAAAAATATATGTCGAGCATCTGCTGATAGATAACCCCTTTTGGCATTA
This sequence comes from Streblospio benedicti, assembly GCA_019095985.1. Classification (NCBI taxonomy): domain Eukaryota; kingdom Metazoa; phylum Annelida; class Polychaeta; order Spionida; family Spionidae; genus Streblospio; species Streblospio benedicti. The sequence goes on from CM032669.1 coordinate 11,516,579, forward strand.
AATAATTCTTTTTCACCAGCGCATGGTCGACTCACAGCCGTCGCAATCGCGGCGTAAGAAAAGCAGACAGTGAAAGCAAGGTCAGCGTAACCCCGACGCACAACCGATGCACTACGAGAAAGTCTGTGTGTGACGTGCGTCGGGGTTACGCTGACCTTGTGTTCACTGTATACTGTGCGCTGAACATACGTCTACAATACGTTGCACGCCTGCCGAATGAACGCCATCGTACGATCAATGTGCGCCAAGCTTACGCCAACGTTTTTATCTGCGGAGCATCTGTTCCCAGTACGTTAGGCGCATGTTTGACGTAAGTTTGACGTATGTTTGGCATATGGTCGACGTAAAAAATAATGGATTATCGATCGGCGTATGCCGTATACGCTTTCAATATTTTGAGCAGCCCAAAGTATTGGGAGCGTAAAAGAATGGACTGATTGATAATCTTCCTAGAAATATTTTGCCGGCGTACGGGCAGCGGGGGTCCTGCGGGGGTCACACGCAAGTGCAGCATAAAATGAACGTCAAGTCGAAGTAGGGCCGGCGTAGGCGGCAGATGCCTAGCGTAGGTGAAAAAATCGAGCTGTCCGACCGATTTTTATCAGCTGAACGTAAGTTCTCAGTAAGTTCCCAGTGCGCCGGAAGCAGTGGGACGCGGCTTTAACATACATGCATTGTTACAAACGAACGAAACATAAGGCTTTCGCTTCAGCTACTGAAGCGACGCAATGAAATAAGATAGGATTTTAATACTTGATTGAATCAACATTGATGTACAGGACGATAGATCTACGTATACTGGATGAGGTTTGGGTATTATAAATTACTCTAATCATATCCGGCAAGATATGCACATTACACATTACATGTAGCGATATAGATTCACACATCAGAGATTAGTTACTTTGAAACTCTTAAACAAAACCCAGATGTGTTACGTGATCACATTTCACATCCTCGCTGCATGTACCTGTATGTGCATTATCTGATCAGTGATCACATCACTTGCACCGGCTAATAAGTAGATGGCTAATAGTTTTTTCACAGGCTTCATACATACAAAATATAGGGTACTTTTATATTTTGATGATAGGATTTAATTGACCAAGTCAAAAGCTACTCAAAATTATGATTGGTATCTAAATGTACCCACTAGTTATGATTTTATGGGGAATAATATTTAGAGGGTTTTATGACAATTTGGTGTATAATATAGCTGACAGTAACAACTAAATTTCCATAGCGATCTGACATTTAGTCTACCTGACGAGTAATGCTAGCTCTTTGTTGTAAGTCCTTCTACACAGCAACTGTTTCCCCACAACCGTATGAAGTGGTGTCCATCTTTCCTCCACATACATTTCAACCGTCACTGATATTCAATTCAGAAGCAGGCATTCTACTGCATTTCCAGGTATGTAGGATATATTCTAGATACCATACTACCTCATATTGTAATGCTGATGCTGTGTTAAAGTAACTAGTATGGTTGGAATCGTTGGTAAAGCTGTGAAAGTTTCATAGAGCTCAAATAAGAATGTCTTATAATATACCAGTATCTACATTGGTCATTATACTGGTCAGTGGGATTGACGGGAACGTTGAGGAATGCGTGTTGGGAGGGGTATTGGTGCAAGTAGGTGTGTGTGGGGGATGTTCGGGGGTAACATTTGCATACTTTGACTGTTATTGGCACGTTTACAGTCGACGTGATTGTAAACATATCATTTGAATATGGTGGACACAGGCAAAAGTGAAATAAACACAATAAAATAATAAAGTGCAGAGTAGCATTTGATATGCACTGGAATATTTAGTATCTCTTGATATTACATAAACATGAGTGTTTAGATTTAAGCACAAACATTTAAAAATTCCTGCCACGGAACCAGCCACCAAGTTCACTGTGTTTTCACGCAATTGTTATGATTGTATTTTTTTTTGTCATAGTATCTTCATATAAGTTAGTAACAGCGGTGTGTGTGTGTGTGTGTGTGTGTGTGTGTGTGTGTGTGTGTGTGTGTGTGTGTGTGTGTGTGTGTGTGTGTGTGTGTGTGTGTGTGTGTGTGTGTGTGTGTGTGTGTGTGTGTGTGTGTGTGTGTGTGTGTGTGTGTGTGTGTGTGTGTGTGTGTGTGTGTGTGTGTGTGTGTGTGTGTGTGTGTGTGTGTGTGTGTGTGTGTGTGTGTGTGTGTGTGTGTGTGTGTGTGTGTGTGTGTGTGTGTAACTAATTTATAATTTTATATCATTATTCTTTGGTATTAAAAAAAAATAATAAAAAAGCTGTATTTGATCACCCAAACATGTAATTATGTATAAATTATAATGTGATAAGGAAAATAATAAAAATATTATTTTGAATCTATAATGGTAAGGTTTTCTTATCGCAATTTGTTTATCGCAATATATTCAATATACGTATATGTAATGTGAATAAATGGAATTGTTCCACCTGAAACAATATGAAAACAAACAAACAAACAAACAAACAAAAAAGAAAAACGCACAAAACAAACGAACTATTTACTATTATCTGATAGATGGATATTTATGTACTTTACAAAGAAAGTTAAAAACTCAAAAAACAACAACAACAAGAAATTTGTATCGTTGCATGATTTAAAACCATTGACCGATGGGATTTTCAATGATATCCACATTGTGGCATTATAGAAATCACACTATGTTTTCACCTTCATACATATACATCATACCATGCGTGACAGGGCATAGTCTTGTTCCTATCCCGGGGCGGGGGTGTGGGGGTTGCACTTACCCCCTAGGCTTTTAGAATGTGCCACTGGTTTTAACAATAAGAAATTGTGTCACTATAATTGAAAGATATGCTGACTTTATTCCTCAGACTTTGTAACACAATCATAGCGTTTAAAGAGACTCGTTTACGGAGTCCCCAAAATTTGGGTGTATGTAAATACTTGTGATCTATTAGACTTATATGTTGTAAAGATTCTTGCAATCTCAATGCAAACTAATACTGTTTCGACGTTTACAATCATGTTCTAGCCCACAAGGAATTAACTAATGAATTCTAGTGAATTCTAAGTGAAGTGTGTATTTTGTTTTGCTTTCCTAAACGCAAACAAATTATATACCAATCTGATATGACAACAGGAACTAAACGTTCATAAAGGGTAATTTTTTAACATTAATCTTATTTATAAAAAGGTGTCATAACGTTCACCGACAGGTTTTCAACAATATTGATTTGCCCTTTTTACACAACTTCAAAGTACTAGTATGATTGAGACACCCTGGTTAATATGAGGACAATTCTTCATTCTATCACTTGTTTTAAGTCCGCAATTTCTAACATGTATGTATTGATATCATTTCATTCTTGGAATGACTCAACATGGGAAAACTTTATGTGGGTCCGCGGCCAAGTAGAGAGTTGGATTCGTGGCCAGGATGTCATGACTGATAGCTACAACATTTTAAACAGTGGATGGTCCTGTTCCCACTTCCCACTTGAATTTTAGCTTATTTCCCACTTAGCAGGTAAATTTTATCTCTTTTCCCACTAAACACCCGATTTCTTCTTCTTGGAATACATAATATGAATCTAACAATAAGCTTCATTATCACTTTTCTCCTATAAGATTATTATTAAACCCCAGCCTCATGTTAACAAAAACCATTATTCCCCAATGTTTACTTTGCAGTACAAAATTATATGGGTTTAAACATTATTCTACCTACTAAAACACTTCTTTGATGAAATAAAATAGCAACAATAGCAATAATAGCAATAATAAGTGCTTCCGTGGCCGAGTGATTAGGGAGTTGGACTCGTGACCAGAAGGTCGTGGGTTCGATTCCCAGTCGGGTCTGGTGGGGGGGTTGAGCAAAATTACACCTAGCAGGTTGTACACTGCTCCGTGGCACCTACACACTAATTAGGTACAGGTCATTGGGTTGAAAGAGTTAATGAGTGATCGTGTAAGTGATTAGCATTGTGTGCTGAATGTGCTGCCGATGCAAGTATTTGAGAAATGATATATTGAAGATCAATAAGGGGGCCAATGACCTGGTGTAAATTGTTAAGTCGTGAGATCAAAACTTGGATAAGACTATAAACCAGACATTTACATTTCAATGAAAATGGCTACATTATCATAAATGACTATGTTTCATTTATCATGATGATCTGACCATAGCTTTACACGAACGCACGCACACACGCACACACACATGATGTTTGAAGCAATTCAAGATCATAAATCTATAACAATATTTTTACACTATAAAAGTCGCATGTCTTACACTTGAAGATTTATACACTATTTCCAATCAATACTGAATTTACTATTTACCAGTCTGAGATGCATTTTATACATACCCTGCTGTCTACTGACTTCACTGTGGACTATAAGGTTTCTTCTACCTTCAACAAAATTAAACATTTATGTTGAATGTAATGTAAAAAACTAGTAGCCTTAAAAAAAACTTAGCATGTGCACATTAATCTTTTATCCCAGTTTCCCATTTAAGCTAGTAGACACAGCATGTGATCACAACTGTGGAAATGAAGAGGGTGGCTGTTTCCATTGTGTGAACTAATTCCATTTTCCCTGTGATATGAGTGGTAAACACAACACCCATCACTGTCATACTCATTACCCGTTGTGCAGAGATCATCAGATAAAGTGCGCCAACCATTAGCATGGCCGTTAATATTAATGAGGCTGCACCATGTGTTATAGTGACTTCTCCCCTAGAGGCTGGTGGGATACGCGCGGAGGACAAACTAAGATGCAGCGACCCACAAAAAAACAGGGACAAATCGTGGCTTGACCTACCCAATCGCATCGCATTTGATATCGTCGGTTGCTTTATTTATATGGCAGGAACATGCGAACAGAATAAGGACCAGTGGGGTATGAAGAAAATGAAATCATTAAGGTATGCTTTCCAGCCCCCGTCAGGCAGATCCAGGGGGGCGAAGGGGGGCGCAGGGGGGCGCCCCCCTTTTCTCACCAAAATACTTCATTTTCATAGGGTTTTTCATGAAATTCCGTAAGTGTGCCCCCTCTTTTCCTGAAGTGCGCCCCAACCCCTGGATCTGCCTACGCCCCTACCACCTGCCCCCCCACCCCCAACCTGCCACCTCACCCGCAACAGCAAACTCGAGCTTCAGTCTATCCCTTGCCCCTAATAGCTACTGCATACCCTATTGGGAAGCGGAGGGAGAGGTAAAAGAAATACGAATAGAGAGTGAAATCATATTTCCATTTATGTGCTAATTTTGTTATCTCTATCAAGCAGACTTGATAGTTATCCACTTGCACCTAAATTCCCAAATAACAGGGTTGAATTATCCCTGAAGTTGAATGTGGCTATACCATTTCAAAAGAATAGTTCTTTTGGCATACATGCTCCATACATACTAAACTACTATTAAATGATTTGTTACTACATATACCTAATGTTACCAAGGAGGAGCATCCAGGGTTCCTAACTAACTGTGATATGACAATATGACATAGCTTCGGTCAACTAGCGCATATGCTTTTGCTAAGCAAATAAAAATGCAAGGTACTGAATGTGCAGTACTCAGATACGTGGAGTTAAGTTCATTACACATGTATACCAATCTGCAATTTGTGAATCAAAAATGTTATAAACACCAGATTAAACGAAATCTTAACATACATGTTTGTGGGATAGTATAAAAGAGCTTAGGTCCATAAATGAGATAATGTATATGTACACGTACATCCAGACTTGACCACCGTCAACCAGCAATAGGGAGAGTATCAATAAACAACCAATTACAATAGCAATGTTCCATACCCATTAATCCCACATTAATCAGTGATAATAATTAGAAGATTGTTGTATTGTCATTTTTACTGATGAGACTTCTAGAGGATTGAAAATATTTTTGAAATTTGGACCCTAAAAGTTGTAATCTAATTATACTTTATTTTTCATAGACTGTATTATTATGATTTAGTAGGTTCCGGATTTACTCCTTTTCAGGTGTTTTATTATAGTTTATGAAATTAGGTGATGCACTTTTCTTAAAAACCAATATTTTAACATTGCAATTCGCCAGTGTTTGAAGTTCTATTTTGAATTTTTAAAACTTTTGTCTTGTTCACTTTTAAAGATATCATGTAATATGTTTTATTTGCTTTAAGGTATGTATGTTTATTTACCACATTGTTAACTATCAAGAACGTGAATTCATGAATGTGATACTTTAAAAATAGATTATCATTATTAATTAAACAAACACCAGTCCTAGGGTGGAATGGTCGTAAATAGAGGTTTCTGGGATATGTTTTACATGAACACTGACTAGCAAAATATTCAATAACACTACTTTTACTTTTCATTTCAAATCTACTGCACATCTTAATAGTAAATAATATTTTAACACAATAGAACACAAAACAGCTTTACAGCAAATGCCGGCATTAAATATAATATTTAAAAAATTGTTTTCAAATTGTTTTTATATACAGCATGATGCCTGCTGGGGCCGGGGATTACCCTGTAGATGGGAAATCCTCCATATGCAAGGACGTCAACATACTGTTTAACATTAACTTTTAGAACAATTGAGGCATCTGCACTAGCTCATAATCATACTCAAATCAAAACATAATCACATCTATAGCCAGATAACATGCGTACCTAGGGAGCTCCATTGCACAAAAATACCAGAATCGTCACAGATGTGACCCTGATATGAGTGCAAACTGACTTTTTTTGGATTTTCTTCACTCCAACTCTATATATTAATATGAAATGAAAAAAAAAAAAAAAATCGTGTATAACCCACAGAAGACAGTACCGTGGAGACCGCTCAAGTCGCATTTTGCCATGTCGAATCCTTTTTCATTTTCTAAATAAAACATCTTTAAACTAATAGACAATACCATGAGACCCACTTTTTTGGTTACATTGATAAATATAATTTAAATGGTGGCTAATCAACACCCCATGGTCCACTTCTAGTGAAATGCTCTTATCTTTAATTTGGCCGATTTGTAGTAACTGACGACGTTGTCTTTCATTGAAATTCGAAGGTTCCCTTAACATAGAATAGTCTCTGAAGTGTGAAAAATTGACCTTATGATAATATTGGTATTTATTATTGGTTTTGATTTTAGACTTCTGACTTGTGGTTCAAAACAACATAAAAATGAATTTCTAATACTTTATTTTTGATAGATAAGCAACTGACAATGTGCACAAATTTCAATTTAAGTTAGTTTTATTTGATACTTTCTCTATTTTTGGAGCAATGTTTAGAAGAATAGAAATAGAAAAATATGGTCCTTGTATATGTTGTATCTTTACAAAAAGGTGATTGAAACCCCACATGAAAATAAAAGCATTAGAATATCAGTGAATTTTATGTTGTTATGTTGTTATGTTGTTCAACAAACTTCTATTGTTAGTATATCAATTTTATGGAAGTTGTATTTTTGAAATTGAATGATTGAAATGCAGATGCGAGATCATATTCAGTGAACCATGTTGTTTTTTTGTTAAGTTGTTCAACAAAGAAATTGTTTAGCACAGCTGGAAGTTTAGATTTTGAAATTGAATAGTTATGTTTGATGCCATATTCACCATTTTTTGTTCATAACAGAAATTTCTGAAATTACAGCTGGCCCGCATACAAAATGCCCACATTTTGATGCTGGCATACTAACCTTTGTTGGATGTAAGAAAGGGGGATAAGAAAGTGGGATGTGGAGAGAGGCAAAAATAATAGGGATATGGGAAAAAGGCCAAAACGAGGCATATCGTTGGGTTTCATGGAAGTGGGATGTGCCTAAATGACTGCTTTGTAATCGGAGGTATAACGCAGGCTATGATTGATTAAGGCTGCGTGGCTGGATAGGCTAATAATAGTATCCAAGGTGGGAAAGTGCATTTCTCGCAAGATTGATATAGGTGAAAACCGAATTATGTAACCTGTGTCTCGGGGATTAGTGTTAATGATAGCATGCCCGCCTATGACATATGACTGGTCTGAATCATAGACGGGAGGTCGTGGAGTTCGAGTCCACGATCTTCCAAAACACCTTTACATACTAGCCTTTCCGATTATTTCATCATTTTGTATTTTACAAAATTCCGTTTATATGCGAGCACAGCCAGACTCATAGTTTCGCTAGCTATCTAGCAGTCTAGCAACATTGATCAACGTGGCTTCAGTTGGGCTTCATTCATTTTTATGCCACGGAGGATTTCGTTTCATTTGCATTTTTGGCTTGTTTTAGGATTAAAATTTTACCTGTTTACTTGCTAATGTTATTTTCCGTGCTAAATGTGGGAATTCACTGAAGAAAATGCGAGAGTGAATTTTCCTTAAATATATCTGAATGCTGTTGCCGATTTTAACATGGTGCTGAAGGAAATATCACTACTTGGCTTACTGATCACTACTTGGCTTGATGTTAAGAGGAGTAAGCAATGCCTCCGTGGCTGGGCATTGACAAAACCCCAGGATGAGGCTATAACCAAGAAGACAACAATGTTTCCCTATGTTATCTCACAGAAAGTGTTTGAACTCGAAGGAAAACTGGTGGATTCACAGTTCTTGTAACTTATGTATTCAATAAAAAAAATATGCTGCTTTTTCTTACCCTCAACAAACTATATATGTTAACTGTGTAGCACTGCTACTCTGTGGATTTAAAGTTGTAAGCTTTTTGGACTTGTACACTGCTCCTGGTATTGGTCGAGGCGCTCACACTGCCTGGGTTCTCACTGTGTTTGTCCCAATGATACGCAGGCCCACACCACGGTCGTACAGGGCCTCCCAAGACCAGATTGACGGCCCCACACGGGGGACTTCGCACTGGTGCTGGTAGCGATGGCTTCAGACCGTGGCACACGCCAAGCAGAATATGTATCAAAGAGGGTACTAGATCCACTAGATCACGAGGGTCTAGTAACTTTATTAATACGTGAGTATAGTTTGAAAAGGCCCCGAATCTACGAGGTTTGGGGTGTTGGTTCCTACGATGTTGTCGCAACAACCTCAAGCGAAAGTGTTTGCTTAAGTAGGCTCAGGTTTGATAGTCATGCTGTCATCCCATGATTGAAAAAAAAAAATCAATTAATGTCATTTTGCCCTCTTGACCTCACACCCCATCAATGCCTAACTCTCACTTCACAGCATCTGTTTTGCCTCTCATCATCTCAAAACATTGCGTGCCGCAAATTTCCAATGGTGCAGGGCATTCGATTACAGGTTTGGGATTTTTCATATATTGTAGCAGACAGGCGGAACTGTCTGCCACGCAAATAATGAGTATGGTTTATCACCAGTGTGAATTCATATCAACTAGCATGGAAAAAAATATTTAAAAAAATTCTTTGCTTAAATAACGTTATTTAATTTACAAAGTTATCAATTTTGTTAGCAATATAAAACAAAAGTTATTGTTTTTTCACTCTAACACAATTGTTTTTAATAGTTTGCAAAACGATAAGCGTGTTTAATTCAAATTTAATAAGATGCATGAGCTTATTATTGTTTATAAAAACGTGTCACAACGTCCGCAATTCAAGTGGTATTTTTTGGTACAGGTTCCAGTGAGGACAGGTCTGCGTCGGGAGACCCACCCACTCTGTTGTGCCATCAATTATAATAAGAGTTTGCGGTTTGCTTTCCAACCTTCTTGATCTGCCATCGTTCTGTACACTTATTGCACTGGAATATCTTAGCTTAAGTAGATCTATATCGTATGCTAAAAATAAACACTAAATATTTATTTAAAGAATTTATTGGATACCAATAGAAACCAAAGTTAACCATTTTTTGGCGAGACTTTCGTTGTTATCGCAACAACTTCATCGGGCCGAGTGCAAAATCTCAGAGGGTCACATGACCACCATGGTGGCGGCAGTCATGTGACAGCAGTGTCGAGTACACGGGGGCAAGTCCCCGTGACACCGGCTACGACTTGCCCCCCGTGTACTCGACACTGCTGTCACATGACTGCCGCCACCATGGTGGTCATGTGACCCTCTGAGATTTTGCACTCGGCCCGATGAAGTTGTTGCGATAACAACGAAAGTCTCGCCAAAAAATGGTTGAACTTTGGTTTCTATTGGTATCCAATAAATTCTTTAAATCATGAATAAAGAAACCCAGAATGAATCAAACATACATTCAGTTAAATAGTTATTGTATTGGTACACAGCGCTTGGTCTCATTTTATTTTTGAATGTTCTTTTATGCTGTGTGAATCAGTTCACAATTGTTTAATTCTGAATTTTGATTTTTTTTTAAATTTATTAACGTTTTGCAAACCGTCCTTGTCAAAAACTAAAATCGAAATACAATATAAAAACAGTGCAAATACAGTCCAAAGAATGCATAGTGGTTATCAAGATTAACATGGTATTATGAAGGTCAATTTTTAATCAGCAAGCTGGTTTGTGAATATGAGTCTATGGAATGTAGGTTAGTAGTGATCAAGCTTGGAACGATCCCCGCCACCCTATGTATGGACACCAAGAGGTTGCAGCAAGGTTGAAGTAAAGAAACAGCTTCATCAAGGTTAGCAGTGACGATACACCAACTGACATGATCAGTATGGCAAGGTGGAACAGATCTGACCAAGACAATAACAAAGCTCTACCACACCAATTGAGGCACTCCCCTCTGGAGTAGACCTTCCGAGAAGACAGTGGGTTAGACTGAACAGAGCAAGAGCTAAGTTGGCAAAGACAAGAGACATGTGCAGGGGATTCTCTCAATACGAAACCTGCCTATGGTGTGACAAAATATGATAATGAGTGCATCAAACGTAAGCCCAATAGAAGTTGAAGCTATGCGAACGAAATTTGTAATCTGATTTTATAATAGGACGTCAGCAAGCATTTCAATCAATGAAGTTAGAAGACTACTCGTCACATGTAAAGGCAAAGAAATGTCTTTGCTTCCTCCTATTCAGGCTGCATTGAAACAGCATATAATCTGAGCGAAAAATGAAAGTAAATGCTGTTATACGTTGTTTGCTATGGGTTTTCTGTTGCCTAGCAGCTGTTGCTAGGGAACAATAACAATAAAGAAATCTTAATATAATAATCTTCAAATGTTATATATTTTAGTCACGTATCAAACTTGGATGATATAAATGAAAATAAACGCTGTTAGATGGTGGTTGCTATGAGTTTTCTGCTCCCTAGCAACGGTTGCTCAGGAAGAATGACAATAGTTACACCTCATTAATATTAAAATGCTATATTTTAATCATTAGATATCAAAATTGGATCATACAAATGAATATAAAGCCTGTTAGTTTGTGGTTACTATGTGTAATCGGTTCCCTAGCAACAGTTGCTATGATAGGGGTCCGATTTTTGGCACCCCCTCTGGAAATGAAGAATAGGTACTCAGGAATCAACATACCAAGTTTCATGCTGTTATCGCTAACCGAGCGATTTTGGTCAAAATTGATTGGAATAAAAGGAAGTTATTTGATTATGTCAATATCGTAACCCACTTGTACCCGCCATTCAAGGGTTGTTTTAATAGTTATATTTTCTTACGCTGGCTGATGATAGTACTCTTTAACAAAGGTCGAGTTTCTATAGTTGATAGTTGTTGAAGAAACTGTTATTTTGATCTTTACTTGACCTCAATTGTAAAATGGTAATATGTTTTCAATGTGATCCACTTAGCCATGACCCGGTCCGGCAGAAAATAAAGAAAAAACTTTTAGTATTTAATAATTAATTAATTATTGATTAATTAATTGTGCTAATTAATTATTAATTAATCAATTTGTTAATTAATTAATTTCAAAAGTACATGAACCGGTTCATCAAAATGTCTTAGAATAAACATTCAACCAAAATAACATATCAAACGTGCATACATTACAAGATCTAAAGTTGATTAAATTGATAGAAAATAGCATAATATTCTGTCATCCTGTCAGTTTAGTTTGGTTGTCACGGCACAATCGCTGTTTGTTGTTATAAAACGATGTCTGTTTTATTCACTCAGGCCCGTAGGAAGGCTTGACGCCATAATGACATGGCCTTACCAAAGTTCTGTGGAGAAAATATTCTAAGAGACCTCTTCTCTGTTGACGCTAGCCCCTAGAAGGTCTAGATACGGGGATCCTCTTGTACGTACAGTATGAAATAGATTTCTATGAACCGACCACAGGCGTTATCAACACCTGACAATTTTAGGCTTTCAGGATTGTAAATAATTAATACCTACATGTGCGTACGTCCTTTATCAATAGAATTCATCCATCTATTTTTGGCTCTTACTTGTGCACATAAAGAAATCCTTTTTATACACATTCCAAAACCATGATTACTATTATTACTAATGCGTTGATTGCATCGGTTACATAATGAATCATTAAGCGAGGGGCACATTTGACCTTGCAGGCGTGTTCACCGTAAAGCGTGTTGAGGTCTGCGGCGTTTGCGGCGTTTTCTGCATGCATTGACAAAAGTACAGTTGTGGGCACATACGAAGGGACTCCGTGCGTTATGATTGCGTTGTGACTGGGAATGCTTTTATTGAGGTAGCCGTGAGATCAACATGCATCGAACGTGCGTTGTACTCACGTACAACTTACGCTCAGCGCACCGTGTGATTACTAAAGTAAGGCATCCGTACGTTCATGGCAGAGAGAACGCAGTGTGCAAGTACTGTTTCTGTGCCGACAACGTGCGGCTAAAAACTCTTAGACTATCTGTGATTATACGACGAATAGCGTAAGGTCTCCGCACTGCCTCCTTGCTGGCAGACCATGACGTAGGGTCACCCTACGGCCGTAAAAAAACGTTGCGTTTGACGCACGTACGCACTGACGCACTTAACACTCACGGATCTTAACGACCTCCATGCGCTTTTGGTCGTAGACTGGCTGTAGACAGCCCTTGCGGCGTAAAGTGCCCCAGGCATAAGATACAGCATTTGTATGTTTTAAACCATGCCTAATGTAATACATTGTACAATCAGACAGGAATATCAAATGAGTTGAATTAAGAAATGTCGATTGTTTTGATTGTATGGAATGGATCTGTTATGATATAACTGATGTAGATGTAGACGATAAAGATGTGACATAATAATTGTCATCTTGAAAGCTTTGATACATTATTCATGGTATAACTATGCGTGGTTTCATCATCAGATATACATGCTTATATCATGTGCCATATTTTATGCCTTGCGTTGTTCTGATACATTTTTATTCTATTTTATGTTCTATCTTTGTTGTTCGAATATCAAATTAGCTAAATATCAAATATCTAATTATCAAATTACTACTGGTCAGTAGTTAGTGTGAAAAGGGACCTATGAAGAGTACGAAATATATAATGTTTAAGAAATTTTAATTGTAATTTGATATTTAGCTAATTTGATATTCGAACAACAAAGATAGAACATAAAATCAAATAAAAATGAGACCACATGTTGTTCACTACATGACAAGGCTCTGATATGTTCTGATACAGAATATAATATTTCGTGTTAAAATGATTCACATGAAGTCATGAACAGAAGTTTATCAATATATGACCTACTACATGTTGTGCTTGGACTTCATTATTGGAGTCTCTTGAAAGGACATGGCCTTAAAGAAGGATCTGGATCCAGGGCTGGTGTCGGAAATTCTACCAGGCATATACCACTTCATACTTTGGCCGACAACATGAACCCAGATATCTGCAAAGTAATACTGCCAGTCCATCACCTTACGGGCTGTGATTCAACCAGCAAATTGGGTACAAAAGCTGCTAGTTTGAAAGCAGAACCTGCCCAACATCTACAGGAATTCGGAAAGGATCCATCAAATATTGATTTTTGGGGCAGTTGAACAGTACCTGGTAAATGTTTTAAAATCCGGAACAGTGTGTCAAACAATGGACCAACTACGAGATTATCTCTACCATCACAGCAAAAAAGACCATTGTCGACCATCCTCCAACTAGTCGCTCACTCAAAGGGCATATACTTCGAGCATTCTATGGAATGTACTTGCAGTTACACTGCCTTGACGATGTAGAACTTAGCTCATGCGAGTTTGGATTCTGCCAGGATGATGGTGGTTTTTACTACCTGACAGACAGCAGGCACTACTTCCTGATGATTTTCCAATGCCATGCAATTGCACAACCTGTGGCACCAAGCGCTGTCCTTGCAGACAGAATGAAATCAAGTGTTGCTGCTACTGTAGGTGCCAGGCCACAGGTAAAGGCTGTAGAAACCCAGTATCCTAGAAATGCTCAGTATCAGTAGATAGGTTACATAATTGTGATATCTGCTATTCCTTGACTGCTGTATATTGTCTTTCAGTTTGAATATCAGTGATAATAAGAGACATACGATTTGTGTTTGAAGTTGACTACTTGTATTTTTGCTTAGTTTTGCTATTTTTCAACTGACGATCAGATAATTTCTTTCCATGGTTGAGACCTGATCTTTGTATTTAAGTTGTTTGATGTTGTATTATGTTGTTATGTTCATGCAAATAAAGAATATTATAAATTTTAAGTATTTTATACACATACGTCGGTATAAATGACCACAATTTAGGCATATATCAAATTAGATAATACTCTGACCTTGAACCTTGAATTTTACTCAACTACGAAGAACATGCTTTCATACTAAAAAAATTTAAGATTCAATTTGATTGCTTATGTAATAACCTATGTTGTTTCTCCATGATATTATGTTGGTTTCTCTTTACCCACTATGAGCTTAGAGCTTACTAATTTTCCACATTTTTACCTACACTGAAATGAATCTCATTGTCTTATTTTTACTGCTAGAGCATTCATATTTTCACACAAACCACCCAATGTTGTATCGTTTGTATATGTATCAACATTTGATAATCCTAATATTGACACTATTTTTTTGTCCTTCAACTTTACGAAAGTCTGAATTTTGGGCATATGTCAAATACATCATAGTTTGACCTTGAATGACCTTGGACTTCATTCATCGACATTGAACTTGATTTTATGATATAGGTGAAAAATATTCTAAGCTTCAATTTGAGTGGTCATATGATGATATGTGTTGTTTCCTCATGATTCTACATCACTTTACATTTCGCCCCCTGTTTGTCTTTAGATGTACTAATTTTCCACATTTGACCTGTTTTGGAATGGACCTCATTGGCTTACTTTTACAGCTGGAGCATTCATATTTTCCCAAAAACTGCCTAATGTTGTATGGTTTTGTATGTGTACCAACACGTAAATAATTTTAATATTGACACTATTTTTATAGCCCGTCGACTTTATGAAGGTCTGAATTTTAGGCATACGTCAAAATACATCATAGTTTGACCTTGAATGACCTTGACCTTCATCCATCAACATTGAACTTGATTTTATGTTATAGGTGATATTCTAAGCTTTAATTTGAGTGCTCATATGATGATATATGTTGTTTCTTCATGATTCTACATCATTTTTCATTTCCCCTACCCCTAGTTTTTTTAGTGATTTCACAATGGTGCAGTTCTAACAAAACCGCAAATATCTCCCTTGCTGCCGGGTTTGGACATGTCTACCCTCGCTAAAATTGTGTCCCATGTGGTCCTCTATGAAAATTAAGTGAGTAATTTTGTGGCCCTTTTATGGATGCAAACAGCCCTTGGCTCCAGGAGTGCAACATTGACCCATGGGCAATAAAGATGTTTGCTTTGCAATCAAAGCAGAAAAAAGTCTTACTTGATGGGTGACTCATCCTACATCTATGTTCTTAGCATTTGATTGCAGGCGCATTCTAAACATGGCTAAAGTAAATATCTATGGCCCTTGAGTCGGCATTAATATGGTAACGCTGTGCTCTCTGAGCACTTTTATTCCAATATAACCACTATGCCAATTCGATGGTTACGTTTCGAACAGTATTGATACTATAGTGGAAAAATAGAAAGAAAAATAATTAAAATGGCCCTCTGAAAGGTAAACTGTAATTGGCAAAGTGCCAAAATCGAATACATTTAATGTTCAGTAGGCATGTAAGCATTGTACAAAGTTTGAATGCTTTCTCACAAGCACCAACAAAACTATTGCAGAAAATGTTGAAAATGGATCCAAAATGGCACTATGGAAAGCACACTTTAATTGGCAAAGTGTCTAAAATCGAATAACTTTGGTGTCGCATCATACCAAATAGTTGTGTAAAATTTGAACGAAATAGGGTGAAGCGTAAAAGCTCTAGCTTGTCCGGAGACAAAAATACATACATAGATACATACATAGTTACAAACAAACGAAACACAAGGCTTTCGCTTCAGCGGCAGAAGCGACGCAATAAAATCAACTCCGACGTTGGCAGTCAACCGCTTGTTCTAAATAAATGTCCATTACATTTGAGCGAGTGTCCCAAATGTCCACAAGTTGAAATAAAAGAAGTTCCAGTTATCAAAGAAGTTGAAGTCATCAAGGAATGTCCTTATCCAGACGACCCCCCGTTGGGCTTCACAGTGGAGCTCATAAAAGAATTTAATTTCTTATTACATATGCTTTTCACAAATATTTATTTCATAAACAATCAATCTAAAAAAAAACTGATATAGACGTTTATGAACTAAATACAAAATTTTCATAGTTGATAGAAATAAACGTTTGACAACTAAGTACAACATCTTGGGAGGTGTATATTTATAGTTAATACTTTAGATATTTCAAACTTATTTAATTCATTCTAATTTCTTCCTTATCTTCATGATTGTTGTTTTCATGGAATATTTAAATCCTTTGGCTGTGTACCAATTAATGCCATCCGCAAATGTAGCATGTACACCCCCATGGTAGAGACCATTCAAATTGCTGCAGTGGCAGTTATTGTACCACCACGCTCCCTTGAAATCAAGTGCACAGTTACGATTTGCATTTGCATCTTGATCGTTATCAAATGTTGAAAATCTCATTCCATGTGCATTGCCAGTGTCCAAACTAGGGCAATTTAACATGGAATCTCCCGCAGTGCCGCTGTAGCCACCGAGGGACAAAGCGTAGCCGGTTGAGGCGTCCCCCACAGAAAAGTGGTCATAGCGAGCATAGAACTGCCCCCCTTCAAAGTTTTCCATTGAGATGAAAAGTTCTGTTTGAACCATATTTGTCAGCAGGTGAATGTTCTCCAAGCCAAGCCAGACGTTGTGCGTGAGGTTACCAAATCCGTCCACGTATTCTTGCCAGCCTCTGTAGAAATCCGTTATAGAATCAAACCTTCTTTGAATAATGATCCAGCTCGAGTTAGAAGTTTTGTCTATGTCGATTGGAAAATGGCTCTGCAAATTTGAAGGGAGAGAATTGTAAGAAATGTTGCCCCCAAATTAAAAATAAAACTACATCATACACAAGCATATACATGACATTCCTTAAGCGAGGGGCACACTCCACCGCAAGGTGGGTCTACAGCCAGTCTACGACCAAAAACGCACAGAAATCGTAACGATCCCTGAGTGTACAGTGCGGCAAACGTACGTTTTTTCAAGGCCGTACGGTGGCCGCAGAAGAAGTTTGGCTTGCCCTCTATGACCACCCTGCGTCATGGCCTAACCGTACGGAGGCAGTGCGGAGACCTTACGTGAAACGCAGAGGATTTAACCGCACGTTGTCGGCACAGACACAGTACTGGGGCCGTGCGTTCCCTGTACCATGAACGTGCGGATCCCGTACTATTGTAATCACACGGTGCGTAGAGCGTAAGTTGTACGCGAGTACATCGCACGTTCTATGCAAGTTGATCTCACGGCCACCTCAATAAAAACCACTCCCTGTCCCGACGCATTCCTAACGCACGGGGCCCGTGCGTATGTGCCCACAACTGTACTTTTGTCAATGCATGCGAAAAACGCCGTAGACGCCGCAGACCTCAACACGCCTTGCGGCGACCACCGCCGCAAGGTGGAATGTGCCCCTCGCTTTAGGCACTAACCAAATCCTAATGATTGTGTAAGCAAACTGTGAGGCATAACGTGTGTGAATGTTCCATGATTGGGAGTGTACTCACCATTGACCTGTGTAGCCGCCTTTCCAGCATATCCACACTGATTTGGGGAGACGGCAGCTTGCTCTGGGTACATTCTTTATCCTTGTAAAGTGCCACGTTACATCCGTCTGCAACATGACACTGGGTGATGCAGTGCAAATAACTGCGACTCTTGAACTTTGATAGGATATGATTCTTAATCAGTGTTATGTTCATGTAAATCACATGTGGTTTGTGTTTCTTTACACTGTGGAACATAAATACACCGAACACACCAGTATCAAACATGGTTAATACTATGCCACAAATACACACGAGCATTGCAATATACATTTTAATTACTCTAAACTCCATCCTATCCGGAATATGATGATGTCGATAGGAAAAAAAGTCCAATATACAAATGTATATGATTGGTTCAGTTGAAAGTCCAGCACAAGGATTTACTTTCTTTAGTTGTACCTTTTTAAGATTCCTTGCATTGCTCCTGGCCAGAGGAAAATACGCTTGGTGTGGTATGATTGCTCCACATGTAAGCATTAGTCTGATTAGAAACCATATGATATGCTCGGGATCCCAGTTGTCAATGACAATAAGTGAAGACTGGCCGCATTGTCCTTTATAACAAATGCAGTCCTAAATTGCTATTTGACTTTGGGAGCCACGCCACAAATAAGCACTGCTGCAAAATTATTGCGAGGATAACACATGTGTAACATGTTCACTCAACAACATCCATATCTGGTGAACACAAACTACCCCACGACATATTAATAATAAATCCACCCAGATGTTTTTTAAGCAAACACTGAAGTCGTGGTCCTTTGTGGTGTAGTGGTTAAAGCTTAGGGTTACCAGAACTTGATTTGCCTGCTCGAGTGTCACCGATCAGTTACTTTGTATGTCAGCTACATTAAAAGGCGTGTCCCGTGTAGTCGAGAGCCACCCCTCATCAGGTATAAAAACTGACCTAGTCTGAAAATAATAGCTAGTGTGATCCCTCCACCCGAGGCTCCGTGGGTTACCTAACCTGCATCTTGGTAGAAATATGCTTGCTAAAAAGACGTGTGAGAGACAGAATTTTGAAAACAAATACAATGTAGACAGAAACCAGTGCAGTCAATAAACCATCAGCCTGACCAGGGAAATCGGCAGTACATCAGTGCAGTCACCGAATCATCAGGAGAGTCTGATTGTCATGGGGAGGAGACTCGCCTATCTCAAGGCCTTTAAATGATCTGGCATGAAGGCCTATTGTAAAAGCCTCTGTATGACGTCAATTTTGCAAAGAGTTTTGCAAAAGTGACGTCATTTACTAAAAGCACATGGCGTCTATTTTAGAAACAGCAGTCCTGCTGTTGGTGGAGCATTTTCCCGTTCAAGCATGTGGTACTGATTATTTGTAATCTGGTTCTGGTTCATTAAATCACAAATGAGCCAGCGCCAGTTATAATATAGTAACGGGAAGCTTTAGACATTGACAATGAACAATGAGAGTGGGTGTTCGCGTTCCACCACCAAACATAGTTATGTTTCGTTCATCCCCATGTGAACTGCGGGGTCAGCCAGCAGTAACAAAATAATAGACCATGCTTCCTCGCACTTCTTTACACACCTTATTACACCTTGATACACGACTTAACAATGTACAGTGATTCCATTTATAATTATTGCATTCACAATTATTCTATTTACAACAAGTTAGTGCAAAGAACTATGATATTTATGGGCAAAGCCATCACTCATTAATTAGACTATGGTTTCAATTTTGGATTTAACATTGAAACAACGTTGATGTGCCTGCTGGGAAACAGCAGGGTATTTCCCAAAATTTTTTTTCCTTCATATCTTGAAAAGTACTGGCTCAATATTTTTCTAAAAACAGTTTTGGAAAGTGCTATTTAAAGGCTTTCAAATTATGCGTCATACGATCTGAAACTCGAAAATGATTCGGGTCTGACATTGTTAGCTGCATTTTTAGTTCGCGAATATTGTTTTTGTGTGTACTTGCTAAAAAACTATTTGTTTAAAAAAGATACCCAGAAACATATTGGAAAAGGGCTCATTGATAGCTTTAAAATGAGGTATCGTTTGTCAAGCAACTCCTAGATATAAAAAAACGAACGCCACGGGTGACACCCAAGCTAGTTTTTTTCTCCAAATTTTGTTTCATTCATATCTTGAAAAGTAATGGAACAATATTTTTTTCTGAAAACAGTTTTGGAAAGTGCGATTTAAGGGCTTTCCAATGATTTATCACTTTATCACTGGAAATTCAAAAAAACCGATTTGGGTCCGACATTGTCAGCTGCTGTTTATAGTTCACGAATATAATTTTCGCACGTAGCTCAAACACTATTTGCTCCAAAAAATATCCAAAACCATATTTGAAAAGGTCTCATTGAGACCTTACAAATGATCTATAACACGACCAGAAACCAAGGAATAAAAAGGTTATAGGAGACTACATATAATTTCTGGAATACCTGTAGATCTGCCATTATTAGTGATTACTCAAAATTGTGTAAATTTCCAATATTGTGATTGCTTACAAAATGTTGGAGAAAAGGCAATTACATCGGACTAATTTGACAGATTTTATATTGTGCCTATGTATTTTTAAGTGACAATTAAAGAAAACCCTTTTTTAAGAATCTTAAATGCTTTATTATAGCTATGTAACCAAATATTATTATATAATTAAAATGGAGAAAACAGCAGTCACATAAACAAGTTAATTCACATTTTAATTTTTCAATATTACTACTTACATGTAACCAAGGTTATTTGAGTGAAAGTGTTGATGGTTTTAAAATTCTATTTTACATAATGACATTATCAAACCAAATAATAATTCTATGTCACAAAAGTGGCAAGTATTATAAATATCATAGTTTAATCATAGTTTAATCATAGTTTAACAAGTATGACTATTTTGGAATACTATGTGATTTAGTTCACTGTAGCTAGTCTATTTCATTCTTTATTAGTTTGTATTACATGAATAGATTGAACAATGTATATCTGTACTATGGAAACAATGCATATATGATTATGAATGGATAAAATACTATAGTGTACTGAGTCCTTAATCCTACAGTGGGCTTAAGAAGGTATAACAACAAGGTGTGTGTAACAAAGGGGATAAGAAACCTAGTCAGTGCAACTTACTTATAACTACTTTTATACTCTGCGAGGTTGCTGCAACCTCGCGCACTGAACCTACTGAAAACTAGTTTAGTTTACACACTCCCCAGTTCACGGAGTTTAGGACTACCGCTTTTTACCGGGTATAGCCTACCTGCGTGAGAACTACACATTAAGCAAACAACAGTAAAAAGTATCCAAAGTGTACGGCGCAGGGCGGCTTTCGGGCCAGCGACGCGTTCTCTCTCCACTTTCGCACTCCATTGTTCGGGGGACTTTCACGACTGCTCAGCGGTTAAGTCCGTGAGCTGATGCTACGCCGCGACACTGGTGCACACTTGGGCCGTCTTTCACACTTGCCACGCCCGAGCACCTGAAAATATACAAAGCAAAAACTCTCCCGTGATAAAAAAGCAGCGGACTGGGGGCACCTTAAAAAAAGGAGGGGAAAGGGGAAAAAAAAGGGAAA
>CM032669.1:11547479-11558854 GCA_019095985.1 Streblospio benedicti
GAAGTTTGCCGTGTATAAATAATGTATTGATGAGCTTCTTTCGGCTGTATCCCAGACTCAAGTTTGTTTGTTAATCATTTAGCCTTTTACAATTGCAGTGCGTAGTACACCAATGGTAGCTTTGGATCGATGTATTGGTAAGTTAGTTGATGTTAGTATGTATGTATTCTTGACTTGTATAGGAAGTGTCTTTTACGGTGCATTAAACATTGTTATAAGTATATATAAATAGAGCTATGTTAAGGCTCTTGTACAAAATACTTGTTATACAATATACTGCAGTTTAGTAGGCACATGCGTGAAGATGTACAGACCATTAACATTTTTTAACATTTTAATATGTGGTTCATAATGTTGTCAAAGTTGTTCGAGGTTTGTCATGCATTGTGGCTAAATAAGGGACGGTGCAATATTTAACAGGCAGGGGGACCGGTGCATATCGAAAAACTTGTCTGAAAAAAGGTCTTGTCCTCTGCTGATGTGATGAAGAAAAACCTGATGTCCCATGACCTTTATTCATAAAAAAGTCTGCGTCCCCTCCCATGAATATTCGCGTGATTAATTTGTACCGATTCGCTCATGTCGAGGTGGGATTTCAGCAGCTGAAAAAAAGTACATGTCCCATGCCCAATGAGAATGAAAATTCATCCGGCCCCCCTACTTTGCACCTTGAAAAAAGTACCTGTCCCCCTACCAAATGCACCGGTCCCCCTTCCTGGTAAATATTGCCCCGTCCCTAAGGATACTTTTAAACTTCAAAAAGCTGTTCCTTTGCCATTTCCATCTGGCTGGGACTTTCAAATTTGCATATCCAGCTGGCAGAAAAAAAGGAACAGGTCAACCATTTGAATGCCAGCTGGTAAATTTCAATTTCTGACCCCAGCTTCAGCTGGCAACTGTGAAGGTACAGCTTGGCTGGCAAATTTTTAGGTACAGCTCATCTTCACTATAACAATGATTGAAAAAAGTTTGCATTTCATTTACTTAATGTATGGTTTTTAATCATTCATTATTCACATGCCTGCTCACAGACCTCATGACTACAATGCAATGCTTATGGAAGTTGATAGATATTTATAGACAGATTAATATCTGTATGATTGATAAATTCACAATCGACAGATAAATACATGTATGATTGATAAATTCACAAAATCATTATCATTTTCAAATGTGTCCCAAAATTGAGACCATATAAGAATTAAAACATTTGAAATTCCAATTTACATTCACACATATGCACAGAACAAAAACTCACATGATATTGGACCCCCTAAATTGCCAAATATTCAACTTAATTGCCCGTGGGTGTTTGTTTGTATACTTTGTATACTTTTATGTGGAACTAATATAAAGTTCTAGCTTCAGTAACTGTGCTATTTGTTTAAAAGCTGCCAGTTATACAAAGCTGTACCTTTAAGATAACATTTTTTTCAACTATAAAAAGCTGTACCTTCAAAAACGCATCTTCCCAGCTATGGGAAGCTGTACCTTCAAAATAACACGTTCCCAGCTGGCTAGAAGCTGTTCCTTCAAAATCCGAATTTTTGCCAGCTATGAAAAGCTGTGGCTTCAATTCCGTCTGATTTTACCAGCTGGGAAAATTAGACTTTTGTCCTCCTGGCTGGCAAACTTTGAAATCCTCAGCTGGCTGGGAATGAAGGAACAGCTTTAACTAATTCATTTGACTAATTAATTATTAGTAAATATTTTTTAACTGAATTTTAATGCATTCCAATGCATTTGAAACATATTTAGAAAGGGTGTTCCATAATATCGCTTTTTTTGTAGCACCTTTTTACAGACACTTCTAAAGAAGTTGACCCCATGGTCATAGATCATGCTGTTTGTTTTTTGTTTTAATAATTTTTGCACTCGTTTAAACCGCCCTTTTTTGATTGAGACCCTTCAATGTAATGTTTGGTTGCATGAGACCATCTATAACCTATGTGTAAATATTTGAAATTGATCTGCAATGTTTATTTTTGGTTCAAATGGTAGATAATGATTCACAGAGCAATGTTTATAAAATAACTAATACTTTCCAAACAATATTTCATTGTCTAATGGAGCATTAAACATTATGCCTCAGAAGGATGTATCGTAAAAAATGCCTCTTCGTGGATCACTGTGAACCACGTACAGTACAAGACTTAAATTCTGTAAGTTTATGACATGGTGTACTTCTTTGGTGTGACACATTGTGATAGCACATGTCTTCTAAAGAGATTGACAAAGTTTGAGCTATTGTGTTTTTAAGCAGATTGTGATTAATCAGATATAACGTGTTATGTACAAACGGTTAAATTCTGGACTACAATATTGAATTGACAGGAAAACTTTTCATTTGTGATGTGTTGAAACATAAAATTATAATAAAATTGTTTGTATGAATTGATTGAACACAGTCAGCTGCATTATTGGGTATAATATAGTGTGGAAATCAGTTGTATGTGTTTATAGGATATGACTTAACTGAAAAAGATTGGTTCTATGAACTTTATCTTATCACGCATATTCCATTTTTAAGGAGAATTCTTTTAGTAAATAATATATTACATAGTATTGGAAGGATGTTAGCTGCATATTCTATTATTTTTTGAGGAAATGTATTGCCAAAAACTAGTCAAATATTATATCAATCAAATATTCTCGGAAATATGGTAAAACCTTCACAAAACATATCAATTGTTTTAATGTGTAACAAATCAATCCTTCAATTTGCTGTTAATGAGAATTTGTATTTTATTGTGTTAATGGAATGAATAATTAATTTTATATGAAATGTAAATCCGGTTATTAAATGAATATATAATAATAAAACAAATGAAATGATGTATGAAATCAATCTTAGAAACTACATTTGAACTCAATAAATATGAAAATAAAAATAAAACAAATGAATGATATCTTTGAAATCAATATTATAGAAACTACATTTGAACTCAACTTGAAATGTACATTTTATATATATATATATATATAAAGCTATGAAAATGAAAATCTAATTAATGTTTTTAAATTATTGTATACTGTAGGTGAACTGTTTATATATCTATATATGACGCGTTCCATAAGAATATTATAATATTTGCGTTTCAATCTCTCTCTTAATTTAGAGAAAACTGGTTATAGAGAAACATGCTGTCCGATAATACATATTCATTTTTCTACAAATATATCAATGGAACACGTATGATATCAATAACACGTATGATGAATATAATGATTTATTTTAAACTTCTTTGCCAGTATCCTATATGGTATATTGCATTATAAATAACATCTTAGTAATTGCCAATTGTATATTGAGACGTGAAAGCCGAATATTCAAAAAAATATTATCAAAGCAATTAGGTTTTCAATTTATTGGATAGATGCATTACCTGAAGGCTGTGGTCGCCCTCTAAGCCGGGCTGGGTGGTGAAGCCGTCTGCTCGGCTCAAAGGGCGACCGGTCGCGTCGTACACTCGAACCATCCCGCATTTTTGTAGTCTGGGAAGATCTTCTCACGCCAAATAAACACGATTTTACTCGTGTTTGCAGACTACGTGATTCGTTGTTCGGCTAATTTTCATGGCCAACAATGTTCATGGCCAACACCACTCGGATCTACTCGGAATGTTTCGGAGCTCAACAGTCCGTTGTGAGAGCAGCGGAAACATCCGAGGATTACCGAATGGGCCAACACAGTTGAGCCGTTGCCAACGAATGCTTGGGCTTGGTCACGTGCACGTTTAACGTTCAAGTCGAGAACGTTTAACGTTAAAAAGTGAGAACGTATTTCTTAGAACTACTATTATTACGTAGCAATATTTCAACAATTAGTCCATCACTGTTTGTCAGCTGGCGTTAGATGCTTTTGGTCGTTTCAGGAGCTTACGGGACCTCTTCTAGCCAAACGAAACGTAAACAACCGCAACTCACAGAGCAACATTAAAAACAGAACAGGGTAGCAGATTAAAAAGGTACTTTAAGTTTTATTAAAACACAAATTTGCGCATTATCGATGCTTTCTCCAGTGTAGATCTAAAATGCTTATTTTGGTGGAGCACATTCCATATTGTTGTTAACTGGTATATAGCAAATGGATTCATTTTTATATCCTTATTTTTCTTCTTTTGCTTATTCCAACAAAAAAAAATAACTAAAAAGAAATACATATTCACTTAAATTTCGACACAACAGTGTCCTTGTCAAAATCAAATCTCAGATGATTTCAAACAGATTTGATTTTGACAAGGACACTGTTGTGTCGAAAGTAAATATATATTTCTTTTTATTTAATTTATTCGGTTGGAATAAGCAAAAGAAGAAAAATAAAGATATAAAATTTGGTGGAACAATATACGTGTACTGGCCATAATGTACGTCACGGAGCAACTGACAAGCTCTACAACACATTACGCACACATCGGCCACGGACGGGCGTACAACACTGACGACTTGGGAAAAGGTTCAGGGATGATAGCATGATCAAGGATGTATGAAGCTGAAAATAGTATCCAGGTGTTGTGCAAAATAGTGTTACTGGTTAAGTGTGAACAAGTCTATAAGCCGTTGGAGGACTTAGCGTAACAGTAACGCGTCTGCTTGTACTATGACTGGTTTTGTGTAAGCAAAAGGTCGTGAGTTCGATACCACGACTGTCCAAATAACTTTACAAGCCTAACTCTTGAATTTCCTTACATGTGTATTGTAGAGTGTTTGTAAATCATCGTAGTATACATACCACACACCCCTCCCATGATGCTGGGGTCCATGACGTGAAGTGATACTAGAACAACATATATCCAGCCTGAAACAGGCAACCTTTATTTATAAAAAAATGAATACAACATCAAGATTTAAAAAGAACATAGTTAGATATCTACACACGGGAATGGAAAATTAAACACAATAGAACTTTATGTACATGAAAGGCTAACATCTACTAGTATATGAAAAGCATCACTTGTCAACATTATAAATTTACACGTTTATTGCGAATTTAGAATTATTTTGCAATACTGAATAGCTACTTTTCAAAACAGAACATGCAGCCCATACATACTATACAGAAGCAAGCTACAACAATCCATGGTCATCATCTATTATACTATATATCTTAGATCTTATTTCTTTACACGGGTATATTCTTTTTCATATGCTTTTTCAGATAGATATTTTTATGTCAATTTTTTATTACATAGGTGACATAGATGTGGTTTCGAATCAGTGTGGAGATAGAGGTGGATTTTCAAATCTCCTTTATGTACAAACACTTTTCCACCCAAATGACACTCATGGCCTTTTAACTATTCAATATTTTGTCGTTAGCATGGGATAACATCTGACTTTTCAGATGACTTGGCAAGGTGTAAATCTTACTACAAACTTCACAGTTCAATCCTTCACCGATGTTGTGTAATTTTGAATGTCCTTTAAGCTAAATATTAAAGTAATGTACAAATGAGCTTGTGAAAAGCTCTTATGCAAATGCTGCAGTGGTGGGCTTTCTCGCTGCAATGAGTTTTTCACCGGTGTGCATAGTCATGTGGACCTTGAGTCTATGGTTTTGAGCATTTTGCACATACATATGGTTTTTTCACCACCACGGTGCATGGTCATGTGGACCTTCAAGTTGAGATTTGTAAAGCTGTTGCCACAAATCCCCGGGGGAGGCACTTAATACATTTGGCGAACGGGTAGGCGCCACCGGAATGGGTCACAATTTCACCACTAAAAATCAGCACATCATGACCCAAGGTCTAGAACAATGTTTAAAAAGAAAATACAGACAGCACAAAACAAGATAAGATATATTCTCTCTATATATGGCAATAGACATAATTTACTATGTACAGATTTTATAAAGGTGAAATATTTAAATGTTGAAAGTAGATTTAATTATTCATCTTGTAATATGATGTACGGTATTTACCACGGTTTGGCACCAACATACTTGTGTACATTTCAAAAGGTGACCGATGTTCACTCACACAACACCAGAAATAGTGAAAAATGCTATGTTGTTCCCCATGTAAAAGGTCATGGGAATAATTCACTTATGTTTAATGGAGCAAAAGTATGGAATAGTTTACCCAAATTTATTAAATGTACAGAAACTAAAGATGATTTTAAAAACAAACGTAATCGATACCTATTTAAGAAGATGCAGGAGAAAGAAAAATGTAATTTTGTGATGTAGCACTGGGATGTTAATCTGTGATCTAATTTCTTAATTTATTTCTTTATTTATTCATTAGCATAACATGAAAATTGCCATCATTGTATCATGTAATCTAACCAGTGCCACTATGGAAAGAAGCTATTGGCTTCTGCCAAAGGCTTTTAGTGCTCTCTGTTTTGTAGCATGTATATACTTAATATTTTTTTAATGTATATACTTTTTATTAATTTATTTCTTATAACTAAATTTAAATTTTCATGTATTGAGCTACATATAAATGATTTTGAATTTGAATTTGAGCATTTATCTTGTGCATTGGAAATTTTGATAGGTGAAATTCGGCGACAGTGTCAGTGCCGTGTCGATGTTTATTACAACAATAACCATTTAACATGTTGGTCCCACGTGTTGAAAATAAGAAACTACATACATTTCTAGTTAGGAATGCCTTACTTTTATAGGAATCAATCCAATAATTAATGAACAGCAATACTTTTCAAAATGGCATCTCTTATTTTGTGGATCCGTTTTACTACGGGAATGTCTACTCTAGACTGGCACAGAAAACTAGCAAATATAACGTTGCATCGAAATTATATCCTTTAAAAATATTTGAGAATGATAAAGAACCAATATGCGATTGATTTCACACCAAGAAATAAAAAATCAAACAATTATAAGTTTGTCAAATATAAGTTGAGAGTCGGAAGATGTGTGAAATGTTGACACTTGTCGTTTTATCAGAGAGCATTACGTCTATCACTGGCAGTAGGAGTGTATGTGGACACTCCCTTGAAAGCATTGTACATTATATCTACTATTTCAGTATTAGATCTACGAGGCTGAGCAAGATGGCAAACTTCATGGATTGCAAGAACAACGACAAGCTGCGTATCCTGGACATGGACAACACAACTCTGGCCGAGTTGCGGAACTATCAACGTGTCACTGGTGACATCCACCGTGTCATGATGGCGACGTTTCTCTTACTGAACGAGAACGAGGAGAAAACAGCTGTGAGTCGATCAGTCATTCATAAACTAGTTTATTTGGGCAGGTCCGAATTATGCCTCACTCTGAGGGTGGTGGGGCTGCCCAGTGCATGTGGACTTTGCAGCCATCCTCTCCATGCAAGTTGGCTATTAAGTTCTGTTTGACCTATGAACAGATGTGTGCAATCTTTATTCATGACTGTGTTCCGTGTCAGTTTTGTGCCTTTCTCCTATTCATGCATGCCATGTACATGATTGTGCTAACATATCTAAGGGTGTGGCACCACCTGTTCTCCCGCAAAAATGGGGATTAAGGGTAGTTGAATGTTAGATAAGATCAAAGACAAAACTTTTGTTAACTGCTCATAAAAACAAATGATGTGCGTTTGTTGTTTCAGGACTGGAATGAGTGCCGTAAGCTGCTGAAAACGACCAACGGCCAATACTCCCTGAAGCGACGAATCACAGACTGCAACCTTGACTCAATAGACGTACAGGTAATAAAGCTATCTGTATTGATGAAGTCATTTCAGACAGTCAAGGAAGTTGAAGCCAAATCAATCATAATATTGTAACTGCATTTAACTAAATGAAAGTGAATTGTATAATATTGCTTCTTTGCATGTCAACAATTTAAACAATAACGTAGAGTCATCTTTGACCCATGTATTTCTCATCTCCTGCCCCACAGAAAAAAAAATTGGAAATTTATAATTGTTTTGGGAAAAGGTGGAGCTTAATCACTCTGAGAATCAGATGTCAATCTGTCGACATCTGATACACAGAGTGGGCTTAAAATTGACCCGGCTTTGTATTCCTCGAAAGCTCGTGGACGTGGCAAAGAAAACATAAAAATCACAATCGTGGGTGAGGGCACAACGCTGATGTATTGACGTTTGAATATCTCTATTCGTGACCAGGTGGCAGCACGAGCCAAGGAGTTGCTGGACGGCATCAACGTGAGGCGGATCCAAATGAGCAGTGCCGGCGCTGCCACTTTCTACGTGTGGGCCATGGGCTCCGTCAACGTCATCGAGGAGGTAACGATGGCCAGAGCCAGCATAATCCAAATGCATGGACCGTATTCATTCGTCTCAGCGCACTTGCCATTTTAAGCACGCTCCCTCCTGTTTATACAGATTAAACAGATCTTGTTTTCCCCCTTTTTTTTTAAATTTCACTCACCTGGCACCATATTGTAAGACTAACACGCTGGTATTAGTCGCATAACCACATGATCACGCCGGGTGCGCTGTGAAACAATATTCACGACCCATACATGTTGACATTTATCGTTCAGGGCGAGCTATAAAAGAAAAAAATGCAAGAACCGCTAAACATTGTCGGGGTGTGTTTATTAGACATTTTTTTGTTTGAAATTTGTTTTTGAAATTTGCACTGTGTGCTTATTCGAACGAATATGTAGTATGTCTTATATTATTAAATGTTATATTGTGGTGATAATCACATATATAATTATGTAATTTATTTATCTCAAATAAGGGTATACAATGCAAACAAAACATTCTCCAAAACTATTACGTGTTATGAAATTGTGCCAGTATTCATCATACATATGTGGTGACACTCATGATATTTTCATGACTTAAAATCAGTCACGTATAGTATCCCATTACATATAGTCTATAGTATACCAGTAGCTCAATAGTATAGAATGTATATAATTGACCATATCATATATATAAGAAATCATTACTTTATGATATCACGGACCATACTATCATACATAATGAATTTAGATACGTAAAAAGCTACCGAGAATCATTGTTGTTAATTTTTCCAATGTCATATCTTATCTAAACATTATCTTGCAGACGCGCTCTCTCAAAAACGTGGTGCCTGCATCAATCGCACGGCAGAAGAAACTTTTTGGGCAGGTGAGATATCAGTCTATCTAAGCATGGTCTTCCAAGCCTGTTGGACTGTCTTTCGCTTTCATCATCCCATGTCCATGTGCAGACCACAGGCATAATACATGTAGATCATCCTTTGTGGTGCCTACGTATTAATTACTGATAATTCTTATTTCGTCCCGTTTATTTAAACTCTCATTTGCCAGGATTAGTTTTTGCCAGAATTCCAAACTTAAATTTGTTGTGGTCTCTAATCACTGTCACGCTGTTTCAGACTGAATCGAACAAAACTCCTCGCCAGTGGGCAGAGGATGAATGGACCAAGGAAGCGTCTAAGCAGAAGAACTCCCAGTAGTCTCTCTTCCAGTGACTCGAGCCTCTCTTTCACCGAATTGACTCTAGTTGACTACAGTTTTGATTTTACCTCGTCTAATTGCGATTCTCCTGAAACTAGCCTCAGCCTCGATTTTGTGGGTTTTGCCCCCACCAGCCTCACACCAGAACCTTTTGATACTACAAGTCTTTGTTTGGAAAAGTCCGCAGTTGAAGTGCATTCCCACTGCAGTCATTTACGGTTTATTCCAGCAGATATTGTGGGAACAACTTTAAGAGATATTTCTAATGAACAAAATAAGCATCATATCGTTATTGTTTTGGCATACATGTAGTTTGAAAATATCAATTTTGATTGCTGTAACAATATATATTTTTTATCAATATTTTAAAGTGATTACTTTCATAGCAGTGTCGGTACATGTGTACTTTTCCTATTTCAATGAGGCAAAATTTAAAGTGTGCAAGAAACATTAATATTTATGGAAACTTTTTTTCCCTTTATCCCCCATTTCTCCATTCAATTATTATATATTTTTGTTATGTCGGTTTTGTTTGTCAAAGAAGTCTAAATGTCAAACGAAATTTTGATTGTTGTGTTAAAAGTTTTCTATTTGTCAATTTTTGTCCATTTTTATAATGAAACGATCTATGATTTTAAGTATTGCATACATTCATGAATTTGCTTTTAAGATACTGCAAATGCTCTACTGTGATAACGTGAACTTACAACCACAAGGATATGAAAATTAGAAATATTTGTATTTATCATTCAGTTAGTGTGATCTGTTATCATTCTCATTTTTTCATAGATTTCTTATGAAGTTTGTATCATTTTCTTATGAAAATTGTATCATTAGAAATTCTCAATGAAAGAAAAAAAATTTAAACTTACCCGTAAGAATTAATATTACTTTCAAATTAACTACAATATTTATAATTTCCAAGTTTGCAAAAAGCCTTATATGAATAAGTTATTGTCATAATAAAGGGAATATTTTCGAATTATTTATCTCTTCCATGTTTGCAAAATAAGGTCTTATACGAATAAATTATTTTCAAAATAAGATTATGCGTATTTTTTCTGAATACTTGATCATTCATAATAAGATTTTAAGAAACCCTCACGAATCACGCTTTTATTCAACTATAAATTTCCTAACATTTCTTCACTTTTTAACAGCGCAATTTTCGTTTAACGTGCAACTTCACTTGTCCATCTTCTAAAGGTATATATGATAAGTCTAGAGGATTCTTAACGAAATTCTTAAAATCACTTCAATAATCTCAGCAACGCTCTAAGAATATTTGCAACATTTGAAAAATAGGCATAAATGCATAATGAGCACTTAGTCAGAATCCACAACACTTGGAAATGCATTTCCTGCATTCAAAACCATAAATAATGTACATGGAATTGACTTTTTAAAAACAACTTACGTATCCTCAAGCATAATATTAAACAGTCAGCAAACAATAAATCAGAGTATCTCCATCCATTAAATATTGGGATCATGTATTGCATACATTCCCAACTAGTTATCTCTCTCAGCTAAATGGTGTACTTTTGAAGTGATTGCCACATATGCCATGTGCGGCTTCTCCAGCTTTGGTACACTAGCCATCATTACGTCTGTGTGGGGGTCAGTGGACCCGTCCCTCACCTCTCTGGGCGTCAGGCTCATCCCACGCATCATGATGAACTCGAACGCTGCATGCTACATGACCGCCTGTATTCCTGGTGAGTCCCATGACAGTAGCGTATAAAAGGTGCCACGTGTCGTGCCACGTGTCGGCACACGATTTTTTTAGAACTGATTAGTCCATCAAGTCAACTGATAGTCATCCAGACGGATTACCATACACACATAATGGCTTACAGTAGAAAGGATGCTGTGTATATTTCTTTGAACAAAACTGATGTGTGGAGATCCAGAGTACAATTGTGTATAAATATCACCACACGGTTGTCGTATTAATTTGTAATTTTGATGGAAAATAATT
>CM032669.1:11566608-11597410 GCA_019095985.1 Streblospio benedicti
AGAAACTAGAGATTCACAGGCCTAGGATACTAAACTAGCAGCAGATTAGTGGATACTAAACTAGCAGCAATAGAATGTACGTACAAGGAATCATAGAATTATAAATGTCATGGGCGTACCCTATTCTTGCAAAATATTTTTACCGGTAATAATATCAAGTACGCCCTCCACCCCCACCCCTTTTCCAAAATCCTGGATCTGCCAAAAAGTGGGATGGTCAATGTACAAGGCCTTCCAGTCAACTTCAGGGCAATTAGAAAAATCACCTTTGATGAACATTCTGCAATGATTGATTGTTAGGGTTGTCCTTCATCATGTCATTGTATGCAGACCATGAGCTGAGGTAACCAATAAATGCTGATAATGGCATCTGCTTCTTCATTTCCAAACTGTCATCCCTAAAGTCATCACATGCAATGCAAACCAAATTACTTTTTAGTAAGGCAAGAGTATCAGAGGTGTGATAAATATTCATTTTGAATCTTAAGTGTATTGGTATTGTTTGATAGATCTCCCTAGTTATTTCAATTTAATAGTTATGGTCTTTTTTCTAGTAATAAGATAAGATAAGAAAGTTTATTGCTCTAAATCACATTTGGATTATGGCATCTAAAGTAACAAAGTAATATAACAAAAGTGATTAATTACATATCAGAATAACATATAAGTATAACATATAAGTTATAAGTAGTATAACAAAGTGATTAATTACATTTCATAACAACATTACTGTCAGGGCATTTACAAAGATGCCAACCCATTTACATAATCACGTGTTCATCATTTAGACTTATTGTGCTAATATGGCATCTAAAGTAACAAAGTAATATGATTACTACATGACTCATGTTCTTATATTCTAGCGCTGGTGTTTTTGTTTCATCAAAATATATATAGTTTTCAAGACACTTAGAACGTTTCAAAAAATGTGATGAGAAAATTCATGTGATATTCAATACCTGATGAAATCTGAGAACTGTGGTTGCTGTATGTTGTGGTAGTGAGTGTCTACATGCTGTCGTAAGTTGTGCCAATAGTTACCATCGTGCAGTGACTGATAAAACTGAAAATATTATTCTTAAGTTCAAATGTAAACAGCTTAGAACACCTCACACATGCAAAAAATAATAATTTAATATTTTGATGCAAGTAAAAAAATATAGTATCAAGTAATTTTCCACTGCATTAAAAAAAGATCAGTTTTTCAATAACAAAATTACATACCTGTTTCACAACATGGGAGCCCTCACTAATATCCAAAGTCACATTTCCATAACCATAAACAGCCAGCACACCATTTTTGGTTAAAATACGTTCAACTTCAGCATAGAATTTATTTAAGTCAAACCAATGAATGGCCTGACCAACTGTAACAAGGTCAACAGAGTTATTTTCTGCAAAAGATAAATTTTCAGCTGAACTAACATGAAAGGTCACATTTTCCCTCTCAACACTGGCTTTAAGAACTTGGGCTTCACTCACGTCTGACCCTGATACTTTGCTGTAATACTTCAACAGGCCGATTGTACTCTGTCCAGAACCACAACCCACATCGAGGGCGTGGTCAAAAGACCCTGCACTCTCTTTACAATAGTTCACTATGTGCTCTAGTACAGCAGGTGGGTAGACAGGTCTGTATTTACTGTACAGGTCAGCATGTTTTTCACCAGTAAATAAGTTTGCCATGGGTGTCAATCCTTTCTTACAATATAACCGTGTTCCAAAATATATACTTTGACTAACAGAAGCGTATTTCCATAATATACACCCTACACGAAGAGGATACATGTCATTTTATGTTAAAAAAATGTAACAAACTTCATTGTCAAATCTATTGTACGGTAGTCACATGACTCTGTAAGTCATGTGACTTTCTTTTATAAAAAATCGAAAAATGAAAAATATATTAGTTAAATGATAGTTCATTACCACAACGTGTTGTCAAATCTAATATATATATAATGAGTTCCCTGTTTTGAGTTTTGTTAATGAAATAGCTTTCCAATAATTCAACATTAAGAATTGTGTAAATCGAAAAAAGCAGCATATGATAGAAAGTGGATTAACTACACGCTGTTTTTTTATTCAGTGACAAAAAATATCAAATAAGAATAATTCGTTGTAAATAGGAAATGCATACCGTGTAATGTGATGCTAAATAGGCCTATATTAGTATTTGTTAATAATGACGAGTTTATTTTCCTTTAATATATTTCATTCAAAGAATTCTACATCAAAATCACCTTCAGCAAAACATGAAAGTAAGTAGGCCAAAGTATAGTAATAATACTAATATAGTCTTGTAGTTTTTTTTCTTCATATTTGCTTGACTTATTACATGATTTATTGATCATTAATATGAATGACAATACCCTCTGCTGTAGTTATTGCGAGTGGTTAGAATTTCATTGATTTTGGGTGCTAAAATACTCAGGGGCAATGAGCCCAGACATCTTATTTATAGCCCATGGTATATGAGATATTAACCACAAATACGTGACTCAGTTATAGGTTAGGCCCTCCCTATTTACAAATGAATTTGTAAAGGCATATTGGTATGGTTAATGAGATATCAACTTGGTGAGCGCTTACTCCCGACATGTCCCGTTACCACCACAATTTACACAAACAGAAATAAAGATTTTGAGGGCGGGTTTTAGATGTAAGTTGTATAGCAGTGCCACTGCGAAAAATGCTTCTCAATCAATCCTATATATTTCATGGACACTGTATAACCAATTTAACAAAAATAAAATGTCCCGTTACGCCCACCATCTGGTGGACATGTGTTACTCCCACAAACTGGACATTTGGTTAGTCCCACTTCTACACATTCTGAAATACCAATATTTTTAACACGTTTTTTGTTGTTGAAAAGTATTGAACCTGGAACAAGAAATGTAATCATTTTTAAAGTTCATTTTTAAAACCTGATATTTAGAAGAGCAGAGACAATTCAAATGTTCTGTTACCCCCAACCATATCCCGTTACCACCACAATTTAGTTTACACAAACAGAAATCAGGCTTTTGAAGGTGGATTTGAGGTGTTTGAAGTTGTATAGCAGTTAATTGTTTATCCCCTGCTAGAGGGGCTAGAAAATTTTGAAGGTACAAACTAAATGTTAAAAATTGAACATTTTGCAGAAATTTGGGAGCAAAACCTTGACAACTCTCATAAATAATGTTTCACATGTAACATTTGACATTTGTGTTCTTAGTAACTTCTTACAAAATAGTGCTAATATTTTAGAGCTCTCTGAAAATTGGGGGAATAATGAGAAAGCCGTCCTAGAGGGAGTGACGTTCAGTGTCAAATATCTTGGCAGCACTCTTCTTGAAGAACTGGAGGAGGGAAAGAGCTATGGCAACAAGATATCAGCCGAGGCTGTTGGCACTATTGTCTCTATGGTAAGGGTTGGTAATTTTGTTTTAAACTTGGGACTAACAAATTTCAAATGATTGTTAAAAGCCGTATCCCACTGGTTGCGGTGCACTGGGAACTTACTGGGAGCTTACGCCCAGCTGATAAAAATGGTTCGGAGAGCCCTTTTTTTCCTTCTGTGCTAAGCATCTGCTGACTACGCCGACCTTACACCGACCTAACGTTCATTTTCCGCTTTATGTGCTTGTAACGCTCGTGTGACGCTCGCTGCCAGTACGCCGGCAAAATATTTCTAGGAAGAGTATCGATCGGTCGGTTCTTTTACGCTCCAGATACTTTGGGCTGCTCAAAACATCGAAAGTGTAAACGGCATATGCCAATCGATAATCCATTGATTTTTTACTTCGACGGTACACCAAACAAACGTCAAACGTACGCCAAACATGCGCCAAACATGCGCCGCGTATTGGGAGCAGATGCTGGGCAGATGAAAATGTTGGCGTAAGCTTGGCGCACCTTGAGCGTACAATGGCGTGCATTCAGGAGGCATTCAACGTATTGTAGAAGTATGTTCAGCGGATAGCAGACAGTGAACGCAAGGTCAGCGTAACCCCAACGCAAGTCACACCCAGACTTTTTTGTTGTGCGGCGGTTACGCTGACCTTGCTTTCACCGTCTGCTTTTCTTACGCCGGGTTTGTGCCAGCCTTGCGCCGGCTGTGAGTTGACTATGCGCTGGGGGGAAAATCATTTCATGCCAAAAGGGCTTATCTATCAGCAGATGCTCGACATATAAATTTTTTTCGCCTGGAAATCCCTAGAATTTATGTGTCAATCAAACGCAGAAACTAGTGGGACGCGGCTTTAACATTGTGGTTGTATTTTAAGATTATGCCAATGGTGTATTACAAATAAAAAAAAGATATGCATATTTTTTATGAAACTTGTGATTGTTTTTAAAAGAAATAACAAATTATATTGGCTTATGATTGAATATAATTATGACAATGATACACTTACAATCTGATATATTTGTTATAAATATCTAACCCATTTACATTGGACATGTGCAAGTCAAGCTTCAAGGACCTAAAAAATAATAATCAAATGATATTTTAAGTTATCAGAGAAGTATATAATGAAATTTAGTATGAAGTGAAATGGTTATTTGCTCGAATCATCCAAGTTACAGCTTACCTGAGTTTGAGATAAGTGGGTACAAC
This sequence comes from Streblospio benedicti, assembly GCA_019095985.1. Taxonomy (NCBI): domain Eukaryota; kingdom Metazoa; phylum Annelida; class Polychaeta; order Spionida; family Spionidae; genus Streblospio; species Streblospio benedicti. The sequence goes on from CM032669.1 coordinate 11,571,215, forward strand.
TGTTGTTATTGTATACCAATACTGTATGAAAGTTATGGGCATTGTCACAGGGAATAACAGTAGCAGGCAAACAGTTGAAATATGGAAAAAAATAGACAGAAAAGTAAGAGCATATTTGTCAAATGAGTGAGAGTACACAACTAGTTTCTCTATTATTAGTAATCCCATGGAGTCTATACGTTGCATATGGTCTCATTTTTCTTCATTGATTTCTTTCTATGCTATATGAAAATAATCATGAATGTAGAAAAATGTTCAAAACGTTTTTAATTTTTATTTTAAAACTCTTTCAGCTCTACAGAGCCCTAATCATATATTATAGGAAGAAAACAAAGTACAAAAATTACAAGTATCATTTAAATTGTTTTGTAATTGTAACAATACTATGAAATTTTTGTTTTTAGGCACGTGGTAGTAATAAGAAGCCGATCCCGATGACAATCAACGTGTCTCCAGAGAGGATCAAAGTGGAAAATGCTGAGACGAAGGAAGTGTTCACAGATCTCAGCATCTACAGGCATGTGAAGAATACATGTACTTGCAATCTAAGGATCCAGATATTGAAATAGTCCACTTCACTTAAGTAGTTTGTAGGGAAGTTATATAATTACGAAAAGATATGCATAATAAATTACATAATTTATTGTTTTGTCGAATACTTTTCAGAATAGTATTGAAAGATGAAAATATTTAGCAATAAGTAGTTTAGTGATTTGATTATTTTTTCAATAAGTTGAACTCTTCTATGTTTTAGAATCCACTTCTGCACAGCAGACAAGAATCATGAGAAAGTGTTCGCTTACATTGCTCGAAGCACTGAAAATGAAACGATGGAGTGTCATGCTTTCCTCTGCCCAAAGAAAAAAATTGTATGCTACATGTTTTGTCAAAATATTTTGATTTTCAATGAAAATTTTAATATAATTTTTCAGACACTGGTATAGGGAATAGGAACATTGCTTACTTATAATTTTAGGCTGAAGCTGTGACTCTGACAGTAGCTGAATCTTTCCAAATTGCCAAAAAGAGAGATGAAGAGAAAGAGGACGAGGCCAGAAGAGAAAAGGAACAGGTAAAAAAATTAGCGTTAGATAAGTTTTAAGAAATTATTTGATCTGGAATCGAAATTCAAAAGTTATATTGCAATATCTTACCAGGAATATCTTTCTGAAAAAAATGTTTTTCAATTTAACTCCCCTTTTACATGTTTGCCATGATAATAATTCGATTGAAATAGTGAAAGTAGAACTTCCTTTCCCCGCAATATAGGCTGCATTTAGACAGCCAGACACCAGAGCTGAAGAGGTGAGTGATGCTCCAGTAATCTCCAAGTCTCCGGCAGCACCCGTGACACCTGCCCAGCCCGCCACCGGCGTCCTCATCAGCCTGGACGAGCCACCAGTGGCAACGCCGGATGACAGAGGATGTGATGGCCAGCAGAGGGGAGCGGAGACGGAGCAGACAGTGCTCAGGTCAGAGGTCACATGCTCATGGGCACAAATTCCACACATCTCCCATATTAAGGCTAAACCATGGTTTATTACTGCATAACCGTTGAAAAGACACCTGTTATGCGGACAGTCTTGGATTATTGGTAAGGTGTCCACATATTAAAAGACAGGTTCCACCATACTAGTAGATGTAATGGATGACAGGCTGTGCTCAGCTTTTTGTTAACAGTGTTTTAGTTTTTCTGTTTGAGGACAATTATCATCTAATGAATACCTATATGAACATTTCATATGTAAGCTTATCAGAAGAAAATATCGCACTCTAGGAGACCTTCTGAGCATGGGCCTGGAAAATCACTGCCTTGGTCAAATCAAGGTTTTACAATTTATGATTGTACAAACGTGTTTTGGGGTTGTTTTCGAATTTATATAAATTTCTTCTTACTTTGAAGCTATACTTAATTCTAAAAGAAATAAGTTACATAGTTTGAAGTATTTATTATTGATTTCATTTGTTAATAAAGTTATATTAATTTTTCTGCATGAAAAATATGCCCATTTGTGATATAATAAAGATTGTGATATTGATTGTGATAAAGGTTGGAATATTTTACCAGTTTGGGCAAAATATTTCTGCTCTTTATTTTCATTTCATTCAGATACCCTTATAGATAGATGTAAATAATTTTTGTTTGAATTTGTATATTTTAACCAATTATTTGAATAATCTTTGGTATGATAACAGTCGATTAATGAGGTGAAGAATGCCCAAGTCACATCAATGATGTGAATATTTTCATTTGATTAAAAATTATATTTTATGTGAGTGGTTATGAAATTCATTTCTATCTTCTCTCTCTCACACATCTTTCTACCGAGCATATTTCTACCACTATAGAGAGTTGAACTCACTGCTTGGGATGATGGTATCATTCTGGTCTCAACCTTTGGGTAGTGAGTTTGAGTCCGGCCAGGGCCATTTGATATAGTCAAATGGAAGCTTAGGGTTGTAAAACCTGTCTTCAGCTATTAGACTAAATCATAGTAGAAATATGCTTGGTAGAAAGGTGTGTGAGAGAGAGAAGAAAAATATTATATTTTCATAAACTTTCCATTTATGAAAGAGTTTTTTTATGATTCCAGTTTTGTAAACACATATATAATTCATAGTTTTTAATAGTAATATAGAACTCCAATATAATATCAAACTTCATATCAAAGTGTACACACATTTCATTACGCCTGTATTTGCTGATGCTTCTTGCAGGGTTTTGACGACAATTTCACGGATGCCGACCCTTTTGCTAGGTGTGTTTTTACTTTGTTTTTATCATTTGTTTAAACTATAAAAACAAATACAATGAATTCATGGATGCGCTTCTTGTGATTTAGAATATAACAAAGTAAACATGTATGGTATCTTTAAATTTTGATCCCCTCATTTTATCACCAAGCACAATCAGATACAATGTGATAGCATTCTTGAAGTGTTAATGAACTTATATATTATATTAAATGAATAATCAACTGTATGATGCCCACACATTGATGTAAACATCCAAGTACAAAATTATGACATTGCCAAGATTTCATAGTCATATCTCACGGCCATATACGCATATTTGATATGAAAGTGGCATTGCAAAGGCTGTGTGAAATATCAAGTTGTAAAAACCGACGATGCCAAGATTTTAATTACCATGGATTGTGATCTTGTGACTTTTATTATGATTTTTATTGGTGTTAAATTATTTTAGCTGAGTCTTTTTTCCCCTGATTTTATCCATATTCTGTCTTCCCTTCAATTGAAATGAGTGAGCAAATGGATTACTTACATGGAATGTGATGTAAGATAATGGCAATTAGAAGCAAAATAGTGAAATAAAGTTATCATTGAATCATGATAATATTAGTAAATGTGTATTGTAGTCATATTTGCTCTTTCCATTTATGAATAATAGTATGATAGTATGAATATCTTATGCTACTAACTATACTGTACATGATGTTTTTTCTTCAGTTTCGTTGAGTCACAAATTTCCAAGAGCCCTCCCTCTGCCAGTGAAACGTGGGAGTAGGGAACTGCAGCAATAACAATGCAAACCACTTAATTGATGATCTGCTTGGCTTATGATAGGAAACACTAGCCCTGAGCAAAACGAATCATTTGGTGTACATTCTGATTCAAACGTCCACCCTTATCACATGGTCATTTCTATAGCAATTATACTTCTTAAGTGTGGAAGTATCATGTATTATGTAAACTTATGTATATTTAGCACATGATTTATGAACAAATGTAATCCCAATAAGAAGAAATAGGGTTATTGCACTTTTCTCTTCATATTCTTATTGGTATATTTAAAAGCTGGCATCTTGTAATTAAAATTGATTTAGTTTCTACATAATTTTGAATTATTCATGTAATGTGACATTGATTTATCAATGTTAACAGACTATGTGATGTGGTCCCAACTGGGTGATTATTTCATGATGATTATTCAAATGCTATCTCATCCCTAAGACTGTCTCTGTAGATTAACAAAACGATTTTTACCAAGCTATGGATGCTTTGATTACAATTATTTACATTAATCTAGGTTTCAGTTTCTTGCATCAAATGAACAGAAATTATTTTTCTTCTTTAAAATAACCATCTCAATTCAATTAAACATTGTAGACTTTTGAATATATCAGTATTTATTATGGAGGTTTGTTTTGTGAATATACTCATGTTCATGTTAACAAACATACGTGGCTGTTCTGGATCATGAATTTACAGTGTGTTTACAGTACATGTATTGAAAAATCCACTGTCCAAAATAACGATGATCAGATGGAAATGTAATCGTGCTTTAAACCAGTGTAGACTTAAGAAAATACGGTTGTTGTAGAACATTTTTTACCAGTATTGTGAATGGAATATAATTTATGTTCATAATTATATCACAACCAGTGCGTTCTTTTAGTGATTGTTGTAAATTCATGGCCTGTTTTAATTCAAGCAATAAGCCATTGTTTACATCTGAAATAATTGAACTTTTAAAGTACATGTTATTTTCAGAACAAGTATACAAATAGCTTTCGGGTTCTTTAGTGCAATCATTTTCTCAACGCAGCATATTACACACTGTTCATTTTGCTGTATTTATTCCCGGAAATATAGGAATTAGTTCATGCTAATTGTAAATTGTAGCTGTAAAAATCTAGCTTTGAATGTCTGTATTTTGTACTCATCAATGCAAAAATTGACACCAAATGTTTGTTGACTCACGTCGACCTTCACTCCACATGTATGTTATTGTGCTTCATGATTGTGATGTTTAATTACAAGTGTAAAATTGCTAAATATATTAAATCAAGCTTTTGTGATTTGTATGGTATCATTTGAGTTAAACGATTCCAGTAGACAAGCCTATTTCTGATTAATCTTAATCTCTTTTCTTGATATTAATGAAATGAATTTGTTGTATTTGATATTAACAATTCAAAATATTTTATCAAAACAATGTAGAAAATCACTTCATATATGATGGGTTTATTAGGAACAAACTAAGCAAGTCACTGTTTATACATTACGTAACAATCAAGTGCGAGGAAATTATGATTGTCCAGTTAATATTGATTTTTTGGTTTTCCTTAGAATGTGTAATCTAGCTCAGCTAGATTAGGTGCTATGTCAAAAGAAATCCACTGCAGTCTCCCAATTTTTTGTATGGGTTGAGTACTTTGTGATAATGGTATGAACATGGCAATCCGCACTTGTTTTCTTGGAAACAAATTTGAAATTTTTCTGTGTAAATATATCTGTGTTGCATTTAAATCAATAGTCACATTGAACAGATCATAGGAGTTACAAATTGATTTCAGTATTATATAATTTAGTCATTCATGAAAATGGTAAAATTCTCATTTTTTCTGAATTATTTTTCATGTTAATGTACATATTTTTTGTAGTGTGCATCTTTATCATTTGTCTTTTGTTAGACATTCAATTATTTGAAAAAAAACCTTATCTATCTAGATCAAAGAAAGCATTTTTTTGCAATCACAAAATATATGCATTCCATCAATAAGCTGTTGGAATATCCCATATAAACTAACTAGCACAAAGTAACGTTAGTATTCCATTTCTAACTATGTAAATTAATTTGCCCAGAATCTCTTATTTTGTTTGATGTTTTTTTCCAAAAAAATTCTGAAAGGAAGTGAAACTCAACTTTGCCTTTATTTTCTGAAAAGCTAAGTTATTGTAGCACCTAGAAACTATTTGGTTGATCTGAATGACTGCTGTAAAACTATTTTTGTACTGCGAATTTGTGTGACTATAAACTGTAATCTGTCATAATTGTCTTCCATATTCATGTGGCTTTTTTATGCCTTGTTATAGTTTATTTTAATAATGCAAAAACCAGAAGATGTCAATATATGCCAAAAAGGAATATTAAACAATTTACAAAATAACTCAAGCCAAACTAAGTTTTGTTAATAGTGTTGATGCTTTGGTGCATGATCAACAAAAAGTTAATTAGATGAAAAATGGATATAATGATGATCTGAACACTTTTATTATTCAGCATTGACTATTGTTCTATTGTTCCATACAAATGTACATTGCAAGTGAAATATGGGTAAAGATGTCTGGTCATGGCTACACTGTGAATGCCACATGATATTCTGTATATAGAATTGTAGTCTGTTTATTTTTGTATATCGATTGTTTGTTATTGTAGTCTTTTTCTATTTTTTCTTGTTAACTGGAAGCACATGATTTTTGTATTTGTCAATAAAATATTGTGAACCATATGATGTTATTTGCTTCATTTTCTAGTAAAATTTGAAATAAATGAAGATCACATTCTAAACACAAGGGAAAAATGACAATTTTATGTGAATACGATTTTTTTTTAACAGTTTAATTATGTTGAAAATTGTGGTCAAGATAAAACAGAAAATAAAAGTGATGTTTCATAATACAAAAAAATGTGCTAAATCAAGCAAATTTAACAAAATAATTTTAATTTGTTCATCCAATGAAAAACAACATTTAATTTAGCATTTTTAGCATTTGAAACATAATGTCCATAAAACTTGATACACAGACTAGACACAAGAGGTATTCAAACTTGAGTGTTGTAAAAATGTCTTCATAATTTAGTGGCACTTTCCCAACACACTGCCTATGAAACATCGCCACACAAATGATGTAAATGCAATTTGTGGTAATCTGCTGACAGCAAGTTCATGGAGTACCATTTTCTATCATCATTAAAAAATGGTACTGAATATCAAAATAAAAATTATAGGAATAATACGCTATTTTTCGCATCTACATTGTAACTTATTTTTCGGATTGGTTCATATCATAATGAACACTTACATGAAAACGGCATTTTTTCAGTCTCAGTGACAGACATTTTAACAAGCCTAAATTGGGGACAATTAGAATACCAATTGTTTAATTTACATACGCATCATAAGCCACTCAAGTGATACAGTATGCAACATGGGAGCAAATCACCAATTTAGGCTTTTTTAAAATGTCTGACCGTCTCTCACAGACTGAAAAAATTTAAATGCCATTTTCATGTACGTGTTCACTTCTATTTAAACCAATCAGAATAATAAAAATTACAATGTAGATGCTGCGGCAAAAATATAGCTTATCATTCCTATAATTTTTATTTTAATATTCAGTACTAAGTTTTAGTTCTGATAGAAAATGTTACTCCATGAACTTGCTGTCAGCACATTAGGTTTTGCTCCAATTTTGGTTTTAACACTAATTCACAGTTTAATGGCAGGTGAGAGCGTATAATGTAGCGGGGAATATATTTACTTCTTTTCAAGCACTTTGCCTCTGAGTGGCAGTGTCATTGCATGGACACACACTAGTAGTACTCACTTTCACTACCATCCTCTGCATCCATATACTTATTCTTCTGACGTTTAGCACGAATCTTTTCTCTGAGTAATTTCAGATCTCTTTTATTTCTCCTCATGATCCTCAATAGGCCGAGACCCGCAACTAAAGCTTGTACCTAAAAAACATGGAACACAATGAAAATACTTGGTTAGCAAAAAAAATTATCTAAATCTTATATTCTCGATAGACAGCTTTTGATATTTTGAACAAACAGGATTTCCGTAGAACCAGGGGTATAGGGCATTGAAGTCAAAGGAAGTAAAAGTTTTGTTCTCAATTGACGATAGGAAAATATGCCACCATCATATACGTAATTTATTATCAGCCTTATTACAAATTACAGGTACAATAACAAAAGTTTTGTCCAATATGACTGAATAAACTGGTGAATGAAGATAACAATTAGTCATAAGGTTATAGATTGTATGGCCATGAGACACAAACAACATACCATTTGCCTGTATAATTATAATGAAAAGTGATGCATAGCAGTCCCATATTCGTACATGTAATAATGTATTTGATGGCACAATCAGTGCACTTACTTCTGTAAAGATCGCCCCCACGGTAGTGCCCAACACATATCTGCTGTATTTGTAGATCAACCCCTTCATCTTTGGGAAACAGGGCTGCAATCAACATCATACAACAGATCAATTTCTACTACTGCATGTTAATATACTGACACTTTGCACAGTGTCCTCCGATCTTTACATGATTTGTGACGATGATGAAAATTGGCAAGTGCTCTTTGAAACATCTGTGCACCTGTAGGTTAATCCAGTTATAGATATTAATATGAACTATGAATTGTAGCCAGAACACCCATTATCCAAAAACAAACAGAATTTACAATTAGTGACAAAAGTCCCAGTTGATGTAGGTTCCACATCATTGTGTGTTGCTTCGTAGGCCCCATATGATACCGCATTGGTCACGCTATGAGCACTCCAGTACCTTATGGGAATAGTGCCACTTCAATCTTAGACACCATGCAGAATGGTACTAGAAGGTGGACAACCTGATTTTGGAGGAATCACAGTTCTTGTTTGCAAAAGTGTTCGGATTGGTCATCCCTAATTCAATTAGGGATAACAAGCCATCCACTAGGAGTGCTTGCCATCGATCAATCAATCAATCAAATTCTGAGTATTTGGACAGGCGCTAATCATCCCTCCATAGGAGGGAGGGCGTGGCCTGGTTATGATGATACCGAGTCCCTTTACCAAACAATGAATTAAACGTGTGACGCATTTTGGACAACAAAGGAAAAGCAATATTTGGCGTGTAGAAATTCAATTAAAGCACTATATTTGGGTGCATTGTCGCTGTCATGACGTGTTAAGTTTAACTCATTCTGGATTCATGTCACCCCCATGACATCAGCCCATAACTCACCTCCTTGTACATGTACTGGTGCTGCATTGTGGTGAGGCACTTATGAGCAGCCAAAAAATCAGCATGGTGGGGAAATTTCGACATGTCTTTGATTTTGCAGCAGATGATGGGGATCTGCAAGCAGTCACAAAAGCATCAATAGCAGCATCAACGGCAGCAGCAGCAGCAGCAGCAGCAGCAGCAGCAGCAGCAGCAGCAGCAGCAGCAGCAGCAGTGACAGCAGCAGACAGGCATACCAGTAGTCAGGGCATCAGTAACAAAAGCAGCCGTGGCCACAGCAGCAGTTGTAGACACTATGCAAAGTGGTGAACACAAATTTGCAAATGAACACAATTTTCAAGTTTGACAAACATCTCTAATTAAAAAAAAAACAAAAAACAAAACAAAAACAGCATTCAAAGTTGGACACAATACCACACATTTATCGTAAAAACTAGCCTACAGAGTCAATTATATCTGAAGGATAAATCAAAATAGAAAGTGTTTATAATCACATTACTAGTACTTGATAATGACTATTTTTACTAGTCCTCCTCAAAGGCAAAATAATTCATAATCAACTTGCATTATCATTATTAGTCCACGTCAGGGTCATCATCAGGGAGTTTGAGTCTGTTTCGCCATTTAAGGGTGTTGAAATAGCTTACTAACTACTGATTTAAGCTGAATCAAAAAGTCCAGCAACAAGCCAATGGGAATGTACAGACCTCTGATTTGATTATCTTGCCGTCCACTACGTAGCTCACATTCCAGTTGGGGATTCTCTTCATGAAGTCTCTATGGCTATCGATGCCACAGCACTTATACTGCAATCCAAACACCAGGAAATTAGTCGAGATGATATTCATTCAATTCTAATGCTTCATTCAAGTTCTAGTAGAGACCCATGAGAGGACAAGGCGGGTTTAAGTTCCACCATGCTGAGAAATGCGATCGTTCAAAGTGGTATGAAATGTAAATATCCTTTACACTTAAATGGAATTTTACCTGTACATGAAAAATATTTTTTCTAAAGAGAAGTATAGCTACACTCACGTGAACCATCACCATGTTCCATGCGTAGGACACAGATTTGATCTCTGACTGTGGGGGAGCGTTTGGGCCTCTTTCTAACAGCTTAATGAGGTCTTCTGGTGTGGGCACTTGGGAATCAAACTGCCAGTGAACATGGGATTAAATTACATTATTCAAATAAAAATGTTCCATGAAACCTTTAAATGTCAAAATGTACAATATCTAGATGTTCAATATATTTACACAAACGTTAGCCCCTCAATCACACTGAGCTAAATTCAGAATATGCTAAATTAGAAGTCTAGTCAGTAGAAATATGTGTATGCCACTCACAACCAGGTTCATTTTTTATATACATATACAATAGAACCTCCATAGTAGGACCACCTTTAGGACCAGTGTTAGGTGGTCTCAGTAGAGAGGTGGTCTTTATACAGAGGTTCATTTTGATATTCGTATGAAGGTTTACTGGGACTGTAAAAAGTGGTCCTACTACAGAGGTGGTCTCAATAGAGAGGTGGTCTTAATTTGGACGGAGGTTCTACTGTATGTCAAAGATAGGAGTCATATCTTTATGCAGTATGAATATTAAAACTGATACGGATTGGAGAAGTGGGTTAAACAACTACTTCTAAAGATGTTAATGTATATAGCCTTCTGGAACCTTTTCCAGATATCAGCATTCAAAATTTCATGTCTTGATGTTGAAACAAAAGGATCACATTCAATACCAATTTTGGATATGATAACTGGACATAAATGTAATACACAAAAGAAATGAAAATTTTCATCAAATATGGTGTCATATCTGTGTTCTAATGTGAGGAAATCATCAATTGTCAATTAAATTTATTATACAATACAAAAAAACATTTTGTACAAGATTATGTACCCTACATGTAAGTAAATAAAAAACTCTGGCTTGGTGATACCTGTGCCCTGTTATCATACGTTCTCCAGAGAGTAAGATGATTTTTAGATCACTCCTGACCACCCTGCCATAATGCCTGGGACTCACCGTGGAAGAGCCATCTCCTCTGTAGCTGTTGGGGTCGTAGTAGCGAGTGACTGTGTCTTCCAGGTAATCACGCAGGTTTAGCTCCACCTACGTATTTGTAAACGTAAATGTAAAAGATTATAGTCTACAAGTACTATCCAGGAGTACAGCTCAGTTGACTCATTTACATTAGGTCCTTGGGGTCTTTGGCACTCAATTTGTGCCCGTCTCAACTTCCTGGGGAGTGTGCAACACTGGCTGCATAAGAACATTTACTGCTGTAGCGCACATGTGCTATTTACTCACATTAGCATTCACTCGCCTGACCTGTACCTATTTCATGTGTAGGTACCACGGAGGAGTGTGCAACCTGTTATATATTAGGGTTACGTATGCTCAACACCTAGCACCTGACCAGACTGGGAATTGAACCCGCAACCTTCTGGTCACGAATTGAACTCCCTATCCATGATTTGCCAACTGAAGCACACTTATTTGCAAAATGGCCTTGCCATTAGTATTTTAAGTCACATAAATGATGTAAAACTAGTTATTTCAAACACTGATGGCACCACAGTAAGAATTATAGCTACCACATCCTCCAGATGACCAGCTTCTTTCAAAGCCTTTTGTTTGAGTGGTGCATGGAAAGAGTGTAGATCATGCAGGATGAGTAACAATTTTGGAGGAACATTAATTTTTTGTCTTGTAGATCAATATGATTTATCGACAGTTATGTGTGGCAAAGAAGAAATAAAGAAGAAAAAAACCCAGATACAAATGGTCATGAAACCAACAAACAATTCACCCTGACTCAGTGAGGGAGTTTGGTATATATATAATCTTAGGATGTACCTCGTTAATATAACTGTTGACAAGGCATGCTATCACGATCTGCGCTATGAAGGTACAAACAAGGCAAAGAAGGAACTGAAAAACAAGAAACATTAGGTTGAACTGGTACTGTCACATTATCTAAATTTTAGCAACATTTTTTATATTTCATCTTCAATGTTATTGGACTCTTTTCACTTACTTGCTTTTAAACACATGATGTACATCTGAAATTAAGGTATCCTTAACATTTGGCATACAGCTATACGAGATTTTTGTTTGAATATTTAAATATTTATTATTAATATTATATATAGGCAATATTTCAGTAATAGAGTACCATTGTTATTATTGTAGATTGAAATGTAATGTTATGTTTTCATATCATTTATTTCCTGAAGATTACAAGTTAAGCATGAAACAATTTGTAGTAATATGTGATTAGTAGATATCATTAAACAATATATATATAGAAAACCAGACCATATGAGTGCTCAAAGTTCTGAAACTCAAAATGTCGTAAATAATTTTGGAAAGACATGAAAATGCAAATGTTACTTGATATGTTGAGAAATGAAAATAATTCTCGACTCATTTTAGATGACACAGTGTTTGGAAAAACACATCTTACATTATTCTTATTTTTAAATTAGTTGTAGGACAACCATCTGGTACGCTCCAACTTTTGGTTGTCCTGATTTTAAAAATGGTTGTCCAGGACGATGGGACAATCCTTAATGTAGAGCACTGCCTACATTGACAAAGCTTAGGGGTCTCTTCTCAAAGTCTAATAGACGGCAAGCTAGCGGCACCTACCCCCCCCCCCCCCCCCAGGATCCTCCGACATTGGTACCAAAATGATCCTTGATGTCCCCCGCTTCCATTTCAAAAATGTTTCCATCAATAAGTTGGGATGAACTACCTCATTTGCATAAAAACAAGATGTCCGTCAGCACTTATTCGAAAATAATACGAAATAACATTTACGTAATATCTTTACCTCTATTTAACATTTTCAAGTCATTTAAAAGGCTAAACTTATATTTTGACTATAGAGGAATACAAAAAAGTGAAAGAATTCATGGTGTGGTTAATTTTTGATATCCTAATTAGCATAAATCCAAGATGGCCGACCCCAATTTTCAACATAATTCACATTCTTTTCTCTATATAACCCATTATTCTGTATTCTGTTCACTCCCAACTTGCTAAAATACACAGCAGAATCCCCTAATGCTATTTCATAACTGTTATTGGGTATACACTTGCATACATTGGTTCATTTGCATAAAAACAAAATAGCTACCCCATTCATAGGAAATTCAAGAAAATCCTATTGCCGTCATATCATCAGTTTTTACTAATACTTTGAAGTCATTTAAAAAGGTAAGGTTTAACAAAATTTAAGCACACCAACCGTAAGCAGAGACTTTTGGCTGATGCCATCCAATGTGGTCTCTCCCGTTCTGATGTCAGGCACATTTGCGAGCATCTTAATTGTGACGTCCTGATCAGCAATAACATACGTGGCATAGCTGAACATCAGAAAGCTCACTATCTGTCAGGTTAAATATTGTAATATAGATCTAGCAAAATGAAACAAACCCCACATAATATAGTATACTTTTTTCTAAGTATGGAACATTTGTGTGCTATCCCATAACTGTCACTGAGGTAGATAAACTAAATGAACTAGATCAGAAGTGTTCAAAGAACACGGCGTCGCTAGAACAACGTTGACGTATTCAAGTTCAACTGTTAAAAGCCCAGGGGGTTAAAAGTTATCTAAAACCTTATGGAAATCTTGATTAAAAGTACATAATAATTAAATTAGCCACAAATAATATCACAGTGTGATTGTACTGTGCATGTGCATTCGCTGGGTCAATATCCCAAATCAATTACCAGTACATGTGTAAACAGTAATTCTCTATGACAATCACACATAAGTCATTTGAATTTTTGAGATCTGCCCACCATCTTGCAAAATGGCACACTTTTTCTTGAGCAAGTGTGCGAAAATGGCACACACTGTATCTTACCCAGAATTACCCCTGTACTAGTCTATATATAGTAGAGTCTAATACTAGTAATACTATTTTAAATTGTCTAGAAATGTATGAATTATGAAACCGTTTACTTACTCCAAGCATGAGGTTGAATATCAAAAGAGACCACTTCATTGTTCCTTTACCCATACCACAAAATTCATTTTCTTTGGCTTTGGCTGGTTGAAATACAGACTTAAACTCCTTGATTCGGGCATTTATTTGCTTAATGTTGGCACTATTAAATAATGCCATAATGAATATGTAATGTGTAATATGTGTGCCTATGCAACTGGCCTATGTAGCAAATAAAATACTGCAGTGAAGTAACAAAGTACTGGTTTGGAATTTACACGTGAACAAAGCAGGTGTTCTCAGAAATCGATATAACCACGTCGCATTACATTTCATAGTCACCGTCTGAAACCGGCCTTTACCTATAACAAGAATAGCTGCATTTTTAATACCATTAATAAAAATGCTGGATGGAAGCGATTTGGACAGCACAGCACTTTCCTGAAAGATCAGAAGATGCCTACATGTCTCAAGAAAAAGATCATGGACTCCGTTATACTGCCAGCAATGACATATGGAGCAGAGACATGGTCTCATGATATTTGCGTGGCTTCAGTAGCTGAAGCGAAAGCCTTGTGATCACTTTGTTTCTATGTATCTATGTATCTATGTATCTATGTATGTATGTCCCGGACAAGCTAGAGCTTTTACCGTTCCACAGATTTCGTTCAAACTTTACACGACTATGAGGTATGAGGCGACACCGAAGTGATTCGATTTTGGGCGGGCGCTCTGCCAATTAAATTTGCCAGCAAGAAAAGGTACGTAATACGTGAAACGTTTGCATATGTCAAACGTACGTTGCACGTCACACGTATATTCATACAACGAGGGAGCTGGAAAGGGTGGTGATGAGGATGGAGACTCATTGCATAGATTTCTTTATTGTAAAGTATACATTTTTTCAGTATATTATCTTATTTGCCCATAAGTCAACGTCGTTATAGCGACGCAGTGGTCTTTGAACACTTTTGATCTAGTTTCGTTAGCCGTTTTGTCGCTTCACGTTCAGGGACAGCTAGCTGGTGTTTCTGCTGGTAAACGCATCAAGTGTCCAAACCATGACAGTCTCCTTGATTGTATTGTTTTGCTTATTTTCATCTTGTTTGTGATTTCATAAATGGCTTCATTTTTTTATGATTTTAGGGTATTTGATTACTATTGCATATCTGAGTAGGCGTCTGTGGAAGGCAGGGGCTTGACAACTGCTATACAACTTCAAACACCTCAAACCCTCCCTCAAAAGTGTAATTTCTGGTTGTGTAAATTGTCGTGGTAAGGTGACATGGTTGAGGGTAACAGGACATTTGAAATATCTCTGCTATTTTAAATGGCAGGTTTAAAAAATGAACTTTAAAAAGGATTATTTTTCTTATTACAGGCTCAATACTTAAAAAACCAACGTTAGTGTTAAAAACTATTGATATTTCAGAATGTGTAGAAGTGGGAATAACCGAATGTCCAGTTGGTGGGAATAACACATGTCCACCAGATGGTTTGTTAATTGGTCATATGATATCCATGACCCATAAAGGAGGATTGATTTAGAAGTATTTTTCGCAATGGCATTGCCATACGACTGACACCCCAAACCCGCCCTCCAAGGCTTTATTTCTGTATGTGTACATTGTTGTGATCACAGGACATGTTGGGAGTAACAGATTGTTATCCCCACAGATAACATTCAGGTCAACTCACACAATAAATATTTGAGGAAAAAGCATTAGGATATGTCATCACCCAGAACATATAATGACTTATTACAAAAAACATGAAATTATATAATTGATTATTGATATAGAGGCAAGTATCGGAGCAACGTGATGCCTATATGTCCTCAAAATACGAAAATGACATTTTTGGCAGAGGTGTCAAAATTATTTAAGCAATGTAAACGGGATGATTTTAGGTGATTCATTTACCAAACAGGAACTTCCTCAGGAAGTTTTAAAGAGACTGCTCAAGCTGGACCCATCGAGGACCCCTGGACCTGATGGTCTGCACCCCAAAGTGCTCAAGGAACTGAGTAAGGAGATTTGTGCACCGCTAGCATCAGTGTTACAGAGCTCCTCGGAAGAAGGCTTTATTCCTCAACAGTGGAAGGACGCCATCGTGTCGCCCATCTTCAAGAAGGGGAAGCATAGTGATAGAGGGAATTACAGACCAGTGAGCCTGACCAGTATAGTCTGCAAACTCATGGAAGTTATCATCCGGGACCATGTAGTGACACACTTGAGTAAGAATGATTTACTGTCTAACTACCAGCATGGTTTTTTGGAAGGTAGAAGTTGCAGTACCCAACTTCTACAGTGCCTGGACTCATGAACTCAACTTCTTGACAGTGGAATGCCTCTTGATGCCATCTATCTGGATTTTGCCAAGGCGCTCGACTCGGTTCCGCATCAACGTCTGCTCAACAAATTCCGGGATATGGCATTGGAGGTCACATACTCACGTGGGTTGAGTAGTTTCTGACTGGCAGAAGGCAGCGTGTGTATGTAAATAGGAGCCTCTCCGACTGGGCACCAGTCACCTCTGGAGTCCCCTAAGGCAGTGTGATCGGGCCAATTCTGTTTGTAATCTTTATTAATGATATGCCTGAAGTTGTAAATTCAATGATTCAGCTCTTTGCAGATGATACAAAAGTATTTTCGAAGGTTGATACTGCTGATCATTCTGTTGCACTACAAGCAGATCTGGACAGTTTATGTGAGTGGGCCACTAAGTGGCAGTTAAACTTTAACGCTAAGAAGTGCAAAGTGCTACACCTTGGTACTGGGAACCATGAGTACACGTACACCATGGGTAATGTTGATCTTGAATTAGTATCAGAAGAGAAAGACCTTGGTGTTATAGTGGACGACCAGCTTAAGTGTGATGGGCATATTTAAGCCCAAGTAAAGAAAGCCAATAGATTGCTTGGCCTAATAAGACGATCTTTCCAATATCTAGACAATGAAACATTTTGCTTATTATATAAGTCAATGATACGCCTACACTTGGAGTATGGACACGTTGTGTACTATCCACGACATAAACGACAGGTGGCTTTGTTAGAGGGGGTACAGAGGAGGGGAACCAAGGTGGTCAGTGATCTAAGGGATCTCCCGTATAATGAGAGACTGAGACGATTAGATTTACCTTCAATGGTACATAGAAGAAAACGAGGGGACCTGATCGAAGCATACAAGTACCTTCATGACAAGTACAAAGTTGAACCCTGCCCTTTCGTTGTGGACAATAGTTGTACAAGAGGACACAAATTCAAGGTTAAGAAATCTTCATGTAAAACAAACTTAAGAAAGCACTATTCCTCACTAAGAGTAGTGAATGACTGCAACAATCTCCAACTTTAAATTGTTTCAAGAGTCGTCTTGATCGCCATCTCCGTGAGGAAAAGTTTCAGCACCACCCACGCGATTAACAACGAAAAGACCTTGTAATGCTACAAGTGATGACCGTCGACAGGCATAGCTATGCCTAAACGATGAAGATGATAAGTATAAGTCTAAGTATAAGTATAAACATGTCTTTTACGCAGGGCAAGCTTTAAATATGAGATATGTTGGTTTGTTTAACAGTTATGGTACAATATGTGGGAGTGACCACTATTAAGGACAATGTGGAACAACACCGTGACGATCCTCATTTATGAAATGAGTTAATTATTAATTTGACAATGCACATTATAATTAGTTGTTTTTCATTGCTTATATATGCTGTTTTGGTAGGTATAGAGGATGGCACAGATGTTACACATAGCAGCGTTACCCGCCTCAAAAAATCGGGTCACCCTCCTCGACTACTAACAGCTGATTCACGTTACTCGTATCAGTGGCAAAAAGAGAAACTCTTAAAACAAAGCAATCCAGCAATAAATCACGAAAAAAATGCACCCATATGTAGTGTATCCACTTAAAAATAGATATAATCAGATGTAAAAGATCGATACTACTATCAAAGTTGATGAATTAGTGAAAGAAAAATTGTATACGAGTGCCTTCCGCCATGTTCAACAAGAGCCATCATACGTGGTCGTTATTTTTATGCTGTTATGTCTGTCGAAAATCATTCTGTTTTGTTCACTCTGTCAAATCGTCTCTTCAGGACACCTGATACTCAAAGTGTTTTTTTCTAATTTCAGAGTGGATTTGTATCGCTGATATTTTGAAAATACATATATGGTATAAGGTAACGTTAGCGGATTTTAAAAGCAATTACTATGTGATCTTTTGAAGTGTATTTAATGACTGACTGAGCAAAACCTTTAACAGTTTATATTAGTTTTTTCTTCAATTGATTTCTATTATCTTGTTACATTGTTGTTATTATTATTTATTTATTCATTTATTTCTAAATTGATATTGTTTGAAATGAGCGCCGCCATTACAGAGTCTGGTTGATCGAGACTATGTTATCTCTCGCAAAATGCTCTACGTAGGAACGCTGATATTGATTACGTTCAGCGTTTATCATACGTTTATCGTATGTTTATCATTCAGAATATATTTGGAAATGATTACGTTGAAAACTGCAGGATTATATACAGTAATTAAAGTGTTCTTGGATCCCCAGAAAACAAAGAGAAGGACACATAAATCTTTGGTAACTGTAGTCTAAGTTCATATCATGGAAAAAGATGATGGAACACATCAAGCTTGGGAAGAAAGCGAAAAACGTTATTCAGAAGTAGACGAGTGGCTATCTCAAAATTTCTCCAACAGTTCGTTAATCAAAGATTATTACCATGATTTTCAGAAATCAGGCAAGGCGACATCTCGTAGCACTGGGGATGTAAATAAGTTACTTGACATCAAGGACGTGAGATTTCAAAAGAAAATTAGTCAGCTGAAGGAGCTGAGGGATTGGAAGTCTGCAAGTTCTGACAATCCTTCTTCATGGCCTCGTCGATTTGTACCTTTAAAAGAAAGAAAGAAAAGAATATATCAAGATATCAAAGATGCAGACGATGTGTTTGATTATATGAATTTAGTGGATGAATCATTTGAAGAACTCCAAAGAAAATATGATAGAATCAAACACCGAGAGAATCAGATCAACCAGTCTAAAAAAAACTTGAAAGAAGATGAAGTTAACGAGGAAATTGAGAAAATGGTGGGGATGTCGAAAGTCATCAGTAGTAAATCACAGATAAGTTTAGATGATAAAAGCCTCAAGTTCAATAAAAGATTCAACGCTTTTAATGTACCTGCACCGGTGGAGGAGAATAAAGTAAAAGGTCTTGGAAGAGACAAGATTAAAATTCCAGCTAGTGTTAGAAGACGCATGGAAATAAAAAAGAATCCACAACATATGCACGTGACAGATCAACAATATGATGAATTGATGTTTCAACAGAGTGCTGAATTGACACAAGATGAATTTGATGATCACGACTCTAATGATGATATTACGGAACCACCTTCTATGGAAGAGTTGAAGGATCTTTACACAGATTATCAGGCTGAAGTGTGTCGCTGAAGCACGTAACGACATTTCAGAGCTCACCAGAAAAATATTGGACCTGGACATTTTGTAAAGGTTTTTTCACAAGTTCTCTTTGGCAATTTGATTATAGGACATTTTGTTATTTTATTTTTTTGCAAATTGATTATAGGACTTTCTATATGTTTTCTCACATGTTGCAGATTACTTTTGTGTAGGTTTAATAGCTATTGTTGAGCTTTTTCTTTTTTAACTTTTTAAAATCATGATTTCTTTTCACGGAAAATGTATCCCAAAATTATATTGTATTATTTGATAAACTTTTCATTTTTTTAAAAATAAATATCACATTTATAAAAACAAACAACGTGTCAATGATTATTCTTAACCCTAAACTAAAGTGTAAACTGAGAATCTATACGTTAATATCGGACGCATTTTTGCAGTTTAACATCAAACATTGACAATTTGTTCGGGAGAGCTATTTTTTACTGGTGTCTAAGTTCGCAGAATCATGAGTGGTTGTACTAAATGTTGGATATGTAAAGCAAACACTATACCGAAATATATGTGAATGACCAATATATACTTGTATTGACCAAATATATGGTGAAAAAACAATGAATAAAAAATACCTGCAACGAATAGCAACTGCTGCTCCTCAGGAACCCGTCCAAGCCGTTCATACCGTTGGGACCAAACGCATTGTCACTCAAATCTAATACGACCAGCTTTGCTCCTGCTTTAATGATACCATTTCCCAGATATCAAAGGGCATCAGGAATTTCTGACTTGAGTCGTCCCGTAAACATGTCGCTCCACAGTGCTCGTTCAAACTCCGGCCGTTCCTCGAGAGCTTTGGCGATACTGTGGGCTGCTCCTTTACCGAGAGTGTTCCCTTCCAAATTAAGAGATCTTAGGCTTAGCTCCTTCACATTCTTTATTTTCTTCACGATGACTTCTGCATCTTTAGCGTCATCCAGCTAGGCTCATTTGTAATTTCGTGTGTTTTTTTTTGGGTAAAAGCAAAAACTCACTTGATTTTGAAAGAAGATATCATAAGACTTTAAAAAAAATTAGGGTGTCATTTTTTCTGAACACTATAAGGGTATGAAATCCAAGATGGCGTCCAAAATGGCCGACGAACACTAAAAATGTGATATCTTTGTCAGTATATATGATACAATTTCAAATAAAGTGTCTAAATATATGTTTTTGCAGCCAAGAAAACTAATGGAATCATCAAATTTAAGTTACATGCATGTTTTACCTGTCAAAATTTAAAATGGCGTCCAAAAACGAGCACCCAAAGCCAACAATTTTAGTGTAGGCTCATTTTTCACGCCAAAAAACTTATGATTTAGTATGATTTGGTAATAGCAAAAGCACACTTAATTTTGTTATATTATATTATAAAAACAAAAATAGGATGGTATTTTATTATTTAGCCTGAAATCCAAGATGGCCACCACAATAGAAAAACAGCCATAAGTTGCTAAAATTAACATAATGTGGTTAAAATATTTTTTCAGCATGTACTGTTTGAAAAAGTGTATAAATAAGTGACTATAACAACAAAAACTTTCAACTCCCTACTAATCCTTTATTTTTACACTTTCAGACAAAGAAGTTTTTATTTTCATTACAGGCGCCGCTAGGAATATGATGTATAAATCCAGTCTTTTGCAGCAGCGTTCTCATTAGGTTAAGATTCAACTTGTAAACTTTATGGTGAATGAGAAATCTCTGGACAAATACTTTCTTATTGCACCTGAACTCTCGAATGTACAACATGAATTTGAGAAGCAGTACTGCACTGGCAACCAGGTGAAGAGAACACAGCACCATGAGCTCACAGGAGGAAAGCTGTCCCGGGTAACACAAAATGCAGTGAAACTCAGTGCAGTATTTCACGAGCATGGGAACCCATTTGAGTCCACTGATGAAGATGGGATATACAACCTGCTCACCAAAGAAGTTATGGCTGAAACAGCTACCAAGGATATCATCCAGCGTGATGAGCTTGGACAACAGATGTTTGAAGATTTTGTCAAGGAAAGCCTAACAGAAGGGAAACTCTCTGTCTGGGACAAAATGACGAAAAAGAAACTGAAAACTTTCAAAAGTGCCAATGCAACAACGGACATTAAAATTGGGGACAAGATGGTCAAAATTAAAGAAGAGCGAGGACTCTTGCAACGCTTTATTGTTATTTCCAGAAGCCTACCAGAGTTGGATCTCAAGGAGTGCATTGGAACTTATGAGTTTGGTGTGGTGCCTCGATCCCTGTTTGCTTCAGATGGATCCCTCCTGCTGGCATATGATAAGGCTTCAGTACTTCATCATCTAGAGAAGCTGGATACAACACAGCAGGTCCAAGCTGACAAGGATGGGTCAGCTGGAAATGATCTATCCGATAATCAAGCGATGGAAATACCCTTACAGTTGGCAGACACATCAGTGAAACATGCACATATGGAGCCAACAGATGGGCCATCATCATCCCGAGTGATCATCATTGATGGAATGGCTGTAGTAAATTCAGTTACCAAAACAGAAGAAATGAAAACTTGCCAAGACTTTTCAGGTGCCTTTATCCAGATAGTCTGCAACATGGCAGCGCAGTATGATGAAGTCAGATTGGTGTTCGACCGGTACATAAAAACATCACTCAAGGAACAGATGAGAACAAAGAGGACAAAGGGAAAGTCAACATATTACCACGTGAAAGACAACACTTTAATCCAGAATATTTCCCTGAAGGACTTTCTCTCAGACATCCGGACCAAAGACGAACTGACCAAGTATTTGGCTGGCAAGATTGTACATCACAGCAAGAGCTCCAGCAACAGATTAAAAAACTCTTGGTGACATCGGGAACACAAACTGAGGGCAATATTGATGTTCCAGATTCACTCCTCACCCACAGCCAAG
This sequence comes from Streblospio benedicti, assembly GCA_019095985.1. Lineage (NCBI taxonomy): Eukaryota > Metazoa > Annelida > Polychaeta > Spionida > Spionidae > Streblospio > Streblospio benedicti. Next base: position 11,593,337 of record CM032669.1, read on the forward strand.
AGGAAGCAGACACTTTGCTTGTTTTGCATGCATTAACTGTTTCCAATGATGCAGAGCTGGTAGTCAGTTCATCAGACACGGACGTCTTGCTGTTGCTTGTCTACATGTATCCAAGCCTACCAATATCTACAACTTTCCTTACAGGAAAAGGCAAGACAAAGAGGAACATTTCTGTACAAAGTATATACAGCAACTTGGGATCAAAGCGTGCTTCTGCATTGTTAGGTTTTCATGCTCTGACAGGTTCTGATGTGTCTGGTAGATTTGCTGGCAGAATCAAAGACTCCTGTTTCAAAGCATTCATGCATTGCGATGATGAGATCCTGGATGCGCTAGCAATGCTGGGGAGTGACAATTATCTGACTACTGACACATGTTCTCAGCTGGAACGTTTTGTCTGTATTTTATATCGGTCCAAAATCTACACAAAAGTAAATGAGCTCCGTTGGTTCCTTTATTCAAACCGTGCAGCTGAAGCAGAAAACCTTCCACCAACATCTGGTTCACTGGACTTGCACATCCGTCGAGCACACTACATATCTATGATTTGGAGAAAAGCTTATGAAAACCATCCATGTCTCCCAGAACCAGCTGAATATGGTTGGACATTTGATATAGGCTCAAGTCGTTTCTTCCCTGTTCGATGTTTAAATCCACCAGCGCCTGAAGCAGTATTGCAGCTTTTAAAGTGTGGTTGCAAATGTGGATGTGAAGGCAGCAAGTGCAGTTGCTGCAAGAACAAAATCCCATGCACAGAACTTTGTGGCTGCTGGGTGTTTAGTTGCAACAACAAAACTATCCAACCTATGATCAATGAGGACTTTGAAGACTAATTTTTTTATTTTCTATTACACACATACATATTATTTTACTTGGTGTCTATTGGTATAACAATGGATCTGATTAGTGTTGAAATGAAACGGAACAGTAATAATAGTTTTCCATCACGTTTTTTTACTTGCTATTATGTTGTATTGCTATTTATTCTTTGTGATAAATATATGTTTTCAATTCATACTTGTTTGTAATTACTATAATTATCCTATTGGTTGTTATTTTTGCAAATGTATACTAGTAGCCTACAATTTTTCTGCTTGTCGGCAGCCATTTTGGACGCCATTTTGAAATTTGACAGGTAGATCATTCATATAACTTAAATTTGATGATTCCATTAGTTTTCTTGTCTCAAAAAACATATATTTAGACATTTTATTTGTAATTGTATCATATATACTTGCGGAGATATTACATCTTTGGTGTGTGCAGGCTCCCGTAGAATGTAAAAAAATGACACCCTATTTTTTTAAAGCTTATGATACCTTCTTTCAAAATCAAGTGAGTTTTTGCTTTTACCAAAAAAAAATACACGAAACTTTTTTTCATGACAAATGAGCCAACACTAGGTACCGGCGGTACAAAGTGGGGCATTTTTCAACATCGCACCCGCGCCGCTCTACCCAAAAGCCATGCCGCAGCAAAATTTCTGGCCACTTCCTCGGAGAAGTCGCAGGATACCGTCGAGGCCCACACCGTCGACCGAGGGGATTATTGATCGGTATTCCCTTTGATCTCGCCCACACCGTGCTGCGCTCTCGGGTACCAATTTTGACATCGCCGGGCTTCCCCGGCGGTGTTTATGGGCCGTTGACGGCCCCAACTGCCCCGGCACAGGGCCGTTGACGAAGTTTCCTTTTGTTCCGCTGGTCCTGTCGCCAACTGGGGTTGTGGTACGGTGTGATTCCTTCGACCACATCCTGAGGGGGTGTGTGTTCTTGTTTGCAGGGTCTTATTGCGCTGTTGAGCGCCATTGACTTTACATGGCTTGTGCCAGGCCACCTGTGGTTGGGGTCGTGTCCGGTCTTTTTATCAGTCGTCGGCGATATCATTTGAGACCGCTGGGCTTCGCCGGCGGTGTCATTGGACCGTTGGCGGCTCCAACTGCGCCAATGGTGCCCACACGGGGACGTTGGCGATTCATTCACTTCGTTCAGGTGGTCCTGTCGCCAACTGGGGTTGTGGTATGATGTGAATCCGTCGACCACATCATGAGGCGGTGTCTGTTCCCATCGACGGGGTCTTCTTGCGCCCTTGAGCGCCAATGACTTTACATGGCTTGTGCCGGGCCAACTGTGGTTGGGGTGGTGTCCCGTGTCTTTATTAGTTGTCGGCGATGTCATTTGACACCGCACAATCGTGTCGCTCTAAAATGCCTATAAAAAAACATGGTGCGTGCGTTTCACTGTCCATTTCTTTTAATTATTTCATTGTGATTACCAGTTTAATTACATCTGTAGACTGCAATTTAGGAATATGTGAACATTGTAATTAATTTTATTGTGAATATTAATTATTCCCCCAACCTCCAAGCAGTAGAATCATAACGTCCTCTTTCAGTGAGACGGCCTTTAATTGTGTACTATGTAAGGATATCAAACAGTGTAGGGTCATTTGTAATCACCAACAATTTTGTGGGTGTGGGTGGTGTCTGAACATGTTTGGGTGCAGTCAGAATGTGCATAAGTATAGGTAGAACAGTGTGCTCTCAAAGCCAACGGGTGGGATATATTTAATAGTAGAAGCATGTGGATGACATGGGATTGGTGGAATCCCAATGGGGAGTCGGCATTGTCGCTACAGTGGTGGGTGCTGGGGGTGGTTACCCGGGAGAGGGTGTGGGGGGTTGGGGGGGTGGGGTAGAACAGCGGTGGGTGCTGTCACGACGATAAATGGGTTGCAAGGGCAGTTTAGATGGTGTGCATCTATATTATGCAATATTTATTGTGATGATGGCTGTGGGCAAGTGCTATCAGGACAGGGTGCAGGTGGAGTTGGAATGGGTAGCCGGCGTTGTTAGGACAGTGATGGGTGCAGAAGAGAAGGGTGAGTGGTGAGGGGAGTGGAGGTAGAACAGTGAGTGGGTGCTGTAGTGGTGGGTGCTGTCAAGTCGATGGCTGGGGTGCCAGTGCAGATGCTGCAGGCCAGTGCAATACAATATTTTTTTAAAAATATAATAGGGGTTAGGTGGGTATGGGCGGTGTTAACTTAAGAAATAGGGCATGTGCATATATTTCCTGTAACTGAGTTGTCGTTCTCACGGGTACGCATTGACTTTCATGGAACATTTTCCTACCCGTGGCTGTTGTACTGTAGCAAAACCGAAGGTAAGCAAGTTTAAACGAGGGAAGAGGTGGGAATTTGCTCGAAAAGATATGCATTAAATTGGGTCAACATTAGTTATTTGTTTGTACTGTCTGAACCTAATGTTGCAAAGTTCTCCTGCCGGTGATATTGCCCGTGATTTTCACGGGGTCTTGCTAGTAGTCCTATAGTTACTGTAAAAATGGAATATTTTCTACCCAATAAATTTTGAGATATAGATTCAATTTGTCATTACTTACATTTGCGAAATATGTAGAAAATGCAGTCGCAAACGTTTCTAATTTTACAGTTTTGGTTAATTGCATCCTATAGGATAGTCCTATATTGAAGTTACTGTAAAACTATGATATTTCTGGGCCAAGAAACTTTGAAATATATAACCCCGTCAACGAATTTTTATACGCCGCTGGGACACCGGGTGCAAATCACAACGCCGTCTTCTGGTTTTTCGTACCGTGAACAAAAACAGCAGGGGATAAAATGGCGCTGCCGGCGATGTCTTTTTACATCGTGTGCGGTGCTCTCCGGCGCGTTATGAACCGCCGACGATATGACGTTGTGTTTCCCTATGTTAAATCTGACTTGGCCGACGGTGGCCTTCAACCCCGCCAACGATGTGTCCAGACAGTCGGCGGTGTTGCGCACGGACTCCAAATTACATCGCTGACAGATGGTCGCGGGAGGATATTGCCGACGGTATATACCGCTCATGTAGGACCCCGTCGGCGATGTATACAGCGACAATTTCAGGCGGTCGACGGTCTCGCAACCCCGCCCACGTCGTGGACCCTATTTTTTTCGAGGCAATTTTGATCATTTCGTGCCGCTGGGCTGTCAAATCCTGGGGGCGGCGGGGGTATTTTTTTCTCAAATCCAGAACATACATCGCTCCCAGAATGACTTTTTAACAGCTGC
>CM032669.1:11597510-11634982 GCA_019095985.1 Streblospio benedicti
GGGGTTTAGTATATTTATGGGTATACTTAAAATGAGTTTTTACTATATTTTGGGCATGCTTTTAGCAAATATTACTCTATTTATCCGTGCTGTTCATAGTCAAATTGGCGACCGTACCCAACTATACGCGGAGATCCTCCCCCGAGGTTCCATGACACTCACCAACACACAATCGTCGTTGAATTACACATTAAACAAAAGAAGTCACCTGCTGCTCCTGCTGCAGCTGCTGCTGCTGCTGCTGCTGCTGCTGCGCAGCGGCGCCTCTCTCTGCTGCTGCGCACGCGCTTGTTGGTGAACCAGGCACGCACCTGAAACACAATTGCATATATTCAAAGAGGTTGGCAAAACAGGGGTTCAAACGATTATATACATGTATAAAAATTTTCATATCATGCCAATGGATGGTTCATACTTGGGCTGATATTCGGTAATAGTTTTAGGCTTTTGTAAATTCATGTAACTGCTTTTTGAAAAAAAAAAGTTTGTCACTGCCAATGGAATAAAAAGAAATGGTTACGTAACACACGATGTTTGAAAATTTATATAAACCAAAGCAGCAACAATCCATCCATTTTGAAAATAAAAATAAAAGTTTGCCACTGTCATACTGGGCAAAACGTTTCAATCCCAGCTTATCATCACATTTATTTGGGAGCAATGTAAAAAAAAAACAAATGAGGGTTATGTCCCTTCCTTTTACCCCCCCCGCCCTGCCGCTGCCATCTGTTCCCGCTCAGCCGCCGAGGGGTTTTACTGGTGCGTGTGCGTGTCACCATGACGTCATCACACGCACCGCAATTCTCGGACAACAGACGGCTGCTGCGCGGGAAATAGTATAAGTCTGTGTGTGGCATTAATGCATTAGAACCTCTCTATTAGGACCACCAATACCCACCAGTGACCTTGACGTTTGAAACCTAGATAGGTGTACTCTATACTATGGCAATGTTCCCATGTTTATGAAGGCTTGGGATCACTTTAAACGATTCGACTTATTCTTGATTGAAGTGGTCTTCTCGATTTACTGGTTGCGTCTTAATTGGGTCAATTATGTTTCGAAAAGAACAATTGGGATGTTCTCTTCAATTGGTCCCGCTCCTTTATACATTCAATATAAAAACCGTATCATTCGACTGTTCAATTAATTGTCCTTGTCAAAAAAAATGGATTATTCATTGCCCAGATGATGTCAGTGCATTGCTATATGGCAATAAATAACAGCATAAAGTTTACTTCCTGTGAAAAGCTTATTCCAAAATTGCTGTACTATATATTTTATTGACAAAGGTCTAATAATCACTCTCTACGAGAGGTCCACCACTTTTAATGTAATGTTTGCAGTGATATATTCATAGGGCTAGTACTAAAACCGACCATTTTAGTAATTGTGTTGTAGAATGTTAAATGAATCCACTATTATAGCTCACGGCACACCGTCACTAAAACTCCCGATTCTGACGTTATCCTGCATGAGAGCTCACCAAGCACGAGAACGTTATGATACGATTTATTTAATGATAAAACACGCCAAAACAAAAAGAGCAGCAGACATCCGTAGAGTGTGTCTGTGATTGGAGTTTCAAAGTGCAGTGAAACCTCCAATTAAGACCACCTCGCTATTTTTCAGCACCTCTATAATAAGACCAATTTGCAAGGTCCCAAACCCTCATAAAGGTGTCAGAATTAACGCTAGTCCCAAGGTGGTCCTAATAGAGAGGTTCTACTGTATTCACACGGTAATCACTCAAAGAGAGCATAAAAGGTCAAGGCTCCACCCCCTCAACTGCACGCAGTCGTCTAACCACAGTGTTGGAGCACAGACCAACACAGAGCCTAACTTACAAGATAAATGTGGTGGTTTATAGTCGTGAACTAAGTGACAACTCTTGTTCTCAAGACTTTACAATACACGCAGGTCATTGACCCACGTATTGGAATTGACCACGAGATTGGGTGTCAATCGCAAAAATTGAGCATGCTGACGTCTGAGCATGGGCAAATGAGGGTGCCATTGTCACGACCAATCGAGTGGTCAATCACCATTCATCATGACGTGCAAAAATCTAAAATAAAATTACAGTTTCCATTAATCACTACACATGCTAAATATACACGCAAACATTCTTATCTTGGTATAAACCATTTGCCGTCATTGGTCTAAACTTAGCCTTGCGAAAGTTGCGACACAAGCACAAAAAATGCGAGTAAAAGTTATCAAGCATGTGTTTCTTCAAAATTTCTGAGAGAATATGTTTATGCACAAATCCACGCGAAACTATGAACTTATTCTAGCAGTATCCAAGTCTTAAATGCATCCACCAGTGTATCCATGGCATAAAGTTGACAAGCATGGTTTGCTTAAACATCAATTAGACTAGTGCAGTCAATTTTGGCAAAAAAGAGCGCACACCGAGACCACTACTATGGCTCTAGTCTAAACTGCTGTTGCTCTCTGCTACACAAAACACGTGTTGCTACGTCAGCGGCTGTATTGATATTGTGAGGAGTTTAGACTAGCGCCGTGGTTTTTGGAGCGTGTTTTCCATCGCAAAATTGAGCATGGAGATTGACCAATCAGGGTGGGTTATTGGCGGTGATTTTTGCACGAATGATAGAATGATCAATTGATCACTTCCCATATATGCTTGCATCGGCAGCACATTCAGCGCACAATGCTAATCACCCACACAATCACTCACTCTTTCAACCCAATGACCCAATACACAATTAACGTGTAGGTACCACGGAGCAGTATGCAACTGCTTTAGAGATGAGCTTGCTCAGCACCCACCACCAGACCCGGCCTGGAATCGAACCCACGACCTCCTGGGCACAAGTCCAACTCCCTATACACTCGACCAAAGAAGCATGCAAAGACGTTAACCCCTGGTCCCCGCTCCATCCTCATCTGCACGCTGGTGGTCTCGGCGGCCCGTCCCTCACCGCCCACCTCATCCACAGCCGCTAGGTGCAGCTCGCCCAGGCACCGGAGCTGCTCCCGGTAGAAACTCTCCAGTTCCTGCACGCGGGGGTTGTGGAGAGAAGACAGTCGCTTGATTTCTGTCTGATGTAGATACGGCAGAAATGGATGACTATGTGTATTTTCGATGAAGATATCATTCAATTGTATGAGGCGAATAGTGAACATTGGCACTTGTAACACGCTTTCAATACCTTTCGGGAATAGGCCCTACTATTCATAAGAACTACATCTATCAACCCTCTATGTATGGTGATGCAACGCATGTTCAGTACTGTTTGTCTAGATGTAGGCTGCAACTCACAATGTCCAGTTAAGGGCTAAACGTAGACTGATCTATGCGTATTGGGACAGAAGCCGTTGCCAAGAACTGAGCTGTCAACATTGAGCAAAGCCGTTTTCCCATGAACACCCTCTAGATGTACTAACCTCGAGCGCAGTCTCGGCGTCGGCGTCTCCTTGCCCAGTGGTGGGAAGTTCCCGGCTGGTCTCCAGATGCGGAAACCTTTGGTAGGTAGCGACGGTAGTTGGAGCTTGATGTGGACTGCTGGCTGGTGTTAGCATGGAGGTGGTGATGAGAAGAGCTTAACGTATATAGGTACCAGTGATACCAAGGAGCAGTGTGCAACCTGTTAGGGGAAAGTTTGCCCAACACCTAGCACCAGCCCCCACCGGAAATCGAACCTACGACCTTCTGACACGGAAGCACAACTCAACTCAATGTAATATACATTTTTCTGTGCTACCGTGTGAACCATCAAGTTGCGTGTTTGCCCTATTTGAGTACAGCAGGTTTAAGTGTGATTTCAATGACAATATGCTAACATTCATACTGGACGTAGACCGGGCGCAAATGAGTGACGTACCTTAATAGTGCCTGGTTGGCAGACACACACTGCACTGGTGTTGTCCGCTCGACATTTTCCTGGAGAACGTTATGTGCATCGCCGTCCAATGTCCCACCTCATAGAAGTCAAGCTCTCCTGAAACTGGCGTGTTTCTATCGCCTCCAGTGTTATGGGTTTTCGGTTGCTTTTGAATGCAAGACACAGCAATGTTTGGTGTATGTTCTACAGGACTCTGATGAATGATTACCCTATGGGATATGGGTGTATCATGACTAGTTCCATTGTTCTGGAATTGTTTGCTAGCATGGGATTCCTTTTCTCCCATAAGAACGGGCTGGTCAGTGGCAATATTATGGTCAAAAAGAGCACACTGGTCGATCACAGGTTCATCAACGAGGGACTTGGTAGTATCAGCATTCGTATGCATGAGGACGTGACTATCGGATGCTTCATTATTGGTCACGTTGGCGCCATGATTGCTAGTGGAATTATGAACAGCTAGTGTGGAGAAGTCTGGCTGTTTGGGTTCCTTTTGGAGCATATTGTGCTCGCTGGTGGCACTATCATTGACTAATTTGACGTCGTAGTCAGTAAATGTGCATATGTCACCTTTTTCACCAGAGATGATGACATTGCTTGGTATTGAGTCGATTGCCGGAGCTGCAGTCTCACACAGTTCGAGCTTTCTTTTCTTCACATTGACAGAACGCACAGGGCTTGGGCTAGTCAAATCCACAAAGTTTGGAAGGGTTTTGAGGGTTCGTGTTTTTGGGGTACATGTATTTAGAAAGGCAGGGGTGCTGATGGTCGTTTCAGAAGCTACGTTTGATTGACTTTTTAAAGGTGAAGACGACCCAAGACTCTGGTTTCCCACGCCAATATCTTGGCCTTGGATATCATTTATGACACTCTCAGATATCAACGGTGTACTTGTTCTAAAGGTGTCATCAATGTCTTCCGCCGAAGTAACATTTCCTTGCTCTAATGCGTTCACAGAACGTTTAGAATCATTCTGAGAACAGATACCCGGTTGTTTCGAAGGAGAGATGGGAGGGGTTTCCAACTCTATTTCAGCAAACACGTCAACCTGTCCAATATCATCATCCGCATTGCCGTTTCCCTCAACTGCCTGATAACCATCAATGTTTGTAATGCTGTGTACTTCTCGCTTACACAATGGGCTGGTCAACGCACCTTCGTCTGCAGATTCAGCCACTTCAGGTGCTTCATCATTTCTACTACTGCAAATTAGTTCAGAAGAATCCTCCTGTAGCATCAGTGGTGACCTTCGAATATCACGCAGCTTTCGGTACAGCAAATTCCTAGTAAACCCCTTTAACGTTCTGGCATCGATCGTTGGGGTATTCAACACACTCATGTTTATCCCACATTCAGAGGTCAGTGTCTTATCCAAAGTGTTAAGATCATCATTTGCGCCGGACATAGACATAGCATCCTGCAAAGTGAGAGGCTCACTGGTGCTTAATTCCAGGTCTTCCTGTTGCTGAAGATTTTCCTTTTTCTCGTTTTCTTCTTCTTCCTTCCTGCTGCTGTTGTTGCTGCTGCTGTTTCTGCTGTTGTTGTTGTTGTTGTTGTTGCTGCTGATGATGATCACCGCTTTTGCCATCATCGTCATCATCACCACCAAGTTTGTTACTTTCATGGCCTATGCTTGTTTGCTGTATTGTGGAAGATGCAGGAACAGGTGCACTTGGACAACAGTCACTTAGACCCTGCCGTGAAATGGATCTAGAAGAGTTACTGCATGACACGCCCACTGTCAGATCACCACCATTCTTCAAGCTTACAGACTCATTAGAAAGGCCGTTTATCGACTGGTAAGAAGATGGCACGATAGTGGTCTGGCTATTGGTGGAACTATTGCCGGAGTGTTTGATATTGGATGCTATTGAAACTGGAGCTGGGGCTGCACTATTTTCCTGTGTACAACTTTGGCTCACAGCAGCAGGCACGTGTAAAATATCAGTGTGTGGTAAGGGACGGTGCAATATTTAACAGGCGGGGGACCGGTGCATATCGAAAAACTTGTCTGAAAAAAGGTCTTGTCCCCTGCTGATGTGATGAAAAAAACCTGATGTCCCATGACCTCTATTCATAAAAAAGTCCGCGTCCCCTCCCATGAATATTCGCGTGATTAATTTGTACTGATTCGCTCACGTCGAGGTGGGATTTCAGCAGCTGAAAAAAAGTACATGTCCCATGCCCAACGAGAATGAAAAATCATCCGGTCCCCCTACTTGGCACCTTGAAAAAAGTACCTGTCCCCCTACCAAATGCACCGGTCCCCCTCTCTGGTAAATATTGCACCGTCCCTTATTAAGAATCCTCTCATCAAATTCAAAATTTAGTTTACTCTTTACTCAACTAGTAGAAATACTGGCTGACGTGTTACAATCGACATCCGCCAAACTCTCCTGTCCCATAACTTTCTTAAAACAAAACGGATCTCTCTAAAGTGACATCCTATGGTGCATAATTAGCGAGGATAGTTAGAAATCCTTGCTTGATCGTGTACATTCTGTTATATACGAGAGGTCATTAAGTTTTGGGAAAATATTCAGTATCGTTTGAGGAAATCCAGTAGCGTATGTCTGTTCTGTTATATTATTCGTACGTAAAATACGCATGTCTCTTACGTAACGTATTCTAAAGGGGTCAAAGCTCATGCGGTAGAACCTCTTTATTAAGACCACCTGTGGGACTGACCTCAAGTGGTCTAAACAAGAGTTGGTCTTCATATAGAGGTTAATTTTGGTTGCTTTATGAACGTTTGGGAGCATTAATTAAAATGGTCCTATTACAGAGGTGGTCACAAAATACAAGCGGTTTGAATTGAACTTCTACACACACAAGAATGTTCAGGTCTACAGAGTGTTATCCCACAACCCCTGGAAATCTGCTGTTTTATGACGTGAATAACCCACATTGTGATCAGGAAGTGCTCTTTATTATAAATATCACCACAACAGCAACGTGATAATAATTATATTCATTGTTTCGTTATATCTACGATTTGTTCATTTACAAAAAAAAAAAAAAAAAAAAAATGTAGATCGGAGGGCAGTATTTGTATGTTTATATGTATATTTTATATTCTACGTTTCGGTGGGATTAATCTCAAGCAAATATTTCTATTCTATTATTATTATTCTATTCTATAATTGGACCACAAAGCCCATAATGTGACCATCAGAAAAACCTCCTAAAGTACTCACAGCTCTATTGAGACCACTTGCGGCATACATAGTCTACGAGAATCTCTTTTACACTGTACATACAATGGATATTCAGTGTTACAATATCTACTGCGTATATAGCCGTGGGATATGACGGTTACACGCTTGGAACTGTGGGTTTTCGCTATGTCCGCTGATTCCCACGAATAAAGTTAGTAGCCGCATTCATATTATATCCAAAGGTCCACGTGCGATGTCCATAAATGTCAGCTCATAATGTTAGTAGCCTCCGTTCTAAGGCTTCATATTGCGTGTTGAGACTTTCGCGACACGGCGTGGTATCATACCGATATCATATATTCAGTTGGTAGCCTCATTCCTATATTCATCATGCTTTATGTTGCGTGATGGTCTGAGTAAAAAAAAGTATATGAACGCAAGTACGAGGATTAAATAGTGTCCCCGTCAATGAAACGTGTTTGATTACATTGCGAAAGCGATTAACGTAACTCTAAAAATGATTACCTTAACTCAGCAAAAATGGCGACGTCACAGTCCCCGATTCAGTTTAGAAACTCTGCTATTGTGCTTATTCTGTGTACTAATGTTATGTTAGTTCATGGTGCATGTGAAGATTTTAGCATATCAATTCTAGATACCATGTAGTTTCAATGTTTAACACATGTATTATGACATATTTCGGTTGAAAACAGACACATTAGTGACTACCGTAACTCAGCATGTATGACTACCGTAACTCCCACCTCATCTGAAGATAAGTTAAGATAAGAGCATTATCCAAACAAATATGCAAGCATATAGCTTTGTCCTAGTAGATGTATCTGCAGATCTGGCTTGCATGGCAGTTATGGCAGTGATGATTATATACACCTACATGTACATGTAGCTAATGAAATTATAACACCTTCATTGGACAGGATACGGCAATGGACAAAACTCAGTGAAACCCAATCAAACTCGCCTCAAACGTTGCATTAAATTGATGTGCACGTCGTTCTATTTGAAATAATGTGAAATGATAATGTTGCCCGCTATATATTATTAGTTTAAACTTACCTTTAAATGTGTATATAATCATAGATCAATATTTAAGCATTTCATACATTTTCTGAATGAGGCTCAAAACTTTTTAAAGTCTCCTCGTATATGTTATGGTGGCAAATGCCTATGGTGCTTATGCGATCGAGAAACACTTTTCATCGGTATCTTAAAGTATACAATAAAATGTAATCAACACAATTGGTCATTTAACACAGGGACAATACTTATATTTCATTATCATTTAAATATGCTCCACCCTTCTTGCCAACACAATGCTTTGCTTCTGCATCTAATAGTGCATCACGATGGCCATATATCACTTATATAGCGTGTTGAACAATCTCTTCTATTGTAATTCCATTATTTTTACAATAGTAGCACATATAATTTCCTTCCATGGTTATTATCTGCAATAAAATTCTGAATATGACCTCTAATTCAACAGAATAGAAGCTCAGTTAGGGTAATCAATTATTTTTTCGATGCAGAGTTACGGTAGTCAGGCCAGAGAGTTTTATGCTACAGTCACACGGCCACTTACGGTAGATGCGGATGCTTGCGGATAACAAATACGTAAGCATCCGCAAGAATACGTATCTTACGTAAGCATACGTATCTATCCTAACTCAATACCCAGGATACGTAGACATGCGCAGACATACGCAGATTCGTCACCAAGAATTTGAAATTCTCAAAACCTTGTTGCGGATCACACGTAGTAAAATTAAACAAATCTCGCTTTGAAAACGTTGGTCTGTGTTGCGCGAGACTAGTAGTAAAATATACTTAAAATACGTAACTCGTACGAAAGATACGTAAACTCATCCGTGAGGCTCCGTATCGTGGTAATCATCCGTATTCATCTGTAACCATATACTCAGTGTCCGCAGTAATATGATGATCTATCTCTTTACTGTGAAGTCAGGTTGAAAACTGGAATCCTGGGTCTCTTTGCTGCGTATTTTCATAATATTTACGTATTTTCATTATGCAAGCATCCGCAGGTCCGTATCATGCCGTAAGTGGTCGTGTGACTGTAGCATTACGATAGTCACCACGCAAATGTTAAATCCGTTTTATACTATCATCAAGTGAACTTTCAATGGAATAATGCAGCATGCAGATAACGCGTGCAAAGTACTGTCTGTCTAACAAAAAATATAAAGCTAATGAGAACTTTACTTCATATAAAAATCCTCTCAGATATATCTGCATATCATTAACTAACATAACTCTGGAGTTACGGTAGTCGTTTTCGCACAGTGAATATGTTTTTGATAACCATTTATACCTATAGGTACAATGAAAATATTTATACAGTAAACCTCCCTAAAAAGAGTACACCTACGAATGGCCTCAAGTAGTCTCAATAGAGATGTACATGTAGTCACTTACTGAACGTTTGCGGTGTTTTCTATATGAAACATTGGAACTGCAAAAAGATCTTATTATTGAGGTGGTCTCTTTTTAGAGGTAGTCCCAATGTGAGGTTATATTGTACATAATTACTGGGTGTTTCCATGAGTGAGATGCCCCGACAGGGAGGGTTTGACGTATACATTAAATGGAAAACTCTTTTGAAGCCAGCGCCACTGATTTCGTATAAGGCGTATACAATCGTAGCTCACAGGACAAACTCCCATCACTCCCAACTCTATATGGAGACCATCTCTCGCAGTCCAAAACCTCCATAAATAGACCACTGAACCTCCATACAAAGACCACCTCTATTGGGACCACTTGATGCCACTCGCGGACCGTCTCCACAGAGAGGTTCTACTGTATTTACTAAGCCCGTATTTATAGCACCGCTCGATCGTCATGATTGCTATCATATGTGTTTCTCGTTGGTAGCCTCTTTAAATTCGTCGCGCTTCACAAGTCAATATTGCATCACTCACAGACTGTAAGTAGTACTGTTTTGAAGCCATTGTTCATACTGATACCCATTAGAGTGTGACCGTCATTCAGTTTAGAGCGTCCAAAAAGACGTGGTATGTCGACGTCTGTTACACAGGTATTTGTTAATTTATCACATCTCTTTGTGTTTGCTATTAAAGGTTTTCTTGAGTCTTCATTTTTTTTGCAATGCGACCACATTGCTCAGTGATGATTTGTTTGTTGTTCCAAGTTTGGTTGAATCCCCAGTTTTCTTACCTAATCTCGTGATGCATTTCACCTTTTCGAGATTAATGGTCTTTCAAAGTTTCTCAGTTTTTCCCCATTTCGGTAGCAAGGTGCGACATCGCTGCTAACATGTAATACTGAACCATAAGAGTGTGATTGGACGCTGTGAACAGAATATTGTACAGACAGCGTATGACTTCGTTGGTCCGACCATATCTTCTTCCTCTTTATGACCTTTTTTTCTGAGAAGATAGCCCAACGGGCAGAAATTCATATACAGTCACAATATAGTATTCTTGCACAATTTTAAACAGTTTATGTTGATGTTGTTTTCTTCTTTCTTTCACTTCAAAATTTAGATTCTGATATGATTCCATAAAAGTCTTACAATTTTAATATACATAGATTAAATTATTTCACTTTGATTTTATACGAGCTATCACCCCCCAGTAAAATTGAATGTTTATTGTGTAGTTTGAATATCATATTTCAACTGATGATTATCATGATTTTTGTGGCAGTTACATATTTTGACAAGTATTCCCTTATATATTTATGGTTTTTGACCAGTTAAGACATTGTAATGTAATAGAAATATGATGTAAGAGGTGAAAAATTTGTTTCTATTTTATGTATCAAATGTTTATATATTTTGTAAAAGAATAAAGCAACAAATTTTATGTTATATGTTCTTATTAAAACATATATATTAATTATGTTATACAATATAATGTAAATATAACTTATTACATTTCAAATTGGTTGATATAGTTAAAACCAAATGTGACTGTAAACTGTATTTTATGTTCTTATTACAACACATGCTGATATAATGTAAGTATAGCTTATTACATTTCAAGTTAAAAGGAAGCATTCAAAAATAATTTTCTTTGACAAAACAAAATATGAGACTCAAAATATTACTGATGTTGAAGTTAAAAATGTCTTCAAGTATATAGTATCCACAACACATTTCCACAGTCAAAATATTACTGGGGATGAAAATGAAACAGTCTTCTCTCACCATTAATCCATTGTATTTCGTTCTGGCTTATGTTGTATGCATAATAGTCATATCTATATTGGTTGTTACAACGGCCACTTTCGAAACCTTCGTACAATGTTTTTATGTGACTATAAGCTTCACGGTCACGCACACTTCCATTAATTAAGTTGTATCCATTGCAATAAATGTGCTGGGGGCAAGCCGTTGACATACATGAACGTACACAACAAAAATCTTTCAAAATATTTAAGTTTTTTTCAAATAAATCCTCATGCGGGCTGGCCATAGTCTGAGCTCCCCAATACAATCTCTATGTCCTTTAAAAGGACCCATAATTACAGAAATTTTTGAATTTCAAAAAATTTAAGTTATTTCCAAAAAAAATGTAAATATCGTAAAATATTAATTGGCAAGCCACTGGAAAACACTGGAATTTCGTTTTTGAGTGTGGTTTTCCTTATATCATCAAATACTGTAGTGGCAACTTGTTTATATGCAGAAAATATTTTTAAAAAAAATCCCATCTTTGCCATAAAAATTTTGAATTTTTGTTCAAATTCTTACCCAAATGTAATCCAAAATTTGAAGTAATAATCAATACAAATCATCTAAGTCCCAAGCTTATTCATCCTTTAAAAGCCTCAATATCCAAAAGTCTCAAAATACATCAATTTGGAAAATTGGGATGTTTAAATACGGAGAATTCTGTACAAATAAGAAATTTCAGTTTTGTGGCGTATTTTGTGTGATTTCCAGAAACCATAAATAAAAATAACTGTGGTCCTGGACACATACATATGTATGTCCTTTAAAAGCTCCCATCTCGCAGACATTTTGAATTGTGTGACAAATTAGTCTACTTATACATGTTAGGAATTGTAATCCCCAACAATATTAAACTACAATATCAAAATAGTAGTGAAACAAAATAATGAATTTCAACATTTACTTCCCTTATATATATTCATAAATAGAAACCAATTTTTCACCTCTTATATCATATTTGTACTACATTACAATGTATTATAAGTGGTCAAAAACCATGAATATATATAAGGGAAGTAAATGTTGAAATTCATTATTTTGTTTCACAAGCTCCAATCTCAGACATTTTTGAATTGTTGTGACAAATTAGTGTGGCTATACTCACTTATTAGAGTGAGCGTCAGGTTAGGCACGTCGGCTGCCATGTACATTCTGATCAAATCATCGCCCAAGTCCACTTCTTCACCTTCCTGAGTGCCACCAAGATTTTGGAAGGTTGTGTACGGCGTGTTGGGGCATATGATGGCAAAATGGCGATCATTAAACCTTTCAAAGTCACGCTGGTTTAACATTGTCACCCCGATCTCTGGCTGTGCAAACCCTAAAAGAGACGTTATGAAACATTGAAAGGCATTTTAGCAAATGAGTTGAAGAATTAGTCTTGTGATATGTGCAAATGATTATTTGTTGGTGTGAATGAATGTGCATGTAGGTGTAGCCGCTAGCATACATAGGAGCAATAGATGTGTGGTTCTATGTAAAAAAATTAGTGACATTATGGAAAGAGGCGCACATCCACTGTTTTGGGGTCATAGATAAGATACATGTATATCTATGAGGCACGTAGTATAATAAACAGCGTGGCAATTAAACAAGTTAAGTTCGGTTAGAGTATATAAACTAAAAGTAACCCTGGCTATTGATTACCAATGCTGGACTGTTCCATCTAAGTACGAGTTATGTCCATATTAATGAAATAAGTGCGTGTTAATGAAGGAAAATTGAGATGTAAGTGACATACAATGTAGGTCATTGTAACCATTTGGGTTTTTAACTCACCTGTATAGTTGAAATGGGTCTTTTCTATTCTGAGTTCCCACTGTTTTGGTCGATCGTGTCCATATGTTGCCACCGTGGAAGGACAGCATGTGTTTTTTATTTACGGAGTCTGCATCTAGCACCTCCCAAAATGCAGCCAGCTAGTAAATGAAAGAATTTGGTTAACACAGCCAATTTCTAGATAAGACAAACCTTAGTTGGAAAAGAAAGTGAGTTAACTGTTGGCCACCGTTTTAGCTTGCCCCTTAATTTGTAAAGAGGTTGCGGGCAGTTAATGTGAGGTGAAAAATGTATGGTCTTTTGGCTTAGTGCATGAAATAACTAGTGGCATAGGACTATCAGTTGTTTTTCCAAAGTATAGTACAGTAAATGCTCACCTCATCCATCAACAGTATCAAAGATCCTTCATTAGCTCTGATGCACTAAAACAATTTCGACCAGGTAAATTGGGCATTAGCCAAAATATGGGTGCTGGCTCAACCGGCTCCTTGTCATCCTCTGAAAAATGAAGAGAAAAAAACAAAAACAACTACATGCATACTCAATTTTCAGTCAACACTTTTACCAATTGTAATGTTATTTACATTTCAACTTTATTTACAAGAGTTTGTGCAGCGCTACAGCATTCTCATAATTTTACGATTGATGCTTTTACGTGGTACTTAGGAAGTGTGGACCGACCTTAATTAATGCAGACAAAATTGTGTTACTCTATATACGGCAAATTGTAATAT
The DNA here is from genome assembly GCA_019095985.1 of Streblospio benedicti. Taxonomy (NCBI): domain Eukaryota; kingdom Metazoa; phylum Annelida; class Polychaeta; order Spionida; family Spionidae; genus Streblospio; species Streblospio benedicti. Next base: position 11,611,292 of record CM032669.1, read on the forward strand.
ATATGTGCATGATTATCATACATGCATGTAAGGTGTATATGGGATGGGTTTATGTAAAAAGTTGTATAACGAATTATGAATTATATACCATTTGGCTGAGTAGCACTTTGCTTGTTCGCCTGGATGTGGGCATCCACCTTGTTTAGAGCCTCCTCAATGAGACGCAGAGCTGTGGACTTCTTGTCACCTTTTTGACCCAGAATCATTGTCCACAGTATAGGTGGCTCGGACCAAGTCTGGAATATGAATGTGTACAGTGAGTACCCTAAAAACCTATGAAATGCTTACCCCCACATTTCACCAAGTATGGTGCTGAGCATTGCACTGAGCGCAACGGTGATGTTATGGAAAAGACGGGAAATATCCGTAAATTTGGTGCCCGGGGTTTTAAGCAAGAATTAGAATTGTCATCTTAGTCTTCTTGTGCAGATGAAAGCATCAATATGAGAAATTTCGAAATTCTTGAATCGTCGGTTTCAAGATTTTCAAGATTTTCTATGTTTTATTTCTCAAGTCCCAATAAACAATCTTGCAAATCTTGAAAGTGTTTGAATCAAGAATTTGAATGTACGGATGTACATGTAAGCTCCAAGAAACAAGAGAGCAAATCTTGAAAATCTCGACAAAATTGACAAACTTGGTAAGTATGTGGCCATGTAGCATTGAAGTTCTTGATTCAAACAGCTTCAATATTTTGAAAGTTTGTAAAAGTTGAAAATGTTTTAAGCAAGAATTAGAATTGCCATCTTAGCCTTCCTCGGCAGATGAAAGCATGAATATGAGAAGTTTCAAATTCTTGAATCTTCAGTTTCAAGATTTTAAAGATTTTCCATGTTTTATTTATCAAGTCCCCATAAACAATCTTGCAAATCTTGAAAGTGTTTGAATCAACAATTTGAATGTGTATATGTCCCACGGATGTAAGTGCCAAGAATGTTAGGAATTGTAATACCCACAATATTAAATAATGAATTTCAGCATTTACTTCCCTTCTCTATATTTATGGTTTTTGACCACTTATAAGACATTGTAATGTAGTACAAATATGATATAAGAGGGTAAAAATACTTTTCAATTTTTGGACTTTGAAGTGGAAACACAAAATTTAGAAATTTAGAATTCACAAACTAAAATGGATAGAAATCTTAAGAAAAATATTTCACATTATTCTGTATTTCATAAAAGAACTATTTACTATTTACTACTCTTTTATTTTATCAAATTTAAATTACTGTCCTTTAGTTTGGCATTTTTGTGGTGAGAACAATACAAAAAAGCTTGAATCTATACTAGAGAGTAGTATGTGGACGGTTAACCGGATAACCGGCTTCGGTCGATTTTCTTAGCATAACCGGTCCCTACATTGACGAACCGGTTATTGATTTTGATGATTATTTTCATGCCCAAGCTATATACAGTAAAAGTCCCCAACAACGGAGCAGTGTTCAACGGAAAATACTAGCAACGGAAGGAATTGCTGTGCATTAACATTTTCCCTTATATAGATAAGTAATATTTGGAGTGATCAACGGAATGTCATGAGCAACGGACAACGGAAGGCATTTTAGACTTAAAACAACGGAATCTCTTTGTTCTGTGAGCCATTTTTCTCGCTATCGCACGTGGTTTCGTTATAACAAAGACGTAAACACTCTAAGCAGCCAATCACAGCGCGTTCCGCTATGAGGCTCGCAGGTGCGCGGTGATATTTAAATGACACCCTGTATTTTGCACATGCGCTTTGCATACCGGAAGTCCATATCGGAAAACAAAAACATAGGCAAAATTAAATAGTAATCTAAGATTATGGACGATATACTAACGAAAATCTTTGTTAGAAGATGCTAACATAATAAATATTCGTGTATCAGAGAACTGCTATCAACAAATGGAGAATGCATTAGTTGTATCAAGCAGGATTCAGTAAGTAAGCTCATGACTGAGCGATAATGGATGCCGATGTACAGGAGAATATTATGGTCAGATCACTAATCAGCGGAAACCCTCTCCAACGGAAGGAATTTGGACTGCAAAGTGGGTTCCGTTGTTGAGGAGATTTACTGTATATCCATATATTTCATTAATTTTGTGTGATTTAACATTTTTGGCAGTTCAAATTGCCTTGCTGGTGAAAGTAAAAGACGAAATGCATAAACGGCGATTTTTTTTTCAAATGCTAATTGATACAGGGTGTCCAATCAATATATCCAGTCGCAGTATAGTTTTCCTTTACGTTTCTTGACTCACACACATGGCACATTTGTACTACGGCGGTTAATTGGTTACAGTTAGGTTACACAGAGCTGATTAACCGGTCTCAATTTTCTCGAACCGTCCACACACTACAAGAGGGAGCGTTACGTTTTATATATGAAGATGAAAATAGTAGTTATGAAAAACTGATAAAAAAATCTGAAATGCCTTCACTTAAAATTAGAAGGATGCGTTATCTTGCCATACAGGTTTTTAAAATTATTTATAAACAATAATCTATTTATTTACATGATTTGGTCAATGTTAAGAACATAAAGTACACTTTTAGATACAAGAATTTATTAGAAGTGCCAAGAATAAGAACAATGAAGTAGGGCTGACACTCACTGTGCTATACTGCGCCAAAAATTTGGAACGAACTTCCAAATGATTTTAGAGTGTCAATGTCTTTAAATGAGTTTAGGGGTATTATTGGAAAGTGGGAAGGTGATAGCTGTAAATATTCATTTTGTAAATAACTTATCTATATAAATTTATTTTAGTGTATAATGTGTAATTGTATATGTCTGTATTGTCCGTTTTAAAATCTCTGTAGAGCTTATGTTATTTGTTATAATGTACAGACTTTTAAATAAATATTACTTTACTTGACTTGACTTGTACTGCATCAGAACTTCAATGAGATACAATCTTTCGCCTGCCATTGCTCTATGAAGCCATTTACGTAGTTTTCACCGCGTTGAATCCCCACTTTCTTGCCTAATCTATAACATGTCGTCGCACAGTGACCATCACATCATTACATTAAAATATATGTAATTTTATTTTGCTATTAAACTATTGAACCAGGTGTTTATGTTGTAAGGTTTTCTCGAATTTATTTGCAACTATATCACACCTTAATATGATTCACGGTCGAACAAAGTTTCTGAGCTTTCTTTCCATTTTGGTAGCATCGAGTTAGTTTAAATATGAGATTCTATTCACAGTGTCCAATCAGACATGGTGTGATGCTACCCCTCTGTCGGACGGGGATTAGAAAGTTTATTATACTTCCACGAGTGTGATTAAAGGTATTCTTGAGTCATCCATCTCCTTTTCATTTTTTGTTTTGCAATGTTATCTTATTTGTTTGCAATGCGACCACATCACTCAATGATCATTTGTTTGTCTTTCCAAGTTTTGTGCAGTCGTCTGCCATAGTAGTACAGTCTTCATTGTTTTGAATCCCCAGTTTTCTTACGTAATCTCCGAATCCTTTAATTTTTCTGTCCAAAGCCCTCGTTCTTCCTCTCATCGTTACTCACAGAAAACATATTCCACAAATGAAGGTCATGACGTCTATAGTGTTTATTAGGTTTCCTCTTTGCCTCTTTAATTAGGGGAGGTACACTAATACAATGCCACCATATTCCCCCCACAATTGACTTAAATCCAAGCATCCCCGTAAATGTTCCTACAGCTACAATCACGATCATTTTCCTTCCATCCACTGAGCCTTGACTCACCCAGCGCAGCCACCGCCCGAGGTGTGTAGGGTCTACCACGCCGCGCAGCCTCCTGGGGAAAAAAGGGAACATAATTCATTTGTTGTTGCGCTTGATTTTTGTTGGTAAGAGTCTAACATGGAGGGGTCTGCCCCGTACTGCATCAGAACTTCAATGAGATACAATCTTTCTCCTGCCATTGCTCTATGAAGCCATTCACGTAGTTTTCATGGCGTTGAATCCCCACTTTCTTGCCTAATCTCTGACATGTTGTCTGTCCTGTACATGTAGTGAAACCTCAAATGACCATAATCTCATTACATTAAAATATATTTAATTTTATTTTTATGTTAAACTATTGCACCAGGTGTTTTGGTGAAAGGTTTTTGTGAATTTATTTGCGATGCTATAACACCTTTTCGTGAATAATGGTCTTTCAAAGTTTCTGAGCTTTCTTTCCATTTCCGTAGTATCGAGTTAGTTTCAATATGAGATTCTGTTCACAGCGTCCGATCTGACATGACGTGACGCCGCCCGTCTGTCAGACAGGTATTTTTAAATTTATTGCATGTCAAAGAGTGTTTGTGGTTGAGGTTTCTTGAGTCTTCAATCTCCCTATGGTGTTTGTTTGCAATGCGATCACAATGGTCCATCTTTCTTTCTACGATTTGTGTGGAGTTGTCTGCTGTTCACTTAGGAGTACAATTTTCACGGTTTTGAATCACAAGGTTTCTTAAGATTTACTTCCTCTCTGTCTCCTACTTTCTTTTAGAGTAAGCCCATATTGGGTTGGGTTGAGCTACATGTATATGATTTAAATTTGGAGTTGTAAATTTTGAGCAGAGGGACAAAAGAAACTAATGTTTAATGCTGTTTTAATGCTGCCATTTAGTGTCCCCACATACTTGAGATTGCTCCCCCTCCCTCACCCCAGCAATTTGATCTATGGTAGTGTAATTTAAATGATTAAAACAGGTTGTGTTGTGCGCAAAGAGAACAGAAGATAGTGTTAGTAAGAGGGGGGTAGGGCTGATAGTAAGAAGTCAAAGATATAAACAGTTGTTAGTGGTGCAGGTTAAAAACAAGAATGAACTTAAAGATTTAGAAGTGGGTGTGGGCTAGGTGGCTTTTAAAAGCTTCCAGTGTAGGAACAATTGACCACATCTGCTGGCAGGTTATTCCATAGAATTACTGTGCTTGGAAAAGAACGAGTGGCTATAGTAATCTGTCAATGTCGGAATTTCAAAATATGTCAAGCTGTGTGTCCTTCTTGATCTTATGGATGCTGGATGAATGTGTTGAGGCATTTGTATGTTTACGAGATGATGATGGATTTTAAAAACATACATAGTTTTATCTCCTTCCTCCTTGTCTCCAAGTCTTCCCATCCTTCCCTCCAGCATGGCTGTTGGGCTGCTGGTATTGTGGATTCTATTGGTGAAAAATCTGGCTGCCCTCCTCTGTACTTGTTGGAGTTTGTTGATGTCAACCCGTGTATATGGATCTCACACTGTTGCTGAATATTCCTTACATGTGATCTTCTGTAAAATTTTTCGGATAAAATTTAAGCCCTACCCTTCCTTTAAGGCCCATAAAATTTTACAGGAACACCTCCCGACTATCAGAATTTTTGCATAAAATTTTTAACATTTTCCTACCTACCCTGCCTGGTTTCATGATAAAATATTATGATAAAATAAAATATTATTCCCCCCTACCCTTGAATTACTCAATCTCAGCCAACCGGAACCAAACTATCAATTCTGTTTGGCCTAATTAACATGGTCCTGCTTATTTTCCAAATTCTAAATAATATTCAATTTTCAGATATTCTTCATATAAGACACTGTTCATCCTTGCCTGTTTATTCCATTTCCATTTAAAAGGCATGCCTTTGATGTCTTCATACCATATGTAATATGCAGTATACATTAGTAACAGAAATACATGTATGTAGATAAAGTAGATGATGAAAACCTTTTCAAGTTATGTCTGTTCAATTTACAAATTCCAAGTAATGTAAGTTTGAACCACATCTTTGTCGAGGGAAAAGGTTTATGGCTAGTGGTGTGGAGTAGTTGGACTCATAGAAGCAGAACGAAGTGGACGTCGGAGTCTTGAGTTCTTTATGTAGGCTGATGGGAAGCAGAGGTGTGGGGGAACCGAGCAGATCTAGAGGCACCTCCTCGCCAGCCCTCCACGCAGGTGGAATGACAGTTTAAATAATCAACTGTCACAATGCTGTCAGTAATGCAGCCCCCTTACAAACAGAGCAGTTTGTTATTGTTTTTGTGTCTTTTGACAAAACAATCGCAGTAGCCTCCATTTATAACTAATAGGTTAAAAAATAAAATAGAAATAGGCCATGTGGTAGCAACCAGGGCAAACTATGTATGTATTAAAAACATCACGTTCAATACCTAATTTATATCTATACTATCAGAAGCTGCTTTTTCCAATGTCTGATTTATAAATTGAAGAAATTAATCCATTTGAAATCCGGGAATGTTATTAGTAGACTGCCATAGTTGCATGTAATATGAAAAATGCCTTTTTCCTTTCATTCATAGCTTCATCTGTTTGGTTGTTGTGTGAAGATGGCAAAGTCTGAAATAAAAACAAATAGTTCTGAAATAATTGAGTGACTCAAAGCCATAAAGTATGATTCCTACTTTAGCACTCGTTGTTTGCAATCTGGCACATCAAGACTGGGGCCTTAAAAAGTATGCAATCATGGCAGCGAGGCGTGATCTACACAAGCCTCTTCCTCTGCTTAAGTGCTGCTCGTAGCTGAAAGCGCAGCACATTTTTTGTATATCCATTCATATCAGCACTGTGCTTTATCAACGCTTGCAGCGCATCGCTGAGACAGCAATAAACTGCAAAGCAATTAGCCCACAACCCAATTCATAGCATGATATGACAAGGTCAAATGGTTATCTGATTGTTCCATTGGAAATCTTGTGGATCGCTGTCAGAAGTTACAAGTGTTAATCTTTTCTGCAAACTCCAGTATTCGTACAAATTGGAAATGCATTGGGGAATTGCAACACTTGGACCGATGCTGCTCAAGGATGGCTACACTGCACAGTCCTCGAATATGATGACTGTCGAAAATATATATCATATACACCTGAATTGAAAAAATATTTGACAGGAGGCAAACATGGTAAAAATCATATTTGTGCCAGAAAAAAAACTGAACACCCCACTTACCTGCCCAGCTTCCTTCTCTTGGGTTCAGGAGCTGCACTCTCGTCTGCCGCTGGTCTTTTCGGGAACAATTCTAAGCAAAAATATAGATTGAAATCAGTTTTTTTCTCAAGCATTCACAAGGCTTTCAATAGTTTTGAAAGGACAGCACATGTTTTGTATATCCCTTCACATCAGCACTGTGATTTATCAATGCTTGCAGCACGTCACTGCGATGGCAATAAACAGCCAACTGCAAACCTGGCTCTTGGTTCTCATACAAACAGAATCATTAAAACATTAGATAAAGGTGCTCAGGAGAAAGACGGCAATAGCTTAAAATTAGCACCACGGAACATTCTTTTCTTGATTACTTTACAGTACTTTACAATTCCACTCCTTTTTAATCTTTACACGCATCTTATCAAATATGGTGTATATATTCTTTCCAAATGGCTTTTATATAATGTCTTTGAACATTAGGATGCATATCCTTCTATTCTCTTCCCAATGAGACAAAGATTTACCTTTCCAGTGATGATAACGTCCTGCTGTGTTTAGTATTGCCAGAAGTGATCAGTAGTTGATTAGGGGATTGTCGTCCTCGTTAGCATCACCAAGCACAAATAGCACAATTCATGGTCTAGTTTCGGCCAGCCTGTTGGTTGTACGCCTGCTAAGAAGGCACGACTGCCACTAACACTGCAAGAGACCCCGCTGCCATCGGTGACAGGCATCCGTGCCAGGCATCCGTGCCTGGCTGCGGGTCTCTGTAGGGTACGAGGCTGGTGCCAGGGGCGGCCTGGGGGTGGTGGTGCTGACTACGACCGGTGTTGTTTTCTTGGTGCGTTTGTGTTTGATGGCAAACCATTGCTGCAAATATACACGTCATTATCATTTAATGACATTTTTATCAGTGTGCTTTGTGTAGTTTAAAAGTTGAACCTACAATTCAGACAGGAATAGGGGTACACTTAAGTCCTATCAATTTGATACATAAGAAACATAGAATTTGCTTCCCTCAAGTCCCAAATTCTCTTTAGTACTTTGCCCAAACTTAGCCATCTTACATTATTGTCGTACAATACATCACTATACTCTGCATCTGTATCTTCAAGTAATGATTGGAATTGTCTGTGATTCAATGTCCTGGATCTGATTGTATTAACTACATTAACAACTGGATCAATAATGTGTCAAAGCAGGTGCTCCATCTGTTGTCATGCTGGCAAAATGGCTAAAATCCAAACCCGTTTTCTCAATACATAGTTTGACGCATTCAAACAAGTCCTGACATGTTGTTGTCTTTGAGAGATTCAAGTGACAACGATTCCTCAGTAACATTGAAACTGGCATAAACACTGAAGAAAGACTCCTCTTTGTGTTTATTATTTAATCAAAAATGAAGATGATTTACATATCCTGAAATAATACATAATAGTTATTAGTACCATGTTAAACTATTGTAATACTATTTTTGTAAAGAGATTCATTGGATTTCTTTTTTCTATCAACAAGTAACACTAATTTTGTGATAAATCCTTAAAAAACTTACTATATTGTCTTAATTTTTTCGGACATTTTCAATGTCCATCGTCTGAGACTTTTCTGTCACCAGGTGGCAGCACGTGACCGAAGTTGAAGTCAGTCAGTGTTTGTTATTGGGGGGTGGTCGAGGGCGCGCGCGGTGGTTTGGGGCTGCCACCTGGTGACAGAAAAGTCTCAGACGATGGACATTGAAAATGTCCGAAAATATTAAGACAATATAGTAAGTTTTTTAAGGATTTATCACAAAATTAGTGTTACTTGTTTATTGTAATACTAACTACATACAATCTGTTGATAAATATAAAGTCAAAAGGATTAAATACTTACAGTACTGATAACGAAAAAGGGACATGGAATTTAGCCGAGGAAAGGAATGACCGAATCAAAGGCGAAAAAATCTATAAAAGGCAGTATGCTTAATTCTGCTTTTACTCACCTTAATACACAAATTCGCACAATTACACGTTTCAAACAAACTGTTGGCTTCGAAAATTCACATAATTAATAGTTTTTCCAATTTAGAATTGTGATGAAAATAATAGGAATCAATATGTTTTCCTGGCCTTTACATTAAGCAAATTCTGAGAAAAAGAAAGAATTATGCGAAAACAGAAAACAGGCGAATCATAATCCATGTCCTTTGGAAATCAGTACTGTACAAGCATATAAGAATGACTTTTTTTGTTGACATTTTCAAATGACCATTAATGATGATTTCCCATATATAAGGGATAATTAGTGAACATAAGTCGATCACACACCAAAACATGTACATCTTATATGTTACTGAAAATTAGGAAAGTAAATAAGAATTACAGGCTCATATTTCATTATTCTTGTGTTTTCATCTTGGATATTGCAATGGTTAGAACTGGAATAAACCGTTACGCTCGATATCGATTTTGAATTTTGAGAATTATCCGAATTAGGGTCTTAGAAATTCATAGTGAAATTGCCTGACTATAGGTTGGGGTAAATCAACTGATAAATCAATGGAGGTAATTTGAGAAGTGGAACCGAAAAAGAATTTATGGAACCTAAAAAAAGATAATTTCTAAGGAACGCCTAATTAGTGGATAATTTGTTATGGGATCAATGGTGGAGTAGAAGAATTTATCATGAGAAATGAAAAAAACTAAAGTTGCCTGGGGAGAATAGAATTTGCAATGTGGTTTTTCCTTATATTCCATGTTTCCCTTTTAATTATCAGTACTGTACAAGCATATAAGAATGGAGACATGATTGTATATGTGTGACATAAATTCAAATGACCATTAATGCAATTCAACCGTATATACAGTACCTAATTAATCTCCATAATAATCTCATGCTTGCATAATTACATCTACTGGTTTATACTCTGTAAATAATTCTGTAACTAATAGTTTCCATATATTTTACAATAATAACCCATATCATTACATCCCCCCCCCATTCCGAAAAGCTCATCTTAGAGAAAGGTTTGCGGACTCAATGTCAAATCCATTTTCCTGATTCGGGCTCACTTTTTCGGGGGCCGATGTTCACGACATGGGCGATTATGTGGTTCTGCCACATGTAGATTAAGCTCTGACGAGGGTAATCCTGACCCAGCTTGGGGTTGTAGCCTGTCTGATTGGGAACTGCACGGTGTGGTTGCAGGCTCATGATCATCCACGACGTTGCTGCTATCTTCTTGCTGCGGTGAGGTTAGACTGGCGGTAGCCTCATATTGGGGTGGCGTTGTAGACGGCAATTCATTCGGGTTGTCATTAGAACCAGTATTGAACATGCCTGAGCTAGGTTGCCTGGGAGTACCATCAGGATTTGCAGTCTGGTAGGTTGCAACAGGATAACAGATTGATTGTGAAACTGCAGTAAAGGAACGCAAAAATCAGCGGTTGCTTAGTGTCAACTGTCCAGAACCATCTACTTTTATCCTATATTGATCATTACCTTAAAATTTAACTACAGTTCCTGATCGATTCCATTTGGTAGGGTGGTTTCCTTGCTGGTTTTGTATGAAAATTTTATCACCCAGGGCAAGGGGACGAAGGGGCCGCGTGTGAGCCTGTAACGATTCGGTTGTGCGGGTAATCCTAGATCGTAGGGCTTCTTCTTTTGCTTCCCATGCTTGACGCCAGGTTGGGTGAATGTATGGATTAGAATATTTTTCGAAACTATTTATAAATGACAGACTGTCCCGCAGGGGCCGGCCAAATATAATTTGTGCAGGGGAGAGTTTGTAGTCGGGATCTGGCGTGTTGCGCAGTTGCAGTAATGCTCGTACGAATCTGTCGTGGTTGAGACTGCCAGTGGGGCCCGTGTTTGACAGCAGAAGGCGTTTCACTGTTTTAACAGCTACCTCGGCCCTGCCATTTGACTGCGGGAAGTAAGCGGAAGAGATTCAAAGTAATCAAGGATATCTTGATACAGCCTTTGTGAAAAAGATAAAGTACGGACCTTGACCGCGATCGATACCTCTTGCCTCGTGGCCTAGATATCGAGCGATAAGACTGATAGATCTTGTTCTTGATCTAGACCTGCGGTGAGGGGAATGCACACTGGTCGGGTTACCTATATGGTTATCCATCTGACCATCCATTTGATCATCCAAAGTGATTGTCTTGTCCCCGTCGCCCCCATAGGCCCCATGTGGGAGACATAACATGAATCCGCCATCACAAAACACAAACTGAATAGCACGAAAAAAACAAATCACAAAGCGAACTACGCACTACTCCAATGCACTAATCACTGTACTAATCCAAAGTATGCAGTGAAAGTAACACTTTGAATGCAAAACAAACTAACTAAATCACAAACAAGGAATAATCCACAGAAAGTAGGGGTAATCTGCACTAGATATGTCTTGTTCGCGAAATTTTTGAAAAGTCACTGAATAGTACGCATGCGCGATTTTCCGGTTTAGTTTAGTTTTGAAATTCGGCGCATGACGTCATGCTATCATGAAGTCTTACGAGTTCCCTTATGAAGAATGGTGTTTTCTTTCATTTACCGGTAAACCCTTTTTGTCTTGTAAATTTATTTAAAAAGGCATTCTTTATAAAATTTTATGAAACCTAACATACACTGTCAAAATAGCTTTGCATGCATGTTGAAGCGAATGGATAAGATTATATACCATGTTACCATATTTTATTTGCATGTTTTATTGCTTAATGTTGTTTATCATTTAAATCATGTTAATCGTTTTGACTAGTAAATTGCTCAGAAAAGGTAATCTTCATGAAATCTCATACTTCCTGCCACATCATACAACCGACCCCATCTCCTCTGCCATGCAGGTTGTTTTGGGTCAGTCCACCACAAAACCGAGCTTTTATTGGAGTTTGTGATATATTTGCTATTATGCACTTACCACCTAGTTCCGTAGCGTAGTCGCTTTTAACTTGCAAAGCGAAGAAAGGTTTTATTGACATATGTTAATTGACAAATTTAATTGCTATTCAATCCAAGTATCTCATACTTATTTCTGCTTTGTTTATTATACCAGCATTACTAATGATCATAATCAGACATAATGTCACACATGATTATGCTACAACAGGGCCATATAGCTACATATGAGCAACTACCTCCAGTATATTGGAGGGATTGTTTGTCAAACCCTTAATAAAACTAAGCTATGACATATATGGGTTTTAAGGTTATTTTTATGTTTGAAATAGCCTCCGACAAATGTAAAAGGGTCTAAATTCAAACATTTTCTTGAGGGAGGATGCCCCCCTGGGACTTACCTACAGGACTCTACAGGACTTTTGTCATAGCAAATCCTGATTGCATTGATTTGAAAGGTCAATTCTCAATTCTCAATGTTTTAAAAACCCATATCTCATCTAACACTATATTGTATATTGTGACCCACATAATAAATTCTCTTATTTTCTCAAAATTTAAGACACATTGTTCGAATATATCCGCAAGATATCTATCTTGTATGTGTTGCCAACTTACGGAGAGTGCGTACTGGAAATGTAGTAAGTTACCGCTTTTAAAGCGAAAATCTTACCTCTGAGCATCAACTTCAGACCCATGAACAGGGCGATACATATTAGGAGAAAAAACACTTCCCACACTGGGCTACGACTACGAACAAATTGATTTCCAATAGCAATGTCCATCTCGACAAGTGGAAACCGTAAATGATCACTTTGGGCAGTATATCACCGCTGGTGATTTACTTGTTTAGATTGGTATACGGGTGTTTGTGCGCTGTCAATCGTTAGGCCAATTAAAGGGCGACGTTTTGATTTGACCAAGCTAATGACCACCACGGTTGCGTGCCGTAGGTGGGGTCGAATGACGTGCACTGGTATGGCTTTATCCGAATCTCAAAGTTAAAATTACGCAATGGGTCAACACCAGAAAACGGCTTTTCAACTTTACATTGTCCCTGTTCTCCACTTTGATTTGACTTCCGGTGCAATGTTCTGTTCCCATCACAAAAACATTTGTATTTTAATAATATGTGGCATAGTCATAATACGGGCATGCTAATTCTGTCTGCTACGTAAAATTATTTCTCTTTTATTTGTTGGCGTATGTGTATATTCTATTTTGTCCTTTCTAAATTTGTTCTTCATTTTCTTAAATTATTTCTAGCCTATGGCATTTGCTATGCAGTTCTATTTCCGTTTACAAGATTCAATGGCACAAATAGTAAGTCTACACTGTTATTGCAATTTGCACACCTATTTTGCTACATTTTTCTTCTTTTCGTTACATTGATCCAATTGATTTTTCAAGTAAAATTATAAATTGTAGAGAGGGCTAATTGTTGCATATTCGACAATTTGTAAATTGTAAATTTCCGAATATGGTTTCGGATCGACATTTGTACTTTCTTACTAACAAATTTACCATATGTACGTAAACAAACGAATGAAACGGTGGTCTTTGTAACAGCGATAAGGCTCGCACAAACATGATTTCAAAGGCCGCTTATCACCTGCATTTGGGGTGCTGTGTCTTTCCATATTACTGTCCCAGAGTTGCCAACCCTCCCGCTTTTGGCGGGATATATACGATTTTGAAACCCTCTATACGCCAGTACAAAAACGACAGTAATATTGTACGCATATAGCTCAAAAACTGTCAAAAATCGAAGTTCGGGACAATAATCATCAACCGAGCATTCTAAACTGGTCCGAATTCTATAACACGCGCGCGTTTCGTTCTCGAATCTCGAATTTGAATAATTCAAAGTTACACGATCTCTCATTGGTCACAACGCATTTCGTTAGACCAATCACAAACAACGTTACCTAATACATCGACCTATTTACACTCAATGGCGGCGAACTCCAGACATTTTTTTAAAATAAACTATCTAAAAAGTTTGCTGTCAACAACATGGAGAAAAAGGTTGGACTTGGAAAGAAGAAACTTCTTCAGAAGTTCAAGAAAGAGTATTCTCTGAAGGAGAACGATTTCATAAATTCAACTGTGTCTGAAAACCACGCATTCTGCAAAGTTTGCAGTAGCCACTTTAGCATTGGGCATAGTGGTTTTGGCGATATCCTTAAACATTCAAGATCTGCAAAACATGTGCAGCTAAAATCGCTGCAGCACAGTTGTGGTCTGATAACCAACTTTCACAAGATTGACAGCAGCTCGAGCATTAAGGCAGAATGTCAGATGACACTGTTTTTGGTCGAACACAATTTGGCAATCTCAACTGCAGATCACCTGTCACATCTTCTTCGTGCAATGTTCCCTAAAGAAACCAAGAAGTTTGAGTGTGGACGAACGAAGGCCACTAACATTGTTAAAGAAATGAAACATGAAGTCACCTCAGAACTTCTTGCAGATTTAAAGAAGACTGTTTACTTCAGTATTAGCACAGATGGATCCGCGGATAAAGGTAACTAAAAGATAACTAACATTTAGAATGAAACATTTGTAAATCGTACAAAGCTTTGTTGGAATGTTTGAAAATTTCAGCGGCCATATACGGGTCGAGATGTGAATCACAAGATGTAATCTTTCATTGGTGAAAACATAAAAATCATTAATTTTCCTTGGCCTGTATTAACACATTTTATGGTAGAAAAGCCAGGAAATGGGCTATTTAAACCCCTAATTTTCAAATTTTCCCGGGGAAGGATGCCCCTGGACCCCCCTACATGCGCTTCGCGCCTGCGGCGCTCGCAATTATGATTTTTGCGGTCTAAATATGCTTTTTCATAATATCTAGTACTCTTTTCATCTTTGGAGGGTTGGCAACTCTGCTGTCCCTTGGTTAGATTTCTTTTGCTCTGCTGGCAAGCGAAATTTATCACCATTACATATGTATCTTTCAACCGGAAATTAACATTTATCGGTCATTATTGAAACTTGTTAGGGCATTGTATGCCACTGGCAAACCCTTGTAACGCGACCGTCAAAAATCACATGTGCGTTGGAAAAGATTAAAAAGATTTCTCCACATTTTGTGAACAATTATGTCTTACTTAAAATATCAATACACATAAACCATTAAACATTTCACATTGATACACTGAACATATGATGAATGTGTATGATTATGCTGGTGTAAAATACATGGCATTAGGTAAAAATTTCAAAGCTTTTTGAATGAAATAACTGTATAAAATCACATTATCGACAAGTGGTGGAACTTTTATTTAAGATACGGTTATTAAATGGCTTTATATATTTTGCAGGTAGACTGTATGAGGTATGTGCCATGTGCGTGTTGAATTAGTTCATTGAAGGTTCCTTTCATGATTGCATGAAATGCAGTCTGAAATTAAAGGTTGACTAACGTAACTCTCTGGCCTGTTTTGTTAGTTACGGTAGTAACAGAAACTTAGTTTCGGTAGTCACTTACGTGATGGTTTGCGAGCAAACTATATCATCATAATGTTGTCACGCACTTAAACTAAATGTTCGCTGGAGTAGATATAATAAAATCTGCACGTGTGTCCTCTAATATCATGAAAGCGAACATACACTAAGCAGAATAGTCGCGTTTCTAATGTCAATCTGGCACTGTTGGTGACTTATCCATTTGAATGTAATTTTTATTATCATTATTTAGAATTAATTCTTTAATCCAAATATTAGTTTGTTGCTTCTCTTTTTTTTAAATTGCACATGCTTTTGTGGGGGTTTTGGTTGTGTTTCAACTTTTATTCTTAGAATGCTCTTTGGCTGTATAGGTGTGCTTGTTAAATTGGTGTCATTAAGTGAATCATTAATTATGGATTGTGCCATTGAGTCAGGTGCTGGAGAATAATCATAATCTAATGGGCAAGGTTTTTTTGTTCCAGATTTTGTGTGTGTTTGCTTTCGCTTATTTTTTCTAGAATTGTTAAATTGATTGTTTTTCTCACATTGTCTGGAGGTTTGCCTAGAGACCCAACAGCTGCTATATGGTAACTTCTTTTGGGAACATTGTTACTATATTCAGACTCTAGCTATAACCTTTCACTATAAAGCACTGCTTTTCGGAGACATGAGTGATGCCATTCGAATCCATAATATATTTATTTTTGCATCACATGACATTAAATGTTTCTCTACTGGTGATGCATTTAAGTTATGGATAGACTGACCTGGAAAACAATTTGCTGGTGCACTTTGACAAAATTCAACTGATCGTTTCTCACAGGAGTATCCGGTATTAATTCTATTGATAAGTTTGCTGTTGATGGCATTTCAATCAAAGGTGATATTTCAGGGGATATCGCTTCTCTTTGATCATTTCTCACAGGAGTATCAGGTATAACGTCTGCTTTTCCACTATTCAATTTTAACTTAGCACTGGATGTTTTAATATACTCAACAATGTTTTCGGGGTTTATTATCACATCAATTTTTTCAATGTCACGAACACTCTTTGCATGTTGGTGGAATTTACTCTTTAACTTAAAGTTACCTACTCCAGCTTTGCCACGGCTTATTTCTAAATAATAGTATCGCTGCAGATGCCACAATGTCAACATGACACAATCAGCCGGTCTTCTTGTCCGTTTCTGTAAGCTATGAAACACTTTGTTCATGCTTTCACACTTATTATTTGTGATTGCAGAAACAGAATTGTATATCCCACATTTTTCGAGAATCCAGTGCCCAGAGTGATTTTGGAGAGTATCTTTTATTTCTTTATCAAAATAGGCAAGATTACTAATACTCCATATCTCTTCAAAAATTCATCATCACTTTTGGTTTTGAGTAATGCATTTATTTGATCCACATGTATACACACCTATTTCATCACAATTTGCTTTGAGTTTATATTTTAGATGAAATTTTACATCATTCTTTATGAGGTTCCAGCAGTAACACAACTGTATGTTTGGAAACACAGACTTAAGGCAATATTAACAGCAAAGATTAAAATAACATTACATTCATACATTCAAATAATGTTGTTCCAAGATTAAAATAATATTACATTCTTACATTCAAATAATGTTATATTCCAAGATTAAAATAATATTACTTTCTTACATTCAAATAATGTTATGTTCTAATGTTAAACATTACATGGTAATGTTAAACTAAGGTTATATGCTAACATTATCCTACAAAGATTTTGTGTCCTCATTTTAATACTACGCTAATATTACCAGGTAAGGTTAGCCTAACTTAACTGCTAATGTTATGCTAATGATAGGCTAACATTATACTGTTTAATCTTAAGATATCCATCATAAGGTATTCATGTCCTCTGTTAGCAGTTACATTTTTTCAATTCAAACTTCTTCATAAAGAACAGACGAAGACAAAGACAAAGAAGAAGGAGAAGAGGGAGAGGAAGAGGAAGATGAGGAAGAGGAAGAAGAAGAATTTCTTAAACATGAGGTATTTGTATTTTTCTCAATCATGAATAATACAACCCATGATCAACATACATTCTTCCATCTTTCAAACGTTGCAGGATGAATGTAGTATAGTGTTACCTGGGCTGGGATGATGGCGGGAGGAAGTGTTGGGGAGCTGTGTCGGAGGACGAATCCCCTCCAGTTCTTGTTCCCTGCGCTGCAGAAGGAGCGTGAGCGCGGCAACCTGCGTTTTCAGGGCCTTGTTTTCCTTCTGCACCACCTCTAGCTTTGTAGGATGGAGGACTCGATTGGTGCGATGTTGTGCGTCGATGATCATTTGTAGCCCCTCCTTGGGCGTTCTTTCCTCAAAAACCTCAGAGTTCCGGAATTTCAGTCCACGTCTGAAAACAGCACATTATTATCAGCAAAATTAATGGAAAGTGATACCTATACTGAAAGATATTTAATACCCAACGCAACTTTTTATTACACACGTTCGATATTGAACAAAGTCCGTACACTTAAATCTGACATTCTATATGGTGCAGGCAGAACTGTTCTTCGGTAGATTGTTACAAAATCGGTTTATATGATATTCACGGTGTGAATTTGTGGTGGATAAAGCATTGTAACAATGATAATGAATTATTTGTAACAATATGATACATTTGGGGTATATCTCACCACGCGATTTGCATATCCCATAATTTTGATGTGATCTTGTTTCTCATTGGTTGTACATATAAACAAGTGCACGGGGCACACTTGGCAAGCCTTTATTGCCTGCCGAAATATTTAAAATGTCTATTACAAAGCAGACGAACAGTGTAAAGGTGATAACAATATATGATCTAGAGGCTGTTTTTTTAGACTATGTAATAACGATGCAGACAGCAGGAGATTCCCTTCAAAATGGTATGATATGTCAGGTCAATTCTCATACTAGAAATATTTGTATTTGACAATAAAAGTGAGTCGCCTAAAATGGATTTCCGATACACAAAAAACGTTCTTCCAAACAATAGTAAAATAATATCAATACCCTGCTTATTTGCCGCTCAATTTACATCAGTATGGGAAGTTTATTCCCATTAGTTTGACATACAGGATTTGCTGGTAAGTATACGTACAGCGTATCGGTATGAAAGGTTGGTTGAACAAGAGGGCTATTTTCTCATCAAAATATCACTTAAAACCCTGAAAAAATCATCATGGTGTTTTGAAAATTTTCTTTCGTGTAGCATAAATGCAATAGGGACTATAGGTCCATCTCCATTATTGAATATTACATGGTTTATCACTAAAGCTGACAAATAAGTCACCCATGTTAAATGTGGTGTCATAATAAAGTGTGACTGGTGGTTTGTTTTCCAACAACACAAATTGATTTAGTTCTTTTGCGAAACTTTCTAGCGCAAACACACACATCAAATCAGGATGTGCAATAATATTCCTTGCTTCTACCTCTTTGCATAGTTCTAATAAATTTGTGGTATCATCTCTGCTCAAACGATCATCTCGGTTATCTTTGAAGTTAGCATCCCTTGGACCCAGAATCCCATGCTGCACTGGATTGGCAACATGGTTATGCTTCTTACATACCTCGGAGGCTTGATTCACCTCTATGCTTTTCTTTAGTTTTTCCTTGATAGATGGTGCTCTCCTTCTAAATTCCCTTGGAACAAATTCATCAGTCTTTTTGGCATTGCCATGTGATGATGGCTGATATCTAAGCTCACTGCCAACATAGTGCACAATAATTAAATCATTTACGGATTTGACAGGTGTCTTTGAAACCCTTTATCCGGATGTCTTTTTCCATCCTTCCCCATAATATATTTTTAAAAAAATGTTTTTTTTAAATCCTTTAGCTTTATTGGTACCTGTTTGACGCCAAACATAGCCATCAGCCTTCAGATTTTTAAGAGGGCGCCTATGTTTGGTGGGGCTTATAGATCAGAGATTGGGAAAATTGTACTTACCCAGGCACGATTCATTTACCACGCTTGTGTCGGCTTGTGGTGCCCACGTCTCTTAACAGTTTTTTTGGGGTCTTCTTTGGTCCACTCTGCAGTGAATAAGTGTCACACACCAAATGTTGGAATGAATAAAAAATGTTTTCTTTTGCACATGCCACATAATTCTGCCACATTATTTCGGCTAGGTGCCACTCGAATTTTCCCGATTTTGTTCCGTTTATGTTTCTGAAACAGACACAAACATGTTATAACAATGTGACTGGCTGATACGACCCGTATAATCATCGAAGTCTGCTTCATAATTATTATGAATACCTACTTAAAGTGGTGCTTCGCATGCGCCCAGCTCCCTTCTATATGGTTTGTGTTTACTTGTACCATTTCACCAGAAATAGTGTTTATATATTCTTGTTTAAAAGACGTTTTGTGGTTCACAACGAAATGGCTGCAGCCTTCTTGATTTAATGTAGCGTACGCACCCCAGCCATCTGAATAAACGTGTGATCCTGGTAGTATGGGTCTCTTTATGATTGGTATTAACGTTTCTCTATCCCTCTTTTCCACGGGATATAGTATCAGTCTGTTGGAACAACGTTCAACCATTCCAAATATCCACACCTTACAGCCCCTACGCGGGTTGCCCCGGTTGTGCTTGACTTTTCTGCCGAAGAGACTTTCGTCAATTTCAACTACGCCTGATATAGCTCGAGTTGTGGGTCAAATACGTAATCTTTTGCCCATATCTTGCACATGTCGCGTATCGTACTGGCCCATTTTACTGCTGTTGTTTTATAATGGAAACCGCTCATTTGAGCGGCTTGGCTGAGTGAGTTTCATAATATACGCATAAAAAATACCAATACATCCTGAATTGGATGTTGCGTTTTCGAGAAAATACTATTGGTAAGAATGCTAGTCTCGTATTGCTTCTTCGGATTCCAACATCACCACATGCGGCCGTATTTTTCCTTACTGTTACTTATTAATCTCATTTTGTGTCCGCACTTGCTACAATCCATATTTTGGGCGATGAGCAAGTTTGTTTGAAGCCATCCAATTATGTCTGCATCGCTCTGTCCCAACAAGTAGTAAGTCGTGCGGGTTTGTGAAACTATGAAATGTTATTTTGTCCACATCCCGTTCTCTGTTAAGAAACGAGAATAAGTTGGCAGAGTTCTTTTTTCACGACATGTTCACTGATGTTCAAGCAGTTTTAAATCATCATTCATGCCATTTTTATACATGCTCACATTGTAACACCTGTCCGTAATAATGCGAAGGGGTAGTTCATAAAATGATAAAATGAAATATACGTACCTTTCTTATGCCATTGATGTACTGGTACTGCCCATTGCCACGTTATAACTGTAGTATGGGAACACAGTGTGATTATTATATGCTCCTCGTTTATGCCTTGTACAAATATTGAACATGCTCATAAGCACTACGATCACTTAGTTGTCTTTTTAACGCTCATCCACTCCATGAGCAGTTCTAACGTGAGGCCATTGACATAGGCAAACGAAACTATCAAAAATCGTTCGAAGTGCTTCAAGCACTGGCTCTTAAAAAAGTTTTTTTTGATATGCCATGGCCAGTCCTAAGTGTAGCCTATATTTGATCCTGGACGTCATATAAAATTTCTCTTGGCTTTCTTTGGTTGACCATGTTGATGAATGCAAATGATTTGTAATAGCATGGCACTTTTTATAGTACATTACGTAGTGGAGGGTGGGATAAGTGACAACATCTGAGTGAGATTTTATATGGCTGTATTTAAGTGTTTGTAAATAATCAACTGCATAAGAGTTTAGAACATTTATATATATTACATTGTAATAAAAACGTTAATTTATTACTGGAACTTGTGTGTTGTTTATACATTCAATTTTGTCTACCCTTCAGCATAAATATGGCCTCATCCATTATAATTGGTCAACCAGGTGGCACTTCACAATTTCAAGTGATAGACCATGCCTACGTGATGTCTGCTGTGTTGTGAAAATGCGTCTAATTCACTTGCGCACGCCATAATCTTTTACACACTTGAAAGTTGGTCCTAGAACGTAATCATGGCAAAGATTTGTATTATTACACCTCACGTACAGTGTGGCGCTCTGCTCCACGTCCATTCTAAATGTGATGTGAGACCGAATGTGGTCCAGTCTGACTAAAACTAGAGATCACAGATTCCCACACTTGTTAATCAAGTAAATTAATTACTTTTAATAATGAATTACTTATTAATTACTTAATTACACTGACGTTGCGGCTTCCATCACAGAGCCTTTACCCAAAGTCAAATTAGCCTTATACTTATTTTTTATGGTTTATTGTCAATTAGCCTTATTGTATTAATCATTGTTGTGTGTGTTGTTTCATTACGGCGTTTAATAAAGAAGAGACCTCGTTCTGAATATTGTAGCCAATCTATTGAAATGCAAAGTGTGTAGTTTGTTTTTTTTTTAATGAATGTTTTAATACTGATGTTTGAGTAAGCGCAATGTGCACAGAGCTCCATTGGAATGGCATTTTGTTAGAAGTATTTGTAAATACAAAAATAAACGATAAAATGAATATATTCTTGGCTCCAACCAACCAACTTTGATGTTCTAATGCCAAAATTGTGAAGTTGTTTCAAATAAGAAATAAATCAAAACACAAAAGAAAATTACATATTTTATTTGTGCTTATACATTGAGTAAATTACTTCTTCTTTCTGCTCTTCTGATCTTTCTTCTGCAATGAAACATCAAAACAACCGATTGCAAACAATAACCTTACTAAAATTACTACATTAAATAAAGTGACAGGAAGTATACTTACGTTTTGTCTTGTTCTATGACAGATGGGTGGCAAAGAGATGGATGGTGAAGTTGCGGTATCAATACGATCTGTAAAATTTTAATGTAGTTCAAATAACATTCACAACTTGTCTTAGAATCCGTTATAAATTTAAAAGACTAAACTATTACCGATCTCACTATCGTTCTTGATTTGATAACTATTATTGGCAGCCACAGTCATTAAACTCGTTTCTTCTTCATTATCGTTTTGATCGTCAATTTGACTTGTTTCTTCGCTTCTGACATCTTCGATCAGTAGACGCAAAACATTTCTAATATTTCTCAATCAAATATTTCCGCCCTCAAACGTATGTCTTAATTTTATCATTTTCTTGTGATAATTCCTAAAAATATAACATAATATATACTGGCAATGATTACAATAACAATAGACGAAAATAATAATTCTAAATATATTTTTTATTTCTAATACCTAACAAAAACAACCACAGCCATAACGATGGAGGCAGCCACGCCGATTACAGCACCAAATGTTGCAACAATAACTTTTAATTTCTCAATTACACTCTACAAAGAAAAGTAAATACATAAATGATAATAAATTAGTTAATTATTAGTTAATTAAGCTACAATCATTTTTAATCTAGTTAATCAACTTACATTTATTTTTTCTCTAAAAGCCAAATTATTAATAGGGTTAGCAGCAGTAGAAGCAGGATGAATAGAGACGTCAATAGTAGTTGAAGTAGTAGCAGAAGTAGTAGAAGTAACAGATGTAATAGTGGAAGTCTAATCAAAAACATAAAAAGTCTGTCTCACACACATAAACTGTGGACAATATTGAACTCTATTCACCTAAAAACGTTAAATTAATAATTTTAAAACTAATAAAGTTATAATAATTTGATTTATTAAGGAAATTTATGATTAAGTAATAGAAGCTTACCTCAAAACGAGAAATGCAATAAGGTATATCGTCCCATACACCGGTAATCGTCTTGCGCGTTTTTCTGTGAATTCTTACTACGATGTTACTACAATAATGCTTTTCCAACTCCTTAGAATCTAAATCATCAAACACAATGTTGTAATCAAAGTGATTATGGTGGAGTTCAGGACAGTAGTCAAAATGTAACCATAACGCACAGTGCAACAGTTTCTTAGTTATCATTGTGGTTGCTATGACAACTACCAATGGCCCGCAAAAGAAGTCTGCACAAAATCGTCTGCTAGAGTGCTGCTAGAACATGCTAGAACAGAGGTGAAGGCCACGAGCGAGCTACAAGTGGGGTGCAGAAAGCGCTTAATATGCTGCTGACGTCACATTGGTGCGAATTTGATATCCGCCAGGTGGAGTTCCTGGCAGAAAGCAGATGGAGGTTCGGGGGGATGCTCTTGCCCTAGTTGAGGTTGAGCTTTGGACGATGCTGTTGGATCTTCACAGCTTCTAGGATCTTCCGGCGGAAGGTCTTGTCTTCTCTGCCTATGACTTTGGCAGTGTCACGGTGGAATCTGTGTCCTTAGTTAGCCGTGTGTATTTCAATGGCAGACTGAGTGCTATGAGGGTTCATATGCTCCTTGAGTCTTGTCTCTAGATTCCTGCCAGTCTCCGATGTATGACTCTCCGCAGGAGGGGCATATGATATCGATATATCAAACGCACAGTTTCTTAGGGTCATTTTTATCAAAG